>CM021736.1:11686654-12318690 GCA_011075105.1 Heteronetta atricapilla | reverse complement strand
GGGGGGGGGGGCGGGGGGTTCTCCTGCCTCGGGTTCGCGCAGGGGAAGGGTTTTCTCTCTTTTTTTTCCTTTTCTTTTTCTTTTTTTTTTTTTTTTTTTCGCGTGCGTGCAATCCAGGAAGCCACAGGCGCGCCTCCCCGCCTCACACCCCGCCGTAAGCCGATATTCGCGATTCTCTAACTCGCCTCCAGCTCCCAACTTGGGGCGGTGTGTGCGTGTGTGTGTGTGCGCGTGTGTCCGTGTGCGCGTGTCGGGGGGAACATCCCCGCAGGAGGCAGCTCCCTTTCAGATAGGAATCTGGGACAGATTTTGCCAGCAGCCACCGAGCGTGGCCCGTCGGTAACCGAGCAGCCCGTGTAACCCGACACTCCAACTTGCCGTGCGCCCTGCGAGTTGATTCACTTACTCACCCGCCGGCACCGCGCTGCCTGCCGCTGGCCGGGGGCGAGGGAAAGGGGGGGAGAAAGGGGAAGGGGGAAAAAGAAGGACGAGGGTGGGGGGGCGGGGGGAGCCGGGCAAGAGGGGGAATAAAACAATCTGCCTGGCGGAATACCCCGCTAGAGCCGCGGAGCGGTGGGGGAGCGAGGACGGTGCCTGGTGCCGAGCCGAGCCGGGTAAGTTGGGGGCGCCGCTCGCAGCCCCGGGCAGGGGGCGCGGACAATGGGGCGGGGGGCGGGGGGGGGGGGTAGCGCGGGGAGAGCCCCTGAGGGGCCCGGCCCGGCCCGGGGCGAAGTTGGCGGCGGGGCCGGCAAAACAAAGGGGGCCGGGGCCGAATTGCTGGCGGCTGGCTCCGCCGAGCCGCTCGGAGCGGGGCCTCCCCAGCGGGCAGCAGGAAGGAGCCGCAGGCGGCCCCCCGCCGGCCTTGCCCTGCCCCCGGTGCATCTGTCCGGGGAGCCGGGGGGGCCCGGCACGGCTCGGCTCGGCCGCCTTTGTGCGAGGGGAGCGGCGGCGGGCGGCGGAGCGCTGCTCCGGGAATGTAAACACGGCGCGGGGCCGCCGGGCTGCGGCCGGCAGCGGGGGGGCGGCGGGGCCGCTCCGAGCCGCGCCGGGGGCTGCAAACTTTGCGCCGCGCCCCGCCGGGGGTCGGCTCCCGCAGCGCCGGGGGGTGTCGGGGGGGGGGATCGGGGGGGTCCCGGGGTCCCCCCGGCACCGGGGGCAGCGCGGTGCGGGGGCAAAGTGAGGGCAGCCCCGCCGCTGCCCGGTGCGCGGCTCTGCGCGGGGCCGCGGGCGGCACGGCGGAGCCGGAGGGAGGAAGGGGGATGTGCCCGGGGGCCGCAGGCCGGAGCGGAGCGGGTGTTGCGAGCGCCTTTTCAGTGCGCTGACACGGGAGAAGAGGATTTAACTTGGCAGCCTGAACAAATGCTCTATCAAAGGTTTCCTAAGAGACAGTAGGAGAGCGGGGGAGATGAATGACCCGGGGTGGTTTTAGGGTGCTACCTCTGCAGGCTGGCTTTTACATACGCAATGGCCTTTTAGGGCTCTGAATAAAACTCCGCGCATCAGAAAGGCGACAGGCTTATAAAATTTAAAAGGGCAAAAGCCCATTAATGCTGTGGCAGCGCTCTGGCTCCCAGCTCTGCTTGAGCAGCTCCAAGCGCCTTCAAGTGCCAGAGCTTTTAAGGAATCCCTAGCAGCAGCAGCAGCTCCCCTGGGGCTGCCGGGTGGACCTTGGCCTTGGGCAGCGGCCGACCTGGGGCAGCCTCTGCTCCCCGGCTGGGGCAGCACACCCTGGGGACCAAACTGGGAGCCAAGCATGACCAGGACGGGGAGAAGAAAGGGCCCAAGGCCGGGATGCACAGCTTGCAGCTCTGCTGGCAGGAGGCGGCTGGAGGCGCCGTGCCGGTGCAGCGGGGGCACAGTGGCAGGGCTCCGAGAGCGCTGCCAGCAGCAGCAGGAAAGTTTCACAAAGGAGTCGAGCAAAATTACGCTTCGCTGACGGTCTCTGGGAGAACAGGGATCTGTCGAACAAACGTAGTTGGTCTGCGATTCAAACTTCCACTTCCCTCTCTCGATAGAGGGAAATTTACTGTGGCATCAATCTTCTCTTGGCGGGGCCTGATTCAGGTTTGTGAATGCCAGGAGACTTGCTCTGACCTTTTTCTGTTCAAGTTGAGGATGTTGAAACACCAGCCATCAAACAAAAGACACATTGAAAGCAAGATCTGCAATGGAGCACGTGTGACTTTGAGGCTAGTTGAGTGCGTTTGGTGGCTTTTTTCCGCTGAGTTGGGGGGAGGAGAGAGAAAAAGGCCGCTTATTTTTTAAATGAGATTATGGAAAACATGACTTGAAATCCCCTGAATATCCCGGAGTCAAGGACCTTTTTTATTTCTATCTTTACTTTTAAAACGTCTTAAGAAAATTCCTCAATTTCTACTTGCTTTTACGTTTATGTATAATTTGCAAATGATGAGTATATTTTTTTCCCCATGGGTGTAAAGGTGACCTGGAATGTTACAGAATTTCTGAATTATAAAAAAAAAAAGCTTTGGAGAATTAAGTGACTTTAGGATTACAGCTTAAAACAATGAAAAATTCCCTGGGGTTTAATTGACAGACTTGCGATTTTATCTACTCAAGATAATGCTACCTGAAAGGTGGCAGATTTAAAGATTACTCTGTAAATTGTAAGTTAAACTTAGTTTGGGCTTGGAGAATTGAAAAAGAACCCCCTCAGGACCAGTCAGCGTAGGTGTCTAACCTGGCGGTGGCACTCAGAACAGGGACAGATGCCGTTATTGTTTGCATTGTTTACAGTCCACAATACCTTAAACGTTGATAATGATTAGAAACAATAATTGAGGCTGTGGCAAGGGATCAATGAAAACTTTGCTTCAGGAAAGAAGCGAGTTGCTGTGTGTGTGTTTATATGCACACAGTGTTTTGTGCTGTCTGAGATGCGCAGTCACAGTGCGGTACAGGGTTCTGATTTTAGAATATTTTAAGAAACCCACAGAAGATAATAGATTAGTTTCGGCATAACCTAAGGTTTGTACTGATCGGCAGTGGTTACGGGGAGCTGAAAGGAGAAGGGCTCCGTGCAGCACGTTTCCATTCATAACTTTTCTTGGGAGTTGCTTGCACTTTACCCTAAATCTCCTCCACTTTTATGGGTTCCAAAGGTTTTGTGTACAAAGGAGGGGAAAAAAAAAACCAAACAAGCAGCCGACAACCCAAACATCTCGGGTGGCAGTTACATCACTGATACTATAGTTGGAGACAATGTTGACGGTTTTTTTAGCAACTTGGTGTTTGTACTAGCAGCTCTGGAGAGCCTGGTTTCTTCTCTTGAAAAGGAAGAAAAATGCATCTCTGAGGAAACAAAGTTAGCGTTCCTTTTGCCTTCCCCGGTGCTTCTGGTAGGCTTCAGGCAGCGGGACCCGGCTTCCTTCCCACCCCAGGGGGGTGAAGGCGGCCGCGGGTGCCGGTGGGCTGCTGCTGCCCTACCTGGGGAGCCTGGCTCTCGCCAGCAGTTCGTGCCTGCGGTAAGGGATTTGACCTCTGCGCAATTGGCTCATTTGTTCGCTCCTAGTTAGACCAATTTTTGTGAAATCCTATCCTCTATTACAGCCAAGTGACAAGGGTATTGCTGAAGAGTTTAGGGTTGGTTTACGCATGTTCTCGTCAACTGCCTGTTGTGGGATGAGGAGCACGAGTCCTCGTCATCCGTTTCCATATTTTTATGAGGAAGCACTTCATGCGGCAGCAGTACAGAGCACCATGGATGGGCAGTGATGTGCCTGCTGCTCGGAGGTGTGTGCTCCTTTCGCTGAATTTGGCGTATGTAAGCTTTCCTGCTGATGGAAAGCGGAGGCTGTGTCAGTGGTATTAGAAATCATTTCTGCTTGAAAATGGTGTCTTTGGCTTAAAAACAAGGTTTGAGAATTGGAATGTTGCTTTGTCATATTGATTTTTCTTCTGCTTCTCTTTCTAAAAGCAAAAACTTCTTACGTAGCAATTTCATTTTATTTATTTCCATTGGATTTCACAGGATCATTAGCATGCCGCTTGGTTAATGTTTGAAGTTTGTAAAGGTGGCACAGGCTGCAGGAGCAGTGTCCAGGCACTGGGTTGTAATGGATCTCCACAGCTTGACTGTTGGAGGCAGTAGTGCATTGTGAGAGTAGAGGATGGTCCTACACTTGTTTTGTGTTGGTTTTGGTTCTAATCCTCCAAGTTGCGTTGGAGTTCATGTGCCTGCAAGGGTGAGGTTTGGGGGGCTTCGGTACCGTGCCACTGCCCTTTATCAAGCAGGGCAAATTGCTGTGGGTGTTCTGTATCTGTGGGGAGGGGGAAAGAAAGCTATTTTTAGGCAGGCAAAATCACTTTCCATCAATTTTCTCCTGCAAGTATCAACAGAGATAAACTCAGTTCTCAGGGAATGACTCACTCTTTAAAGACCGTTCCCTTTGGAAGCCCTGAGTAGGCAGTCATCTGGCCCAGGCCACCCATAATTTCCTTCAGTTGATTGCACTTAGACCTGTAACAGAGGATAGGAAAAGTAAGTTGTGCCCCTCTACCAAGCCTCGGGGCAGCCAAACACAGTTCCTTCTAGTGGGGTTGATGCTCTTCTGAATCAGGTTTAGGACCTAATGAAATACCTGAACTCAGACCCATCTGTCCTTTCGTTAGGTAATTGGATAAATTGAGCTGTTTGTGTAGCGTATTACTGTCGAGGTAGCGGCACAGAAGCTATCACGTTAGCATTCCATTAGGATAAATGTAGGAAGTGCATCCCTTTGTTGATAATCCGACATTTGTTTTGACTCAACAGAGCAGCTTTGAATTGATTCCCAAAGCGACGTGCGCAGGCTATTGGTCCAGCGTGGACGGGGGGAGGAGGGACACAAGACATCACGCCAAAGCTGTGAACGTGCATGGCGCTACCGAGTAGTGGAAATTGGATAGGACTGGATTTGGACTGCCCCTCCTGCTCCTTGTTTGCCCTCGTAAGGAGTTTGGTTTGTGTTTTCCCTCCTGACTTTGTGTTTATACGCCAGCGGATGGTGGCAAGCTGACTTACACAAGCGGTATGTCCTTGTGTGAAGGCGTCCTCCTGCAGCCTGCAGACCGCAGCCGGGCAATGACACTTGACTGCCCGACCCGCTGGCGGTGCTGCCCTGCAGAGCTCTGCTTCAGCTGCTCGGTGCTGGCTGCGAGCACAGAGCCGTGGTGCTGGCTGTCAGCCTCGTGTTGTTGGAGGAGAGCTGCACTGCCGCGGGTCGGACGTGGGACGTGGGGACAGCTCTAACCTCTGGATAATTGCTGGGCATCATCAGAGCTAGCATGAGAGCGAAAGCCACATGTGGAAAACCGGCATGGGAATTGATTGTTGTCTTCTTTCAGTTGTCTTCAAAGCTCTGGTTCTGACGCCCTGAGCTGTGCCTGGTGGCCTCTGGTGACTCGGGCTCGCAGTCCATCTGGTCAGCGTGGCGTTAAGTGGAGAGCGCTGCCTGCTTGGTCTGCCCCATGCACAAACGGGGGCAAGCTCTGCCCGGATCAAGCTGCGGCTCTTTGCAGCTGGGAAATACCATTTGCCATCTTTGCTGATTGGATATGTGTTTGAGGAGTGAGAGAAAAGGAATACAGTGACAGCAAGCTTGTGGTGTCTTTGGATTTGCCTTTTCTAATGTCTTTGAGGCTGTAGGTCGACGATGGCTGACCAGCTGGTGAAGTGAGCGTTGCCAGTGTCTTGGTTTCTAGATGGTCTCCTAACTGATCAGAAGGGCTTGTTTATTGGGGCTGCAGTGACATAGATATGTGACAGAATAGCAGGGGCTTCACTTGGCCGCTTGGTAGCAGGAACAGTTCCCTTGATGCATATCTGCTTGTTTCTTGGCTGTACTCCCGCTTCCCCCTGAGAACAGTGGAGCCTTTTAGGCTGCCCTGAAATGCACACCCTCCCCTGTCTCCATCAGGAAATTTTGAAGGGCAGGTCTCTTATTCCTCAAGACCCATTCCAAATACAGATGAACTGAGTGAATGCGGGCTCCCTGTGTGAGGGCATGGTGGGACGGGGAGCGCAGAGCAGGGTGCTGCAGCGGCGGGCAGCTGCTGGTGAGCGGGGCTGGGGCTGGCCTTCCCTGGGCACTGCCTGGTCTCACAGCTGTTGAGAAGGCGGGCTGTCACTAGTTTGGTCGTGGCTTCTACCTCACTGAAGATTTAAAAATAATAGCCTTAAGTTCATGAGGGTTTTTACAACTGGTTTTGCGTACTCGTGCAGCTCAGATCCTTCCCCTGCGCTGTTTGCTCGGTATGGTCTGGAGCGTCGTCCGGCAGCCGCCCGGTAAACATGCTCCCTCCAGCTCAAAGGTTGCCATCTGCCTCTGGTTGTTTTAGAGGTGTGACGGGAAGAAAACAAAGTGGAGGAGTTGAGTGGTGGTGAGGAAGGGCTCGTGTCTTGGGCTGTAGGACCGCATGCCCTGGCTACATTGCGTGCTCAAGGAGGCGAGGGCAGCTCGCCACCCTGTCATCCTGCTGCCCCAAAGCAGCCAGGCCTGAGCATCTGCTCGTCCAGCCAGAAGGTGGGCTGTCCCCATAGGAGGTTTGAAAATAGACACGTACCTTATGTATCATCACTTGAACATACGCTTTAACTTTTCCTTTGCATGGCATGTAGCTGTAAGCTTTTCGCTGTGTAAATGATTTTAAGAAAACACACCTTATAAACAGGAAAACTTGTTCAGAAAATGTTTTTACTTAAAATGCATGGCCAAAATACAAGTTACTGCAACCGGAGTAGTTTGACAACCAGCACTGTCACATTTGCATTTTAAAGCTAAGACATTGATGGGCCAACAGAAGATCCATTTGGCTTTCCATACATTTTCTTTCTTCCCCCCAAGGCCGCTTTTCCTCTATCCCCCCAGTAAAAAAAAAAAAAAAAAGGCAGGATAAAAGCTTTAAAAAGCATTTTTAAAGACTTTGTTGACATTGAATTCTCAGAAGAACAGTTTGTTTATATCTCTCTATATACGAAAGAGAGGAGGTTTTATTATCCTGCAGGTTTGCAAGGAGAAAGAAGAATGATGTGGTTGTCAGGCAGTCTACCCGATCTCTTGGTGTCTTGCTTGTAAAGTCTGTGTTTGTTTAATGGTCTTATAACCCTTTTCCCGGCAGTGGGATCACAGAAGTTAACTTGTTTAGAGCTAGTATACAGCTTACGTTGGCCTCCCTTGCAGCCACCCAATGCCTGCCCCAAGCCTTTTCAAAGGAAGCTTTTCTTCCCCCTCCTCTTAGTACAGGTTGATGCACTTTACATTTGATTACACAATTACTTTTTTTATAAGATGAGAATGCTTATTCTAAAAAGACTCTCGGCCGTGAGCTGTCATCCTGCAAATGTTCTCGGGATCCTGACTATCTGCGCGCTGGGGGCTCTGCTCTTTGGGCGCTTTGCGGAGCCGTTAAGTGCCCCAGCAGCCACGGTCTGTGTTTCACAGCAGGTCACAGCATCGAGCTGTGATGGGTGCGTGCCTGCAGACACAGGTGGCTGCTCCATGACTGGAAACACGAGTGCAGCGCGCTGTGTTCACGAGGCTGGTTTGCCACGGACAAAAGGTGTGTTTGGTTTAGCGTTCACAGGTTTCTTGCTTCAGAGAGGTCTGCTGTCACACAGCTCGTATGGCAAGGCTCAAAGCCACTCTCAGTTGCTCGGTGAGAAATACATTGCAAGAACTATACGTGCATCTCTTCGGTCCCCCTCTCAAGTATGAGATTTCTCCCAAACTTACATCACTGGTATGGAAGGCCTGGGATCGCAGTCCAGCTGGAGTGTGATACCATTAGATGCGGGAGCCTACTGGCTTTCCAACTCAATGCATGGCTTTGGCTTTTGGCACTGTAAAACTCTGACAACTCGCACATTAAAATCATAACAGCATTATGTAAGGAGAGGTTATTTTAGGTCAGTAGCAGAGCCTCGGAAGACTTGGTTAAAGCCATCATGAGAGCTGAGACACGTGGGCTTGTGTACTGCTGTGGCTGGTGGTGGCGTGCTCCTGACCTCTGTCCCATGTTCCCAGCCTGTGACCTGCTGCTGCAGGGACACCTCGGGGGGGTCTTGGCCATGCTCAAACACCCAACAGTGCTGGGAGCAGGCGCGGGGTGCCAGGAGGGCTCTGAAGCCCATCTGAAGAATGTCACACCTCTCCCTTGGGCGCCTGCTGTTGCCTTGTGGCACGGACGGCGTTGCTTCAGTTGGCCTTGTTGTTCTTCACCAAGGGACAGGAAAACCACGGCAACAGCTGCTGCAAGCCTATAGGAAACAGTGCAGAATAAACCTGGGGGGGGCTTTGAAATGCTTTTAGTAACAAGTAATTCCAGTATTTAAACAAGGTGCAGCTTAGGTGTGAAAGATGCAGCACTGACTTCTACCAGTGTAAGGTGCCTGCCTTCAGGACCAAGGCTGGCATACCAGACGATGCTCAGGCATGCTGCAAACAAAGGGAGGAACACTCAGACCTTGTTTATACTTCAGAAGGAATCAGCAACAGGACATGCGATAAATATTTTAAAGCCGTTGTGTAGACAGCATGAAATTGCAATGAAGCCTGGGCAGGGAGGCGGTGGGTGTGCTTACTGCCAGAGCAGCACAGGCGGAGAGCAGAAGGCAGCCCCTGGTGCAGAGCAGGCGCTGCTCGGTGCTGTTCAGGCTTGGGCTAAGGGGTTAGCTGTGTGTGCAAACGCCTTGAAAAAGGCAATGCTATGGAGTTCAGAGCTATTGGGATTACAGCAGGCACCTTCATCGACAGCAGATTGCTCTTTGTGAAGAGGCCAGCAGACGGAGGGACCTGGGAGGCGTGCGGTCCGCAGGGGAGCGGAGCAGGCATCTGCCGGGGGGGTGCGGAGCTGGGTTTGAGGAACTGGTGGGGGCAAGCAGATGGACACCTTAAATTCAGGGCTGTTTCTTTCAGTCGCTAAGCAAAATATCAGGATTGCTTTGTCTCTAAATAAATGCAAAAATATGTGAAATTTGGGATTCATCTTTTGAAATTCCTTTTCTTAACTGATTGATACGTGGAACATCCATGTTGAAGAGTTTGGCATGTTGCCTCTAGGATAACAGAGCACGGCTGCTTACCCCGGGCAGCACTTGGTGCCTGTCGTAGGGCACTATTTTTTAACCTTTGGATACCTGGGATCAGCGCTACCCATGGCCGCAGCAGCGGCCTCACAAGCACAGCGCTGGATGCATGCACGTAACAGAGCTCACGTCTGTTTGCCCTGTAGCTGGGAGTACTAGATGCATGCAGGTAAACATCTTAGTGAGCTGAAATGAACCAAGGGGAATGCAGCAGGATTGCTGTTGTGAAGCTCCTGGGGTCTGCCATGGTGACTAAGACAGCTTGATAGCTTCCTTATTGGCCACCATCTGCCTGCTGCCGCCTGGGCTCCCAGCAAGGGGAGCAGCACAGGGGGAGCAGTGTGGGCGCCGGCACAGCCAGGGGCTGCCTGCTGCTCAGGGGTGCTCAGCATCGTGGTGGTAAACAGCAAAGCATAATGCTCCAGAGGCTGTGTGACACTTCCGTCATTAGATTTGTTAAGCCACTTGAAAATGAAATAAAATGAATTCAAAGAGACGGTGTTTTCATTTGATTAAATTGTGTGTCCTGAGTGCATAGATAAATTACTCAGTGCGTGAACTCCTCGTGAAACCCTTTGTGGCAGAAAGTCCTGTACTTGTGCCTATTTTTGGAGTACCACTCCTCTGAAAATTCCACCAAAATTTCTAATATTTCTGGTATTGTGGTGTCATCTGTTTTTAAATCTTCATTTAAAACTTTGAGTTGGGTCACCCAAAAAGGAACAGCAGCATGTCAGCACCGAGTCTTCCTTCTCCTTTGTCTGAAACTGCAGCTCCAGCCCTCAACACCTCTTTCTCAATAAAGAGAAATGTAAATCAAAAATACTTGTAATGTTGCCAACATCTTGTCCTAGCAATGTCCCAGTATACTAAATCATACAATGAAGAAACGTAGTTCATATCTCCTGTCACATGAAAAAATACATTTTTAAGTATATCTCTGCTCTATTCATGCTCCTTTGTCGTTCATGAATTTACGCTTTGTTCGGCTGAAGACAACTTTGCCTGATAAACTCCTTCTCTAAGTAATGAAGGACTGCAGAGTTAAGCTTCTGTTGTCACTGCTACACCTGACTGAGGAATAATTTGTAACAAAATACAAATGCACATATGCTAATCTCTCCTGAAGATTGTCTGACATCTTCGTTTAGTAAGGATTAAACCCCGCACAAGAAACACAGAGGAGGCAGGAATTCTCTGGCAGTTGATCTATTTTTGTGTTTAACGTAGAATATTTTTAGCCCGAGATACAAAAATACATACTTCTGTATCCAAAGAGACTGTTGTTTCCATTTATTTTAAAACCCTGGATGGGAAACAAGATGTTAGACCTATTATAATGCAACCCAGTAATTAACATATGTTGGCCTGCGTCTGCCAAGGCTTCCGTGTGAGTAATGCGAGTTGCACAAGTAGAGGAGTCAGGTTGTTTGTCAGCAAAGAGCCACACATATATGCATGAGTGATCAGATTGTAGAGGTATTGTCTGAGGCTGGGATGGGAATCTGTGTTTGATGATCCCTCTAATGTTTCTGCTGTCTTTCTGCTTTTTTGCCATCTAACCTTACCCGTAAGAGTGGCCTAAAAGGAAGCTGGAGAGGGCCTCCATCAGGGAGTGTAGCCCTGGAACCAGGAGTAACGGCTTGGAACAAAGGGAGGGGAGATTTAGATGAGATGTGACGTGAGGAAGAAATTCTTCACTCGGAGCACGAAGCGCACATGGGAACTAGGGCTGAAGATGCACCTTGCTTCTTCTGTTCTTTTCCGTAAAGAATAGAATGGGATTACCTAAAAAGCAGTGTTAAAAATAAACCCAGAGCACAGGATGGGAGCTGCAGGGCAGTCCCGGTGGCCGAGGAGCAGCTTTTCTTCTTGGCAAGCCAAAGGACCCAGGGGAGCCAGCCCCAGAAAAGGGGCCCTCAGTCCCCCAACCCTCCTCCTTGTCCATGTGAGGGCATCTTCCAGGCTGCTCCCAGCACAGCTGCCTTGTTCACATGTGGGCCTCTCCATCCCAGAGGCTTGCTGAGGTCACAGTGGCCACCACTGCCCCGGGCCCTATAAGACAGGCCCCCTGCAGCTGGCCCCCCACTCGCTGAGCATCTCGGCCCTCTGACTGCCAGCTCGTGCGGCAGGAAGGAGACAGGAGAGCGAGGCGAGCGGCAGGCCTCTTGGTGTGCGAGGACAGCCATGCCGTCGGGTGAGGCCCCAAGAAGGAGTGCACCTGACCAGAAGGAGAGGTGGCGTGGGCAGGGGAATAGTGCCAGGGGCACAAGAGATACCAGTGCCCAAGGGACCTCTGGCTCCCAGCCCACAGACAGGTGCAGGCAGTACTGTTGGCACTGCAACGATGCGGGGAATGGGCCGGCCCTTCACACACGCAGCGACAGGGGGCCTGGGCCTTATGTAGGAGCAACAGTGATGTGGGGCGAAGGCGGGAGCATCAGGCAGAGAGCTGTGGGGAGCAGAGGTGTGCCTGTAGTCCGGGACACAGTGCGGGACCCAGCAATGGCCGTAAACCAGATGGCACTGTTGGACCCATGCATGAAAATCAAGCCAACAGTGGCATGGTACTGAGATGTGGCACTAGACACCCCCCTGCTTCAGCACCCTGGCCGGAGAACATTCCGGACGGAAG
Source organism: Heteronetta atricapilla (assembly GCA_011075105.1). Classification (NCBI taxonomy): domain Eukaryota; kingdom Metazoa; phylum Chordata; class Aves; order Anseriformes; family Anatidae; genus Heteronetta; species Heteronetta atricapilla. The sequence goes on along the minus strand of CM021736.1, from coordinate 12,306,970 downwards.
GCATCCCGTTTGGGCAGTCCCAGGCAAGGACTGGCTTAGCCTTCTGCCCAACACTGTGGAGCCCGCGGAGCTGGGTCCACCAGATGTGGAGGAACGGGTGGAAGTGGATTCACCTCTGCCAGAACAGACTCTGGACTACTGTGGCACGTCTTTGTGCTCTGCCATCTGAGAGCACCAACAGCATCGCAGTAGTGCCTGGCGAGCCCCCTACTCATTGCTCAGGCTCCATCGCAAGCATTAGCTTGGAGCCACCAAACACCATGGACATCCCGCAGGCTTGCCTGCAAGATGTCCCGGCAATAAACAGCTCTTGCCGAAGCTCAGGTTGTGTGAGTGCTTCTTTTTGGGGGGATTGGGCTAAAGTTGCGCCAGGGGAGGTTTAGGTTGGATATTAAGAACTTCTTTACTGAAAGGGTTGTTAGGCATTGGAATGGGCTGCTCAGGGAAGCGGTTGAGTCACCATCCCTGGAGATCTTTAAAAGACGTTTAGATGTAGAGCTTAGGGATATGGTTTAGTGGAGGACTTGGTCGGGGGTTGGACTTGGTGATCTTGGAGGTCTCTTCCAACCTAGGTGATTCTGTGATTCTGTGGTAATATAAAAGCAATTAGAGGTGAAATGTCCTCTTGGCTGCATGAGGTTTGGAAAATTTTGGCTTTTTTTCCTCTGTTGCCAATAAAAAAAATATCTTGTGCAGGATTAAGAAAAATGAGATAATGATCAGTGGAAGCTTCCAAGTTTTTGGTGTGTGTTTGTGTTCAATTCCCCAGTTACGGGTGACTGGAGGGAGGAGTCTCAGGGATGCTCTCAGCAGCAGGAGGTCTCTGTGTCAAGCTCTCAGAGATGATGGAGTGCTCTGGGCACGTCGGGTGGGTTCTGGGGCAGGGGTCCCACTTCTGCCTTTGGAGGGGCCTTCTGCGATAGAGGAGGGGGTCGCTTTGTTGGACTAGACATGTCTTATTTCTGCTAAAAGCTGATGTAGAGGTAGTCCTAGCTAGAAAGTACATCTTTATGTAAAGCACAGGCTGCACGTGTTCTCCATAGTTTTGTTACTTCCACCCAATATATATCTCTTGTGGTAACGCCAGTGAGACATAGGGAGAGGGAATCCGAAATTAAAATGAAGTGTATGTGTGTGCATAAGTCTGTCAAAATCAAATCACAGGTGAGTCCAGATTTTGCTTGTTTCCGTCCCCCTCGCCCTCCCCCCCCAAGAATATGTGAGCAATTAAGACCTGCTTCCCTGGTAAGTGTTACGGGGAGACAAAAGGTGTATTGCGCATTTAAACAAATGAAATGCATCCTCAGAAGAGTTTGAAGGTCGTATATTCCTGAACTCTAAAACGTGCTCCAATTAGTGCTCTATTTAAAAGCAGGCTTGGTTTGTTAACCTGGGAGCAGGCGGTTGCACACCAGCTAATGGCTTAATGGGAGCTCCCACCTGGTGACTGTTCTCTCCGCGCACTTCTCTCGGTGTGACCCAGGCATCTTGGGTGGAGGGACAGGAACGTGGAGGGGTAATAGGATCAGCTGACATCTACGTGCGTTGTAAGTATTAACCTACAGACACCAGAGGTTCTTCAGTACCTTACCGTGGCAGAGTGTAATGCATCATCACTTTTCCCTTTTAGAGAGTTACGTGTTTAATTTGTAGCTTCTGTTTTGACACTATCTGTTAAGCTATAAATAAAGCTTGACTACAACAGCGATGGCCTTCAGGCTACCTTCTGACTATAAATTCACAATTGTTGGTTTTGCCTTGTCATTTTCAAGCTGTGTACCCTGGATGGTGTGGAAGAAAAGAACTTGGAGAAATGTGGGTTTAGTGCTTAGAGTACTGATCAGTCTAATTTAAGATTGCCAACCTTAAAAATACCCAGACACCAGAAGCCAAGTCCACAGGACTGTTTAAAACAGTGATGAACTTGCCTTGGCAAGATCTAGCTTTTGGGGCTTGTTGAGAGTTTGTATTTTCAAGTTTTACCCACAGTCACAAGCGCTACGAGCTCATTGAATAAGCAGCGACGCTGTTACTATCAGTTGTCTTAAGGAGTTGGGGCTTTAGTGTGTATGTGAAAATAGTACTAGACGTGGCTCCAGGAATCCTTGCTTGTTTCTGGTCCGTGCTCGGTGGTGGTGGCTGCAGTTTGGTGAGCCACGGCATCGTGCCGCAGCCTGGGGGACACCCTCCCCAGAGCAGGCTTCTGGCAGTGCTGTGCCCCTGTTTGGCGTGTGCCCCTTTTTTGGAGATGCTGAAAAAACTGGCTGCCCTAAGGGGGAAAATAGCTGGCTGGGAAGAAATACACGGTGAGAAAGAGGTAGTTGGATTTACCTCCCTGACATTTGGGCTGTAAAAAGTGAGGTTGCTGAATTTGTATTAATGTGTTTGTTGTGCACTTAAATTGCTGTCAGAAGGCTTTGTGATCTATGGGTACTACTTCTGTCTTCACGCACAAATCCGCAGATGTCCCCAGGACTGTTGGACATCCATCCTTTTGAGGCAGTTATGAATAAACAGTTCTGCCCGTCATAATTTTGGTTGGTCAGGTCCCCCTGAATTGCTGCACTCGGTGTGGTTGTGCCAACACGCAAATACTGCCTGTGAGGAGGTTTGATTAAAATTGCATCTCTAGGTGCGCACTAAATACCTCTGATATCTCACCTACAAACAGCGGTAGAATTGTTGGTAAGAATGACAGCTGCAGGCAATAAATGAGGACAGTAATAGAAGGCTCAGTGCTGGGTAGAGCATCATAAATCATGAGGCGAGAGCAGCAAGAGCGCTGACAAATCGGCGAGCAGCTGCAAACAGCACTTTCCAGGTAAGAATTATTGCGCTCACTCCCGATAACTGCTCAGAAACCACCTCTTCCTTGTACGTGGGCGACTTCCCCGCTGCACGGCCGCTCGCGCTGGTGCCGTCGGTCGAGCTCGAGTGTTTTTGCCTAGGAACGGGGAGTGTTTCGCCTGGTGTCATCTCCGTACCGTGCGCCGAGCCTTTGTTTTCGTCCCGGGCGTGTGCCAGTGCGAGCTGTTCCTTTCAAGGAGGAATATCCTAATGCTTTTTGCAGCTGATGAGCTGTTTTATTTAGTTTCCTCGGAGACTTTGAAGAAGTGTTTTTTGGAAGGTGGAGAGAAGGGGATGTGTTTGGCTGGTTTTAAGCTAGCTTGCTTTGTTAGCCTGTGTTTGGGGAGTTGGGAGGAGCCTGTATGCTCCTAAACAAAATAAAAAAGTAAAAATCTGGAATGGTGCAGTTCACGTAAAGGAGATAACGATCTAGTCACCCAGAAAACAATCTTACTCTTGTGCTGTTAGAGAAATGAAAAGTATTTTAATGGAATAACGATAGGAAACAGATGGCAAAGGGCTAGCAACTGAAATGTTTTTGAACACTAAAAAATAAGTGTCAAACACATGTCCCATATTTTAATTATAGCTGAAAGCGTCACGTGGCAGAGCGCTTTCAAATTCTGAAGTCTTTTACGCAAAAATTCAGCCGTAATTTCTATTTTTGTGGTTACTGGGCATCATTCTTGGTGAATTCAACCCTTGGGAGGGTTTGGCGGACACAAGTTCCTGCTGCGAGCGCCGAGCCTCCAGAAGGGCGTTGCGGTTGGCACACGTTCATGGCCGTGTGAGCACGGGGTCTCGGAGGACCGCCTGCTGGATGCGTACACTGTCACTTGGCTCGACGTGAGGGGTGGGTAAATGCACGCGGGCCGCTGCTGCTGCAACCAGGATGCAGGCAGAGCAGCTCGGGCGGCGCGGTGCTGGGTGCCCGCTGGAGGCTCCCCAGGGGTCACCGCCCCAGGTGCTGCGCGCGCACTGGAGATGCAGCATCTTGTGCGCATCGGGAGCCTGGGTGTGCTGGTGCGGCCGCAGGTGTGCTGGCATGAGGTGTGCCTGGCGGGGCTGTGCCCACTGGTGACACTGGGCTTGTGTCCGCAGTTTATGGTTTTAACGCACCACACTTATGGTTGGACAGCAGCTGTCCTCCTCTGGGGCTTTAAGCGGTGTACTTAAAGCGTACAAAGGAGACGGTCCTTTAAATGACATTATTTACATCATTATTTACATGTATGGTAATGATGGGGCTAGGTAAAGCTGCAGGTCCCGCTTGCAGCACACACACAATGTCCGTACGGCCCCAGAGCAGCCAGTGCCAGGCTGTTTCCACGATGAGCTGGTCTTGTTTTGAAAGGCTTTCCTGCCCCGAAGTTTGCTCCCGTTAAGGTCACTGGTGGTGTGACTCATGGTCAGTAGGATCAGGTCACTGACTGGGTAAAGGGCTTTGTTTTTTGGGGGAGTGTTTTTAGCGTTTGCATCGCCCTCCCCCCACCCCAATTAAGGTTAATTATCAGCTGAGGTAGCTGCTGCTGACACGGCTGGCTGCACCGTGCCCAGCCCCTGCTGGCAAAGGGCCACGCTGGGGACGTGGGAGGCAGGTTGGTGGGGGGCCGAGACCCCCCAGCTCAGCTGTCCAGGCTTCCCCCACGGTCTGCAGTCACCTTCCAGTTCCTTCGAGCAACAAAAAGCATTTGCACACACCAAAACAAGTTGTTTATCCAGGAACAAATGTGTGTTTTTCTTCTATAGAACGTTCTTCAAAAGTTACAGCCGTCCCGGGTGAGTTATTTTTCTGTGTCCCCGTGGTATTTATGTAACATACGCAGTGTGTTCAAACACAGGCCTGTGTGCATTTTTGTTGAAGTCTTGCTGAACTTTCCAGCCTCCCTGGATTTAATACTGAAATTGCTGAAGGGTGCCATTCGTCTGGCTGGCGGCATGGTGGTTTTTAGCAAACAAGCCGGAGGACGTGCACCTGCTTGAGCTCTGTCCCCACTGTGGCCACATCCTGCCCTGCGCTGCCCCCCACCAACAGGAGCCACAGAGGGGAGGTGTGCGGGTGCCTGGCTGGGTCCCATCTGCGGTACTCGTCCCGTCCTCTGGAAGAAGATGGCAAGTGCTGTGTCTTGGAGGTGGTGCTGGCCATGCTGTCAGCACGGCATTGGTGAGCACCAGGAAGGGAGGGTGACAGATGAGCGAGGGGCCATCGCCACCACATGGATGGTGGCTTGAGCACAGGGCAGCACGCAGAACTGTTTTTCTCAGTTGTTTCTCCTGGCCAGGAGTAAGCAGTATGGTTTATGTTGTGGGATCTGTACCGTGATGCCCAGTGCAAGCATTGTACTCTGTGAGAAGGACGGGCGATGAGCGCTTCCATCCTCAGGCTGTGGCTTTGCCTTGCTGGGGCTGCTTCGGCCCCTGGATCCCTGCTGCGCGTTATTCCCATCCTCACGCTGTGTTAGTGTCAGTGTTTGTGCAGGTGCATGATGAATCAGAGTGGTGAGCTGATGGAGGAAACAAAAAACCTTCTTGCGTTTCTGTGCAAGTTCTCCCTCCTTGCCCCCACCCCTTGGTTCCCCCCTCTTCCTCCCCTTCCACGGCACGGGCAGCAAAGCTGCGTGGGGCTGGGGAGGAACTGGTGCTCCTGCCTGGGAAGTCAGATGGATCCACAGCCTCACAATCAGCTGAAGATAATAAACCCAGCTCACAAACAGATTGGATCAAGTGATTAAAACCACAATATTGTGATTTGCATAAACTTACTTTCTTATTAGAGCATCTGTTGCTGGGGGCAGGTAGGCTCTCACTAAATGGGGACACAAGTTGCTGGTGACCTTCCCCCCTTTGGCCACCACTTGGCCTCTGGTAGTAAAGCCCTGGCAGCTGACTGGGAGTCGCAAAACCAAGAACCAAGTCAGTGAAGACAACTTAGCTCTTCTGGCACTGCCTGTGCCAGGCACCAGCCGGCTCCTAGGTCGAGTTGGTGACTTGGGAGGCTGGACATCTCCGTTCGCCTCCAGCGAAGCGAGGTAATGCTGGAAACACTTGGCCTTGGCTGTATCTTTGGCTTGTGTTTGGGGGCGCCTGGGGAGTGCAGCAGGGCCAGGGCTGCCTGCTCTGCAGAGGAGCAGGAAGGTCTGCAGAGGGTGCCTCCAGGTGCCATGGAAGGTTCATGGAAGGACTGTGGAAGCCGTAATGTGCATCTAATGCAACATGGGATCCCCTCCCCCTTTTTCTGTCCATATGAACTGCTCTGTTACTGAAATGGATGGCTTCCTTTTCTGTCAGAGCAGGTCATGGGAACTGCTTGCTGTAGAGCTGGCAGGAGGTAGCACTAACCTCGACACCCGTCCTCCCCTAGGATTGGTATGCCTCGGGGATGCCTCCAGCACACCCGTCCGTGGCGGGTAAAACCACAGAACATTGTCAGACAGCACACGGTGAGGTCTGAGCCAGGCTCCCCCGTGCAGAGCTGAAGCATTCCCACTGGGACCCACTCTTCCCAGGGCAGAGGCCCGGTGGCAGCAGCCCCTGGCCACCTGCTCCTGCCTTATGGCTGGGACACAGATGCAGGAGCGGTGCCGTTCCTGCGGCGTGCAGGGACCGGGGCTCCTGGGCAGCGCAGCGATACAGATAACCCTGGCTGTTAAACGGCGTGTCTTGACTAGCTGCCAGTGGTGACCTTAAATTATTATTCCTTAAGTTCCCGAAGGAACACGGTGTGCCGTATTTTATGCTCCCTGCTCTTAGGGTTGTTTTGTAGCTCGGTGTGGGGTTTCGGCTCTCAGGCCAGCTCGCGATTACCCCATCGCTTGGGTAATTGCAGAGTACATCGCTGTGGTTGTAGGTGTACGTGTGTCATCTGCGGGGTGCCTCGCAGTCCTGGAGGGCTACACATCCCCCTCGATCACTCGGTGTGCCTTTGGTGTGTTAGTGGAGGGGCTTCTCACTTGTTACGCGTCATATGGAGGGGGCACAGACCTGGGCAATGGAAACGCATAAAACAGCCATCTTCAGCTTCCAGAGAAAACTTGCCCAAGTAAAATGAATAAAAGCAAATGAGAACCTTAAACAGGCCAGTATTTGTATGCGTGTAGCCAGGGACACTGTAAGCAATGTCAGTGAAGTGTTCTGATGCATGATAAAGCCCGAGGTGAGCAGGTATACATGCGTGCAGGTGACCTGGCTCTGCCTTGGCCCTCCATGGTGAGCAGACGCAGTGTGGGTTGCTGTCTGAGGTACAGCACGGCACAGAGAGCTTGGTGAATAAAACCATGCTCAAATCAGAGTACAGCTGGTAACTTTCTATGCAGACGTTCAGTGCTGCCAACTTTTATTATAAAATAATTTTAAAAATACCACTTTGAAAGTTTTAAAAGTCAAAATAATTCTAATTCTCAGCAAAAAATCAACTTACTCAAACTCTATTTGTGAATATCTTCATGTCTTGCTTTTATTTGTATATCAGAATTTTGTTTTGATCGGGGAAAAAAAGGAGAATTCTTCAAAAATACTTTTTTCTATACAGTGGCTGAGACTTGAAAATGCCTAAAACAGGTTCTATCCTATAAAGTGCAATGCATGCTATTTCTGAAAATCTGTCATATTCCACAAATATGAAGTGAGCCATCCAAAAAACTCCAAATGCCTTGAAGTCTTTAGAGTTTGTTTATTTGTAGGGCTTTTCTGAAAACGAAGGGCATGGATTCATTTTTTTTTTTTTTTTCAGAGGTCTTGCTTTTTTCCTTTCCTGATTGGTACTTGTATTTGAACAAATCCCCATACGGAAACCATGCTATGTGTCAGTAGATTGAGAGTAACACAGCGTCAGCTTCTTCCGTAAATATTCATGGTGGTATTTTGTGACTATACCTGAGGATATTTTACTGAAATTGTGTTGTTTTATGTCTTTGTCATTATTGCATTCAACTCTCATCGCATACTATTAAAGCCAGTTTGTATACATTTCTCTGTATACAAACAGACACTTGATTTTCCTTCTTTTGTCTTATCCAGAGTAAGAGGTGGTTTGCATCCGTTAATGTCACGTTAGGGACTCCAGGGCTGGAGTTTGACGGGATGCTGTTTTCTGATGGCTGTAGGAGCTCTGCGGATTTCAGAAGTTAATGGTGAAACTTCGGTGTATTACAAGTTAATAAAAACTTACAGCAGACTTTATTTATATTGAAGCACAAAATAAATACTGAGTTTTCTTTTTAAGAGAAAATTGTTTGGGGGATTATGACAGTTAGTGAATCACTCTGCCAGGCTTTGTGGTTTTAAAGCCAGAATGCGAACACTCGAGAGCGTTTTGTCTGTCCTATTTCACTATCAAAGGCTACACAAACAGAGGAAACTGGCAGATGAGCTGGTCTATGGGAGGAAATAGTTAAAGTAGCTGAGCACCGGTGCTATCAAATGCATAAACAAACCTATAAAAGTAACTTTCAGGTCAACATTGTTAACTCACTATTCTAAAGCATTTCTTACAACTGATGCTGAAGAAGGAAGAGGCTAGGAAGTACGATGTTTAAACCGACCAAACCTGCTTTCTAATACTGGGAAGTTGATGAGCATGCCTTGATTTTGGTGCTCAGTACTGCAAAAGTCTTTGGGGCGATGAAGACCAGGTTTAGCCCTGCTTTGCTATGAGGATCTGGGAGGAAGTGCTGCTGCTCATGTCCCAAAACTGCTTTTGTATCTTTCCAGTTTTTAATAATTGTGAATAAAATAATCATTGTGAATAACACCTTGATTAGTCTACCAAAGTTTTATTTTTTTCAAGTCTGAAACTGTCGCTGTGTGTATAGGTCAGGGATTTATCCATGTGCAGTGCCATGGAAATCTCCACGAAGGGTGCATGAGCTGCCTCTTTGCAAACTCCTACTTAAGCTTTTTGTAGAAAAAAGATAAAAATGGGTTTACAGCATCTAGGTAGACTGCTCAAATTCATCTGTGAGATTTCAGAATGTGTACAGGTATTCAAGCTCTAGTCTAGCTCTTTGACGTTGTGTTTGCAGAATGCTAACCACTTAAAAGCAGCTTGGGGTTTTGGGTTTTGGATTTCCATGTTGCTCCTCCTCTGTTTGCAAGCCAGGCAATGCAAGATAGGGCTAATGCATGAAACTGAGAAAGCAGCTCCCTTCCTTGACCCCAGCCACTCGAGAACCAGGTGATGCAGTGAGCGCAAGGAAGGAAAATCAAAGTCACAATCCTGTAAATATTTATGTACATAGTTAAGGTTAGACATAAAAATGGTTATTTGAACTCAGTTGAACTCCTTGGACATAAAGTTAAGAATGTGTGTAAATATTTGCAGTCTGGAATCTATTTCAGGTTTCTAAAATATTTGAAGTACTTTCAAAAATACTTTTTTTATTAAAAATACTGCAAAGCCCTGTGCCGCAACAAGATGCGTTCAGAGAAGGCAAACCTGGCCACATGCATGGTTCCTCCCGGCAGCAGCAGGCCAGGTAACAGCCGGTTTCCAGACCCGTGCTTGCCTCTTGTTGAACTACTGGGGCGCTCTCGGCAAGAGTTAAGCGTTCGGTTGGAGGGCAGGAGGTTTGGCTTGGGGTCACTGAACTCAGGGCTGCGGTTGTCTGATTCAGCTAATTCTTCCCCTGCAGACTTCTCAAGTAACTTTGAACAGATTGCTTAGGCTCCGAGTGCCTGCCCGTCCCAGTAATAAAACGGGGTTAATTATGCAATCTTTCTTCCAACTTTTGCCTGGACTTCCCCTGTTTTGGTGCAGAAGCTAGTTTCAAAGCGCTCTTGTTCGATGAGTAAAAGGAGAACTCACTAGGTGTGCAGGTGCTTGGCTACCTGGAAATGTGAACGATGGGCTCATCGTGTCCCTGTAGGGTCTCGTAAGCACAGTGTATGTCAGTCCTGTCAGAGCTGTGACTTTTACTTATTTTTTTAGCTCCTGGTACGGAGGAAGCAATGCTGTCCTGGCAACCTGCTGTCTTCATTTGTGCTTTGAGTGCGTTTTGTGTGTGTGTGTGTACAGACATATATTTTTCAGTAGCGAGCAGCTGCAGACATGTGCACGCCAGCCATGTGCCGATGCTGCGCCGGCTCCAGCTCTCGCCCACCCGCCCACTTTCCTTCCTTCCTTCCGTGGAGAACTGGCAAACAAACGGCAGCCTCGGTGCCTGTGCTGCTCAGGCAACGGCCCGCCGGGGGGGCTGGATGGGGGAGAACATTTGGATGCCAGATCAACGTCTCATTAAGCGTTTCTTTAGCATATTTTACAAGTCTGCGGACAAACAGTAGTTAAGACTCAGATGGAGAAAAATTTATATGCTCCCTGCAGGAAAGGGGGCTTGGGCTGGGTCCGGGCGCTGCAGCTGCACCCAGGCTTGTCCCACGCTGTTGCTGGAGGTGCTGCAGCGTGCCCGAACAACCTGGCAGGCAGGAGGGGCGGCTGGCTCTGCCCAGGATCAGTTTTGAAACCCCAGTTCAATTATTTGACTGCTTTCTACTCAGAGATGAGGTTTAAGAGCGCAGAGTCCAAAATGCAGGACTAACTGTGAAATCGGACTGAATTTACCCCCAAACTGTTTTAATGAATGGTATTTTTGCCAAGTCATATGACTGAGTCAGCTGACTTTAATGGTGTTTTTAAGTGAGTGTTAGAGGAAGCATTAAGCTTATGCTTCCTCATTGCTGTTGCTGTGTTTTTACCGTATTAGGGTCTTAGTGTTTTTATTTTTTCCACAAACAAGATGACCTTGGCAGTCAGTGACCTGCTTGTAGTCTCTGGCATGGCGGTGGTGCGGTGGCGCACTCGTCACACCGTTCGGTGTTGCCATGCTGGGGTAGGAGGTACTCTACACCAGCGGTGAGGAGGGAGGGATTGAAAGTGCCATCCAGGAGGAACAGAGTGCTAGTTTCAGGGGCCTGGTGCTATGGCGGGGGGACAAGCAGCTGATCCCCCACTTAGGTGCATTTTGCTGCACAGCTGGAAGCAGAGTGGGTTTGCTGCACTGGGGAAAATCCAGCCCTGGCAGCCCCGTAACTGCAGGGTGCAGACAGGCAAGGGGCTGCCTCAGGTGCCTTTCAGCAAACAAATGGTTAAATGTGGGCCTGTGTCTTCTATATATGAAAAAGACATAAGTAGCGCCAGGCCTTGCTAACCCACATCGCGACTGCTGGCCAGAGAAATACTCGGCGTGCTTGGGCTGCACATACTTGGCGCTGTGCTCTGCCTCTGTGTGTTGCAGCTGCCGTGCTGCAGTTGCAAGCCTAATGAATAAAACTGACATACGGAGCTCTTAGGTGTAGGTTTATTTTTTTTTTGCTGTTTTTATGGGGTAAGGGAGAAATTAGTTGTGCCTTTTTAATCTGGTATTACCATGCAAACAGGGTTTGTGTGAGAACTGCAGTAGTAATCAGTAAACTGGTGCCTTGGGAGGATTGCCTGACTCTCTGAAGTTGCTTGGTCTGTTTCCCCTTGCTTGGTCTGTTTCCCCTCTGTGTGGACCATAAGGGGTGCATGGGTGGGTGAAAAAACTCCTCGTGTGGGTCCATGGGCTCCTGCTCTTGCCTGTGCTGTTGGCCGTGAGGCTGTGACCATGTGAGCAGCAATTTTATTTATGTTGGTCTGCTTTCAGCCTGTCACAGTAGATCTGTTTCACTTGTCGCTTTGTAAATCATTATATAGGATTAGGCCTTTTACCAGCTTTTAAGCGTTCTGCAGTCATTTTAAGGACTTTCCCCCTGCCTGGCTCAGCCGAGCGGCGGCGTTCCTCCTTGCAGAAACAACGCTGTGCGTGATGAGGAGGAAATGCTCCCTGGAAGGCGACCGACATTTTCAAAAGTGCTGTTCCACAAAGGAGACTTTGAACTGTGCTAAGCCTTTAAAAGTTGAATAATATTTTGAATGTTACTGTTCTAATGTTTTCCTATTGTCATGGGAGACTTGGATCGAGTCCCAGGGTTGTGGTTAACTTTGCCTCCAACTCTTAGGCCTTATTTATTACTGCTGAGGAGATGAACTTAAAGCTATTTCAGTCCTTTCTTTTTCAGCTCTCAAAATCAGTCTTAAGGTGTTCTAAGATTCTTTTTCTTAAACAAAAAAAGCTGAAAGGTGGCTGATTTTTTTTTTTAACTGAAGGATCATGGCGAGGTGCTGCCTCCACGTGCTGCCAGGGTTGTTGCCTCATGCTGTGTAATGGCCGGGCCTGGCACGCTCCCCGAGGCATTTGGGAATACGAGTAATAAAGGTAGTTAGAAACACCATATGGAAAGATCAGACATAGTATACAGAGGCTAAAATTAGGCCCACCCAAGTAAAAGGTTTGCGTTTCTCCCAAGTATTGCTTTTAATGACAACTTCAGTGTCCAAAGGCACAGGGCCGGTACACTGCAGCTGCCGGGGAGGGAATGGGACCGACTGAGGCCTAGGTCTGGCACAGCTGAAAATGCATCAACTGGGCAAGCGTTGTTTGTCCAGCGTTCAATGCTCCTGATTTTTCAGAGCTGTAGTTATAAACTCTTCTGTGTTTACCTGACAAATTAAATGTGAAAAATCTGTAAACATTAGGGAGGAGGTGGCCCAGGAGTTCAAAGAGGTGGGGATTTACTTGGCAGAGGACACAACCTATGGTTGTGGTTTCCTTTAAGGTCAGGTGAGACCTCTTCCATCTCAAGGCCTGTTGAACGTACAGCCAGAGGATCAATTTCAGTGGGATGAGGTTTTTTTTTTTAGGAAAAGAAGTTGGTAAATACTTTAAGGATGCAGGCTCTGTAAGTTCTCAGAAAGCTGTCTGATGTATAATAAGTAACTTCATCATCCTCCTATGTGTTGGTCAAATCAGGACCTCCATTATTATGTCCCCCTCATGCACCTCCCTGTGCTTCTATTTGGCATAAGGTATGATTTATTTGACATTGGATAATCTGCAAATGGTTGCCATGACGGTATTTGAACTTCTGCTTTGAGGATGCAGGGTCTAATGCTTCCATTGGTCGGTGAAGTCTCCAAGGGCTCATTTTCCATTTATATATGCTTCCTGTCCATCCCCAGGAGCCTAATTATTAATGTAATAATATGTAATAATGGCTTATCAGACCAGATTGTTGATGTAACTTGCTTTTGCCATACGTCAATGTACGTTAAAAGCATTTGTTGGTTTAAACTGCAAGCTCAGTATGCTTCTCTACTGAATAACTATTCCTGTTTTCTCTACTGAATATCTATTCCTGTTAGGCTTCTGAAGAAATCCTTTCCTATTTAGCGATGTTAAGTGTGTGCTACATGCAAAATAAAGGTGGTTTCATAGTTCGGTTTTTGGCCCAGGTAAAAAATGTAATAAATTAAGCATGAGTCAGAGGAAGGGGAAGAACCTAATCAGATGCTAAAGAGACTTCATGAATATTAAGTACTTTCCACTTAAGCAGTCTTTTTAATAATGTGAAACATTAATAGCAGTATGATTGCATGCAGCTACACCAGCTGTATAAGCGAGATAAAAGCCCCAGTTTAACGTGATTTTTATCAGCTTGCTCATGCTAGTGTTTGACCTACAGAAGAAGTCAATTTGCATGTTGGAAAACAGCTTTCTAACAAACAGAACCGGCTGTATGCACAAATAAATAGCCTAAGTGTCGTTTAATTCTTGATCTAGGTAATAATAAAGTAACTGGTGGTGGTTAGACTACTTTGGGTTTTTGTTCCCATCCTCCCCCCTCCGTGGTGTTCAGCCTTAGAGCCTAGAGTTGCACTTAGTGGTTCAAGAATAAACCTGTAAATGCATGTTGAATATTTTCTGGTAACTAATTATAGGAACTGTTTGTTCCCAAGTTAATGAATTCCCTATTAGAGTTGCCTGCATTTAGCCTGTTACATGCGTTGCAAAATAATGACTGTGATTTTTTTAACGTGTGTGCTGTAAATGGAAGTTGTGCCAGTAATGTAGAAGCTGTACTTGTGACTATTCTCTACGCTGTCCATGGATGTTTAAATTTATGCCCATTCCCATCAGGAAGATACTTGGAAAGGTCTGCTTCCTTGAACCAATTGTGTTTTCCTGCCTGGTTTGCTTACTCTGTTGGGTACTCCGAAAGGGAATTCTGATGAGGTGCCTTTAACTTTTGAAGACGGGAATGAATATGGGTGAAAGTTTTATACATGTTTAAGTGGATAAGTAGATAGCGTTTAAAACAACAAAACAAAACAAGAAACATAAACCAAACCTCCGGCTTCAGGCTTGTCTGTACCATTTCCTGCTTAGAACGGCTGGTCTGCTCGGCCCCTTCCTCCGACATTTCTGCTCCTGTTTGGGAGCAGCTGAACTGCTGAACCGGTTGCCTGTACTGAAGGGAGCTGGGATCCGTTTCATTTGCTCTTGGCGTTGCAGGCTGTGATCTGTAAAGAATCAGCAGCAGCCAAACTGCTCCTCTGGCACACGTCAGGTGAGCAGTCTGGAGCAGGGATCTACCTGCAAATTTGTGAATCGGAGCACACAGTAAAAACTGGGATCCATTCAAGACCATACTGTAATACAGGTAATTCTTCTGGGTATGCTCGCTCTTTGCTTGGGGAGTGGAGTCTGAGAGTAGAAAGCAGGTTAAGGAAACCTCATATATCTTCCACGGAGAAGAATGTGTTACACATCTCTAAAAATAGTGGATTGCCAGTACATAAGAAAAAAAATAGGAGCAGCATTTCCTATGACTTGTTTGTGTAAGGTCTGGGCTGTTCTGCATCTAGAAGCAGTTTCTTGTTCTCTCTGTGCGTTTGCTGGTGACAAGCTCTTTTTCTACAGTGCTTGTAATTTGAGATCTCGCTATGGAGTTAGGGAGGAGTTTCTATAGAACCAGATATGGTACTGTCTTCTGTAGCATTTTTTTTAAAGCGTTGGTATTGGTCTGTTTGAAAATCCATCTGCTTTAATAACTGTAATTCATTTCTTACAAAACTCAAAATGACTAAATTGCTGTTGTCAAATTTAAAAACAAAAAAAAAAAAAAAGAAAGAAAGGTAAATGGGAAAGGATCTTACTTTACACTACAACAGTTCTTGTTTGTCCCCTCTGTCTTCATCTTGCCACTGTTACAGACCTTGACTGTTAATGGTGGTTTACTCACTTATTTTAACTACAAATGCTGGAAAATGTTTGGGACTTGGGAAAAGATGAAGTTAAAAGATTAAAAAATAGAGAAGGAAAATTGTATTTCACTTTTGCTTTTAAGGTGATATGGAACCGTTGAATGTCTCTTCCTAAAATTATGACAGCTTTTATTTGTTCTCTTTCACATCTTAGAAGTGACAAGAGTAATCCTCTGGTGGGTTTCGTTGCCAGGCTCAGTGGGGCGGGGGGGGGAAAGGACATAGTAACTTTGGGGATGTTTGGCAATAGATCCTGGATATTTCTGGGAGATCCCTTCCCAAATACTTGAAATTTGAACTTAGGCATATATTTACAATACATGGTTATGGTTTAAAAAAGCCACTACGACCTGATTTGTTATATTGCATTATGGCATCTTTTTAGTAGCTGTGATAGTTGGGTTATCTGGTTTGTTTCATTTTCAGTGGAGAAAGTTTTGGATGAAAAGGACAGTGTAAATTGGGCTATGTGCTACACAGAAATGTGTACCTGTTCTTCATGATACTTGGGGAAACAATTTCAGTCTATATGGCAATATAAGTTATACACCCTTCCACACCCATGATTTTATCTCGTGTCAGCAGCAGGGATTTATAAGACTTTGGGGAAACTGCTTTTCTGGGAGCTGAAGGCACGGTGGGTCTATTTGTAGCTTGCTTGGGCAAATTAGTGAATATTAGTGGTGCACTGTGTATCGCACCATGATGTGTAAGCCCTTTTAGTTATAGACCCATAACTCAGGGGTTACACAGTGGTATCTGAGTGATTTGGAGCTCTCCTGGAGGGAGAACGGAGTGGCGTGAAGCTGCGGTAACCATATTTTGCCTGAGCGTTTTGTGCATCAGCTGTGTAGCGTTTTTAGTTATTGCTAAAATTTGTGGTAGGAAGCTGCCTGAAATGAAATGTGAGGAACTCTGTATAATAATAAAATCAATTGGACTGTTTCCCCAGTAATTCTAGAGACTGATGCATCATTAATGTTGGTAATACAGTGGCTGTCAGATCACAAACTTCTCAATAAATGTGCAGCTGGCAGGCTTTGATGGAAATTGGAGGCAAGCAGAGAATGAGATTTAGGGCTTTGATATATGGCGTGTCAGCCATGCGATGAAGTTTTTATCAATTTCTGTCACTTCTGTCTCTTATGCTCACTACATATGTGGTCTTCCTTGCAGTTTCTGTTGGTGGCTGAAATGATAACTGCACCTTTTTAATGTTTAGTAATGGAAATAGTGGTTAAAAGCCAACTTCAGTTTTAAATATGTTGCTTTGTTACGCGCTGGTATCACATCAGAAATGTAATGCCATAATCAGCTCCTACACAGCGAACGATCCATTTGTGATAATACTTGTGATGGAAATTGAAAGCAGAACTAGTCATCAAGGAACCTGTGCTAAGACAAGAGCGAGGCCGTGGTTTAGTATCCTAATTAGCAACCTGTACTGGGGAGGCATCAGGAGAACCAGTCGAGTGGCTTTTCCAGTCCTCCCAAATGTGTCTTTTCATGTTTGTGTTTTAAACTGCTTAGTAAATCAGGATTTCTCTGTATCTTTAGACTAACTCATTTGAAAGACTTCCTAGTCCTAGAGCAGCTGCTCGAAAAAGCCAAGCGGGTATGTTGCAAATCCCTGTCAGCGTTGGTTTAGGTCACAACTACATAAACAGCTGGAAAGTGGCACAAATATCTGCAACATAAAGGAAAGATAAACATGCTAGTTTGCTGAGAGTAAACACCGATAAGGAAGTTTGAATTCGAACACCCTGGGCTGCCGCGTTGTGAGGAACACAGGCTTTCGTCGTGGGCTGCACTGATTTACGCTGTCCTTCAGTTGGTGGTTGAGCCCTGAGCTTTGCGCTCGTGTAACAAAATCAGGTGCGCAGAAACACAAACGAAATACTTGTGCATAGTCAGGATAAATTTGTGACTTTGCATCGCATTAGCAATAGCTTTGGGTGGCTCCGGGCCAAAGCTGGCCTAAATTCTTTCCCAGCTGTAACTCCTTGCAAGCAGGGTATGGGCACATGCGCAAGCGCACTTGGAGCTGTGCTGTTGCAGGGGAGGACGTGCCCCTGCTGCACAGAGCTGCTGTTCATTCCTGCTCTTTAAAAGCTTTGACAAAAACGTGGTGTTTTTTTTTTTTTTTTTCTTGTTTAGATTTTGACAAAATCTTACCTCTAAAGGGAGGGTAAAATGAAAATTCGGAGGTATAGGTCCTGGGAAACCCCTCCACACATCCTGAAGTGTCTGTGAGAAAGGGCATATTCCTGCACCATTTCTGAGAGATCCCTCACGTAGCAGAGGCTCCTGAGAACCTCTCAGAAAGTAAATTATGGGGTAAGATTCTTTACAACAAACAAACAAAATCGCAACCAGGCTCTCAGGAGAAATTTTCAGTAACTCCGAAATCTTAAAGAAATAAAATGATCCTCAAAAAAATCAATAAAGTGAACATGTAGATGTTTTATATACGAACTTCAAAGCGTAGTCACTTCTCCCTCTCCCTACCCCCACATCAGGGAGGAGGTAACTGGTACCTCTCATGCCTGAAATCCCATGGAAATTATTAGTAATATAACACTGCATAAAATGTATTACAGGAGTTTAGTTAAAAGAAATGCCCTTTAAAAAATTGATAGACTGATTCTCTGTGGGCAGATTCCAGACTTAAAGAGGATTTTTTTTTCAGCGTAACCCAGCTTTTTTCAGTAGTTTGTAGCTTGCTAATGCCTTACTCACACTCCGGGATTTGCTGTCATTACAGCTGCAGCATTTCTTCTGAGCTGTGACGAACTGGCAGAAGTTTGGAGAGAAGTCTTTGGCCCGTTTTGCCCCTCTGGGATTGCTTGTGCCCTGTCCAAAAGCAGTTTTTAGTTGTGAACACCTGCAGAGGCAAGGTAATAAGGGTGCTGATTCACTGGTGCCCAATTAGCCTAGTGGTGTTGCTGTGTGAATACCGGTGGTGAATGCTTAGGACTGTTTGGGCATGCCAGCAGTTTTCGGGAGGGTGAACAGAAGTTGTGTGTTTTTTTCCTGACAGGAATTGCTGCATCTCTAAGCTGTCGATCAAATGCCTCATGTAATATTGTAAGTCACCTGTCCCGGTAGTTTGCAGTGCACATCAACACCCAGCGTCCCACAACAGCGTGGAGTGAAGGGTTGTGGTTTGTGTCCAAAAAAAAAAAGGTGGGGGGCGCCCTGCACATAGCCAAGAGACATTTTTTCAGCTTTATAAAAGCAGTAATATTTGAATAGTAAAATCATTTCCTCCCCAGATGACAGGCCAAATGCGCAGGAATCAAAGCAAAAGATTTTGGTGTTTATCCCTTCTACAGCTTGAAAAGAGTAACACACAAAGTAAAGGACGCTGGAAACAGTATTTCTCAGGAAGATTTTAATTCCAGTTCTAACTAGTGTACCTGGTGTATCTTTGCCTCCTCCTGTGGTCCTAAACCTGTCTGCTCACCTCTTGTCTGTTCCCACTTTCCTCAGAGCCCTGGAGTTGGCAGCTGCGTTTAGGCAGAAAGCTGTAATGCGAGTCCAAACTTCTCTCGTGAATATGTGCATGTGATGATTTGCTAGCTGTTCGTTAAACATACTGGATGGTCTAAATGTAGGTGCCGACCCTCATTCAACTCACTGATAATTATCTTTTTCTTTAACTCAGAATGATTGGACGTACTTGTGATATTATCTACCTATTTGACTTTCTTAAAATGACTTGATGTCAGAAACATTTTGGCATGGTATGGTTTTATTTTTTTTCCTTTTTCTCTTTCTTGCTCTACCTTTCAGTGTCTTTCTATATTTCGTCCCCTGAAGAGAGCCTGTGTGAGACTTTGCTCCTGAGAGTTTGTTTAAAGCTGTGTGAGCACACGTGGTGTGTTCAATGTGAGCGGAATTGCCTACATACATTTCGTTCTGCATTAGCCCTGTACAAGAGCCGATCTGAGCTTGTGTGGGAGAGCTTCCAGAACTGAGATTGGGATTTTTGGTTGGATTTAATCCATATTTGTTTTATTTTTGTAGAGCCTATCTTTCCTTTTATGGGTTAAACATTTGTGTTTGTGTATGGGTAGACAGTATTTGTTTTAGTTTTCTTTCAAAAGCAGGACTCTTATCTGGCACATGGTCTCACAGGCAGACGAAACGGTGAGGAATACATGGTGATGTCAAGAAGAATAGATGATAAAATTATTAAATTATGTTGCATTGTCTAATCTGCTCACACAGCTTTGCCTGTTACAAGTGACAAACTAATATGCCATCAAACTTGACAGCTCTCTTAGTTTATTGTAGAAATTTGACACAAACTGTCGTTCGTGTGCTCCAGAAGTGATGTGTTTCAGATAACAGGAAATACATTCCTGTGGCACCTTATAAAACTGCTCAGTTGGCTGAGTGTTACATGAAAGGAAGCTTGGAGTCCAGTTCATAATAACAAATCTGGGTTAGGCTGAATACATGCCCTGGTCCTCTGGCTTCCCTTGCACAGGGGTTGGTGGAACCTTTATTTCAGAATTAACGATTTGGTTAGAAGAGACTCGGAAAGTACATCTGGCCTTGTTCCTGAAAATAGTGTGGCGGTGCCAAGCCTTGTGGTGGCTTTGTAATGGGGCTGATGAACACGTGGCTGTTAGCTGGCTGCCACTGGTCACATCTTGGAAATCAACTTCTCTCCAGAGGCTGAGTGGTTTGCCATTACGCTGACCCACTGCTCCGCTGAGATAATACCACTCAGCTGAGAACATCCTGACTTCATCAAATGCATCCCAGGCAAATTGCTCAGACTAGAGTGAACTTGAAGCTGCTTTTTTTTTGTGCAGTTTCTGATGATGGAAGATAGGACTGTATGTTATATATACACGGAATTTTGCATCTCATTAGCTGTCTTGACACGATGGGTCTGTATGTTGTGGCTGTCTCACTGGTGGAGAATGCACTCAGACCAGACTTGTTCCGATACTACATTTATTCCACACGCTTGTAATCTGCCTGCACCATTCTGTAAACGGCAAATCATTGTAAGCCAGGTAGAAGAACGAAGAGGGTCTGTGTTCTCTGTTTTACTCTGGGCAGCTCTCAAGTGCAGTTCTAAGAAAAACTGATAGTGAGCAGTTTTGTATTGTTAAGGGTTTCTCTCCCTTTCTAAGGTCAAACGCCAGTCTGTACACAGAATTCCGAAAGGACTAGAGGTTATCTTCCCAAATTCTCCTTTGGGAAGATGGCTTCTCTCCCTTGGATGAACGTAACTGCTTTATTTCCATCTGTTTGCTCTCTGGTGCGTTGTCGGAGGATGATCTGATATTTAAAATTTCTTGCCTCTACACTGTTCTGCTCATATTAAGATCTTGCCAAAAGTGCTGATCCAGATTAGCAAGAACATGATATATCCATGATGTATCAGGCATGATAAAAAATAGTTTTAATGCATAGGATCAGGGCCATTAAGATTGCAAACTAATTAGAGACCGAATTAGCCTTGAATTACGACCGATTCTCATATCTTCTGGAGATGGAAAGACAAATATGTAGTAATAACCAAGGAGACAGCTTTTAAAACTTCAAAATTCTCCAAGAAGGAGAAAAGCTGGAGTAAGATGAGGTTGCCTTTGTCTTGTTTTCCTCTTCAAAATATATCATCTATCCAACGTTCTTGGAATTTAGCCTTAGTTTTCTCTGGGTGTTTCAGGAGCGAGAGACACTGCTAAATGATCATTCTTGACAAGGTGATGATAACACTTAGGTGTCTAAGTTGTTTTATGGAGCTTACTGGCACCCCACAATTAAGCTGTTGCCTTCCAGCCACTGCACATTCGCGTACGCTGTATTTTAAGACTTTTTTCCTGTGGAGTGCATTTAAGAGTGTTTTAGTTACAGGCATCAGAAGATACATTAGGTGAAAGTTTAGAATTTTTTCTTTAAGGTTTACTGTTGTATTAAACCATTGGAAGTTATCTAAGTTCTCCCAAAACTCTTTAAAACCTCTGGATTGGTTGATTTGATTTCTTTCCTGTGGAAGAAGCATCTCTGAGACTGCAGCCTTCACGTTGGGTCAGAAGAGTTAAGTGTGTATCGTTGCCTTTGATCCGTTTGCCTGGAGATAAATGATTGGTGTTGGCTGGTCTGTGTGGGGGTGTGTGCTTTTCTTCAAAAAACGTTTTAACCTTCAATCAGTCGGGGCAATCAGTGAATGTGGATGGGCAACCTATAGAAGACAGGACAGTGTCTTTGTTACTCTATAAACTTGGTTTTTAGAACAGCCAGAGTGCATTTGAGTCTGTCTGTGTAACAACCAATTCTGTCATTTCTGAGTCAATTGTTAAGGCTGTTTGAGCTCAAGTTGAGTCAAGCACATGCTAATTTTGTCCTTATTCAGAAAAGTGCTTACATTGACCATGTGCTTAAATATCATCAGCTGCTGAATTAAACCCAAATGCCTCAGGTGTTCTTCTGGTTTGCTTTTATTGCAGCCTCTGTACCTCCTAACAGGAGGTTGGTTTAGGAATGTCTTTGGTGGCATAACAATTTTATGAGATGAGCAGAAACCTGTAAGTATATCATACAGTAGCATTTTGAGCTTTAGGGAAGCCAGGGAGCTTGGTCTGTAGCTCTGTTCTTCGTGAGTGACTTAATTACTGGCAAAAACATCTGATGACTGTACAATTCAATAGAGAAGTTTTAAAGAGCACCATAAAAATCTGTTCCTTCTTTCTAAAGGTATCACTTGCTGTAGTCTTTCTCAAATACTTATGCAACTATTTTTTGGAAGATCCAAAGGTTTAAACTGTAGTTGAAAGCCCTTTCTGAATTTGTTGCATTTTAAAAAAAAACTGTAATGTAAATGCTTTGTTTTCCTCAGATCTGTGCAAATTCTACATGTTAGTAATAAATTACTTTTTTATTTTTTATTTTTTTCCTTGAAACATCCATTTCCTTTGCCTTGGAGCTTAAATGTGAGAAGAGAAAGGAAACCAGAATATTAATTTCGTTAGCATAGCCAAATATAAGATTAAGGTGCAGAAAGCTAAGTGCCAACAGCTGCTGACTATGACAAGGGGTACTTGGTGAATGCCATTTTAATGATGTTAAAGTTAGAAAATATGCTGATGAGTATCTTGAGCAAGATAAATTTATATAACTTGTTATAACTTTCAAGAGGGCTTGAGATTTATATCTAATAAATATTGATGGCTTGTAACTGAGTTTGTTGTGCAGATAAGTGCCATCTGACTATTATTGTCAAGCTGGTTTTAACCTTCAGAGATAACTTTTTAGGAGAGAAACATACTGCAAAAGCTATCTGGCAGGAAGTCAAGACTTGGAGTCTGTTGGTCTACTTCAAAATGTTACTGGTAGTGAAAGAGATTGACAGTGGTGTTTTTTCAAATACCTAACTCATTAGCTATTGTCCCACCCAGCAAAGCACTTCAGTGAATGCTTAGTCCTGAAGCAGTCCCCTAACTTCAGGGAATACCGCTGGCAGGAGATGCTTCTGGATTCTTTACCCGCAGTCATCTGGAATGCCGCGTAGACCTTCTGTTTAAATTAACCAGCCTGCCTTTGGAGCTCGCAGCCTGTTTACCAAATGTATGTTGTGCTTTAAGCACAGAAACACATGCTGGTGCTGCCTTACCCCAAAACGCCGTAACGTAGCGTTCGTAGACAGTTCAGGGAGAGCACAACTCTTTTGAAGAGTATGTTCTTCAGTATACGGTATGGCAGTACGGGTGCAAAGAGGAGTGCCAGGCGCAGGGACAGGGAGGCGTGTGCCTGGGCCTTCTGCGGGAGCCGGTGCAAGGCACGCTGGCTTGGTCTCCGCTTCGTTCCCGTACCTCTCTTTGAGAAAGACACAGTCACTCGGTAGGTTGTGAAATAGCCTGAATGGAAGGAATTGTAAAATTATGACGTGACCTGCTTTCATTAATGGTAATTAACGTGTAATCACGATGAGACTTTTCAAAAACTATTTGCCGATTTGTTCACTGCAACTACTTTGGACGAGCACTTCCACCGCGTTAATTCCAAGTTTTTGTGCTTTTCTTAAAGCCATGAATGTCAGGACACCTTACTCACTCTTTAAAGGAGTGGTATAGGAAAAGAAAAATCAGGTCTCTGGAAACTATCGATCTGAAGCAGCCAGCACGTACAATACGGGTTCCACTGAAGTCATTGCCAGAAATGTGATTGACTCCAGTACGGCAGGGATTTTGCTTGTGCTCTGATGTGTAAACTTAAGTGCCTGTGTAGTCAACAGCGTCAGCAGAGATTCCTTGCAAATAAAATAAAGCTTCATCTGCACCATCAGGTGTTAAAACGTGTTTTCAATTATATATATATATATATAAATATATATTTTCTTCAGGAACATTTTCTTCACTTTAAAGCAAATTGTGTCAGATTGATGGTGGAAAGCTAATAGCACTAGTAAAGGATGGTTAAGGTTGTGAGTACTTATTCATTACCAGGCTTGCATTTTGAAAACTGCAAATTTGAAAAATAGTGTTTTAGGGTTGCTAGTCCTGTTATCTTCTGGCTAGTAAACTGTGCTCGCCTTCCTGGATGCGTGGCTGTAATTTTAGGTTCCATATAGAAGCTGTGCTTTGGCTTTAGGATGCTTGCAGTACAATGCTGATAGTTGTGACCTTGCTTTTTCTTTGGCATATGTGAGGATTTCAGGCCTGAAACAGCTTAGAATAAACAGCTGAAATGCTGATTTTTCTCTTTAAGTGTGACTAAAATCTACTTTTGTATTTTGAGCGTGAAATGGAAAGGAAGAACCTAGGAGTTGTGAATAAGAACTCAATTCCCTAAGTCTTCTCTATTTTAACCAGCCTAATGTTTCCAGTACCTGGTTAGGATCTCTTGATTACTATAATTACATACAATAACAAAGCTCAAGTCCTTTGGGGAAACCCAAGGCAATTTCCAGTGGTGTTTGTGGATGGACTAATTATTTTAATATATTTGGAGGAATGCCCTTTTTTTAAACTTGAGCATCACTGTAAACAAAAACTTAATTGGCTGTAATTTGTTGGATAGTTAGGCGTTCAGGAAACGGACAGCAGAGCTCTGCTGGATAGGCATTCTCTGCTTTTTATTTGTGTTTTGGGTATTCTCCCAGAGTGCTGCTGAGCTTCCACTCTTGAAGACTTGATCAAGGAAATAGTCTTTATGGATTCTAATTTTAAAATAAAAATAGTAATAAAAAAAAGGGGGGGGGAGAGACCTAAGGACTTGAAAACGATTTTGGAGGACGGGATCCTTCTGAGACGTATCAGTGCTTACTCTGTTTGCACAGGTAGAGAGTCTTGAGAAGTAGAGAGAGCTTCTGAGGCCTCAGAACCAACGGACTGATGTATGTACACCTGATAGCATTTGAGGTGCTGGGAGCTGACAAAGAAAAAATGGTGTTGACTTTACAGGGTTATTTCCTCTAGTATGTTTTTTCTGTGTGTGAACAAAATCTGTTAATTAATAACTTATTGCTGATAATTCCTCAATAAAATGATCTTAGACGCTAACATTGGTGCTGGAATGACCTTTTTTTTTTCTTGTTTGTTTATTTTTTTATAAATCCGGAAGTCCCACACGCTGGAACGCACATAGACCCAGCATCCCTGTACTCATAATGCAGTGACGCCTGATACAGTACCTTAACTCACTACACTTGTGTGCTTTTATCACTGCTTGGGATCTTTGGCTTGGTCTTTGGACCTTGGATTTTGTGCTAGGGCCTTTAAGAAACAGCCAAAGCTAAAATACAAAAAATAACAGCAGTCTGATAATGCAAATCCACTGGTGGTAACAGGAGCAAGGATGCCAGCTGGTAGTAGGGTGTCTTGTCAGCACTTCTAATCTTTTACCGAGGAAGGTCATCTAAGGCAGAAGTAAAAATGTTTTGATAAAACGAGGCTGACGACCTGCGAGAGAGTTTTATTTTTAAAAGGCAAAGGTAGGTGTCAGCAAAACTTGGCCTGGCTCTGTTAGCTCAATTTTTAGCGCTTTTGAGTGTAGAACTAGTACGTGACCACACACCAGGCTGGCAATGTCATGTCAGTTTTTAGAAGAAAAAAAATGGGATTTGGTTGTCTAGAGTTGGACTTCCTCTTATTTATCTGAAAGTGTTTTGGTCTGAACCCTCCAAGCAAAACTGTGCCCCCATTTGCCAGAAGATTCCTGTGCCATTTAGGCAAGTCCCTACAAGTGTTTTTTGGCTGAGTTTTGGTTGAAGTTCAGGTATTTGCACTGCGTAAGCTCAAAAGGCAACTTGAGTGTGTGAACCCATACATACCTTAAACAAGAAAAAAATAAAAAACTGTAACCACAACTTGACACAGCTCCAGTCATTACCTACTGCTCATCAGCTCTAATCTGTGTGTAGCAGCTTGTTTCCTCTGCTCTCTTGAGGTTAAGCTTGCATCAAGGAGGGAACGTGTTAGCGTGTGAGATCAGCTGGCTTCCACAGACCTGCTCGGCGGAGCTGCTGGCCTGGAAAGGCTCGCAGTTGGGGCACAGGGGGCAGCCAGCCCAAACGTGGGTACAGGGACTGAAATGGCTCTGGTTGGGTTCTTCTTCCTGCTTGGCTGATCCAGAAATTACTCTGTCTGTTCATTTGGGGAGATAAAAACTGAGAGGAGAACGGGCTCTGCTGCATCGAGGCCTCTCCCTCCGCCAGCTCTGCACAGACCTGGGTCAGGAAAGCTGTGAGGAAGTGCACGGGCGGCTGCGGCCAAAGGTCCAAAGTGCAGACACGCTGCTGCTGTTCGACAACAGCAGTGGCACACGTGGAAGCAAGCACAGCCTCCCAGCACTCGTCAGCGGTGAATAGAGCTGAAAAGCTGGAGAGTGGGTCCGTCTGCTGAGAAGTGATTGGCAGGGCTTGAACATAACTCATTACAGAAACAGCAGAAGATTGGGAAACGTTCGTTTATGCCAATTGAAATTGCTCTGGTCCCTGGAGACTTGGCAGTGTGATTCACCACTATGAAATATTCAGCTTTTAATCATCTTTGCCTAGTGCAAAAACTGGAACTTGGCTGTTTCTGCAATGTTGATCTTTCTTCTGCATAAACAAGCCTCAATGTATATGAAAGGTACATGTCAATATATACAAAGTATAGCTGCCTCTTTAGCTTTTAAAAATGTGTGTATATACGTATTTATATACACATGCATATGTACACACACACAGAGATATGTATATTTGTGCATGCACACTTGTATTCATTCGTCTGCAGACTTGAGGTTTGTGGAGGAAAGGACCTGTCTGCTGGGCATGGTTCCCGTGTTTTGCCCAGCACGGCACAGAGATGAGCATCAGGTATGTGATCAGATGAGCCGTGGGTCATCAGAGAGGATTCTATCTCTGGTTATATATCTTACACAGCTACCTAAATTTGTGTCTTAATTGCTCTCATGCTTTATTTGAAATACCAAGTCCCGGTCTAGTTAGCGTGCCAGCCTCTGCTGGATCCGAAGGTGGATTTCTGTGAACGCTGATGTTTTCAGTTTGTGTTTGCACGACTATTCCTCATCACCAGGCTTAGTGCTGCAGACTAGCCCACACTTACAGATCCTCTTTCTCTTTGGGCTGTTTTCTAGGAACCCCAAGCACCGGTTCCTTTGTGAACGTGTCTGTCTGGATGTTCAGGAGTCAGAGTGCTTCCTGTAACGCAGCAGAGCTGTCCCTCGGTGACCATAGATGAGGCTCCCTGCCACCCAAGGGCTGCATGGCCCCAGTTACCCTGCATCCTTGTGTCCCTGCCACATGCTCTGCCCTGCCCCATGCAGCGAGGTGTGATGTGGGGTGGTGTGCCTGCTGGCCCTGTGCCTCCTGTATGGCTTCGACTGCTCGCTGCAGCTCCGCCAAGAGTTACTGAGTAGTTGCAGTGGGATTTGGACTGACTGTATTCTGGAGAGGAAAGCACACCTGTGTCCTTGCTTTTTGAGGAGCTGTAAGCGAGGGCTTATAAAATGGTATTTTTAACTGGGTCTTAACAGATGCTAAAGGCCCTCTGGCCTGCTTGACCACCCGAAAGTTTCTGTTTTAATGACACTGGAGGAAGTACATGGGTGGGAGACATGGGCCTTATGAAGCAAACCAGACTTTTAAAAGCCAAACTTAAATATTTTTGTTCCCCCCCTTAAGAACCTATGAGATACGTGCTTTTAGTTTGTTTTTATGAAGGCTTTGACACTCTGCTTTCCCCACATATACTGTCAGAGCAACACAATTCACTTCTCTTAAGAACCCCTGAGCTCACCCTGAAATAGAAGAATAAAAGGAAGAAGATTGCCATTGTTATTAATGCACAAGTTCTGTGTGTGTGAGAGAGGGCGAAAGGCCTGTATTTCACTCTAAGACGAATCACTCTTGCTTTAATCCCTGTCCCCCATCTTCATGTTAAGTCTGTTTTGCACAGCTGAAGTAACAAATAGATGATGTTAGACCTAAGCGCCTTGCGCATATACGTGTGTTTTTCTTAACAGGATCTCATTTAAAAGGTGGATTCCGTGTTTTGGCATATAGGAAGAAGTGTAGGGTCTGTTTTAAATCCCAGGTAAAATTGATTTTCCAAACCAGCAGTGTCTGAGGTGTCTGTGTTGGACCATAAAGCCTCAGTCTTGCTTGCTGCAGCAGGAAGGATTCAAATGCTTTCCGATTTTTCTTACAAGGTTTTAGCTTGTTGATTAGTATTGATTGCTGAAGGAATTGGCCACTTGAGTAGATGCTGAATCAAATAATCCCCTCAGTTCTTGCCTTGCAAATCCACTGTTATGGAACAAGCTGCTGAGAAGCTTTGCATAGGTGCCACAGTCAGGTGGAAAATTCTCTCAGTCCCCTTGGTAAAAATTGCACTCTTATTTTTTTCAACTTCTATTGACAAGTGATATTTATGCATAAATTTTTAGAGTAATGGGTTGTAATTGCAGCTAGTAGAGTAACAACAAAAGGCCACAAGTAGCAGCTTTTTGATATGTCTTAGTGATACAGACATAGGGAGATTTGGCTTTCTAAAACATATAGATGCATTTGATGGGTGATTCTCCTCATGTCCTTGTTGAAAAACTCTCCACCACTGATTCAGTTCTCCTTCTACATGTCCGGTATAAACGGAGCTCCTGTGGTTAATGCGGCTTTTAATTTTGTATTCTGAACTGGTCCATGAGGTACTGGGGGTGAAATCGACTGTCCTTGTCCCACCAGCTCAAGAGGTAGGCAGCAGTGTGTGGTGCGTGAGAGGTAAGTCAAGATGCTGCCCAGGGAAGCACATAGCAGGTGATACCATGGAAAAAAGCCTTGGGTCTTGTTTGCAAATTTCAGAGAAGTGCAGTGGGTTTATTCTGCGTTAATTGGAATTCTTAAAGTATAAGCCCCGGCTGATATTTGTAAGAGATTAGTGCTGACATGTGAAAGTAGGGATGAACCAAACTGGAGATGCGGGATCAGCCATGCAAGCCTTGTTTCTGCTAATTGTCTTGTACAAAGCCCAGGGAAGTCAAGCGATTCCTACTGTGCTGCTGTTTACAGACTCGGACCCTGTCTGAAAGATGGTTACCTGTTAGGCGTGGACACTGCAGGGTCCCACTGCTCTGCTGGTTGTTTCTGTCCTTGATGCTGTTTCCCCTTTCTCCTACTGCGTTTTCTGTTACTGTTTATGAAAAATGCTCAGCTGAGCTCTTACTGAAATCCTAGCTGTGTGTTTCATACTGGCTATAGCTGTAATTGTTGTGAAAATATTGTTTTGTTTGATGATTTCAAAAGATCGGTTATTAAGGACTTCTCACTCAACTTACTCTATCTAAAATCTGTGAAGTGTTCCAAATTGTTTGATTAGAGGAGAAAATGATTTACATGGGACGTAGAAGCTGTGGGGAAAAACGTCTAAGCTTGGGAGAAAAATGCAGATACTGTAAGTCATGAGTTGCATCATGTTGTGGCAGGCATCCTCATAGTGTGGTTATACTGGTACGTGTAGGTCATACTGGTGTGTAGGAATAGCAGAGCTGTCCATAGTGAGAGAGCTGGGCAGGAGAAGGTTCTCCTAAAGGATCCTTTGGAGGCAGTTGTTTCTGATAAATTCCAGAGGCTGAATGTCTTTTAACCAGCCGTTTGCTCTTGGATCAGGGATCAGTGTCCAGAGGAAACACATTGAGAGCTGTTTGTGACCCTCCAAGCTTCAGGACAAGCAAATGATCTGGAGGTGGGAAATACAGCAGTGATAATCATAATATATAGATGCATACACAGACATGCAGATTATGACTCACTGATTCTTCCTTCTACTCTGGGAGACTAAAGTTCAAAGTGCCAACCACTGACCGTTGATCTGGAGAAGCCTATCTCAAAGGAAAGAAGACATCAGAACAAGGGAATTCCTAATCATTTCTTCCTGATATTTAAAGAAAACATCAAAATTAAATAGTAGGTTATTATGAAATAATATGAAGTATCAGTGCAATAAGTAGATTAATACTTGTAGTGTTGAAAATGAGGAATTACGATGTTGCTAGCGCTGCCTTTGAGCATGGTGAATGAACAAGTTTTAACTAATTGGTGAATGCCTTCCATTTTTGAAGTCTCTGAACTTGCTAGACCCTTGGGAAGATGATCAAATCTGAAAATATTTGAAATTGCTTTCCTGAAACATTGCAAAAGAAGCAAGTTAGTACCTAGTGCTAACACTCTGTTCTCTTCCTCATGCCTGCCGTGTGCTGGCTCGTAGGGAGGGAGATGACGGGGCACTTGAAGCAGGTCTGTTTGTCTCTTGCTGATTTTGCAAATCTAGAACTAACCTACTGGTTTTAAACATCTCTTCCATGCTGCAAGCGCAATGCCTTGAAATCATTGTGCTGCTGCACAAGTCTTTACTAGCAGCTGCTATTGTTGCCAAATGATCTCTGTGTATTGATAATAATTTTTTCTGTTCTGCATGTAACTTTCCCTGGGGTGGTGTGAAACTAGAACACTGAAATGATTTATGAAATGGAAACCTGTTTGAAAGGTCGTATTAGTGGTGGTTTGACAGCTGTTTGGCTTTGTTATTTTAAGCAACTTTTATCATGGTATCATCTTACAAAAATCATAATGCAGGGGGTGTGGGGGGGTGAATGTATAGGTGCTGCCACAGAAGACCCAAACGCTCCATGCAGAAAGGCCCCATCTCAGAAATTAATAGGTGCCAAACAGTTGAGCCTCATGTTTAGATCTGTGATAACTCAGTTACGAACTCAATACTGTGTTAAAGATGTAGCTTTCTTCTCTGATAGTGTATCCCTTACAAACACTACTGAGAATTTGAAAGCTTTAACTGTTATTTCAGAGTTGCTTTCCATTAGACTTAACTGTAACAGTCTTGAAATTTGCGTTCAGGGATCTGAGAAATTGTGTTTTGTGCCCTTGCTTATGGATTCTCATGCTAGTCTTGCTTTTGGTTGGGAAGGAGAAATTCCAGGGAGGCATGGGCAGTCCTGCTGAACCTTTTAGCTAGAAATCCAAATCGTGGTGTCAAAATAAAAATTCCAGAGATCTTATTGGAAAGCTCACGTGCTTCAAGACAACAGAAAATTCAATGGCAGTTGTAGCTTCTTTAATTGTGCATTCTTGGGGGGAAGGGGTGTCTTGAAGTATGGACTTAAGTGGTTTAAAAAAAAAGTGGGAGTACGTACTTTTCAGGAAAAAGAGAACTTGACAAGAAGGGTGCATTGCAAGTAATCCCTACTCTTGGTCGAAAGAAGAGGTAATCACATCCAATACATTATACAGAGAGGAGCCTAAAGCGAGTGCCAGAGCTCCGTGGGCTGCCTGCGGATGCTCCCGGGGGTGGCAGAGCGAGGGCTGTTAGCCTGGTGGCTGCCTGCTCTGCTGTGCCAGCGGCTTGGTGCAGGCGGCTCTGGAGCTGCTCCAAGTGCCTTCCAACTTCCATTCCACGTGTCCTCCGGGCTGTGCACTGCTCGTGGTCAGGAGGGTAGTGAGCATCTCAACACGGTCCATGGCGGTTCCTGGGCCGAGGCACAAGCTTGTAGCTGTTGCGTGCTGCACAAAGAAAACAAGCTGTTACTCCCCCAGTTCTGTATGCAGATAAGGGTTAATAGCATACTGGGATTGATTGTGAATTAGTTTGTTGATATATCTCAAAATCAATTCAGTGATGTGTAATAGCTTTGTATTATTATTTTAAATGCTGTTATTACCTTCCTTGGGGCTCCGTGTAGTAAGATAAGAGTTGATCCTAAAGGAAACTTTTTTTCCATGTATATTTGCACTAGTGATGGTTGGAAATAAATGTCTTTATTTTGTAACAAAGTTGACTGTAAACAGGCTAGAAAATGTTTTCCAGTGACAGCAGCTTTTCCTGGCTACTTCGGTATCAACATTTGGCATTATCTAGTTGCTCGGCTCAGTGCATTCTTGAATCATTTTCAGGAAAAAAAAACTCCATAGGACTTAAATTTGGAAGCGGACAGGGATTCTTTCTGTACTTCTTTTTTTCATCTTTAATGTTCATTTTTTTCTGCACGAACAGAAATGTTCTTTGAAGGAATTTGTGCCCTCATGGAGAGTGGAACGCTTCGGTTACGAGTGTTTCCTGCTGGTAATTTGTGAGTGGGCTCTGGGTGTGGGCAGAGTCCCCAGAGCGTTCCTGGGCATTGTGTTCAGCTCCTGACCTGCCGGCACTGTGCTCCGGAGCTATTATTACAGCTCATTTCAATAGGCGCAAGGTCGTTTAAAACAAATTAATTTGGGTTCCGGTAGCAGTGCTGCTGCAGGGCTAAGGTTTCACTGGCCGAGTAGTCTCCAGCCAGAGCTGGTGTTTCTGTGCGTTTTGCATTGATGTTTATATAGCTATGGCTTGCCTACGGTAGCTGCTTCAGAGTAGGTCAGGTAGGTCCCTGCGTGCTGCAATCATATGTGGTGTTCCCTCTTTGCTGTGTTTTAAACTACTGAACTTCAATAAAATTGCGGGGGATGAAAGTTGAGGGAGCACCTTTGTAAGACAAGCTTTCAGTCTGTCCATAAAATGGACAGAAAATGGGATTTAACTTCCCCGCACAGCTAGCCAGCGCATCACAGCCAGGCGAGGTGCCACCGACTGGCAACTGCCTCCGGATTCCCCATGTTGGTGTGAGTCATTCCGAGCTGATAAAAGAGTTCGGTCTAGTCATAACTCGCCCCAGTAAAGGTTCACAATAGCTTCAAGAGACTATCTCAGTCTCCATCATTTTCTGAGCTGAGGCTGTCAGTTTGGTGACAGCTGGTTTTTTTTGCACATTATCTGTTTTACTGGATCGCTAGCAGCGGGCAGGCTTGGGGTGAGATCTTAGTCTCTGTGAAGTTGCTGGGTGTTTTACCACTGACCTCAATGCTCCTTTCTTCCCCGACATGTTATTTCAATTAGAGATCACATTTGGGAGCACTGGCGGGGCGGCCCTAATGGCTGGTGGGTATGGGAGCTGATTGCTGGTATTGCTGCTGGCCCCAAAGTCAGGTGGGAGAAAGTGGTTAGGTCTCGGTCCCCAGAATTGTCGCTGTCTTGTATTGCTGCTACCTGTTTACTGCAAAAGACAGAAGCCTCTTTTCAACCCGTCTGCTTCATGTTTCAGCCTTTCTCCTGTTGCCAAGAATATTTTTACTCTGCATCCAGAGAAAATGAATTCATGCCTTCAGGATTTGTACTCTTTGCTCCGTGCTATATGATAGCAACCCAGTGAGATACGCAAGTGGAAACTGCATTAATGATTGATAAAAGCTGAGAGCTGTTTAATTTTTTTCCCTGTTTAATGACTATCAATAATTTAATGCATTCACTGTATGTTTTTAAGAAATAACACCCATATTAGAGGCCTGGGTTTAATGGGCTTAAATGATTCAAGCCTCAGAAGATACTGATGTCCAAGGCACAGCGTATCCCCTTTTAGCTGAGGGAGACGACAGACAAATGCGTGTCGGGCTCAGCAGCTGGCATTCTGCACACCCCCTGCCCACCCTGGCTTCCTCCTGCTTGCTGCACAGGGCAGGAGCCAACCTCTTGCAGCTGGGTGAGGGCGGCCACGGTGGCACGGAGCCCGGGGGGGACGCTGCAGGCCAGGCCGGGCCATGGCTGCGCGCCTGCGGCCTTGCTGCCCCTCGCCCCGCGGGGCCGGGTCCCAGGCGGGCACGGCCATTTTGGTCGGCCTGTCAGCATCCGGCCACCGCGGCCGCCTGGGGAAGGGTGAGGAGCGCGGCCCCCGGAGGGAGATGGCTTCCTCTTCGTTCGGCCTGAAACGGGAAAACAAAGTGACTCCTTCCCCTGCCCTTTCCTGGGAAGGGAGCGGATTGTTCAAGAGAGGACAGGCTTCCTCTGTGCTTGGGTGTACTGGGTTTGGTCCTCAAGGCTTTGCATGGAAAATACCTGGTATAAAATGTTATTGCGTGTGTATGTGTGTTACTTGTGTGTGTACCTTTTACTGATGGTTAAGAGAACATTTAACTGGTTTCTTTGGTATTGGTGGCCATTGCAGTTAAAGACTGGTAAATGAAAGTCATGTGTAGGTTTGATATGAGCATGTCAACTAAATGCGCAAGTAATTTTGTAACCTTAGTTTCTCATCTGCACAAATACCATTTTGGGAAGAGTTGTTTTTTTTGTGACACAAAGCAGGTGAAGAAATATCTAGATGTATATGTAAGCTGCAAAGAAGTATGTAAACACCTCTAAATAAAAACAAGACATTTAATATATTTGGCATTTGAATAAAAGTGACTCAAACTTAATAAAAAGTGTGGTTTCAGAATTGTATTTCATATAAATAAAGAACAGTCTTCTACTTGGACAGCGGCTGATGGGTAAATCTGTTAAGTCCACTAAGACCTTGGGCAAATCAAAGGAAAATGTGAGATCTGCTTTGATTCTTTCTTACCATGTTTTTATCCTTTGACTACACTTCTCCGACAA
This sequence comes from Heteronetta atricapilla, assembly GCA_011075105.1. NCBI lineage: Eukaryota > Metazoa > Chordata > Aves > Anseriformes > Anatidae > Heteronetta > Heteronetta atricapilla. Next base: position 12,273,067 of record CM021736.1, on the reverse strand, counting down.
TATTTTGATAACTTCTTTTCCAGTTATTTGTACTAGATACTTGAGAGAGAGAGTGCTTCCTCTTTGTGCAGATAGAGAGGTCTGTGGAAATAATGTTTATATTTGAAGCTTGCTCCTGCACAAATACCTCCAGTACAGGTGTTTGTGGTGGAAGTGTTTACCCTGTTCTGTGTATACAGGCACAGGTGTGCATGTGTGCACAAATGCCGATGACGGTGATGTTTTCACTTCATACTGAATTGAATGAGCTTTTTTTATTTGTAGCTTGATCTCTGTGTTGCTGTAGTTAAGCGTGATGTTAAGTGCAACTTTATTTTCATACGATCTCTGTCCCAGTTATGGGTATCAGATAATGGATTGGAGAAGGAACCTGCCACGGAAGGAGGCGAGGTTCCTGGTTCCAAACCGTGGGGCTCGGGGTACAGCCCTGAGGGCTGAGGGAGGACACCCGAAACCCGTGGGTGCTGACAGGGTGGCCCCGGGAGGCATACAGCCTGTGGCCCTGTGCTGTGTGCCTGGCAGCACCCCTAGAGCCCGGCTTGCCTCTGCTGCTGCCATCGGTGTTGTGGTGAGGTATGCGAGGGCCCCTGCAGCTGGGTCCCAAGGAACGTTTCAACCAGAGGTTGGACAAGAAATCTGTCGTGGTGGATAGGAGTGTTTTTATGTTGTGTGTTTGTTTTCTACAAGGAGGAATTGCGATTATTTCTACCTCAATGGATATTCATGGAGTAGTTACTTTATTAGGTGAAGCCTTGTTGAGGAGGTTGAGAACAGACAAATATAAAAACATATTTCATTTTGATATGAACTTGACCTGTTTTTGTTAGCGTAAGCTGAGCAAGCGCTTGTTTTACCTGAAAGAGATTAGCCATTTGGAAAATGAAGACTGAAGAACCTTGAGAAGACTGGTTCTTGCCCCTTTTAAGTGTGCAAGCTGGTGATCATGTGCTGTTCTTTTTTAACCTCGCTTTGCCTTATGTTATAAACACAAGGGGAGGGGGATTGAGGTTGGGGGGTGGTTGTTATATACAGCAACACTCTCATGTTGTTCCTTCCTCTAGTTCTCGTTGTGATAAAGGTGATGCAATAAATCAGAAAACCTTCCGGGTCGGTAGTGTATGATGGAGGCTACCTTTAACAGGGCAGTTCCCCAGCCAGCTGGGAGCAAGCCTGAAGCCGAGGGAGCTCCTTGTCACTGTCACATCACATAAAGGGGACAAGCTCTTTGCTGGCTGTGTGGTTCAACCTGGAAGTGAGGGGAGATATTTCTCAAAACTCATTATTTTCTGAGCTTAAAATGTCTCTGAATCAATTAAATTAAGGATTAGATCCTGATGAATATCATGCAGGATCTTTTGACTGTGGGAAATGGGATAGATTTAGTTAACACCTGGAAAAAAATGTGTACTTCCATTATACACCAAGAGGAATGCATTTGGCACCAATCCTTTGGAAAGAAGGGTTTCCAAACCCTTTGGCACTGGTCCTTTGGGAAGAAGGGAAATCAAGTTTGCATTTCAGAACAGCTGGTCCAGTTCTGAACCTTCAGTTCGAGCACTGTCCAGAACCACCGTGCGTAGTGTAAGACTTGATGAAAACACAGCTCTGGCTGGGGGAATTGAGGATGATTTTTATTAAGCTTGATATAGGAAAGTAACTTGGCTGAATCTGCTGCAGAAGTTGACTCACACGCCATATGAGGGTGTTTGTCTTAACATATGCCTCCTCGCTTATCTAATGTTGATGTCAACGATTTGTTGGTTTCCATACCATGTTTCCCAGTTTTCTGTTTGTTTCCTTCCTGTCGTAGCAGTAGAACCAAAACATTTTGACATTTTTCTCAAATAAATTATCTCTGGTCCTGCCAGAAATTGAGTCAAGTCTTTTTGTATAGTACGTCATTTCACTAGGTTTCTCCAATTAGATTTTGACTTTTAGGTAATGCATTATTTCTGCTCATTTTACTTCATTTTTTATTGCCCGAGGATTTGAAACAGAACAATTTCACTTTCTTTGAGGGAAGTGATGTCTGAGTCAAAACTACATCCCTAAGTGGTACTTATGACAGATTTCTGTCTTTGGGGATGCTGTTAATAAACTTCAGCTTTTTTGCACTTAGCCTTCTTTTTTTGCCACCTTGATTTTATGTTTGACTAAAAATATGCTTCCTCCGAATCTTGTGCATCGACTCTAAATTTTTTCTTTTGGCAGTAAGAGGATGAAAGTGTAAAAATTTTAAGCACTTGAAATGTAACCAATATATCAATTCTTAGCAGACTTTACCTGACTTATGGTGGGGAGTTTCTCTTAGCAGAGAGAAAATGCTGTCTAAAGCATTCTTCTGATTTAATAATGGAGGAAAAAAAGGGGGAAATGAGGCATTGGACTTGTGGATGCAAAACGAGAGGGTGTTTGGGGGTGTAACATATAGTGACCGGGTGTTCACTGAGCTGCTCAGCAGGTACAGCGTAGCAGGTTGCCTCGGGATGGCTGTGTGCCAGCAGCAACTTGCTGAAGGTCACTCCTTGCCGTGTCTCTGCAGTGAGGGCTGTAGTACTGTATCCCCTTCTTTAAAAAGTATAACAGTCTGAGTACTCCCAGTGTTGGCTTAGGTTGCTTTGCATCAGTTAGCGCAAAGGGGACTGGAGTCTGACGGCAGGTGGGAATGCCAAGGGGACGTAGGACGTCAGGCAAGTGGAATAAACCAGTGTGGGAAGGAAGGTCTGCCTGCAGGGAACAGGCTGGGGAGGCAGAGTCTTGAACAGGTCGACTTTGTCTCGCGTTCCCTTCTTCTGCATAGTCAGATATTTCATGACCTATTTATGGAGAGTGTAAAGGTAGAGGAGGTTTTGAGTCACTAGTCTTGTTCTTTCTCTCCTTAGTGCATGTTTTCCCTTTTTTGTGATCCTTACTTAGTTTTTCATTGTTTATTTACACTGTCACTGTTACTTCATGAATTCTTTAAATCATTGCCTATCTAGAGGGGAATCTGGACGGAATTAGTCTTGCAGCTATAAGTCTTGCTGACAGGAGGAGAGAAGAGCAGAGCTTTTGTCCTCGAGAGAAATGCAGGAGCTGTGGCCATTTGGAATCGGACAGACGTGGTCGGCCTGGAGGGAGATGTTCTCATAGAAGTGCTGCCTGGTCTGCTGTTCTGTATCTGTTGGGACTCCTTGTACAAACAGAATCTCTTCTGGGAGGCTAGGATCCCCTATGCCATTCTGCACTCTTGGCAGGCGAGATAATTGTCTTCTTTTTGTGTGTGTGATGGAGGTGTGTGCAGAAGCCTGTTGTAGGCTTCTTTTCCATATTTTGATGTCTTGCATTTGGATTTTCCATGGGACAGAAAAAGGGCAGTGCTTTCTGTGTGAATCTGAGCGAACAAAATGTGATGGAGAACAGACGGGATGTGTTTCCCTGTGCTCGTTCCCCACAGAGAACCTTGAGTGGATTGCCATTTCCTCAAATATGTTAATGGCTTGCATGCACCCTTCAAACTAATTTTCCACTTGATTTTCCTGCCTTTCATCAGAAGCAGGTACTGGAGGTAGGGAGGGGCCCATTAAATCTGGATGTCTGTAAGTTTCCTTAAATTCCTGGTCAAAATGGGGCAAAGAGAGAATCAGAGGGGAGGGATTATGGTTTTATGGCAGTGAAGCAGGAGAAAAAAATGACTTATAAACGGCCTTTTTATTCACAAGAATGCTTTTGGTTCCCTTCCCCTTCATTCTGGTATTTCATTTTTTCTCTTATTTATTGAAAGATTCAGTGTAGCTGGAGTAAGTTGTCTAAGGAAAATTGGTTGTTTTAAGAAGAAGAATAGTTATATCAAGCAGAAGAAATAGAAGTTATGACTGGTTGCACATGCCTCATAATTCCAGATATGATCCTTGCAGTGCAGAGTACATAAGCACTTGAATATCAGTATATGCCTATATGTTCAGGATACAAGTTGGAATTTGCCTTTTGCCAACTATTTTGATAGTAAAAGTGGTTCATTGAACTTACTACAGAAGTGGGTGTGAGTGTGGCTGAAGCGTGTTTACTTCTCTCTTCTCTACTACTGAATGCTTAAAAATAGTTTTGGTTGGGACTTTATCCCATCCTGATTATGGGACTTTATCGCAATCTGGGGTGAATCCATCTTCATTTTTCTTAGTAGGAGGTGACTCAGCTTTCATATTCCTTACTTGAGTTGATGATAGGAGACAGAACAGCTCGAGCTGATGTTTTGGGGCTGGGGAAGGAGCGGCACGGTAGCTCATCGAAGTAGTTGTTGTAATCTGCAGCCTATTAAAAAGAACACAACTAATACTTATCGACAGATACTTATTTTTTCTGTTCCGTTTTCCCCTTTAGGAAATACCGTTGTGCTGAGGAAGAAAACAACTCCAACCCCCACCTCCCCCTTTCCTTGCCTGAATTAGAAGCTCCAGGAATGTGCTAATTGGCGGCAGCCTCTTCATAAAGGTAAGAGGCAATTGTTATTTGCTCTCTGAGGTGTCTTCCCTGTTTTGTTCCTCTTGGAAAGAAGGGTGATATTAGAAGAGGCTTGTCTACATAGAGTTTAGACAAGTCTCCCGGTTAACGTGGGTTGCTCTTCCCATGCCTCTTAGCAGTCTGATGCAAGCAAAATATTTGTGCACTTTGTGCTTTGCTTCTATATGCAGGATATGGTCCCTCGTGAAAAATTGGAAGATGAGATATATTTTTAAATACTTGTGGGGAAAAAATAAATACTGTAACTCTTGTACTGTGGACTGATTAACTAAGTATTTGTATGTTGGCTTAGATGAGAAGATACTGAGTTGGGTCCAAAGAAGTCAAACTGAAAAAATACAATCCCATTAAAGTTTTCTTCTTATTTTTTGACTTGGTTGTCTTTTCTGGGGTCTTCAGTGGTTTCATGGCTGCTTGTACCACTGGCAGATAAGATATGAATGAACTGGAACACCAGCTCCATATCTGAATGCTGTTTTGTGAAGAGTTGAGGACAGATGGTAATTCTTTATCTTTCCAGACTTAAGGTTTTGGGCAGAAGTGCAAAATTTGGTGGGTGACAATTCAAACGAAGTACCTTTTTTGTAGTATCTCCAAACAATTACGTTTTGTAGTTACATCTTATGATGCAATCCATGTCAGTCTTTCAATTTCCAGACATAAAATTTGCCAGGGTATATGCGTGCTGTGAGTCATAGAGCATAATGGGATGGTTAGTAGACTGAAGTAAGCTGCTGGACAAATTGCACGTATATTTTAATACTGAAACTCAACGTATAGATTTGAATTTCTTTAGGAACTAGCTGCAGTGCTTTGAGATGCCATTCTGACTCTGTGATCAAGGCAAATGCTTCTTGCAGCAGAGGCAGCGTCTTCTCTTTAGACCTCAGCCTTTGCAGTTCAATTTGATGCCTTAACCTAGCACTGAGAAGGAGTTTATGCGAGCTTGCTAGGTTCTGAATTCGGGAGGCCAATGCATGATGTATGTTTTTTTTCTAGATTTGCTCTGTGGTGCTAACCTTTGTGAAGGGTTTGGGGAGACATTGCACTGCAATAATGTCTTAAATTGCACCAGTGAGATTTGTCAGAGTTCATTTGTCAGACCCCTCAGACTGACTAAGTACACTAACTTATCAAGGATAAGCTGCAGACAGGTAATGTGCCTTGGGATGTTCTTTCTCATTCTCCGTCTCATTCGTGATGGTGCAGAGGCAAGCTAAGTCTTTATTGAACGGCTGCTACCAGCTGCCTGGCTACCTTCTGCAATAAAGCTAATGACCTAATGGGCAAATGTTTCTTTGAGACCTTCAGTGGAAATGGAGACAAGGAGAAACATACAGACCAGCTAAAGGGTTCTCGAGGAGTTTGCAATTTCCCCAGGGCCCTGTCTATGTAATTACCTGTCTATCGCTTTGTCTCCTATCTTTTAATGCGGGAGGAGTGTCAGACTCCAGGCTGCTAATCTTTGTTACTATGGAAAGGCTGCTTACACTCCTCTTCTTGCACTTCAGAAATGGCAATCGCTGGTCCCCAGCTGGTTCTCTGAATTTAACTTAAAAATGGATGATAGCTTTTCTCCTTGGTGCCAGACTAAATAATGCAGCTGACTGCGCTGTTGCAGGCAGGCATTGCCTCTGCCACTGACGCTGCCGTGTGTTAGGAGGAGGAGCCCACAAAAGCTGCCTTGTAGCCGTTGGACCCGTTCTCCCCCAGACAATTCAAGGGCTCTAAAATTCCATTGAAACACAGAGTCTTGGGGCACACCGAGATGTGGGAGCCTTGGCTGAGCTGCAGGTGTGAAGGAAAGCTGCTGTTAAGATTCGTAGCTCCAGCCAAATTTTTGTATGGTTTCTGAATGCCTTCAAACTCCCTGGCTTTGGGGCTGAGGCATGCAAAAACTGTGCAAGCTGTTTTGTGGGACTGTGGACATCAGCTGTTGCTACTGCCTCCCACCAGCACGTCTCACGCAGTGATTTGCAGCAGAGGGAAGTTATTCTGTTGTTGGGCTGTGCACAACCCCTCAGTCGACCCTTTGTCATTTCTCTGTCTGAGACATCCGTTTGTTCCTCTTAGACAGCACTGGAAATTTCGAGGGTATTCCTTACTTGTTGCTTTCCTTCTCCTTCCTCAGCATGTGCTTCCTGAGTTGCAATGTCAGGCAGATCGTCCCTCCAAAGTTGTCATTTGGGAATGGCTCCAGCGCAAACACCTTGTCTGCATGTGTTCCTTTGTTAGCGAGGAGAGGGAGACAGTCCCCGTGCTGGCCAGTAGTGACCCTTTACAGCTGCTGCAGCACCATCTGCCTGCCCAGGAAATGTGGTTTTTAGTCCCTTTGCCGTACCTCTTAAAATGTCCTCTGTCTTCTGTATTAAAGCAAGAGTAGGTATTATCAAATGCCATCGTGCAGTCTGTATTCCTTGGGGTGAAAAGCTTTGGGAGGAAAGGCTGGGTGTGATACTGAAATTTGAGAACCAAAGCTAAAGGAAATTCTTGCCCATGTGTGAGACTAGAGCGGGGTCAGGAAAGGTGGGGGACGGGGAGGCCCCTGCCCCGGTTAGTGTTGAATGGGAACAGAAGGGAGGGCAGGGACAGGGCAGCAACAGATCAGGTTTGGCTAGTGGCCCGCAGCTTGTGGAGTTGTTTGCCACATTTAATGCTGAGCTTTCCTTCCCCATCTTTAATGAAATGTGTGCAAAGATTGTTTTCAATTATTTTTTGTTCCGTGAAAGAGCAGCCATATCTCCTCCATTCAGATGGTTTCAGAAATCGCGCTCATTATCCCTGCATCTAGTATGATGATTTTGCACTGATTTTGAAAGAACTTCTGTTGTCATCCCCCCCTCCTTTTTTTGCCCTGTCATGTATATCAGCCTGAACCATCTCCAAAGGAAAGGTGATACTGCTGCCGGCTAGCATTTCAGGTGGGTGATACTGGATGTTTAGCAGTGTGCCTGTAATAAGTTACCTGTCAGTGGGAAACCTACCCTGTTTGTATTTCTCTTTTCATATATAAATCAAGGTCATAGCTCTTGAGCCTTTGTAGAGCATTTCAACAAGGTATTTGTTTCAAGTCTTTTTTTTTCCCTCCTAATCCTTTGAGAAGTTTTGAGTTAGGATTCAGTGACTGTACTCAGTAAAATGTAAATCCAGTAGCGTCTATCAAAGCTGTATTGCACCTTACAAGAGGTTCTTCCAGAGTCCTGTTCATAAAGCCTTAACCTTCTCCCAGTTTAAATTGGGACTTTACCACTGCTTAAGGTCTTTAAGTACTTAATTAAATTCATTAACATTGAGTCTGTGCTATCTTGTTTTCTTCAAATTTCGGATTTATTTATTTATTTATTTACTTCATGAAAGCTACATGTTTAACTTCTTTATTCTGGTATGGATAATGTTTAATCTTAAAAATCCTACTTGAGAATTAAAGCAATTTCCAGCAGTGTTTTTAAGTATGCTTGTATGTCTAGAATGTGTTTAGTGAATTAAAATTCACAAAGCTGAATGCTTACTTTATACCTTCAACATGATAGTTTTACACATCCTAGACAGTTTTAAACACACCAAGCGGGGAATTCAGAGCTGAAATTAACTTGTTTTTTAAATCACTTCTTTCACATACAAGTTCCAAGAAATGCTGAGAAGTAGAGCAAAAGTCTGGCATGTACAGGCACGAGAAACAAGGTTAAAACTGTAGTAAGGGATATGGTACTGAATTTTTTTATCTTAGTTCTCTGGGCCAGCCCTTAGCTGAGGGTAGCCTCCTCAGGCCCCCTGAGGTGAATAGGTAGCAAATGGGGTTGCAGGGGAGAGGTAGTGAAAAGACAGCACAGGGTTGCTGCAAGGCATCTGTGGGTGCAGAGGGCTTGAAAGTGTTGTCTTTTACATGTCGCAGAGCTGTGGCCGTCATCGGCTGAAACCCTGCAGTTCCTGAGTGTTAGCAGAGTGAGCTCTGGCGCCCGCAGGAACTGGAAGACTCCAGTTTCAGCAGTTACAGCCTGCCTGCCTCCTGCCCTTGGGGCATGGAGCTCTCGGTGTGCCTGGTGGTTGAGCTGTTAGAGGTGTATAGGCCTACGCCGAATACACCACTGCGAGTGCGCTCCGAGAGGCAGGTGTTAGGTGGTGTGATGCCTTCCTGGGCCGGGGCCTGCCCTCCCCTGCTCGCCACCCTGGCGCACTGCAGGTCGGTCACGGCTCAGCTCCTCAGCGCCCACACAGCAGGCTTGCAGGGATGCTTCTGGAGGCCTGCTGGCTGCCCACCTTCACCCCCGGTGCAGCTGCCCAGAGCTTGGAGGTGGCTTCTTGCGCTCTCTGAAGCTTCGCAGGCCTGCGAAGAGGAGCTCCAGCTGGAAAGACTCGCAGTGACTGCTGCAGAGCAGTGGGAGTACGACCTGGCAGTCTGCAGGATGAAGTTTTTGGAAAGAGCCTGTGGTGCTAATCCATAATTAGTGGCTGAGAGGAACAAAGTATAACACATGGATATTAGCGTAGGTGGCAGGTTTTGGTATGACTTTTGCTTATATTTATGTGTTATTCTCTCAAAAAGAAAGCTGGAAGGCCAAATCGGATTTGAATGTTTTTGTTGAAGCTAGCAATGGAAAAAGACCTGGTTTGTTGCCTTGTTTGCTTACCGGTGATGACTGTTCTCTTCTGCTAGGGAACAACTCATCTGGGTGCGTATTGCTCCATCCTTCAGCTGTGCAAAGATGCCTGTGGTTCCTTAGGTACATCAACAATTGGAGCTTTCAGCAAGATTTTAGGGGAGAAATTTTGCTTGTTTTTTTTTTGCTATTAGTAAGTATGTCTAAGTGAACCTGAAATCCTAAAACAATGGTTTCAAAACCATGTTTCCTGGTGTTGTTTGTCTGTTCTCTGCCATCTGCATGGTTTAAGGTGTAGAAAACATGGTGCTGCCAGGGAGTTGGGAGGCCCGGGTGCTCCGGCGGTGGTGCTGAGATCATTGATCTTGCCTCGTCCCCGTGGGAAGACATGCTAAAATCCTGTTGAATTAGCCCAAGTATTCCTGTACAGAGCTGCCTTAGCCTCTTGTCAGATGTGAGACAGGAGTCTGTGGGAAGCCATGTGTTTGTGAGGAAATTTTGTCTAGAAAATCCTGTACAGATTTGAACTGGCTGGGTAAATTTGTCCTGGGAAGTGCTTTGTAACATGTGGTCTGAAACATTTTTGATCTGGTGCTGATGGCCTTAAAAGCCAGATGAACCACATCAGTGACTCATGGTCACTTACTACGCTGCCGTGTGATGTAAACCAGAGCTTCCTTTGGTGCCTTCCCACATACAGTGCTGTCTGGCTGGACTGTGAATTTCAGGCTTGTGCTTATACTCTGCAGTTGATAACCTAAACATGCTCTTTTCTTGAAAGAGATCTTGTACATTTCTTGTAACTTAAACAAAAAGCTTCCAGTAATTTTGGTACTGTTCTACCTAGGGTTTACCTTTGTGGAAAAGGAGATACGACCTGTGTCTTGGGGTGACCAAAGAAATTTTATTTCCACGGCTCCTCACTTCCTTCTCCCCCCAACCCTTCCTCAAACTATAAGCTCATGATTTTAGGTCTAATGATCTTTCCATCTTTTCTGTGATTGTTATCACAAAAGAAAGGATGCTTAACTTTTCAAGGAAGAGAAACAAAGAAAAGGGAAGGTTTTTAGCCTCCCAAGCACCTTTTGGATATTTGTGACATTCATAAAATAATTGAATAGAGATGAAAACTAGGTATATGAAAAGAATCACTGTTTGCCAGCAAAATGAGCAGCTATATTTCAGTCTTCAGATGCTTGGCTAAAGAACAGTAACATAAGCTTTTTTGCTGCTAGAAATTGAGAATTTGGCCGTAACATGCAACTGTAAGATCTGTAGGCATATAGTGTAGCAGAAGCTGTCTTTATTCATATACAGCACATGGTATTTGGCTTGGGAGAAAGTTCTTCACTCTCGAAGAAAGTCAGGGTTCTGTGTGGAACTGGCTGCTGTTTGTGCTTCATATTTAAAACTCTGTTTCATTCCTGAAGGACAAATTAATCGTGGATACTACTGGGACTGTTTTCTCTCCTTTTTTTTCCCCCTTGTTCCCAGCAACCCACTGTATTTACCTGGCTGTCTTTCCATGCTGTTTATTTCCAAGCTTGTGATCCTGATTACAGTGAGAAGTAGATTAAATTCATCTGTATATTCCAGCAGGGAAACAGAACCTTTTGTGACTTCAACCTGTGGGACCTTTCCCTCCTCACGTCTCTAATACTATAAAAGTACTTGTGATATTCTCAGAGAGGTCTTTGGGTGACAATCCGAATGGCCTAATAAGATATTGTTGGTTTAGGAAGAATGGGGAATAAAAGGAAAGGGATGGCAGTATGCAAGTGGTGGTTCACCAGTGTCACGTTAATAGAATCCTCAAATCAAGTGCTCATTCACTTTAACCAGAGGTTAATTAATCAGAGTGAGTAGATAAAATGATAAGCTGCCTTTAATGAAGTGAAGCAGCTTTGTTAGCAGTAAGCAAAATGCAAAATATTTGGTCTCTGGCACATGTGGCTTTCATGGGGGACTGTGGTTTGCCACCAGCTTTGGAGTGCACGAGCCTTTTTCTCGCTGCACTCTGTGGGCTCTGCTGTCTGTGTGTTTGTCTGTGGCCAATTCAGGACGCAGGAGATTGAATCAAATGGGAAGTAGGTATAACATCTGAAAACAGAAAAAGAAGTGTTCCTCACAGATGGATCTTTATGCTAGAGACCATCATTTACCAGCTTTCATACTTCATTTGTTGATATTTTTCTTTGGAGAAAGCAGGCTTTACACACACACAGCAAGCGAGCAAACAACCCCCCTGCGTGGGTTTACAAGAGTGCTGCTGTTGGAAAGGAAGCAATATGATCCTGCCTGGGAACTGCTAGCATAGCCTGAAACCCGTCAGCAGTTACCTGCCAACTCACGGTGTACGGACAGAAATGCACCGGGGAGGTGCTACCTGTGCCTTTAGGTGGAGGGCCAAAGCCTGCCTGTCACTGGCTATTAAACCGAAGCAAATTTGCTTACTCTTGTTCAAACGGTCTTCTGTCCTCAGCAGTGCATCTGTGCCATTGTGGTGTTCCCCAGCGTCTCTCCTGAAAAACTGGAGAAGCCATTGAATGAGTGACGGTGTGCCTGGCAGAGCAGGGCTGTAATAGCAAATACCCAGAGTCAGAGATGAAGTAGATGAAAAAGAATGCACGTTTATGAGGATGCAGGTCTCTGGAATGCTGAAATCATTTACTCTGGACTAAGGTGAATCGATTTAAATGTCTACATTTCAGCTTAAAATTAACCCCGCTTATGACTAGATACAAAGATTGTTTTCCATGTACAACTCAGAGTAGCAGTTGGCTCCTGAAAGTCACATCATAGGTAAACCCCTTACAAATGCGTTAAGTGATAAGGTTACTGTATTTGTGTGATCTGGAGAAGCTCAGCTGATAGGCTTAACGTGACTTGATAGGATGCTAGCAATTAAGTTGTCTGCCACCCGGCTCACCCCTCCCCAAGCCTGTCCCTAATAGAGCCTGCTTCCTACTGCCATTCTGGTATCAATTCCTCCACCCCAGCAGCTCTCTCAGTTGGACAGAATAAGTGGTCTTGCATGCTTAAGCTGAAAGGTTGAATCCATGAAACAGCATGTTGCTACAGAGGGAAACTCTCAAATGGCTGGTGAGAATGATGCGGGGAAAACCTACTGAGATCCTTGGAAGTACCCAGGCAATTTTTGTCTTTACTGTAAAGTGACGTAGTACCCAGCTTGTGAAGGAAAAGCTACTGGTCAGGTGAGGTTGCAGTCACCAGCTGTGGTGATACTCTTGCTGTCCTCTGTAGGAACACAGCCTGCTACTCCACTTGCTGCAACTGCAGTGCAGCTGTTGTACTACGCCTCAAATCCCTTTTAGGTTTTCTGCTTGGATTTTTTGTTCTAATAACTCTGTTGTGAGTCTCAAAGCTTCAGAAGTGTGACTTCTGGATATGTAAAATAGAGTAAGAAATGCTGGACCTTGCCTTTATACTGAAAGTATGAGGTTAATCTAGCGCCTTCTGAAAACCTTGTAAATATTTGACTGGCTATTTGGCAACGCTGCTGAACTGGTTGATTAACGCTTAATGTGAGAGTGCTCCTGAGGCACGCAGCTTCGGTCAGGGCTGAGGCTCAAGGTGCGAGCAGCAGTTGCACGTGAAGACATCCCATCTGCGCTCCCTGTTGCCCCTCCTCCAGGACAGCCACCCCTGAGACATGCAGGCAGGAGCAGTTGGGTGACACAGCAGTGTCCACTCCAGGCCAGGTCAGCCGAGCACATTTTGGCAGTGGTGACATTGGTTTGAGCTGTCCCAGCTGACTTTCTCTGCCCTGATGCTTTTGGCTGGTCTGGGAACAGTGTGGTTGGTAATCCCTGACTTCCAAGTGATGGTGAGCATCTGAGTCTCTAATATTCTACAGAGCATTTGGATACCAAAGATTTCTGCATTTATAGAAATGGCACCAGCTGGCAATTGTTAGTAACTGGTCACTGAGGAGGAGTAGCCTAGAGGTCAGTGACAAATCTGGACACGAGCATGTTAGAAATGTAAAAAATGGTAGCTTCTGATACCTGTCATAGCTTGATGATTTAAGAGTACCCCTTCTTGTATTGTATTGCTGCAAACGTTCTGAATGAATGTTATTTTGGCATTGGGAAGTTAGCACACAGATTAAATAGAAAAATGTTTGCAGCCTTATGAACAAGATGAATGAAAGTCTCATTTGTTTTAAGTGAGCTAATCAGTGCGAAACAGCTTTTGTTTTTCTGATGTAAAGATTGCTCATTCATAATGTTGTACCACCTCAGTCCTTCCAAGTGCCAGTGGAAATGGGAGAAGAACCTTTCAGAGGACCTGAGGGCCATAAAAAACCTGAAGCATCGTTCAAAAAGAAGTACATTTTCTTGCAACTGGCTACTGATGGTTTAGGTGAAATGACTGCCGTACAGGAATTGTGCACAGTACTGCTGTCAGATGGAGCATCCCAGCAATCTGTTAGTCTGATTTAGTGACAAGCATAGGATAATCCAGTAACTGCAAAAGTCACTGCCCCTCTTACTGTTCCTGAGATGGAAATGAGCAAAACCTTGATTATTGGAAAAATGACTTGTTCCATGACATTAAACTCCAGCCCTTTCCACAACTGCATTTATTTACTTTTATATATATATATATATATATTTTTAATCCATTTGATCATTTTTGGCAATAGCTTAATAGGGTCTAAGTATTTACCCAATTTAGACAGCTACATAGGCTTCAAAAATACAGCCACAGCAAATTGCCAAAGGAATTGTCTGCTGATACTGGCATTGGTTAATTCAGGGAGGCAGAAAAAAGAACACCTCATAGATGAAGGAACAAAGCATGCAAGCTGTCTCCAGATCAAATGCAGCAGATGATTAATGTATCTGAAAGGTGTAATTGAGAGTGGTGGAACCTAGTCGTGTGATGTTGTGCTGCTTCTTGGTGACTGCTGGAATGTTTTTGGCTGCTGGGATTTTCCTGGAGTCTCGATCTGCACCTGACATAGAAGACCGTGTACGTCTATGGTTTGGACTAAAGTTTAAGTTATTTCATGGTTGTACACAAGTCCCCAAACGCTTGATTTAAAGGAAGCGAAAATATTTGCACATGATGCTGGCAGAGTCCACTAGCCAAACGGTAGCTACTTTATACCTTGTCAATAACTTAGTAGAAAGTGTCTTGTAATCTTCAGTAAGATGATTTTGAATTAGTGTGACACCTGCCTAATAACAGATTTCCAAGAATGTTTGCAAATGCCCCTCTTGTCAACAATGTTGATGTAGATACTTTCTGATGTAGATACTTTCTGATTTCTTAAGGTCATTTTGAAAATAAAATACATATATATATTTTTTTCATTTAACAAAAATGTCTTTAGAAAGTGTTTGAGAATACACTTTTACTGCTAAAGGTGGGTTCTACCTCGGTCCTAGTAAGGAGATTTGTCTTCACTCTGGTGGGCACCCTAGGGATGGCTTCAGTACGCTTCAGTCCATACTCCCAATCCAAACAAACCATAAAGGAAGACACTGGAGACGACAAGGTCTGAGAAAATGGCACGTTGTCCTGATACTATGTGACCTGTGATCAGACAAACTCACCCGTAATTCCTACGCTTGCTTCATGTGAGCTCTGGTGGGCAGACGTATCGGCGGGCTCTGTGGTACCCCCAGCTGACATATGGTACTTCAGGTCCTTTTATAACAGCACACAGCTCTGGGAAAGAATATAATTTGTTAAAACCTGTTATCAGGCGGGGAACTGAGATGCAGGCAGTGGCTCTGCTAAAGGACTGCAGCTCACTGTTTTCGAGCACTTGCTGAAAGCGTTTGGCAGATGTCATTGCAAAGTGAAAGAGGCTGTTGGGCTGCTACAAATGTCAGTCCTATATTTCTGAACGCGCGGATGCACAGAAAAGCCAAGTTATTTCCCTACAGTCCCCCAGCAAGCAAATGACATAGCTGGGAATAGAACTGAGATTTCCTGATGTCCATTCCCCTGTATAATAACTAAACCGTGCTTTCCTCTTCATTGTAAACATGAATCAAGCCAAATGGCATGCGCAGTTAGCTTTATTCCAGCAAAGCTGAGGGGGGAAGGAGGAAGGGAATAGAGCCGTGAGGGGGGGAGGGAAAGTCATTCAGGGACAACTGTACCTGCTGGGGGCACAGTTTAATGAAGAGTGAGGAGTGGAGGAAGCAGCCTGCGTTCCAGATGCATTGTTACCTGCAGAGCCCCCTATCCGGGAGAGCGCTGCGAAAGGTTTAATGCAAATCTGAGACCTCTGCCATTGTGCGAGACAGATTAGGGCTCATTTGCATTCTTTCTCCTGTAATAATTACCTAGCGAGGAGTTCCTGTTACCATTAGCTCCTTTCTGTTTGCCTGTGATAACACCATCAGCCATCTCCTCTCCATGGATTATGGACACTGTGAGGAAGGGCAGTGGGCCAAAAAAAAAAATCTGTTGGAGAGAGTAGTGGAAAAATGTGAATGCTGAAAAATTAAAATGCAGATAATTGTAGCAATAACCATCAAATACAGCTGGAGAAACACTGTGAGATGGAGAATAAAAGTCAGTATCAATACATAGTATCGATGAGTTTGTGTGGCTTCAAATATCAGTTTCGTAAAGCCAACATGATTTTAACTGACCTTTACCTATGGTGCTTGGAATTGGCTCAAATTCTTCCAGAATTAGCACAATTAGATATCAGTGTTGTCAAGACGAACATTAATAGTCTGAAAATGATGTGGTGTATCAGAAATTCAGGTAAAACTCAGCAAACAGTGAGCTTTGAGTCCTGGAACTCAAGTAAGGCAGCTGGCCTGAATTAAAAAATAAAAGCGGTTATTTGTTTTCCGGGTGTGTTGGTTGAAGATGGGAAGAGTTAAATAGAAGAAAAATGCAACTAAACTTGGAAGGCTGAGGGTGCTAAAATGAGCTATTACTATTACCACTGCGCAGGTAGCATACAAGATGTGTGCAGCAAGCGGTTTCTGTTCTGGCTGTTTACTCTTTCTGTTGGTTTTGCGCTCTGTATCCTTCCAGCAGAGCCGGCGGGGTCATTTGAGGAGAGGGGGGGAGCCCCGGGGTCCCCCCAGCCCTGGCCAGGCTCTGGGTCCTGGCTGCAGCCCCTGCTCTGGGAGCTGGGGATGGAGCCGATGGCCCGTTTCAGGGCCACGTGAATGACACCACACAAGGCCCCTTTGGGTCAAGGGGGCACTAAGGCACTTCAGAAACAGGGAAGTGCCCCATGTCCCACATGCACATTGGGAAGGGAGCAGCGTGAGCCCAGACCAGCCTCTGTTGTGGTTCAACCCCGTTATTTTGGTAGTGATGTTATTCTGGCTTTCAGGGTGATTGGGCGGGCAAGGAGGAAGCCAAATTTTAACAGCCTGGCTGTAATCTGTGGGCAGCCATTTTGAGGTTATTTAAATGTGTGAGCTTATTTCTGATCTGGAACAGGCTGTTGAAATGATGAGTTACGTAGCTGGTGGGGTTTTTTGTTTGTTTCCAAGTGATTTTTGGGGCCGTGCTGCCACGTTCACCTTGTCATCAAAGAGCAAGTGGCGGAGTGCCAGCAGTGCTGAGTGACCAGTCAGTCCCTGCCCCTCTGTGGGGAGTGGGCTGGGGTCGCGCAGGCTTGTGTTGGTGAGCTACTGGGCACGCGGTGGATTAGCAGCAACCCCCCTTTGTTTCTGTGGCTGGCACCATTTCTGGCTGTTACAGATCCGTGAGGGTACTTGCCGCAACTCTGAACAGGCTAGAGATCCTCGCGTATGTGAGCATGCTTGGCGTGTAACTGAGTTTTCTAGCATTTCCTCCTTGCTGTTGGATTTATATTTTACAAAGGTCCCTTTTTCCTGCCCTCACCATCATGATAGAAATACTTTGTTTTGTAGTGAGAAAACAAGGGATACTGTTATTTCTCTGTGAAATCCTAACCCCTTTAAATACTAAGTAGGAAGGTCCATTACATTATATGTAGTTACCTCACCTGTCTTCTGGCAATGGGCTCTGTTGTGCTGTGTTGGATAATGAAAGGATTATATTCGAGGGTGAACAAGGCTGACATTTTGTGTGTAAGACCTTTCCCAAGTAGCAATGGACTGCAAATGGAGGCACAGGTCTGCAAACAAGTAACCAGTCTGGCCTTTTGTGAAATCACTCCTGCCTGCTTGTTTTTTGTTTATTTGAGGATTTTCTTTAGCTGTGGCAGCAAGAAGAGAAATCTGGCAACACTTAAAATGTCAAGATATATGAACAGGGCTAAGCTGCATCTTCCACAGTATCGCTAGATATTTAGTGTTAACCAGAAGTCATATCACTATAAATGATTAGAGGAAATGACAGGGAACTGGAAATGTTGTTGACATATTTCTTAAGTCTGATTTTCCCCCTTTTTTTGCTCACTATAATAATGATAAAGATCACAAACATGACAGGTACACAAACATAATGGGAAATGAAATGTTTTCTAAAAAAAAAAGCTTGAAAGCACACGTTTCTTAAAGAAAACAGGTACTTGTAATTCTAAATACAAACTGAAGGATACCTGTATGTTTTGTTTTAGAAGCAGCAGCTTAAGTCTTTTGTTCATCTTCAGACCTTTTTCTAGGAGGAAGAAATACAATTTGGTGCATGGCCAGCTATATATAAATCATGTGCAAGTTGTGCCATCATTACATAGGAATAAAACTGCGGTTGATATAATTGGAAAGGTCTGATGTATACAGAGTTCAGAGAAGGAAAGGGAAGTTTTCAAATGCTATTGCAGAAAATAAAGATTATATACATCCAGAAGTCAGGTAAAACATAGCAATGTATTTTCCTATGTCAATAATTGGTGAGAGAATACTACAAAAACGCACCTGGCTACTCAAAAGATACTGCAAGACAATCTGTGAAGCTATATATTTATATAAATACAATTTGAAACTATTTGAAATTTATTTACAGATAACTTATCTTCTTATGAGACTTGTATTATTTCTGTGCATTATTTTCCTCCATATGGTCTTCCTGTTCCTTAAGCAGCTTTAACAATTAATGTAGTACAGTCACCATATGTATTTTCAATCTTTTATTTTATTCTATAGCAGTGTGTTCCAATTCATTTATATTTGAAGCAGTGATCTTTTTTTCTTTGGGTATGTTACTGGTACTGAGGCCTCATAATCGTGGAGAAGTGCACAGAAATTAGATTTCAAATCCCTTTCCTTCCTTACAGTTGAACTTGGACTTCAGAGCCCTTTGTTATAGATCCCTATAAAGGAACATGAATAGATATGGTTTTGTTGGAGAAAATGTCACCATATTCAGCTCACTCTCCTCTCAAATGAGAGAGGTGTCGAAAGCTTTTGCAGGGTTTGAGCTCAGAGGTGCCAGTGCTGGCATTGCTCATCCTCTGTAATTGGAGGCAGTGGCCAGTCACACCCAGCAGCAAAGAGGCATTCGTTTGCCCAGGCTGCGTGCACTGAGGTACACGAGCTGGTCTGAGTTGTTTATCAGTACTTCTGCAGGTAAATGTGAATTTAAGCTTGCTTTTAAAACGTAAAATGTTACGTTTTAGTAAAATACATGTCACGTCTTTTACTCCTCAACAGAAATTCAAATACCCACTTGGGTGAAGGCTGACATTGCTGCGTAGATAAGCCACTTTAAGATATGGACATCTCAGCTTGGTAACAGACTGTATCTGAGATGAGCAAATTTACAAAAGAATAATAAAAAGGGGGTGCTTATTTGTGCTGTGTACTGCGTTAGCAAAAAAAAAAATACAAGGCCCACAGATTTTCAGCTGTCCATCACACAAGTGCATCAAAGGAACAGTTGTTTATTCTTTGGTATCTTTGGGTGGCTGTGACAGATCACCAGGCAACCTCTTCTTTTGTAACACAGAACAGATGTGAGCCGTTTTACAGAAAATGCTGGAGAAGTTACTTTTCGTAATCAGTGCTAGCAGGGCCACACAGACTTAAGCTGTACTTTGAGGTCTCCATCCTCTCTCTTCCTCCAGCTTAATACCATGAGGGTACTAGCTGAAAAAAATGGTAACTTCTACCTAGCAAGAAGGTTTTGCAAGCTTTATGCAGTATGGCAGGGTGATGATTTTCCTGAGTACTGATACAAAACATGCACATGGAGAGCAGAGATCCACAGCAGCAGACTTAGACATATGCTTGTAAAGTAATGTGGATATCGAAACTTACATAAGCATAACCATACACCCACACAACTTACAAGACTAAACTTATTTTCAGCTGTCTTATTATCAGAATTGCAATTTGTATAACATTATGTGAGTTAAAGGAATTTATGAAGCAGAATTCCAGAATTGTTTTAACTTTCCTGTTTCTATAAACTTTCCATCTTTTCATCCTCAGACTTGTTTCCATCATAGCAGGCCGAACAGTAACTCAGCCTGCGTAAAAAATATTTGTGAAAAGGACTGAAACTTGGAAGCACTGCAGAAAGCTGTTTTAGCATTTATTGTTAAGCTAATTACGAAATACTTCTTCCTTTAGACCTGGTCGCTCATAAGGCTTCTGGCAGCCCCCCGCCGAGCACCCTGTGAGGAGCCCGGCACGCTGCTGTCCAGTGCTGCCCAGGCCGCGCCGAGCGGCAGGGCCGGCCTGCCCAACGCAGCGGAGGCGCAGGCCTCGGCCCCAGGCAGTTCGCTTTCCTGGACTGAAAACAAGTCCATTTTCTGGGAGGAGCATGTTGCAGGTATTCCCAAAGACTACGAGCGTTAATCTCTTCACGTGGCTTTGTGAACCCGGGCTTGGTTCTTTGTGTACAGCTCTGTTAGGCGAAACGGTGGCGCCGTCACTGCGAGCATGCGCGTGGGTGTTCGTGCTCGGGGCTCAGCCTCTCCGGAGGTGCGGGCAGGAGCTGGGGCACTTGTGTGCCTCGCAGGGTCCTGTAGGCCGGCTTCAGCCTCCTGGGACTAGCTGCAGCCGTGCTCAGGCCGAAGGGGTTTGTGTCCCACACTTGGGACTGGAGCGTGGCTTTGGTCAAAGGTCGCGGTCCTAAGCTGTGACATTTGGGTGCGTTACAGCTCCGGTGAATAAAACCCACTGCTTTCTCTTGTTCGAGCAGTGCGAAGTTAGCTGGGTGGTTGAATATAAAGGAGTTCACCATTATAAAACCGGGCAATCTGCGGAGAATGAGGAAGCTGAGAGCGAGCCTGCAAGCACAGCTTGTGTACATATTTGTTGAAAGCTAATTGGCAACGCAGTTGCCTTTCAAAGTTGTTCTTTCACCTATCAGTAGAGCACAACTCTGGTACTTAATGTACTGTAGATTACGTAAACACTAGCCTGAAATATTTGTACAGGCAATTAACTCTTGTTTTTACACTACTTTGAGTTACAAATGGAATCTTGCTGCAGAGCTTGGAATACTTCTGTTCTGAGCTATATTTCATAATTAAATTAAATAATACTTTCGTCCAACTGGCGAGCATTGAGAAAAACAAGGGGTTGGTTATGCTGCGAGGAGATGACAGTCTTTAAAATTCAGTATCCAAGAAACACTGACACAGTTTGTACCACATTGTTGAGGAAAAACGTTATTCACAAGAATTTTATCTGGAACAAATGTCTGCCTCCTGTTGGATTGTGGTGTTTGAAGACTGCAAACGCTTATATAAGCAACGTTGGTCTGTATTTTCTATGGTTTCTAATGAAGCAGCTCAAGGCACGCACGCGGCATAGGATTGTTGTTATCAGAAGGATGTGCAGGTCTCATCTAATGTGGTGTTGATGACTCTAAGAATACTTACATAGACACGTATTTATTTTTCCTCCCTCCTGCTCCTTTCAGACTTGGTTATCTTACAGATATTTTTGTCCCTGATGAAATTAAGTCAGAGCTCTACAATTTGTGCCGAATAATAAATCTACTAAAACGTAACCAATTGGTAACAACAGTCTTAAAGCTAGTCCTTCATCCTCTAGACTTTATTCACAAGTACTTGACCTAATACGACCATGAACTTGAATAAAATGTTAATAGATTTTATTGCGGTTCCTAGCGTGACTTGCTGCCATGATAATAAACCGACGTTTATAACATCGATGGCTGTAGCACATTGGTGCTTAACAGAAGTGTAGATAATGTGCTCCCTGAAGGTGTGGTGAGGGACTGCTTAAATTAGTTAAGCAGCACTTTACATATAATCAAACAGGCTGAAGGAGGTAGAAAATAAAACTAAATGAATCAACCCCCCCTTCATACCTTTCTTGTATGGAGACCTCACAACTAGATCAGATTGCAGTTGATTGCACTTATTTCTGAAGAAACTATTTTTAATATGTTGCAGAGCAGTGCAAAAGTGTTAGTGCTAATGGCTAAATGTACAGGCATCAGCCCATTTGCAAGTTTTGGGTTTGTTCTCTAAACAGTCCAAAACAATTGCATCTTTATTCAGATAGCCTTCTGTCTTTTGCTCCATTTCCTTTTCCATTTCTGTAAGAACCTCTCCAATGCAGAGTCTTGTTTAGTTAGAAATATAGGAAGTTCTAAGAAAGTTACCTAAGACTGGTCTGTCCATAGTATCTTTTAGATTTTACTTCCTCAGATGCCTAGTAAAATGTCCTTGACACAGGGAATCACAGTTCTGTCTCTTCTTACGTCCTTTTGTTCACTGAGTTTTCTTAAGGATTCTTCCATGTTTATCCACCTTTGACATGCATGGAGTCATGATATTTGGAGGGAAGAAGTAGGTGCATGGGACAGTTTTTGAAACGCCTGATTTCAGACACAGCCCCACTTTCTGTGAGATAGAAACAAGCTAGTGGTAAGTATGGACGAAATCAGAAGAATGCTGCAATTATTGGTGATTTTCACTAGCACCTAGAACTTCTCTCATATTCCTGCAAAGCCTACTGTAGAAAATTAAAGATATTTGATGTCACATTACCTACTTGCCAGAGACAGGAACAGCCATAATGCCTCCATCCAGTTGTTGCCCTCTGGGGTCTGTATTTGTTTGTTAAAGTGATGCTAGAAAAATTACAAATAAATCACTTATCTTAAGGGAAAACACTGGTTTCATGTTTCTTTGCTTTAGAACTTTTAAACAAGTACTTTGTGTAAAAATGAGTAGATTTGTGTTCAATTGGCAAGACAAGATTTATAGGTAGAAGATCTTAATTTTTATCAGGTCAGATGGTGTACTTAGAAAAATAAACTTTTGTGGACATGAATATTTCTTCAGACTGACGTTTTAATGAAGCAACAAAGCGTCACTCATTTCAGGTTGACAGTCTAACCCGTCTCAGTTAAATTTCTTAATCCAAGGTCAGTAGTCTCCAGTTCTTAGTGAGTGTTGCAATCTGTAAAAAGGCCAGGGAGTTTGTAATCTGATCTCCGTGACTAGCTAGGAAGGAGGTTGCAGCCTTGAAAGAGGCTGAAGCCTACTGTAGAAGCCTATTTTTGAATAAATGAGTATGATTGGACTGTAGTGGGAAATGCAACATTTTTATATGCATTTTAATTTGATGTATGATTTAATCATGGCTGCTTCAATGATTTTTGAAAATGTCAGCTGTCATTGTAATTCAATTTCTTCATTTCTACAATGTGCCTGCCACTCTTTCTGAGATGGTTGACGCTGCCCCAGCGTCAGGCTTCTCTCCTGGTCTTTTTGCTGCTCAGTGTTAGCAGGGTTGGATAACGACCATTCTTTGAACCTGTAAGACAAATGGTAGCAGTGAATGAACTGGAAGCTTGGGGTTGTTTGTAGGGACTCGGAATCCGATCTGTAGTTTATCTGTTTGAGCCTTCCTTCAGTGAACTACTCTACTACACTGGCTTTCTGGGCAGAGCATGTTGTGGGTGGTTTTCATGCGAACTGTAGGTAGGAGCTAGTGCCATGTGGTGCAGTGTTAGTTCATGCACCAAGGCAAATAACAGTAGCAAATTTTTATCTTGCAAACTTTTATCTTGCCTGGCTTCCTCCGTCACCAATTTTCACTCATTGTCACTCTTAGGCATAACTTCCATTAAGCCGTAGGAGCTGGCTGAATTAATGTTTTTGGAGCTCAGGTTGCGCGGTTGCTGGGTTATTTTTCCTACTGATAGATTTGTATGACATACTTATAACGAGTAAATGGTTAAAAAATGTTTTACTTTGTTTTTTCTCTTTTCCCATGGAGACAAAATATCTCAAGCACATTAATCTGTGTGTCTGACTCAGGTATGGTGGATTTCAAAACTAGGTAAACTAGCGCTCAGTCCCCCCTCCTCTTTTCTCCACCCCCACATCCAGAGAAAGAAGTAACCTAGTATCTGAAGAATGCAAGTTATGCAGATGTTCAAAAGGCCAAATAAAACAAATAGATGGGCCGCAGCTGCTAGAACAGCATAAAGCTAAGAACATTTGCTGCTGTGATGAGAATGCTGTATTTCAGCATGCCTGGCTTTTGCCCATTTGAGGAAAATAGCACGGTGAATTAGTTCAACCAGTTTTTATCTTACTGTGATTGCTTTCATGATTGTCAAGATTTCAAAAAAACCCACGGCTTTTAACAAGAAAGCGGGAGAATAAGTGGCACTATCCTTTCATGGGACGGAAAGGGGAATTTACAGAAGCATGAATGTTGTGCTTTGTTCCTAACCTTTCAGCGAGAGGTGACAGACTTGTATGGAAGTATCTGCAATAAAATAGTCCCACAGCTGGGAGAAGTTTGTGTGTTGAGATGCCTTCCAATATCCTAAAATTAAAATTTGAGACCTGACGCCCTGTAATATATTAAAGATCAACTTGCCATTAGAAGTTTTGGGGCTGGGGAGAACTCAAGAAGGTTTGCTGGCCAATATATTCTTCTAAACTGGATGGCATCTAGATGTAAAAGTTAAAAAAAATGGTACAATGTATGTTGGGACCAAAACAATTCTCAGATCTGAGTAAATCATTGACATGCAGATCAGTGGAATTGTTCAACAGTTTTAGGGCATTCCTAAGCAACACAATGGAGTGCCATACAGAGATGCCCAAGCAAATACTACCCTCCTCTGGTACGTTCACATAGCACAACCCTTTGAAAAATTTCAGTATTGTCCTGGGAGTAACATGGGCATGTCACAGTAACATAGCAATATACCTGTGGTCTACGGGAGGAGAACTCGCTTATCCTGTGTCAGCATTTCATATTGCTGCATCAGCCCTTGTTGTGCAGAGCAAACTCACTCACCTGTGGGGACCCATGTACATCTCATAAACCTGGGCAGCTTACTCTATTCGTTTTTTTTTTTTTTTTTTTTCAGTATAGGATATAGAACAGCAAGAGAGATAGGTACGTTGCCTTCATCCTGAGCCTTTGGAATTTGCTCATCTGGGAATTGCCACACTGAAATGTTGATTTTAACTGTGGGATCGCATGGAGTTGGTCACCCACCCCCTCTCCTGGTCAGATGTCCCGCTCAGGGTTTTCCATTTCCTTAATTCTGCAAAATCTGGTCTGACAACAGCTTGACTTTTTTTGGGGGGGGAGGGGAAGAAAAGAAAAAAGACAATGTCATGATTTTAAACATCTGTTTGAGTTAAAATTTTGGACTTAAAATGGATTTGGACTTGTATGTTACATACATGTGTGTAAAGTACATCATTCAAGAAATTTGTCAGCTCCTGTGTATTTTGGGATTTGGTTCTACGACCACAGTCGATCTCTGTATTTTTCTTCTAGCAAACTGACAGGACCCAGAATTACCCAAAGTTTTGAGTTGGGTGTGATTAGACCCTTTTTTATTAGTCAGTGCCCCCAAACAGCTCTGAAACTTGTTAATTTCTGAAACTGAGATTTTGTTTAAGTACTAGATTAATTAACTTTTAAGCAGAATAAATGCAAAGCAGCTAGATAAGACAGATGGAATAAGTATATGAACAACTTGCTGTTTTCTGCTGTGTTTCTGCAGGTGGGTCTTAATCCACGAGTAGATTGTATGCATCTTGGTGAATGTGAGTTGCATAAAAATTTGTGCAGTCCTGCCTGGTCCCTCAGAAACCTCTTCCATTTCCTCAGAGGCTCAGCTGTCCTCGTACTCTGTTCCTCATTATAGACTCTTCTTGAGCTGTAGGCACCAAGCTGCTTGCTATGCCTCTTACCTGATGCAGACACAATATTTGAAACTTCTCTTTCCTAAGTATATTCAACAGCTTCCCATGAAAAGGAACAGTCATCTTGCACAGGAGTCCGCTAATCCATCATAATGTGTAACACAGAAACCAAATGCTGTCTTGTGCATCCGTAACTTCTTCTCTTTCTGAATTTCTTGACCAAAGACACAATGTGCTGGTTTGTGTGTTCATGGATAAGGCTGTGGATATACTGTTGTACCAGCGAAGGGCCTTCGGAGGAGATGAATTCCTCCATTTTGTGAAGAAATGTGCTGCAGCGTGATTATTTGAAGAGGACGCTGATGCCTGCTTGCAGATACAGAAATCCTCTCGCTAGAATATAAGCAATGTTTAAAAGAAATTAGCAATGAGACATAAAAGAACACTTTTGCCCTCTTAAAATGGTGTTGAGTCATACCATTAAGGCTTTTAACTTGCTTATTTGCATAGCAAACTTGTTATGAAGTCTATCATTTTCTCTTGGGGAAATATCTCTTGGGGAAATTGAACTCTCTTCTTCAGTTGATGACATTTGCACAATATGTTTCTGATGTTTGAGGAGTGGTGGGCGTGATCTTTGAGCTCTACTAGTATGGTAATAGAAAAAAATGATAGTAAAGACATGTCCTGTGACAAAATCAACTATTCTGGTTTTATTACGTGCTTTTCTCTAAGGATGGCTACAAACTGACCCTGAATGAAGGATAGCTAAACAGGCTGGGAGCAAAGCAAGCCATTGTGTTGTGTGTGGTCACCGTGCTACTGAAACGTGCTCTGAACTTCCTTAGTGAGTGGTAAAGGAAGCAGCACTTGTCTGATAAGACCATTGAACGTAATAGAACTGCTTTGTTTTTTTAAACCTTATTATATAACTAGTAACTCGTGATTCAAGTGTAATCCAGTGTATTATTCTGTAGTAATGTTTCTACTGCTTCCGATTAAGATTTGGGGAGATGTAACAGTATAGTTAGTGGAAGAGGCGCAAAATGGATGTCAGGTTCCTGTGTGATTTTTTGGATGATTTTTGTAGCTCTGCTCATGCGTGTGTCTGGGCTTGTGCCGTTTGGCCCTTTGAGCCGAGCGGGAAGATGGACGCTGTCCGTGCGCGCCGCGTGCAGCACTCGGATGTGTGCGCTGCCCTGCTGCAAGCGTGGGAACCGAAGGGAGCCCTGAGTTGGTGTCTGCTGTTTGATGCCTTTATAAATAAGGGTACTAAAAGCCGTGGGGTTATGGTACCTACGTGTTGTTTTCCTCACAGAGCCGGGACCTGGGTAATTTGTTGTGTGAAGGATGTGTAACACCTCCAGTGCTGTAGATGACAAGGCAGATGACAAGACCCCCTGGTAGTTCATTCATTACTAGCTGTGTTGCTGTAGTGCTTAATCTGTACTTGAGGGTGGATCCCCCCTATGGTAATCGCTCTGCTTGTACAAAGCAGTAGGCAATCCATGCCCTAAAACTTCAGAGTATGAGTCGACAGCTGTGGAAGGAGAAGCAGGCACTCGCAAGAGACTTGATTTGTCCCAAGTCACGCAGAAAACAGAAGTATCAAGGACAGAAAGCAGCTCTCTTGACTCCTGCTGCAGTGCTCTGTCTATTGTCTGGTGTGTCTGCTGAACCCACCAGGGCACTGGGGATGGATTTCTTCTGGGTGGAGCTACTTAACTAATAGTTGTGAATTAAAAATGAAAGCCAGCTTTTTTTTTTTCTTTTTTTTTTTTTCCTGCCTCATTATAGTTCTCTTCTCCATATTCATGTTAGACTCTTTCCGTGGTGGTTGAGATTTTATGGAAATAGTGCTAGTCAAGTGCTGCACTTGTGAGAAGGTGAAATGAGGACAAAACACGGGACAGATCAGAATCTTTAATCTTTGCTGCTGTGTGTAATTTATAAAATGCATTAATCTGGTTTCATTCATTTACTGAACCAGTTTGCACTTTGTCTCAGTTGCCTTGCCTTCATTTTAGCTGGTCTGAAACGAATTTTAAAAAAAAAAAAGGCATTTAGCTAACATAGCAAGGAGGTTAGCGCTTGTCCTTTTTTTGTCTGAGATCCTGAGGGTCTACCCCACAAAGTTGTGGGGGAGTGTAAGTGGTGTAGTTATACTTAAACAAATCAATTTCAATGCAGAGTTTTCCCTGTCATAATGATCAGTTTGCAGCACAAATCTGATTGATTTTTCACAGTCCTGTGGAAGAAGAAAAAAAAAACACCTAGTTGATGAATAGCACTGAGAGAGACCCAGGAGAGAGTCGTTCAGTGGCTGGTGGGAGAAGCCAGAGCTCTTGCTCACCTTTCTTGCTCCCGAATCCTTCAGCATTTAGCCTGGCCTCTAGGAAGAAGCTGCCTGGAAATTCGGTGGTACCAGCAGAGGCTGTGAGCTCTGGAGAACACAGAGCAAGAGTGGCAGCGGTGCAGAGCAGCCAGAGCGGGGGTCAGCAGGGCCCCACTGGCCCAGGGCTGTGTGTGCAGCCCCAGCCTTCTGTGAGCTGCCAGGCGCAGTAACTGCGGCACGAGGCTGCCTTCTCTTCTCCCTCTCTCTTTTTTTTTTCCCCTGCTACAGATTTTTATAACTCTTTCTAGGGTCAGAAGGTGAGAAAATGAACTCTTTGTTTCTAGAAAGGACAAAAACCACGCACCGGAGGAGAAGCCTGGGTCTCTCTGTGGTGGTGTAACTGCGCTTCGCATGCAAGAGGTCTGCTTTATTTTTACATCCTGATTTCTGGCCGAGTGTTGCCCCTGTACTGACCCCTTTTCGTCTACTCTTATGCAAGGTGTATTTAAATAGCTGGATTGTAAATCTGGTTCTGGAAAACTTCCCACCTTGCCTGCCATTGCCCTCGGTCCTGCTGTTGTTCAGCCAACGCGGAGTTCCCCGCAGCAGCAGCGGGGCTGCCCCGTGCCTTCTGCCAGCACTGCTTCTGGCCTTCGCTTCGGCTGCTATCGATTGTCTGCATGTGTCAAACTATTGCCTCACATGCTCCGTGTTTTTTTAATGCACTGCATTTTCTAAGCCTGACTGTATTTTCTGACCTGTACTGGAAGCTCTGGGTAGAGGAAGCCTCTCGTTGGCAGTAGGTTGTGCGATATTTTACGTCATACGGGGAAAAGGTCTGGTGGTGGAAGCACAGAAGATTAACAGAGGACTGTTGAAAATGGTAGCTGTTCTCAACTACGTATTTGTTAGGATACCACAGAATTTTTTAAATCACAGGCCCGCCTATTAAAATGCCAGATTTTATTACTTGAATTACTTGCTTTTGAAAGATCAGCTTTTCTGCTGAGATTAAACACAAGGGCCTAGATTCTTACCAGGCAGAAAATGTTTTTCTGATTTTGTTCATCATCTTGAAGATCAAATGCAAGAACATTAAAAGTTTACAGAAAATGTGAACTTTGGACTGATTTGGGTGATATTTCTTTTCTCCTGCCTGTACTGCCTAGGCAGGATTCTCTGAGCTCCAGCGTACCCGGAGAAACAGGAATCCTGTGGAAGTTAACCGGAGGATCTGGCAGGAGAATTTTGTGCAATCCCACTGTACCAGTCTGAGCACCCAGAAAAGACATTTGTGCCCTGATTTTTAGGACATGTAAAGAGCAAGTTTCTGCCTGGTTTGGTTAGACTGTTTTTTTGGAGGGGGGGAAAAGGGGGAGGAAAAAAGATAACAGCTGAGATGTCAGCTGTTGCAGGAACGGAAATAGGCAGGATTTGACGGAGTTGGAGAGCTGTGGGCTGGGAAGATATCAGGGACACAAAAGCCTTAGCTGTTCTAAGCCTGGTGCTCTACAGGAAAGGAGTCGAGAGGTTAACGTAACTGCTAAAGAACATATTAATCGTGGGAAAAATATTGTCTGCTTTCTTGTCGATCCGTTTATATGACTCAAAATAGGGTGCTATTGCACAAGGCGGCATATAACCCCCTTAGCTGAAATTCTCACGCAGATCAGGGCTTTGAGGAGACGTGTAGGATAGGCCAGATAAGAGCAGCAACCCTGAGTCTTTTCAGATCTCCTTTGGGTGGAAAAAGTCCTTGAGGTAAGGGCAAAAGAAAGGGCTGTGGGATTGTGGCGGCTGGCAGCTGTGCACCAGGGTACGTTTGGACTGGGAAATGGAGAGGTCAGAGTATGGGGCCTGGCTAGGGAAGGAGAACAGGAAGGTGGGATATCGATGCCAGCGCCTTCCGTAGGCTGGAACTAATTGCTGCAAGACCCCCTTGCAGGTTCTCGGTCTGTTTAACTGAAGAGCACGCATCGTAATCCTTGTTACTCCCTGCACCTCTTCAATTACTTTCTGCTACTAAAAGCAAAGGGCCTGAAATAGACCGTGGGGCTCAGCTCCTGGAGACGTGAAAACGTGTCTGTGCTTCTTTCTCTTTCGCAATCCGAGCATGCATTTCAAAGGATTACAAAATCGGAGTCGATAATGCACGTCGGTAATGTTGCTGTGTCAAAACCTCGGCAAGTTCCATGGAAACTCCTGATTGTGGGCTTCAGGCAGGGCGGGAGATGTGGTTTGAGCACCGCGTACGGCTGCGTGCGGGGAGCTCGGTGGCGGCTGGGGCAGGAGGGTGCATGTCAGCCGCTCTTCAAAAGGAGTCCCTACCCAGGAATGAGTTCTGCACCTAACGTGTTAGTTTATTAGGAGATTATGCATATCAGGAATCAAATTTCTGGCCCCGTTAAAGTGCTGTAGGAATTTTGTGACTTCAGTCAGGCAGTGATTTTACTAATAAACGCAACAAATCCAAAAGAAGATCCAGACGCTGCCTCTGGGGAGTTGACAGGAGAGGTGTAAAAGGTGGCTTAGGAACAGAGACGGGGCAGATACGCTGGTTGTGTGCGCGCCTCACTTCCCTGTAGCAAGGAGAAGAAAACTTTCTCAACATGCAGCGCGTGTTTTATTCCTTTCACGGTTTTCCAATTTCAGCTGATCGCTGGGGGGAACTCTGTAACAGTTTTAACATGGCCATTGTAATAAAATGAGGATGTTAAGAAATATGCTGTGACATGAAATGTTACTGCAAAAACTCTTGAAGTTTAAATTGGTCTTTTCACTCTATTATGATTTCTAACAATACTATTGTACAATTTGTAATTATGCAATAGTATTAAATATGAATTATTTCCATTAAGGAATATCATAATAAAATGTTCATGAATATTATTACTTCTGATCAACCACCTGTATATTCAGATATCTTACATTATAATTCTAAAATCTAATTTTAAAGCCAGTAAGTATGCTTCCATTTACTGACATACTTTGAAGCAGCCATTATTGCAGCATTAGCGATAAGGGGAACAGCAAAAACTCCAAATTTGTACTGTGTTACCACAAATTCCTGTTTCCTGGTTCACGTCATTGACACTGTATTTAATTCCGTGATTTGAAATTAGGGCCTGAGTTGATGCTTGATGATTCAAACAAACAAACCTTAATATCTCTTCAAATCACTTCCAGTTAGGAATAGAAATTTTAGCTTGATCTAGAAGGCGATAACAATAAATCTTTCAGGCATTTTTTTGATGTAAACAGTCTGTGGTTTGTATTCCAGCAGCTTCAAGATGAAGTCTGTCCCTTTCTAGGGGCTGTGGTAGCACCCAGGAGCAGGCTGTCTTTGCCCGGAGTGCTTACTATCAAAAAGTTGGGAAGAATATTCAATGGTTACATTGGTCTTTCTCTTTTTTTTTTTTTTTTTTTTTTTTTTTTTTTAATGAATATGACAGGTGCAAAAGCACACTGTAACTTGTGTAATAGATACATGGCAGACCTAGAGTCTGACGTTCCTGTTTCCTGCATCCAGACCATCCATCGGCTTAGCTACACAATTTAGAGAGAAGTCATTGAGCTCGTGAGTATTGCAGCTCTATTGATCATTTATCAAAACTCTTCTTCCTCTGCTTCAGCCCAGCACTCGTCCATGGCTGTGCAACCCACAAATGAGCATGAAGTGGTACAACCACTTCAGCTAATGTATATATCCCACTCCTCGGGTAAGTCATCATCTTTTAGATGCAGCACACGGCTGTAGCTTATAAAATAGAGTGCCTGGTGTTGGTTCACGTCTTTAGATTAAAGTTTGAAAAATGCACCAAATTTTTGTGGAATAAATTGTGTGGAGAAAAAACTGATCTGAAATCTATAAGCAATCTGTTCTCAGTTGATGAGAATTTAGTCATTATTCCTTCACTCATAAAATTAGAGAGGCTGCCTGTTTTCTGTATGCTCGGGGGGGGGGGGGTTGTTTTTTGGAAAAAAAAAGTTGATATCCAACATTTTATATATAATTCAAGTTTTAAAGCAAGATTATCCTCCTTCCTTAGTAGCTGGGATATACAGCCAGCTAAGCATACTGTATTTTGTAAATTAATCTTGTCTGAATTGTTTGTGGCTTGCCTTTTTGTAAGTAATAATGAAAATCTGTATTTCATTCTTCTGCATCTTGTCTTTTGAACATATTTGAGTGCCGTTGTAAATGGTAGCTGCCAAAATCTTATTTTTGCAGTTAATTTTGCACATTTAAAGATTCGTTGAAATGCTTTCTGTATGTTGTGGAGGCAATGACTAAGCTTCTATAAATAACATGCTGCTTTACTCCCCATCTCAGTCAAATTCAGAATTAGCGTGCTTCTCAGTATTCTCAGTAGTGATGTACAGGAGAGCATCCGTGGATTTTATTCCCTGTCGGGGTGGAGCTGTTTTCAGCAACTGTATTAAGTGTGAAATGATAACCTGCTGTTGTAAATAGTGTTTTCTCCTTAGTCCACGAAGGAAGCATTCCTGCTTACACCTAACTTCTGTGCACCGTTGGGCACATCCTCCTAAGAGTTGTGCTGAGCTGCACCTTTTCTTGTGCACAAAGTTAGTATTGTCTCTACATATTGTCTTTGTAGAATTCTCTTCTTATTTTAAATAGCTCTTTTTTACTCACTCCTCAAGTAATGTCATCCTCTCAGCTCTGTTACTCCTTTATGAAGTAGTCTACTAAGGTAAGTTACTTGCTTGGTCTATGATGTATTTCTAAAGCAGCAATTTTCAGCCCGTTGTAATGACAATTTCAACCAGGGCAGACCCTGGGACCTCTTCCAAACTAGTGGAGGATTACTTGTGTTTGTGAAACACGCTGTGAGTATCGTATGAGCGTAACACAGTTCGGTCCCCTGCCCTGCAGCAGATACCTGGAGTGACAGCCATGTAACCATGCCTCAGACGTGGTGCTTCCGTGTGGTTTGTCACAGGAGGTGCTCTCCGGATCGGCTCACGTGCTGCTCGCGGGACGGGAGCCGCTGCCAGTTGAAAAGCGAGAGAAGGGTTTGGGAGCATTTTCCACCCTGTGGCAGTGTCACTGCTGTGGGGACGATGACGAGGAATAGACTTGAAAGCTGAATCGATTCTTCAGATAGGTCACGTCTAGGTTCTTATGCTGGAGCTTCTCAAAAGAAAGAGCAATAGGACAGGGGAAATAAAAAGGTTTTCAAAAACCAGACAAACGGGGCTTTGGTGTACATGCTGCAACGTTTTATTCTTTGCACAGATTGCAGTTTCCCATTCAGAAATGAGGCTGACAGTGAAATGAATGTCTCTTGCACCTCACCAAATACCCCGTTAGCTCTTTCTGTCCAGTTTATTAAAAAGCAGGTGACCTCGTGGCTCTGGATAGCTGAAACGCATTCATTCTTCTGCCCCCTCTCCCAGGGTTTTACTAAGGCTGGTCAAAAAAGGAACGTTTAAGTGATTCCTCATGCTAAGTCAAAAGTGAATGTAACTATGCTGTTTTCTTCCTCTGCTGCTTCTGAAATATGTGGTGACAAAACTTAAAGGTGCCATCATGATCTCAGACGCCTCTCCCTGAGAGTGGAACCAAGTCATTTGCCTATCCTGCCATCACTGCGGAGGGCTTAGGGGTGGAAGTGTCTCTAGCTTAATGCTCTAATAAAACATTTATGGAGAGCTAAACAACGCTTACCTGCAAAGCTAGCAGCGGTGTCACCCGTGTTCGCTGTTGCATTACGGTTGCTCTTGCCACGTGTACCTCCAGAACAAGGACAGGGTTACCAACAGCTTTGCAAGGAAATTGGTGAAGATGATAAACACGGCATGAGTTAGGAGGAAGGGAGAGCCTCCCTCCCCTTGCTGGGGTGCTCTGCATCACCTTGCAGGCCGTGTGGGGCAGGGGCGGAGGAGAGGTGCTGCTGGCAGCGATGGCCGGCCCGTGGCAGAGGGGCTGGTCGGGCGGTCCTGTCCTGGCGGTGCCCCTGCCTGCCAGTCTGCCCCTTCCGTCTGCAGAGAGACAGCTGGGGAGCGAGGTAATCGGTTAATCACTGGTAAATTAGCCCTGCGTCTTTGCAGAGAACAAATGCGGTATTTATGTAAAAGTTGTTAGGAGTTTTTCTCTTTTTAATTAGCAGAAATAGATGCAAAATGAATGATGATTAGGCAGCTGATGAATTCGGTAGTACAATTATGCCTAAAGCTATGCCCCAGTACTTAATGCTGGATGCTCTGAGCAATCAAAGAAGCCTATTTATGTAATTTATTTATAAAACAAAGTTAGAAATAAAACAAGACTGTGTATATTGCAAGTATATCAACTTCAGTGCCTGACAAAACCTTTGTAAAATTCTGTAATATAAATATTTTTAAAATACTTGTTTTAAAACAAAGAAGAAACAATTCCATAGCAGCATTTTTACCGCAGTAATTGTTAACTTCTTGTTAAATGGAAGGCTGTTCTTCAAAAACACCAGATCCTGGGCGCTTGCTAGAATTGAGTAGGGATTCTCCATGATTCAGGAATCGTGAAAACAAATTTCTTTTCTCTCCTTCTGGCAATCTGGGCTGGAGGAGCGGAGGAAATCACAGAGCCCTGGGTGTCTGCTCTGGGAGGCTTCAGGAAAATGCGAGCCATTATGAGCAGCTGCCGCGCATGCAGCCAGTTGGGAAGGCTAAACTGATTAGTCTGTAAACACGGGGAGATGGTAAGTGTCGGTGTCAAAGGGACTGTGACAGTCATCAGATTGTGGTTTATCTCAGGCCGCTGTTTGAGCGATGGCTCTCCCCCGCAGAAGCAGTTTTATGGCTTTGCAGAGCTATAATCTGCGCCCGGGCTGGCGGGTCCAGCTCCGCTCAGCGCAGCTCCTGGGCTGCCGGATCGTGCTGCCAAGCCCGGGCTGCCTGTCAGCGAGCTGTTACTCTCCTTGCACCAGCCAGGCGTTGCGAACCTCACGTTTACTGGTCCTACCAGGGGAAACGGGCGTTTGCCCACTGGCAGAAGAGTATGAGCCTGTAGTGCAGAGGGGGATGGCAGGGGGCTGCTCACAGGAGCTGCAAATGGATCCTTCCTTTCCCTGACGGCTGCCTTGGCGCGGTGCCGTGGTTGCAAGGGACCCCTGTGCATGCTTGTCTCCGTTGATGTTGCAGAAGGTGACCAGGTAGGTGAGCACGCCCTTGGGTGCTGGGCACGGAGATGTCCACACCGCGCTCACGGCGGGTGTCCATCGGTGCTGCGGCCAGACTGGGGCTGGTCTCAGGTAAAAGTTGTGCAGCTGCACTCCTGCGTGAAGCCACGTGTCAAACCTACACTTGGCTCGTGTGTTTGCTGCTGAGGAGCAGGGAGCTCCGCTCGAGCAGACTTCTTGACTGGTTCAATTTTGGTAGCACCTCTTGGGTGCAGTCTCAGGAGCTTAGGCCAAAATACAGCCTGTGTGTATGGGAAAGAAAAGGGGTTTTACTTGCACATGTGGTGTAAGGAACCTTCTGGAGTCCCTTATTTCCCAGTAGGGGCTGCCATTTCCCGCAGCAGATTTTCTCTCTTCTGGTTGATGAGTGAGTTCTTCCTGCTAAAGCTCTTCGGGCCGCCCTGAGGCCGTGCCACCAGACGCTACGTCACCGATTTGGTAAGGGCAGTGGCTGCAGTCAGAAGCTCAGAGAGCCAGCACTGGTGGGGCTCCTCCATGTGACACCCGTGCTTGTGGGCAAGGCAGGATGGGGTTTGGGATGGGGCTGGAGACCGGTCTGGATGCTGCCCATTGGGAGATCCAGATGGGCTCTTCCGTGGTGTCCTGGGAGGATGAACCACAGATGGAAACCAGAGAAGGTGAAACGATGGCTGTGAACTCCTGTAATCCGAGCAACGAGAGCAGAGGGTAAGAGGGTGTAGAGATGCTTCCTGAAAGCTTAGTTCTGCTTTTGGAAGTTCTGTAGCACGAGGGAAATAATTACAAACTTTTAAAGAATTCATAACAGGAATTTCTAGGGAGCTTGGCTTGAGTTTTGGAGCAAAGGTTGCGGACTGGAATTAGGATGATTCAGCAAAGGGCTGATACAGGAAGAAAGTGAGTTCGTGGAGAAAGATACGAGACAGACACAGAGTACCATGTCTTTTTTTTCTTCCATGTCTTCATTGCAGTCATGGCGTCTCCTCTGCTTTCATTCTGCTCACGTAAAGTAAAAATGCATCATATTTAAAGCAGCTACACAGATGTCATGTGCAGCAGCTTTTACAACTGGCCCTCTATATATTACTTGTATTTACGTAGCAATTTTCGCTGCTGCCATTTGAATTGGGTAAGAGCATCTTTCCCTTCCTTCCAATTCCCATAAGAGCGAAGCGTCCCTAATACATCCTGAGGAGGCAGCTCAACTGCTCATGTTCCCAGTATGAGCTGTATCCTTAATGAGGGCCTGTAATGGTCCCTCCACACTTGCTCAATGGAAAAGCATATTTCAAGGCAAAGTCTTTGATTTACAAGTTGTTGGCAGCTACCTTGAAATAGGTGTATTTATCTCTGCTTTCCGGCCCGAGGATTTGTATGCAGTGAGACAAGTAAGAAACCAGTTCCTTCTGGATGCGGCGGGCAGCGCTAGTCGCTCTGCAAGCTGCAAGGGTGCTGACATGGGCTACTAGTTAGCAGGGATAAGAGACCATTGATTTCTGGCAAATACATTATGATCCAAGGCAAACATTTGTAAAAGCCATGGAGAGAGCGTAATAATATTCAGCAGTGGAAATAAAGAACGAAATTGATTTACCATGCTCCCATAAAGCAGCACTCGTCCCCGCTGCCGAGTCCTGGTCCAGGCACCCACCGGGGAGCTGGGGGCGCCGGCTGCTCCTAGTGCCTGGAATTTGGCTGCCCCGCGGGGATGCCTCTCGTTTGTAACCTGCAGCTGTGCCATCCAGGCCTGAACTCAGCGTGGTGAGCCCATCTGGCCAAGGACAGCCAAGCTCCTCACCCACAGCCTGCTTCCCCTCGTCCACCTCCTGCGCCCTCCATCCCGCCAGGCAGCTTGGCCAGAGGATGTGTCTTCTTCCATGTGGTTCTTGTGCAACTGGAAAAACTGAAACCAGGAGGTTTTATTGTCCTGGGTAAAAACTAAACCAGCGCTGGCAGTCCAAGTAATAGCTATACTTAGCTTTTTTATAGTGCTGGATTTTTGCAAAGCGTCGGCATTTTGAAGGCGTTCTTCCCATCGTTTCCACTCTGTTTTGACGCATCTCCTCTAAACTCAGGGAGACGAGGGGAGTCAGCTTCATTATCTCGGTTGAGCCCGCAGAGGAGCGTTAGAGCCTCTCCGCACACGGCACTCACTCAGAGAGGCTTGGTGTGTCGTCCTTATTTTTAATTTTAATCCCCTGCCTGCCCTGTAAGAACGAAGGCTAACATGGCAGCATCGCGCTGTTTCAGCTTGCTGCTCGTGTACCAGCCGGGGGACTTCCTCCTCCTCTTGTAGAAGGTCAGTGCTGCGCGGTTTTGTGGATGTGGGATGCATTTCGAGGTCCTTAAAATACTGAAGTGCTAGGCCCAAAGGGCGGGCAGGGCTGTATTTTTTCAGCATGTCAGTGAAGACACAGCAGTGGATGGATCTGGATACGACCTTGTAAGCTCAGCGTGTCAAAACTGCAAGCGCTCCCACATGATGTTGGAAGACAATAGGTTTTTCCTTTTCTTGCTTTAAAAGCATCCTTGGTTCTCCAAGTGTTCCCTTATGCCTTGCCTCTTAACAGCACAGACTTTTTTAAGTCTAGGCGATGATGCCAACATTTTTTTGTCCCTTTAATAAGCAGGCAACCCTGCTGTGGTCTCTCCTGTAGTAGACACCCAATCTGCTTCATCTCTTGTGGCATTTCTGTCAGTTCTGGTTTGTAAGTCAGGCCTCCAGATGAGAGCTGGGGGAGCCAGCGTCGTTATGGGATAAATAGCCCCTTCCTCTGCTGCAGCCATACGAAAACTTGAGGCCCTCTGACTAGGTCATGGTGATGCACTGTTATGGTATTATAATCGTGCAGTAATTCCTAAACAAGTGTTTTTGGCTCAGTCTTACTTTTCGTGAACTGTCCTGTTGTGTCACTGCTCTGGCTGGCGGCAAGGCTGGTTTGCAGCCTCTGCTAAGGCTCCCGCTTCCTCTTACATTGCCAGAAGTTACTCAGCTTTACAACTAGATCTCATTTATTTTTACGTTGTGTACAAAAAGGGATTGTGAGTTTGGGACTTCTTGTTATTTTTTTCCCCCGGATACATGTAACAGGATGTAAAAATGGCCAAAGGATGTATGGCTGCCAGTGCACCGCTAAAATCTGTGCATGTTGCTGTTTGCAGGTAATTAATGTTGGGATATTATTCCCTACATTAAATACAAGAATTACTGTTGAACTATTAATCTGTTGACATATAAAACTGTAAGGATTTTAATAGTGACCTTTGTATATGCAGTTAGCTCCAACTGCTAGATCTGTAGAAGACGTTTTGGGTTAGGTAACACGTACTAACTCGTACTCTCACTTCCCAAAGACTGCTGAGTTGATGTTATTTCCAGTAAGTTTGTTGAAAGTGGGAAGAGAGCATTTGTAAATGGTTTCAGCCACGTCACTAGTGTATTTTTTGTTAGTGTTGTCTAAAATCCATGCAGCGTGCACGTAGCTGTGTGTGTCCATGTGTTCAAGCACACTCAGTGTCAGTAACAAACAAGAGTCTCGGAGCAATTCATGGTGAGCAATGAAGGTAATGGCAGGTCAGAGTCCAGCTCCGCAGGTGGCTGCTGTGTGGGATGACGCTGCGCTGGGGAGAGGCAGCAAAAGCTTTGCCTGCGCGGCCAAGAGGACTGGCCTCTGCCTGTTATGGTGGCTAGCAGCTTGGGAGATGACAGATTACTTTCTGTTTTTCTTAAATAAAAGCTGGCAAGTGACTTAAACCAGTTTTTCTCAGTTTATGAAAAAAAATCTTAGCTGTGCAACGCATCATGAAATCAAAGTACAGATTATCTGCACAGAAAGATGGAGACAGATCTGCGTCTTCTGAAGGAACAGTTTTTGTTTTCTCTCACCATTTCTAACCCATATTTATGTTTTCTATGAAAATCTATTTTTGTCTGTTGTGTGAGCGATTTGGTATGCAAGATCTATTTGTTTTCAGCCTACGTCTTTCAGCAAAGCGTCCGTCAAGTGACTCAAACAGGTAGTGTATTTCTAAGTGCCGTGAGGCTGAAAGGTGAAGCCTCCTTCCTCTTTCCATGAGGAAATGGTGGAAGCATTTGGTTCACGCTTCCCCGGCGTTATCACCTGCCCGCTGTCTGCGGCGGCGGGGCCGGGGGGCCGAGGGAAGCGTGCACCCCGCGGGCTCTGCGCCCAGCCTGGCCGTGCTGCGGGGCACCCCGTGCCTCTCAGGGCCAATGTCAAGAGCATCGCCAGGCTTGACTTGAATTTCTGCTACTGTCTGTGCTTTTGGAAAACTTGCCTTCGTACGTAGGGCTCGTCAAGACAGCTGGGTGTAGGCGGGGGCTGGCCCTGACCGTGCTGCTTGTGCATGTGTGGAGCTGGTTGTGAGCCGCTGTCTGTGGGGAGCTCTGACTGCCCGCAGCGCTGCCCTAAAGGACACAAGTGGCTGGGTAAGGCAGGTAAAGGGGAATGGCTGTGTGCTTACACTGGTGAGGAGTCCCAGCACCTCCTCTCGGGTCCTCTGGATTCAGGCAGTGCTGTGAGCACCGGGCACACGGCTGGAGGTGCCTCATATTTTGAGCTGAACCAAGTGAGAGGAAAGCCATGGTGCTTGGGCTCAGTAAGGGCACAGGACCAATACTTTCTGTCCTCATTTCTCAGGCAGAATGGGTTTAAGAGAATCAAAAAACATTTAGTAATGTCTAGGCTAAGTAACAGTCTCCTCAGAAGTCCAGGATTTCCTCATGTGCCCAGGTCCCTGCTCTCCTGCAGTTGGAGGGGTTGTGATCAAGATTGCCGAGAGTGCGGGTAAGGTGTTTATGGCAGAAGACTTCCTAGATCACCTCTGCTTTTCTTCCAGTATAGGAAAGATAGAAAGCTGGGGTGTTTGGCAACGCTTGTGCCAAGAGTGAGCTTGGCATATGCTGGATTCTGGTAGTCCTTGGGGCTTGCCATCTCGAGCAGGAAAACAATTTACAGAGGTACTGGGAATTGGATTTCCATTGTGCGCCCTGAGAAGTGGTTGCCTTGGATAAGGCTACCTCGGATGAGGTGGTGGTTGTACGACCTAGCCCATTGTGTCCTCTTGTTCATTTGCTTCAGAAAGGAATTTTATATTTCTTCTCTCTTTGTATTCAGTTTCATGTGGAATCACTTCAAGTGCCACGTGCTGTGTGTGTGTGTTCTCTGACGCTGCTTCAGGGACAGACGCTTTACAACAGGATTCTCTTGAGCACTTGATGTGTGAGAAAGGCGGTGTTCAATTTCGGTTTTTAGGGTATCTCTGCAGGTGCAGCTGAGCTGTTCAGTGTGAACTGGTACAGCTTTAGGACTGAAAGGTATGGTGGTACAGAGGCCACCTTCTGCTACGTTTTTCTTCCAGACATATGTGCTGTCATCTTACGGCCGTGGCTGTCTCCAGTTCCAAACTGCCTGACGTGACAGTGTTTGCCAGCTGTTGTCCGAACACCAAGTTTGTAACAACTTCACCAAAATCCCCATGTTAGTGTATTCTGGGCATCTGTATTTTTTGTAAGTAGCCTTAAAAAATGTTGTGGATCATTTCTCCTTCTCTATTAGTTGAATTATAAGCTTTCTGAAATAGTTGCAAGCCTTCAGAAATAAAGGTTGTTTCCTGCTCGTGTGTTCGCACAGTGCATAGCACGGTGGACGTGCACGTTTGGCTGGGCCCATGGGTTTCACTGCAGTGCTCGCTCGCTCTCTCTCTCTTTTTGTTCTCCTAGCACGCTCTGATTATGTCCCTTAGCCCTGAAGTCCTGCATTCCCTTTAGACCGTGTGTTGTCCCCCAGGTAGAGGATATGCCTAGCATGGAAAAAAGGCTTTTAGGAGCATCTGCCTTCTCTGTGCCGTCTGGTGAGAGCGCAGGCTTCCCGGCCCGGCTCAGTGCTGCATGCGAGCCGCGTTCTCTGGGGTATAAATACATCCTGTTAAAAAAGGAAAAGCGCCGAGTGCAGCTAGCTTTCTGCTGCGCCCGTGCGCTT
The DNA here is from genome assembly GCA_011075105.1 of Heteronetta atricapilla. Lineage (NCBI taxonomy): Eukaryota > Metazoa > Chordata > Aves > Anseriformes > Anatidae > Heteronetta > Heteronetta atricapilla. Next base: position 12,232,421 of record CM021736.1, on the reverse strand, counting down.
CTCGGAACGGATGGGGCAATTCCTTTCTCCTGAGGTCACGGCTCCTGGGTGAGCGTGCGGACAATGCGCGGCCTCCTGCCGCTGACCGCCGCCGCTCCCGGCAGCACCGTGCTGCTGCTGCCCCTGCTTCCACCGGCCTGGAACTTGTGTCTGAACTTCAGCAGAGGAGCAACACGTAACGTGACATGTTAGGTGACTGGAACGACGTCATGCCTGCTTTTGCTCAGTGTCTGCTGGGTCGGTGCGTGGGTGGCTCTTCAAGCTAGTTTCAAGACCTTTTGTCACCTTTACGGTACTACTTTTATTTTATTTGAGGTTGCCTTTTGTCATAGCGCTGGCTAGCAAGCGTCATCAGCTTTGTAAGCTAGCTGTCTCCTTTCTACTCCAAAACATAAAAGCAGTGGAGACTACACTGGTATTCCTATGCACAGGACAGGTAGCGTGATCTGTTTGATATTGGTTTTTGTTCTTTCTTTAAAATAAATGCAGATTTTAGGGGAAGAAAGAATTGTAGACCTTTTTTTTTGACAGCAAAAGCAAAACTGGTATGATTTACAAGTATTCAACAAATGTTATCTACCAAATTTTCTACAAATGTGAGGAAATTAATCTCTACACATCTATATTTTTAATTCACCTCAGCAGCCAAATCAGGATGAAATGCCATTTGCTTGTTTTTTCTTATTGACGTAAAAAAAAATAAAGCCTCAGTTTGAGAAAACGTTTGTCATTTGTATAATTTTTTTTTTCCTTTTAATGGCTTAGAAAAATAAAAATACTGATGTGTAAAATCTAGATATCTAGGTCCATGAAACTGGGGGCTGTGTATGTAGACAAGGGGTTTGTGAATGCCGTGTTCGTGCCCCAAGTGGAAAGGCTGGGACCCCCATTTCCCCCGCTTCAGAGGAGCTCTTTATGCAATAAACTCTGGGATATTCTGCAGAGCATCTCCCTCCGTTCCTACTCTTGGGGCTTGTGTGTGCGGCACCTTGGGAAATAAATCATCTCACTTACAGCCATTTCACAAGTCGTTTTATATAAACTGGAAGCCTGTTACAACCAGAGAAATCATGTCTTTTGTCTGTGAGTATCCTAGAGTCTGTCAATTACAGTAGCATCTATTTCAGCGTCGTAGTTTCATAGTATCTAGTGCCCCCTTTCCTGTGAAGCTCTGTTGATTATTCCAAGACATAGAACAAATCCTGCTTTTGTTGGTTTTACTTTATTAGACATTACAGCAGTCAAAATACATAGCAGACATCAAAAAGAAAGGTATAAAAATACTTGGGTCAGGTACAAAAAGTCCATCATAAGAAACCTCTGAGTATATTTAGCATTTGTTGCAAATATTTAGATCTTTTTTTTTCACTTAATCGATTATTTTTCTTTTCCTGTTGCCTGGAGTGTTTTGAGTAGAGACAAGGTAGAGAGATTGGCACTGAGCTGCCACCTAAGTGTCAAAAACCCACTCCTAGTCCAGGAGCCCAAGGAGTGCCTGCCTGCATCCGTGGGTGGCTTTGTCCTTCTTTGAAAGTTTGGAGTTTGTCGCTTGCTTGAAAAGTAAAAATCTGGAAATCTTACTGACGTGAACCACCCTAAAGGTTTCACTACAGGGGTTTGGGGTTGCGGTTAGCTGAGCTGCAGAGGCTGTGGGATTGTTTCTGAGAGGTGACCAGACAGGGTTGTTGCCACAGGTCTGCTAACCTTTCAGCAGAATTTGCAAGGAATCTGTGGCTTGAAAAGGCAGAAACTTTTTTCTCTGTGATAAGGGAGCGGTGACAAATCTTCAAGTGAACGGGATTTTCCTGAATTCCCTCTGAAATCTGTGATAAACTGGACTTGCGTTCTCCATCGTGTTTTGTAGGGGTTTATTCAGCCCAGGACTGTAATAGTACGTTTCTTGTGTGCGCCTCGACTCTTGCCTTTGGTGATGAATGGTGTGCGTTTGAGTGGTTCACGCAGTACTGTTACTACGATTTCCATTATTGTTATTTTACCAGTAGTAATGTGTTATGTGACTTGGTTAATGATTGCAGTGCGATTCTTCATCACTACGGCAAATAGTCTGGGTCCCTAAAGAGATTAGAATGAAATGTCATAGCAACAGATGTGTGCTCCTGAAAACTTTAAGAATAACAGAGCGTTTAGAAAGAAGACTTGAAGAAAAATGGAAATCCTGATTCCACCGAAACCAGGCTGTTGCTTCGTGAGAAGTGAGAATGCCCACATGTAGCACAGGGCTTTGTGCTGTTGTTTAAAGGCAGCTAATTTATAGCCAGAAGCTGTGCAGCAGCGACCTGTGCTTGGTCTCGTGGCTGCAGGCCACACGTGGTTTTGCCAAAGATGGTTGGTTTGTGTGCAGAAGTCTCGGTGCTAGCGCTGTCTCTTGACAGCCATTGGAAGCTGCAGTTATTAAAAACCCTCTGTTTCTCATTAGAACAACTCTATTGTACGTATTGGTTAAATATAGATTACTAATGAAATGCCTTTTTATTGCTTTCACAGTGAATACTTTCAGCGTAAAGTTAATTTGCAGTGTTATGTAAATTCTGTTTAACTTCAATCAAGTTTTTAATTATGTTTTTACCACAGGAATTCCCACTGGATTTGTCATCTCCTGTTAGGTATTTAACATTGTGCAGGGTGTTTTTTCTTCTCTCCTCTCCCCTCTTGTCTGAGTCTTTGATGTCACGTGGAACAGAGCCTTGCTCGAAAGCTGCGCGAATTTGATTTCCTTTCATGCAAGTATGATTTAATGAAGAAGGATTACACAAAACCAATATTGGAAATGCCTTATTGTTAGGATATCGATTAGCAAAAATAAAATTAAACAGAACTGCCCCCGAGAAGACATCCAGCTATTTTGTTTGCTCTCTGCCCTCCCTCGCTTGCTCCAGTTCAGTGAACCTGTGATACTGACAGCACTTGGGTTTCATTTAAAATGTCAGTTGCTATTTAACACAGGATGACCGTTCGGTTCGTGGCTTTCTTGCATAGATACCAATTGTCCTGGCAAATGTTTGCTTGCCCACTGAGTGGATAAAGGCACTCTTTTTTTGGCAGCCCATTAATCACTTGGGAGAAAGGACCAGTCAGGCTGCGTCTCAGCCCCAGATACGTGTTTTTAAATCTTTTTCGGATGAAATGGAGTGGAAATAGTTGATGTTGAGTTGCCTGTCTTCAGAGGTGAGACAGGCAAAAAGCTTTCTCCAAAAAGTTGTACGACATTTTCTGTATTTTATGTAAAAGTCGTCTTTGATTCATGTGAAATGACGAGGATTGTTTGCGTACAAGAGATTTATTGTATTGAAATACACAGTCAGTTTTTCTGACAAAGTTGGGACTTCCTTGAATTCCGTGGTGATTTTTTGCTCAAAAATTGTTCGTGCCCAAGTGGAAACACGTGAAAGGATCGTGGTGCAATCAGAACGGAGGTGTGCTTAACGTAGCCCAGGATGCGCAAAATCAGCAGCAGACTCTAACGTCTTTACTTTGGGAACATACTATCAAATATGAATTAATTGCCATCTTAAATTACTTTCAAGTTGTTCACAGGCTGGTACATTTATTTCTGGAGGTTTGGGATTATAATTTAACAGTAGCCTATCTGTCCTGCCATTTTAGGCACTCAACATTGCTAGGAACTGCTTTTCTTTAAAAAAAAAAAAAAAATGCCACTTTGGGTTACTTGCAAAATGCTGTTCACAGTCTGCTTGTACACTTCCCATCCCCAGGTAGTGCCGGTGTGCCAGCATTGTTCTGATAATACTATCAATTTGCCAGGTTTGCTATAGGAATGAAAAAGGAAGAATTAATCAACTTGCCCTCCTCAAAAATCACATTCTATATGTAACTATTACAAAGCACTTGATTGAGATGGGAATTGTGTTAGTTTCTCGTGGGAGATGTTTGAATTTCCACTGTTTAAAAATCAATTCAATTTGATGAGCAGTGGATTCAAACAGTGGAACCCATTAGGACGATTTCATATCACCAGTTGCACCCCGTTTAATCTTTCTGTTGGGAGGTAATTAAATTGAACTCATTAATTTGTGCAGATGTTTAGCATTTCCCTGGAACGCGCCGTTCTGCAGCCGCCCCAGCCTTCCTGCCCAGGTGTGTGGCTCCTCCTCGGGCAGCAGCAAGGGAGAGCCCGGGCTCGTGGGGACGGCGCTGGGATTGCTTCTAGGGTGGCCCAGCCGCTGCTCCTGTACTGACGGGCGGTCCTCGGCTTTCTAAGCCACCTGCAGGGTAGGCAGTTGTGGTTTGTTTTTTAATCAAGCCTCCGTAAGCCACAAATCTGCTCGATTTCAGCGGGCGCTGAACCTATTTAGTTCTTTATCAGCGTGTTGGCACAGAGGTTCTTGCTTTCGGTGTCAGTGAGCTTTCCGCATTGCTTTTGAGGTCTTGGTTTAATTTCCTTTGAAGCAATGATTTTCTCTCAGGAGAATTTAAAGCCAGTAAAAAGCCCTAGTGCTGACCATCAATTTCCTTTTCTACCTACAACAGCCCGCAGGAGGACGGGTGTCCTCACTGCACCCGAAATGCGTCTGGCCGCGAGGAGGTGGCTGCAGCTGCCCACCCGGGGCTGTGCAGGCGCAGCAATGCCCGGGGCGCCCCTTGGTGTCTGCTTGCCCTGAGCGCCCGGGAGCTGGTGCCTGAGGTGGCTGCTCGGTGCCCATGGGGAAGTGACAGACCCGGGGAAGACCTGTGTTTCCCTAGACATGTCTCAGGCCAACAAGAAGGGTGAATACTTCCCTGCTGGAGCTCCCTTCTCGTTGGTTAGTAAAGAAACGGCATGTGTATCTAGCTAGTACGTCGTTAATAGTCTGGTACCCCGGTTAAGTCACAGGTAAGCTTGTCTTTTATTTCTTGACTTGTTCAGTCCAAAATTTTGTTCCACTTTAGAATCTGAAGCTGAAATCTAAATAAATCCAAGCTCATGTGACGGTATCCAGAATTCACAAAATCTGAATGCTCCCACAACCCCCTAAAATAGTTTTATCTGGATTTTGCTAGCGTTCAGTAGATTCTGTTGCAGGGACGCCTAATCTCTTTGAGAAGAAAGGTCTTTTGGCTGATATTTTTAGCTCTTAACATCTTGTTGGCTGCATGGGTGCTGTGAAGAAAGAGCTGAAGGGATGGGAATGCTGGACCCACCACAGCGTGCTGGGATTGCAAAGCCATTATTGGAGGTCAAGTATAAATATGAAAATAAAGAAAGTGTGTTTCTCATCCCTTGAAATCTAGGAAAGGTTTGTAAAATCAGAGCATAACAGCGCCATGGTGTAACTGTGCCAGACTGGTAATTCACCAGGGATATTTCTGCAATTCACATTCACTTTTTTGAAACCGTTCTTGGGTATTTCAGACATGAAAGGACTGCACGAAACGTGTGCAGATATATCACCAGAAAGCAGATTGAACAGTAAAGCATCTTCTTGTGGAGATGACAGGTAAACAGCTAGAGGTCTCTCTGCTGTTCTTTTCAGTGTTAATTGTTGCCGCACAGGAGCTCTGAATGCTTTTTCTTCCCTACTTCTTTTCCTTTGAAAAAGACCTTCACGAGGATGGAAAGAAAATGAAAACTTGCCACCATTTTTTACTGTTCTAGCAATAAGAGATGGCTGGGTTCTTGCCATATGATCCAAGCTTTCTTGAATCCTTTCCAAAACAAGTGGAATCTTAACTAGCTGTATGGCTACTTTTCCTGCTTTTTAAAACTTAAGTAGCTCAGCTTAGGTGGAGCTGGAGGTGCCTGAATTTTTAAGCTCTTGTGTGAAGTGGAGAGACGAGGCCGAGCAGAAGGGAATGCCATTAGCGCACAGTGACACCGACAGCGGAGCTATTTAGACAGCTGCACGTGTCACATCATGTACTTGGGGCTCAGTCAAGCTGCTATTTCTGTCTCGTTAGCGCAAATCACAGCATCTACTTTTTGCGAGCGTGTGCGCCTCGTCTCTTATCTGGGGGCGCTTCCTTATTTGAGTGGGAGCTCGAGAAAGGCTGCTAACATGCCGAGCCCAGGAACGAGCCGTCCGCCTGGCTGCGGAGCTGCAGGCGGTGCCCCCGCGCACAGCCAGCGAGACCCCGGTGCCACGTCCCTCTGCAGGCATCACCGGGGGCTGGGCTCGGGCCGGAGAGGCGGCATGGCTCACCAAGGATGGAGGATGTTTGTGTATTGCAAGCCAAGCTATTGAAGTTGTTCAAGAAAAGATGCCTAGGAAAAATTGTTTTGTCTACTGGCTGTTGAGCCTTCGTATTCTAGGTACTGCCTGTAGATAGAAAAGCTAAAAATATGCCTGAAAATTGAAAAAGAGTCAAAGGAGTAGCTTTCAGATAACCACCAGGCTCCAGGAGATGTAAACATTGCTCACAATGAAACTCATTGTGAAATTACACATTTGGTATGACAACCCAAAGCAGCTATAACCAGTATCGCGCTGAATTAAGGAACTTCCAGGAGGATAAACACGGTGATTTTTTTTTCCCTTTGCTCATGCTAAGCCATCTCATTTCTTATACTTTGTTTTTATCAGCTGGCACTGACCCGAATGTTCATGATTTTCCAAAAAGCGAACTTTTTCAATATAGGAGGCCTACGCGAGGTTTTGCAAAATAGTCATGTGAAAACATAAACACAATTTCGATGTTGTTAATTTGCATTTTAATAAGGCTTATTACCTGCTCAGCTGCCAACACTCATTTGTTTTTATGGCATATTCGTTTCAAGACTTTCTAAGTTCTGCCCCTTGTTGGTGCTAGCGCTGCCCTGTGTGTTGGGCTCAGCTCTGGCGACACTGCGAGCCCGTGTGCGTGCGTACAGCCGCAGCAGGGAGTCTTTCTGAAGTGGGAGTTCACGCTGGATGCCCAGAAATACGTCCCCCAAGTTTTTTTCATGTTAGTTACAAATGTAATTTGTTTCTTGTTTTATGAATTTGCTCTGCTTGAAGAATAATGCGTGTATTAACTTATTTCAATGGTAATGTTGTTAGTAACAGCTCATAATTCTAACAATGTATGAGGCTCATAAAAGGACATTAGCCGAACTTACCCTGTGTATTGATTTAGTATCTCTCCTCATATGGATTTTCTGAAAATCTTTCACTTGTTTCAAAATGAAGGAAATTAGATTTAAGTTTGTCTGTCCCCGACCATCCGTCTTGTGTTCCGCAGGAGCGCAAGCGCGGCTTTATCTGCGTCTAAGCCTTTATTGCCGGTACAACCTTTTACGGGTTAATTATTTCCTCGGCGAAGAGAAGAAATAAAGGCAGATTTTTCCGCGTGCCTCGCACAGCAGCGAGGGCTGGGAGAAGCCTCGCTGGGAGGGCGGTTGACGTAGTCCTCGCGGGGGGAGCTGCAGCTCCCGGTCGCCGAGCCTCAGCTGCACGTAGCCCGTGCGCGACGTGCTGACACCGTGGGGGTTTGTGCATCTGCTGTCGCCCTGCCTCGCGGCTTCCCAGCTCATCGCTGCTAACGGGGGCTGTTTGGCCGTCCAGAAGCACTTGATCGTGATTCAGTCTAGGACGTCAATATTTCGCAGTGACATTTGGTGACGTAGGGAACTGCTGGTAGGGGCTCTGACCCTTCAAATGCTGAAATCCAAGTCCTGAATCCGGCATCTGAAATTGTTCGTGCTGTAACGCTGCCGGGGAACTACGCAAAGCCCGGGTACAACGCGGGTTGCATCTGCCAAGTGAGCTAGAGGGGAAAGGTGGCTTGGAAGGAATGTACGGGTTGTGAAAGGAGCGAGCTGCCTCCCCTCCGAGCCGTGCTGAGCAGCGGGCTGTCAGGGCAGGCTGCCCTGCGCACGGCGGGGCTGGCCCGCAGCGGGGCGAGGTGGGGCGCAGGCAGCCCTGCTGGATGATGTCTCTGCAAAGCAGGCGCTCAGCTGGGCTTGGGGAGCATCTTCCGCAGCTCTGTGCCTGTACGCCTGGCTCGGCAGCCTTGGCAGAAAGGGGTCGTGGCCAGGCTCATGCTCTGCTTCACCAAGACAGGGCAGCCCCGTTGCCTTCCTCCTCCCCGCTCCGCAGCACGCAGCGGGGTCACCGTGCCCTGCTTACGGGAGGGGGACGTGGCCGCCTCCAGAGCTGCTGCTGCTTCTGGAGGACAGCATGGACTGAAACCACTCACTTTAAGCTATTTGCAGCAAGAGCCCTTGGTGGAGCCCCCACGATGGAGATGGTCACTTGTGTTTTTTTTTTTGTCAGGGAAGCCCCCAGAGCTTCCCATGGGGCTCAGGTTTTTCTCTCGCTACCTGCTGCACAGACAGGCACTGAGAGATGGCCCTAGCACTGACCGGCTGCGATGCGCTCTGCCTTTACCCTGCAGTGCATAATGCTGAACAGGTTTGAAACCCTTGGCAACCTCCCTTTGCCAGGCTGTTCCCGCAGCTCCCTCCCTGCCGTTAGTTCTCAGGGCCGTAGGGACCTCTGCTTTCACACCGCTGGCGCTGGCACACGCGGACCCGAGGCGGGTTACGTCCCTGCCGGCCAGCCCTCGGGATCGGATTCTTTCCGCACGTGTGTTCAGCCAGCCCTGTTTTCTCCTCGCTCCCTTCTGGGTTATGTTTTCATTAAGGCCTCATACATATGTGATATTTTAGCTCAGATGGGCTGTAATAAATTTCATCTGGATAAGCAGTGCCTTTTCCGTGTCATAAATTTTGCCTGTTCCTGTCTCTGCTAATATGGCCCCTCTCCTTAGCGTTTCAGCTCCGTACTGATAAACTCCTCGGCATTTAAGCGCTGCTGCAGCAGGCGGGAGGTGGAGAAGTGTGTCAGGTGGAGCCATCAGGAGAACCATGACTTTTGTAAGTGGCTGAATAGGAAGCTCCCGGCTACTCAGATTTCTGTGAGGATGACTGCCATGGCGGAAAGGAGAGAAATGAAGCACGCTTTCATTTTAAAAGCTCTCTGCATACACGAGTTAACCTTCTCAGTGCTCTGGTGTGAGCTGGGTAAATGTCCTTTCACGTGGGGAAGCAGCAGCAGGAGGGTTGTGCACCCTGTCCCCCCGCGTGGCTGTGGCTCTGAGCCCACCCGAGGGGCTCGTGGACGGGCTGGGCTCTGCTGCTCTGCCCTGCTGGGGCTCCCGGGGCAGCTGGCCTTACCTGCTGCCACGGAACAGGGCTGGCATTTCGTGCTGTGCTGCTGGATCCCGGGCACTGATGGCACCAGGCATCCAGGGCAGCACGGCAGCCAGAGCCGGGAGGTGCTGGCTCGTGTACTGGGCATCCAAGTTAACTCTGAAATGGGTTCTGATCCTCTGCTCTTCTCTTCTTGCTTTTTCTGCTTTTCACTTTTTTTTTTCCTAGGTTTTTGACCCCAAATAGTTCTGCTTTGCTGAAAAAAGAAGTAACTGATGGGTTTTGGTTTGCAGTTCTCCAATGAGAAGTCAGAATTGTTTCATTAAAAAAACCCTTCTCATGTCATGAGAGGATGATAGTGTACTCTCTGTCCATCTTTCTTACCTCACGTTATTAGGCTTATAATTATCACTAACATACCTGTGTGCGTCTGTAACAAGCCTATAAAATCTGTGACACGTTTAGTAGTGCTAGATAACCCAAGAGCGTGCCTGCTTACTGTGGCTCAGCACCACCAGGTGCTTGTTGGTGGGAGCAGAGAGGTCATTTCAGAGGAGCACTTCATTCGGGGGCATTAAAGTGTGTTGATACTAGATGGATTAGAGGTTGTCACCCGATTTGTCTGTTGAATTTCTTCCTGGTTTGCACAAAATCAGCTTCATTTCTTTAAATACATTTTTTTTTTCATGGGGCATTCCTACCTTTTGAAGTAATACTAGTTAAAAAGTAAATATCATTACAAGACTTTCTTGCTTAATCTTGCATGCTAAAGGAAAGCTATAAAAGGCCATTTGGTGAGCAGTTTTATCAGGGACTTTCTCCCAGTTGAAACCACGTGATGGTAATAAGTATTTACATAATCCCTAAAATCTGGTAGGCAAGTTGTGCACGTGGAAACATGGAAGGCAGTGTAAGCAGGCGAGTCGGTTTGTCCTGAGAAGTGTGTTTTGACTGAGTCTGTGCAAGAGGATGCTGGGAGAAGACAGAAGCCCTCCACACCTTTTTTAACTAAAAATGAGTTGGTGAATTGTGAATCCTTTTCTAGAAAATGGATTTTTATTTTTCAGTGGACCTCTGAAAGCCCTTCATAATGCTGTCTTCTAGCTGGTAGCCAGGTAGCTTAGTAAACAAACTGGATTGATTATCTGAAACAGTTATTTTTTATTTTAATGTTGGATTAGGGATACATAGTGCCACATAATTCATCTCCATGTCTTCTAAATTCAGTTGTGTAAGGTATATTTTATCCTGCATCCGCTTCTGAAGGTGAAGAAAACCATATTTTCTTGCCATGTAGGTACAGAAACGTTAACTAACCGTAATGAATCCTGCCAGCATCTTCAAGCAGAAAATAAGCCGAAGTGCAGTGTCTTCCATGAAATCCCGGCTTGTCCTTCAGCAAAGGTCCCAAAAGTAAGCAAGGGATGAGCAAACATCATGCATTTTTTTTTTTTTTTTGCTGAGAACAGAGATGTTCTGCTGTAGCTGGTGCTTGCCCAGAGGAAGGTGTGGCTGGAACAGTTGGCTACTCAGATTGACAGCAAATACTTTGGGTTTTGAGTAAAACCTCACGTTCTTTCCCCTCCCACCTAAGTTTCTAAAATGGTTAGGGAGGATTCCTTTTAGGAGGATGAAAAATAGCATTGCTGCCTCTTGTTAAGGCATAGAGTCAAAAAGAAGCGAACGCGACCAAAGATGGGAAAGTTCGGAGCAGCATAAAGACCAGGGAGGGAAGAGTTTATCTAGTTAGCCACTGTATTGATGTTTCTTCTGTCCGTGGACACAATCTGTGATTTAAAATGGCTTTTTCCTGCTAGCGAGAAGCAGCTTCAGTGCAGGGTTGTAAGCTAAGTAGCTCCCATTTTGATGAGCAGTGGTACACTGAAAGGGGACTGAGAAATAGCAATGGGCCTGAAAATAATGCTGGGGTCAATTCCTCAACCTGGCTATTGGTCTGGTGTTCATTGTTCTATTCAAAAGCCTGGCTTCTGCAGGCAGCTGATTGTTTAAACCTAACTGAGGAAATCATTTTGCATTTCTAAGTTCCTAATAATGTGAAATCCGTAAGAAAGGTTCAAAATGTAATTTAAGTATACCAGAAGCATTTAAAAGAACACACAACATCATGTCTTGGCAGTTTGGGTGGTTGATTTATTAATTGTGGTTGATAATTTGTTGTTTCAAATACAGAAATACCTAGTTACGTTTCATTTTTATCTTTTAGACCTTAAAAACCTTGTAAAATGACTACTGAAGCTCTTTTCCAACTAGCAAGTACATTTGTAGTCTGCTCAAAAGAAAACACTTGGTACTGTAAGAGTCCCTCAGCCGCACACGGCGCGCTCAGGCTGCAGCAGGTGGTTGTAACACGACGTGCTCTTTGTCCCCTTGGGATTAAAATTCACGGGCCTTGCCCAGAAAGTACCAGACACAGCATCTGCACCGAGCCAGCCTGCTGGCCTGGACGTGCTGTAGCACTGCTCTGCTCTGCCTTCCCCCCGCACGGACACTTGCAATGTCTGTCCGTCCATTTTCACGCTTGGGCAGGCGCTCGTCTCTCGGTTTCACCTCCATAGCATGGCTGTCCTCCTGTACTTCACAGCTAGAAGCCAGTGGCTTTTCTTGGAGCTCTCGTGTAAGATACTGCCCTGGTGATTCCAGCTTTACCGTGGTACTTGAGAATAACATATGTAGCCTAGTAACAAGGACAGAAAAATATATTGTGCAGCCACCTCATTGTGTTACTTACCGTCTGTGTGTCATGGCACTGCTGCACTGCTTTCCTCTGGTTTTCTGGTGTCATGGCTCGTAAGGAACCGTCTCTCCTCTGGCAGCAGCTGCCATGCTGTGTTCTGGATGCTGCTGATAACTAATAATTGTAATTGCTGCTGGAATTAATGAGGTTGTGGGGGGATTCTTGCATTCCATTGTGGAATGATTGCAATAGTTTTAACTTTATTTTGACTTCTTTTTATTAGAATCTTGTCTCGGGTTGTTTAGAAAAACAGGAGGGGAGGTGGCAAAAAACCAACAACACACAAACAAAGCGCAGGTATTTAAGGTATGTACTGGGTAGCTCACATGGTACAGTGACCTCCGGACACAGCTGCCCTCAGTGTCCTGAGAGTTTGCCTCCTGCGTCCCACAGTAACACCCTGCGGCTTCGGACAAATGACCTCTGTTGGCCAAGCTGGCCGCCAGCACGAGCGAGGCCGAGTTCTCCCAGGTCGGCAGAAGTGCATCGGATTATTCCAGGCAGTAGCCCACTCCTCTAGGTAGCGTGTATTTCTGCCCATCTGTGAAGCGGGGACGGCGATCCTTTCCTGCCTGCCTCTCAGTGGGCTCCGTGAGGATTAGCCGTGTCTGTGCAGCAGCGTCTATGTGGTAAGTATGATTACAAAGAACAAGATGTGCAATTACACTGGAGGGGCAGCAAGCTGCGGGTGTCTTGTTACACGTACATCGCAGAGCAGCTGGCTGATGAGCTATCCTGACCTGTGCAGTTAAACCAGATTTCAGCACAGTTGGCTCGTTTACGGGCTAGTCTGATTCCTCACGTCAGGACTTCTCCTTTCTAAAGGAGGCACGAGGTAGGGAAATGACAGCTCTCCACCAGAGCTGTGTGCTGCTTTTCGCTAGCCAAAATGACCCCAGGCATGGTGAATGTGAGCACCTGTAGGCAGGTGCCCTTGCCAGAAGGCTTTTCTTCCAGCAGCACGAATCCTGATGCTCTGGCCACCTGCTTCTCCCCTGAGAGTCTTCTCGCCTCTGCTGGTGTCGCCGTCTGCACGTGGGACACGCTTCCCTGTGAAACATGCCTTGCTCTGCTCAGATCCCACCTAAAGACTCGATTCTCCTGCGGTGTCGACAAGAAGTAAATCAATAATAATAATAATCGTATTTGTTTTCTTTTACGAGCTTCCTGCTCTGTTCCCGTCTGTTCGGTCTTGCCTGGACCGTGAGCTTCCCACGTTGTGTCCCATGCAGACAGCTGCTGCCTGCCCGCGTCGGTGCCCTGCGCACCCCTGCTGGCTTGGCTCCACTTCTACCTGCCCGGAATTTGTTCAGTGAGCAAGATAAAAAGTGCCAGTGAAAGGCAGCACGAGTTCTCTTTCATTTGCTCTCAGCGCAGGCTTTAATGCCCTTTGAGCAGTTAAGTTATAGCAACTGCTGAAATTAATGAGAATGAGTGATAAGAAAGGATTTAGTTGTGTTTCCATTAGGATTTATTAAGGCTAATATAATCTTACGGGATAAATATATTATCACCTTCTGAGGGTCATTGTCAGTAAATATAACAATGAAGCGATTATTCGAGTGTTTTGCCTTGGGGAAAATTAGAGCAACTGGAAAAAAAACCCGAGGTGTGATGCAATGCGTTCAGGTGTTTTACATCCCTTTATTTGAAAGCGGTGTTAAACAACTTAAGTCCATGTCAAACAACTGTGGTTTTCACTTTGACTGAAGCATTGACAAGGAGCTGTGGTGCAAATGAAGGGCTATTACTTACAATGCTTGTAAAAGAAGCTAATAAAAAAATCAGAAGTACTGGAAGTAAGGACCTGTGGGTTTTGATTTGGGTGCTGAGTTTTTGAGTTAGCCAGCTTGCATCCTTAAAGGCCTGATTTCCAAAACCTAGGGTGCTGCAGCCCTTCGGAAAGACAGACACGACTAACGGCGTCTGAAGCCTGTAAACGGGGCAGCAAGCGGGGTGTTGGTGCACAGGGTGCTGGGGACACGCCTGGAACCCCCGCGCTGTGTGTGAGCAGGGGAACCCGACAGAGTCTACACAGTTTAACGTCATGGCTCAGTTTCAATCAAAGACAGTAGAGACGAGGCATTCATCGAAATTATTCGCCTTCAGTAAAGGATTCAAGATACATTTTTGTCCTTACTGTTGCTGTGTTTTACCAGTATCGCTCATAAGCAGCGCTATCAGTTGGTGCTGGCAGGATAAAGCCCTGAGGATATTAGAACAGCATGATTTTTATCTTGCCTGTGTCCCGTCTGATGGGAGCTGCTGCTTGTGGCTAAAATGTTGTGCAGCGCTTTGGCTCGGTTCATGCTGGTGAAGTTCGGCGCTAGGATTAACGCTGTCTGGATAAACCTCCCACGGACTGACCTGGGAATATTCCCCACAGTTACATAAGAACGGCGTGTTAGAGAGTAAGGTGGCAAACATTTATCTCCACCAACAAAAAGTAGACCGGCTTTTCATCAGTACCTAAGCTGCGAGTTTAGTGTTTTTCTGAGTGAGGATTGAACTACGTGTCCTGCTATTTTTTTGGTACGTTTCAATTTGTATTTATGTTATGCATATTAAGCCTTCTCCCATGTTTCAAGGAATGTGTTTAGAGTGCAGGTAGTGTGAAGTTTCCCTAATTCTTATATAAATTAATCTTTTAAGGAAAGGAACGAGACGTCCCATTTCTCCTTAAGGATGCTGGAATAAGTTTTGGGATGCTCCTTCTGACACAACTTGAGCACCCAAGTATTTTGAATGTGAAAGTGACCCAACAAAACCAATATAAATTCTTACGTTAATGAGCTGTTTGGGATTAAGTGATAGAAGCACGTGATCTCTGGACTTTATTCATTTAGCCATGCAATTACAAAAAAGGAGTTGAGCATGAAGGGCAGGGAAGGAAGAAACCACTCTGTGAAACGTTGTAAAGCTCAGATAAAAGGCTGCCGACCCCAGCGCTGCTCTGGAGGCGACAAAGGTTGAGTGAGACTCTTCAGGTTAGGGTAGTGCTGACTCCTGGTTTGCAAAAGCCTTTTTTACTCCTTACATGTTGAGCTGCTGTCCATGAAGAGAAGCCAGGGAGATGGAAGACCATACCTTGCGGTTTTGGGAATGGCTGCTGTGCAGCTGTCACAAAAACAAGCTGGCAGGCATGACACTTGCCTAGTTCAGTGGTGAGGGTGCGACCCAACGCTGGCTAAAGCCATGGGAATTTTCGGTACATGCTTAATGGGTGTTAAAGCAGACCCTCTTTTAGTTTAGGCCTTTTTGCTTCTTAATCTGCTGGCATTTGAGAATGTGCTGTTATATGTGCAGCAAATCTTTAAATCACACGTCCTTCTGAAGGCACTTGCCTTGCCGAGAGTAATTTTTTGAAGCTCCGTGCTGCCTCATCCGTTTCTATTGCTATTTTCCCAGTGTTACTGCTGTGTCAGAATACACCTAGCTGGTAACTTGGATACGTATATTCAGTATGGTTATTGGCATTTATGTATTGTAATGAAGGATCATATTTGGGCCCTGAAGGCCCCAGATCCAGATCAAGCTAAGGAACGTATGTCTATAGGATTTCCTAGATGCACCTATATGAAATAAATAGCAATTGGACTGTAAAACTTTGTGCCTAAAATCCTGTGTATTTTCCTGGGAACATTCAATGGTTGCGCTCCTGAATTCCTGTGCTAGTTGAGCAAGTTTCTCCAGAAATACGGAGATTTCTCCAGAAATGGAAATATTATTTTGGTGTTTCCCTAAAAAAGTAGCGGTACGGCTAAAACAAGGGCTCTTTAGGCCAGGATTGGGCTTTGCTCTGTTTCCACAGAGTGGCTGCGGGCGCCTTGGCGTACCACGGAGCGTACCCACTCCTCGCGCTGCCAGCTAACAGCACGGGCTCTGGACAGGCAGGTGAGCAAGAGCTCTCAGCACAGCCAGGGGCCTGGGCTCACAGGAGTGAGCGTCTGAGCTTCTCACTTGCTAGGACCTTTTCTGATTCCTTTTTCCCCCAAAGCACTCCGTTTTCTCTTTCACAGGGAGGATCAGGGTAGTCCCCGGTCTGGTTTTGAGGGAAGGGAAGGAGCAGCACTAGATAGCATTGATGTTCACTGGGAGAAGCACCTCATGCGAGGTGTGCCATGGGTGCTGGTACTCCTATGGACAAGTCCTCGCTTTTACTCTTGACTTCACTTGGCCCTTGCTTTTCTGCTCTTGATAGCTCAGGGTCCTCCTGTCTCAGCTCCATTGTGTGGAGACTTCGAGAGGTGTCATGGAAATCGGTTAGTTGTTGTAAAGCACTTTGTAAGTAATAAGCAGTAATATAAAAATAATTACAATATTGTTTAAGTATAATTAATGCTTCCAATAAAACTATGAAGAATTAATTCACCAATTGAGAGCTCAAATCTGGCGTGTTATGTCTGCAGGAATCAAAAGATGTGCTTGTGGTCATATTTCATTTGCTGTTCATGAAATAACTTATTTTCACGATGTAAAATTACCTAGTATGCAAACTCTCTTGATTAAGTACTTGAAAACAAACATGGCTTTGTAGTAACTTGTTATTTTCCCTGAAGAATGTGTGTGCCCTTTCCGGCACTCAGCATTGTACTGCTTCATGTGGTTTTGTCTTTGGTATACAACCCACTGTGCTCTAGCTCCACACTTGATTAAATGGCATTATGAACTCTCTAATTATAATACCTTCACTTTATTACACTCGAAAGGATTGGCTCTGGTGGATGGTAGTATGAACAATGTGTAATGTGAATGCACTATTTTAGTCTCGTTATTGGTTTTATTAATCTGCGCATTGTGAGCTTACCTTCTGGTCGCCATCGTGGAGCTAGATATGATCGTGGCACTGTGCATAATGAAGACGTGATTCCTTCCACAAATGCTCTGCTATCCAGCTAATAGTTCACAGTTTTATTAAAATGCAAAGCCTAAAATTAATAGGTGTATCTCATGTGAATGCAGTATTGAAAATACAAAGCAAAGAGGTGATTTTCTATGTTGGCTGAATCTGATGCAAGCGTTAAGATATAGTGAGCTATTCAGGGGAGATTTTGCTGGGAAAAAACAACAGGTACTCATGCTTGCTTCTGTAGGACAAAGAAGAAGTTCAGTGTGGGATTTAAAACCTGTCTTTGCTTTTCCCTTCAACTTAATTAATCTTTTGAGTGGTAGCAAAGTGGCAGCACTTTGTGCATTTGTCGCTTTATGTACAACTTCT
The DNA here is from genome assembly GCA_011075105.1 of Heteronetta atricapilla. Lineage (NCBI taxonomy): Eukaryota > Metazoa > Chordata > Aves > Anseriformes > Anatidae > Heteronetta > Heteronetta atricapilla. Next base: position 12,215,360 of record CM021736.1, on the reverse strand, counting down.
TCAACAAGAAACTGTGGAGGTCCTCAGTGGGGTCTCAGTTTATTGGTGGTAATGTTATGAGCCTATAAAGCTGTTCATACTGTGCTGTCTTCGGACAAGGCTGTGTCATTTTAATAGCACAATAGCAACAAGGATAGTTAATGGCCCTCTTAGTGCAGAAAACTGTCCAGGGACTTTGAAGAAGGAACAGAGAAGGAATACGCAGAGGCTGGTCTGGGAGGAAGGGTGTGGTGTAGATCCTGACAGGGAGAGAGGAAAAATAAGCAAGTCCAAGTCGTGGTGAGGACCTTGCTGGGCTCCTGCCAGCACCGCCGCTGGCTCCGTTACCTTCCCCGCTTCCTAAGGCCGCCAGCAGCACCAAGGCGGTGCTGAGATGAAGATGCTCTGCTCTGCGGGGCTCACGGGGCAGCTCCCGGCACTGCCTGCGGCTGTCTTGGAATTGGAGCAGTGGCACTCGGGCAGTCTACAAGAAGCATCTTCTCTTTATTTATTTATTTTACAGTAGGTGTGGGCTTTACAACCAAAACCTAATAATTGAGTTAATTTTACTTTTTTTTTTCCCTGGCCGGAATATGGAGGCCTCATCTCTAAGTCTATTTTGCGTCCTGCGAATGGGAGCTGTGGGCTGCTGTTTTGTGTGTTTGTGCCAGCAATTTCGCGGCAGGCTGGCAGAGTCTCTGGGCTGAAACCAAGCGCTGGTGGTTGGCAGGCGTGGCAGCCAGCATGTCTAAGTGCGGCTGGGTATAAAGAGCCCTTGTGCATGCTGAAAAGAGGTGAGATTATAAACGTGAAACTGTTAAAGCCACCCTGCCTTGGAGTTTAAAGAAATTCAATTTCTTTTAAAAATAGCTTCGATACGTAGTTTTCTCGCTGTAGCACAGCTTGATGTATATAGGATCTTGTGGAAGGTGCTGGGGTTTGAGCTGGGGAGCAAGGCAGATCAGTGGCAGATCTGGCAGCGTGTGCGCCGAGATATTCTTAGCGCGAGCAGAGCCCAACCAAGAGACTTCTGGTTTTTGTGCCGTTCTGTTGTATTCTGTACTAATGCTGGACATAGTGTTAGTAAGAGGAAAATGCAGGGCTGTTTGCTCACATCGCACAAGGTAAAGTTAGTGACCAAATTAATATCTCATTTTTCAGGCTAGAACCCAGCTGCACGGCAGTACCATATGGGGAGCCAGTTTCTATATTGAGCTTGTTAGTATTTTTCTCCTCCTCCTATCCTTTATGTGGACATTAATGTTAATTAGTTGCTTGAAGCAACCAAAAAGTATTGACGAAAGCCCACAAACCCAGTGTGCTTTTGTAAAATTAGTGTCCTGCTTGAGCAGATACTTCTCTAGTAATTGACACAAACCAGCCTCAGAAGAGGAGGCAGGAGAAAACCGGTGATATGATTAAGTCACCACTTTCTGTGTTTATTTCATGTTTATAGTAAAAAGACTGTAAATACCGGGCCAGATGTTCCACCTGTGCCCTCAGCTGAAGACCTGACCGAAATCCTTTACTGAGGTGCTATCTTTCATGTTCCCTTCAACTAGAGGTCTTAATACAAAAGCACTAGAATTAGAAAATCTTCTTGTTTTCATTTGTTGTTGATGAAGTAGTAAAACATCACTGGCAATCCTAATGCAGCTGTAAGTTTAAAAAGAAGAAGAGCATAAATGTGAATGCTACGGTCTGTATATTGCAATACGGGCAGAATAACCACCCATTTGTAAATGTATTCTCCCAAATGCTTACTAATTGCAGGTGATGGTGACTCATCTAATGTTTTAAAAGCACATGAAAGTTTTTTCCTTCTGTTATTCTAGATAACCTAGAGATAAGAAAATTGCATCAAATAAGAAGTGATCCCCTGTAACATTCACTCTTTGAAGGAGTAAGTGCTTACCTGATGCCAACCTTGTGGTGTTAGTGTGATCTCCAGAATAGCACGGAAGCTTGCTACTTCAAGTAATGAATTTCGAGCAGAGAATATTCTCTTCTGTCTTACAGGACAGCTAATCCTCCTGGTTTTCTCTGTTTTTCTGATGTGCCGTGTTGTGTAGGAATGTCTAAGTATTATAAAAGGTCAGGTGGTTTCTGTCTAAGTAATGTACTGCTCCAGGCTTTAAAAATGATGCCTGTTTATGGTCCTGCCATCTGCAGGAGCAGCAGCCCATCATAAAGTTACTGTATTGATCTGTCACTAGTGCTGTCATGTCTGCCAAATGAAAAATGGCTTAAACTCATAACCTGGGCCAGCAGTTTTCTTATTGTAAGCCAGACAAAAATGCTATTGATCTTCTTTGCTGAAGTGTTCTTTTCACAGCTTGCCAGCATCAACACACTGTTGTCCTTACTCAGGGCTAATTAGCTAATAATTTAATGCAACTGAGACAGCAGTATCTGTTCAGTTTAGCAGCAAGGGAATATGCTGTAACTTCGAAAGTATGAGGGACCTTTTTAAAGCTTGGTCATGATTGCAGTCCTTGTCTCAACTTTTACACTCTCCCTTTAAGTTTGATTTCCTCAGCACTAAAGAATAATGGTCTGCTTAGATTGTCTGAGATGTGCTGTCAGGTTAGGATTTATGGCAAAGCAAAACCTAGCTGGGCTCTCGGTGCCTGTAAGCTTGCATGGTGTTCTTGGTTATGCAGCATCACTTTAGGGCCGCGATGACTTTTTGAGTGAAATCAAATATTTGATTAATTGAACTCTGTGGTTCATGAGCTCTACAGAACAGGCAAATTCAGTCATGTCTGAGAAACAATGGACTACCTGTCTTTCTTTCAGGAAAACCCCAATCAAACAAAAATCCACTGCTGGATTGTTTTAAGTCCAATTTTATATGATAGATCCTTCTTAGGGAATATGTCATATTAACCCTCCTACAGCTGTGGAGGCTGGAAGGCTCCAGTGAACTTCAGCTTGGAAGCAACTGCTCATGCATTTTGAAAACTCACAGAAGTTTTCCACAAGTTTTTTTGATCTTTTAGATTCAAATGTTTAGATAATTAGACGTACGAAAGGTGATCACTTGCCTTCAGTTCCCAGCTGCATACAAGAAGCAGTCGGCACAAGGTACCGTTTAAGATGGCAGATGGTTTCAGGTCATGTTGATTCAACCCGTGTTTAATCTTGTGGCTTCTTCTGGCTTGTCTAGTACTCTTTTGTGATGGTCAAAGATACAGCATGTACCGTCTTTCTTGTAGAATAAAGCATAGTATAAACTTGGGAAAATAACTATTTTGCAAAGGAAAGAGATGTCAAACGTCTAACAGTTTACAGCTGTTACATTTTTATTTTTAAAATCCGTGAGTGAAGGTTCACGCCTCTGCATTCTGTGTCCAGCCAGCGGAGGCCACGTCTTAGTTCATATTTCAGAATTACAGGGGATTCAGGTTATATCTTTGTTTTCTGCTCCACATTGCTGAGCACAGTTGAGGCAGAAGAAAACAGATAATCCTTTAGGGAAGTTATTCTTCACATTTCATGCATTAATTTCACTGGAGTGTGGGTGCGTATGTTAATTTTATATATGAAAAAGGAGCTTAATTTATGGGGACGCTTAAAATTTGCTTGAAATAAGGGGACGTTTAATCTCTGAAAGCATCCCCAAGTGCAATTAACTATTCCGATCTCCTGATGACTCAACAGATGCTTCTGTAAACTGGAATACATCTGTCAGATGACAGAAGTGATACGCCACAGTATGTAATTTAGAATGACTGTCCGCAAGCAGCCCTATCGTGATAAACACGGTGTAGGTGGCAATGGTGTCCATCGTTCGGTAGTCCTGCAGTAACCTTTCACTTGCAGTACTCACTGTCACTCTGTGCAGGTGGCTGCAGTCGCGTGAAATGTCCAACTGTTCTTTCATGCCTTTGCAAACTTGTTTGGGTTTTTCTGCTTCTTTTTGGCTCCTTTTAAACGCACGCAGGCTGTTGAGTAATATTTTTAATAAAACAGCAGACCTAAAGGTTTTTGTAAGCCTTTCTGAAGATTCCCACTAGCCAATCCAACTGATTTTAGACTGCACTCCATCTGTCTAGGAAAGAAAGAAAATATATTAGTAGTCCACACATGAGCAGCTTATTAGTTCATTTGGTATATGCAGTACAGTGATTCAAGACTGATCTAAAATATTCATCCACAATTACTGGTGCAGCGCAGTTCAAAGTGCTTCAAATCGGTGGGTTTGACTGAGAAATTTAAGGAAAATAGCTGCAAATTGACTCTGTATGTAATTAATGAAACATTTCATTCTTATGTAAATATTAAATGCTTGGGGTTTTTGGTTTGTTTTGGTTTGTTTTTTTCTTCCCTGTTACCGAGTCCTCCCCTCCCTGACCTCCGTGGTGCTGCGTTTGTTCGAGAGGAGGATGGGTGGGCTGGCATGGGGACATGTCCCCTTGGGAGGAAGAATTACTAGCCAAGCCTGCGAGTCGCTTGTGGCACAAACAGCCTTTCTCCACCAGCTCTCCCCTCCCGGGTGTCCGTTCCATCCCCAGGGGCTGCCAGGAGGCAGAGTTGGCCTGCGCCTCGCCTGTTGAAGCCTCCCCATCGCTCTCTTGATAACGACACACGGTCGCTGACTGCGCTACCAGACTGCTTACCCACGTAAAGCTGGGGTGCAGTCATGAGCTCCCAGCCCAGCTCTGCCCAGCAAGGGGCAGGGGAGTGCTTGGTGGCAGCCCCACATCTCCAAGGTTTGGAGAAGGTCCCACCTGCTGGAGTTGCTCTGCCGCAGTTGTGCCTGTTCAGAGCAGGGGCTAGATGCTATCGACGTGAATATAGGTTAAAAGCTTCTGGCATGTTGAAGAGAGGCCTTCTGAGGACATGAAAGAAGTGAGCGGATGTTTACACGGCTGTGAGAAGTGAGGTCGGTGAGGGAGGGCTGGGTTTTAATTTAGGGTCTCTGCCCCCCCTCTTGAGTGTCACAGAAAATTAATCCAAGTTTTACAAATGCCATCCGTGGAGGAGTTTAAGAACAGCCTGCAGTAAAACTTACAAGATCCCGAGGCAAACTTCAGCTTGCTGTGCGATGACTGTCTTTCCAGCTCAGATGTCCGCAGAGAGCACAAATTGTGCAACGCGTTCTGCTCTTGGCTGCCTCCCCGAGCCAAAGCCGGCCCGGAGTTTCAGCGTGGGCAGCCTGTCAGGGCTTGGCACGAGGGGAGGCCCTGCACGCTGCCCTCGAGCCCTCCCAGAGGAGCAGAAAACCAAGATCCAGGGCTACCAGTTCGGGAGCACTTGCGTAACGGCTCGTGCCGTGGGATGGAGGAGAGGAGCCTGCTGCAGCCCATCTGCTGCAGCGAGCGGCTGGCAGGGGAGGCTGGGGGGACCAGCACCACCCTCAGACTGCGTCTAGCTGTAAGATCCCAAGATACCACTCTTTCTCTCCGACACGTCTGTGTGAGCGTGCCTTTCGGTGCTTTTAGTTCTGTGACATTAACTCGCATAAGAGGCTTGGGCCTGTAAATGCAGGTTTGCCTCTAGTTTCTGCAGGTCGCAGTGCTGCAGCTTTCCTCTGTTCCCTTTCTGTGGAACAGCAGAGCCCTTCGTGATGTCCCCTGCCCCATGGCGCTTCACCTGGGGATGTGTGTGTGCAGTACTTTCTGCTGCAGGAGGGGGTGGTTTGGGCATTGCAGCGCTCAGTAAGCTGGCCTTAAGTATGTCAGCAAGAAGGACTTGGCAGTGGATAGATTTGAACTCATGCAAAGTGCCCAACTTCACAGTTAGAGATATAAATGCTTTTCCATAGGTTTTGGTACACCTGGTAGGAACAGTGGCAAAAAAAAAAGATGAAATTAGCGTTGGTAATGCAGATTTTTAGTAATGATTTGACTGGCAGCAAAATAGGATGTTAAAATTACTTACTGTTTTTTTTCCCTTTCTCCAGAAGTGTACATCTTTTTTCATTAGTGTGGCCTTTAGCACATCAGTTGGAGTGCCTTCTGTTCCCAGGGCTGTTGGCTGCTAAGATCTGTTCTGATTTAGCCCAAAAAGGGAGAAGTACCCACTTTTGTCTCTACTCTCATGAGATAATGCTGGGAATGGAAGTTTGTATACTGATCAAGCTCAAAAGGTTGGGATGATATATATAAAAAAAACACAAACAGCAACAACACACATGCATACACACACATATATCTGCAGCTGGTATCACATAGCTGACTCTTACACGTTATTTTGTGGGAGAAGGAGAGAGGTTACGTATGTTTCCATTAGATGCTTTAGTAAGAGTTCTTGGGTAAGGTTCTTCAGTTGTAAAAATGAGTACTCTTTTTTTTTAAAAAAAAAAAACTTTCTCTGTTTTAAGAAGTGAAACAAGGATGCGGGGGTTTCACTTTCTGTGGTAAGCTTAGAGTCCTCTTTTGTCATTGTTGTTTGAGGAAAGTGGACAAAGGACATTTTTTGGTATTTCAGCAATGTTCTACAAAAGGCTTGTAGTAAATGAAGGTTCAGCTCAAAACTAAATGACAGAAATAGGGGGTTTCCACATGAAGAAACCTGTTTTACAAGTGCTTTTTTAGCTCAGAAGGTGGTTTTGAAGAGTTTTGCCTTATAAAACCTGGGCACAAAGTTCTGAAAGGGTTTCACTGCTGTGGTTTTGTTTCTGTTTTTTTTTTTTTTTTTTTTTTTCTTGTTACTTTTAAAATCCTCTTAATTTTTGCTTTTTTTGTTTGTTTGTTTCTCTCATGTGTACTACTGTATATGAAACCTTGTCTCTTTCCTGTTGTGTTAGGGAAGAATGGTTTCTGACCCAGACGAAACAAAACTTTTTTGTTTACAAACAAGATGTTTAGTGTAATTAAATCAAGTGGAAAAGATAACACACACACGCAGAGTAGTGTTTTAAATTTCTTTCACCTCGGTGAAAGAAATTTCACCCTCAGTATAGGTTTTGTTTTTTTTTTCCACCAGCAAAAATAATGTGCATGTATTACATGCAGCCCTAACCAGCTTGCTCTGCTACCGTGCTTAAGTAGGAATGCCACAAAGATTTAAAAAAATACTCTACTGCCAAATGTAAGACATTTGTTAGTCTCAATGATGGCTTAATTTTTAGTATTCCTTGGTGTTTCATATCTTGACATTTCTTATGACCTACAATTAAAATGACTTCAGTGAAGTCTCAACCTATATCCAGATTGCTCAGTATGGTTGACTGTCTCCAGGGAAAGGCTTGAACTGCTTGCTAAATCAATTTGTTCTTTTCTCAAAACAGATTAAATGTGTTTTACCGGTTTAAATTAAAAAATAAATAACCCCATATGACCTAACTGCTACATGTAAAATTAAAAACGCACTCTGCTCGTTCTGAAGGGCAGGCGTTTTGATGCCAATGGTACGCTGATAGTATTCCACCAGAGAGAGAAATGAATGGTTAAAAACAAGCATGTCTAATCCTGTCTCACTGCTCTGTTAGTCGTGTTTGAGAATTAAGTTGATGGCACACTACTTGGGTGGGTGCTAACTGCTAGATGTGGCAATAATCTCCTTTCGCGGAGCCCGAGACGCTCTCCTGCTGCTGCGCCTCCTCCCTCCGGTGAGGTTGGTATTCGTCCTGCTGGTGCGCACCGCTTTCTTTCCAGGTCACACAGCCTTCTCGCAGCCCTTCCTTTAGCAGGACTAGCTGCAGAACTCGCTTGTGACTCACCTGCACCATCAGTCGATGCTTCAGTATGATTTTATTGGCTCCTCCTGCACACAGCTTATTTTGTATCCAGCACGCAGCAGAAGTACAGGGATCGGCAGCTTCTGTGCTGCGCCGAGCTGCGGAGGGCATGCAGGCAGCTGCACGCAGGGAGTCGGATGCACTGGTTATGCCAGCAGCAGCCTTTGTTCCGTCAAACCACTTCCATGGCCGCGCTCGAGTGGGTTATTGTTTGAGGCTGTGTAAGTACAATAGGATAGAAGGGGAAGGGAAGGGGAATTTTTTTTTTTCTAAAACAGAACAAAATAAACTAAAAAAGTTGCTATGGAAATAGATGGCAAATGGTCTGTAATAATGGGATTTTTCAAGAGGTGTCCAACCTCCAGAACAATGGCTCGGCGCAAGCCAAGGTTAATAGTGCTCATTATCTTACGCTTGCGAGCTGGCAGCTCGGTCCTCTCACAAACACGCAGCCCAGCACGCTGCTGCCGGCTGCAGCTCAGGTGGGGACGGTCACTTGGGAAATGGTGGCGAGCCACACGCTGGCGTTGTGCTGGACTTGGCTGCTCCTGGGCTGGCCTTGGCTGCTTCTGGCCGGGCAGGCAGGAGCTCGTGTCTGACAGCCCCGCATGGAGAGGGCACAGCACCTCTTGTCCCTGCTGCGCCCCAGCCCACAGCACCCGCGAGCTGCCCAGGCCGCAGTGGTGGCAGCCCAGTGGCTTCAGGTGCGCTGGGCCCGGCTGGGCCTCACGTACGGCAAGGGAAAGAGAACGGGTTTGGGAAAGTTGTTGTCCTAGAAATGGGGCTGTAGTGGACCAAGCCAGGAGAGGCAAAGGGTTTTTGCTGTTGGTGTTGTAAATTGAAGATTATGATGCTGCTTACTGCTGCCATAAGGTCTTGTGCATGCAGAGTGTGACACAGCCCTAAAATCCCCTTACGTCCCAAAGTGAGGAAATCGCAAGCTACACCTGAGAAAAAGCGTGCTCGGTATTTTGTGTTTTTCATATAACGTCTAATACAATTTTGAGATTGATTCCACTTCTGCTTAAAAGGAACCATTAAACTGAATTAAATGTTTATTAAAAAAAATAAATAAAAACAGGAAAAATTATCAAGGAAATGGCGGCTGAGTAAGCAAACCTTTTGCTTTTTACCCCAGTGGAAAATAGGAAAAAACAAGCTAAAGTGAAAGTTTTCATTGATCTTCCGCTCGGCCCCGTAGCAGGCCGCCCACCTCCCCCAAGGCCTGCCGATGGCAGCAAGGTGCCGCGTGTGGCAGCCGCGAGCCAGGCGCCATGTCGGAGCCCGGCGGCACTGAGCGTAGCGCACCCTGCGGCCCCATGGCCTGTCTGTTTGTGACCCGCTGCCACAGGGGAGATGGGGACACTTGGGTGCAGCAGGGCTGCCTTCTGCTGCCTGGCTTTAGAGGTAGATTTCTGCCCTTCGATTTATGTCCATGCTGTAGCCTGCTGCCTGATCAGCATTTTCATGGGATGGGTTGGTGTGCTTTTTGGGTTTTGTTTTGCTAAGGATTAGAGGGGGCCAAATGTAGGTGAAGGCAAGGATGACAGTTATCATTCTGAAGCTACCATCCCTCTGACACCCCCATCACTTTTGCCCCGCATCTTTTCCTCCCATCTCTGATCCCCTTCCTTGCCCTGTCGCAGCCCAGGAAGGGAGCACACCACCCTTGGCAGGGCAACGTGATCTTTGTTTACATTTCTGTGATGCTGTGAGCTTAGTCTCTCTTTTTCTCCCAGAAAGCACCTAGTGTGCATTGCTTACTTTAGCAACACTTTATGCTTCTCTTTCATACAGAGCTAACAGACTTTTTGGCAGAAGACATGATCGGATGCTCATCAGCCATACGCACAGTGTTGAATTTGAATCTCTTCAGAACTTCCAAAAAAAACCCCAAGTTTCTAAAAACTCCTGAGCTGATCAAGGGCTGCACGAACTGATGAGGACAGCATTTAATATTTAAGCACTGTCTAGATGTTTGTGTGTTTTCCATGTGGCAGAATTTCTGTTGCTGACCAGAAAGCTATGTAGGAAGTGCAGCACGTTGTGTTCTTCACTTCTGACCCAGTTGCAGCCCAGGATGTGTGAGAGCTGGGGTTGCCCACACTGTAAATTTCACCGTGGTTTTACAGGAATTCCAAGCTTGAACATACTGCAGTTTAAGGAGGATAATGCTAGAACTCAGGAATAATTCATGAAAAGAGGGAAAAAAAACGTGAAGTGCACCTGCCTAATGTATTTCCATAATAAGATTGCACAGCACACTTAATTTTCTGTCTTGGCAGTATTTCTGTCTTCCAAGGATTTCTGCGCGCTTGTTTTGTTTGCTCTCTCTTCATTTTTGTTTGGATACGTAGAGTTCAAGTTGCTTTTTGTGTATGGCAACTGAAGGTTTTGCTCTTGGTCATCCTTTGGATTACAGTTCCTCTCTGTTGCTTGAGTCCAGCCGAGGCTGAGCGCTGAGGCAGGCAGCGAGGTCCCCGGGGGCTGAGGAAGAGACGGGGGCCCCAGGAAGATCTGCTGGTGAAGGGGCGATGAGGTGGGACTGGGGCACGGTGAGAAAGCAGGGGAGGGCGGTTGTTCTTGACCTGCGTCTGCTGTGGTGGTGCAGCTGGGACTTAGGGGGCCTGAAGGTGGGTTGCGTTGCCTCCCTGTTGGCCTTCTTCCAGTCCCCCCCTTCACTGTTTCTTTCATGCTTTAATCACAAGGCTATCCACCTGTATGTATACCAGCCTTTTTCCATTGATCCACCTGTGCAAAATCACCAAGAACCAAGGCCCTGTCCTAAAATCGATCAGTGTGGTACGTTGGGCCTCAGTTGGCAGCGGTGGTGGCAGGGGCCACAGGAGCCCCAAGGGGCCGCAGCCGCCCTGCAGGGAGCAAGGACAGCCTGGAGCTGGGGCAGCGGAGGAGGAGGCCAGGCTGGGAGGGGAGAGGGAGTTTTTGAGTCTTTAGGGCATGCGTTATGACCTCTGCAGCTTTTGTGTTTTCCCCTTGGAAGCCTAGAAATAGCACCTTTAAAACAAACAAACAGCAACAGCAAAACAAAGAAGCTGAAAGCTGAGGTTTCCATGTGACGATGGGACATTTGAGAGCTGTCTGTAGGAAAAATTTCTGGTATTGCAGGAGACATGATCAAATCGCAGGGCTGGCAGCCCCGCTGTGCTGCCTCTCCCTCCTGCTCTCGGCCTCCACAGGCCATGCTGTGTGTGCTGCTCGTCTCTTTCGCTGTATTGATTTTTACAGTGTAATCTACTCAGAGCAAGGGTTTTGTCTATTATGCGTTTGTAATGCACCACACATGCATTACTATAGAAATAATCTAATACAAAGTGCCTGGGATTTCAAACATCCAGTGTTTCATAGCCAAAACATTTGGCCAAGAAATAAACCTGCTGTTTTTGTGCTCCCTCTGCTGGATCCATACACACAGGAATTGCTGGCTGTGCCAACAGCTGCGGGCTCCCCTCTCTTCCCCAGCTTGCACCCCAGCAGCTTCGCCATCCTGCGCTGTTTGGGGGATGCTTGCACGAAGTGCTTGGCTCTTCCCCGAGCGCCCTTGGTCAGCTGCGTCACGGGATGCGAACCGGGAATCGATGAGAAATTGAGGCACTGTGCTGCACCGCAGCAAGGCTGTGGTTTGACGCCAGGCAAGGTTGTTGATGGTGGTTTTACGGTGTTTTGAGTTGTCTTCTCTTCCTCCACCCATCTATTCTCATTTTCAAGGCATAGTCCCTGCCCCCAAACTATGCCAGTGTGACTGGCTTGAGGATCTTAGGATCTTCCTAGAAATAGTCTGAGAGAACGGATCAGGCATTCAGAAAGCTGTTCTTTTTTTCTTCTTTTTCTTTTTTTTTTTTTTTTTTCCATAGGCTGAATGCAATTCAGAGCAACCCCCTGCGCAGCATGCTGGCAGGGCTGGGGGCTGGCACGAGGGCCGAGGAACAGGCAGGGGCAGGGGCGATGGTCTGGCCCCTGAGCAGGTTGTGGGGTGAAAGCACGGAGCAGATGCTGGTGGGGACCATGCCAGGGAAGCTTGGACCTGATTTGCAAAAGGGGTGGGTGGTCTGTGATGTGAATTCACCAAAATGTTAATGGGATAGCCCTTTTCAGAGGTGCTCTGTAAAACAAAACAGGAATTGTGGTGCCAGTTCTGCAGATGGAGGAACTAAAGCACAAAAGAGCGGAGCGAAGCGTTGGCCTCGTATTTCACAGCAGTGCAGTTTAAGCTGGTTTAAGCAGCCTCTGATCTACCCGCTGCCATCACGGCTGAGCACTCCTGCCCTCGTGCCCATTCCCTGCGCTGAGTTGGCACAGCTGTTTATGAGACAGCATGCTGAAGGAAATGAGCTCCCTGATCCAGCTAACCATGCAGCTGCACGACTGCAGGCTTGGAAGCGAGCGTCCAGGAGGGAGAAGTGAGAAGCAGAGTTGAAGCTGCCAAGCAAACGCGGCAGCCCGCCTTGCCGAGGTCCCATCCCATCGCGCCGGCAGAGCCTGGGATGGTACCCAGCTCCTGGGGTGGGTGGAACAAAAGTTGATCCTTTGGCGGGAGGAACGAAGTTAGATAAATAATTAATTCAGACTTAATTAAAGACCTAGTCTGCGTTAGTTGAGAAAGTCATGTTAACACGTACTAAATCTGAATCAATTAGCATGTTTCTCCTGGCTTGTATAAGCAGAACAAAAGCACTGGGGAAAACTTCTGGATGAGAATAAATATGTTCTGGGGGAAAACAGTCACAGTTCAATGAGGCCTTAAAAGCCAATCATTCACCCAGGGTGCCTGTCAATGTGTAACTTTTCTAGAATTGCCATTTGTTGCGGGACGAGAACAGCAGAGTTCCCATCTGAAGCAGCTTGTCTCTTGGTGGCACTATACATACCAGCGATGGGATGGCTGTTTCTAGCATATGTTTTTCAGGCATGTTTTTAATCATTGTGAATGATCAGTGAGGAGGGTAAATAAGGTTGCGTAACAAATGCTACTGCAAGTAACAAGTTGCGTGAATAACTCAAAGTTTTTCTGCTTTGTTGTTGGTCACCGTTGACTTTTGCATCGCACGAGGTGTTACCCAAGTGCCTGCTTCCATTGCTGGTCATTGTGGAGGTTCTGCACTGGCCATGGGTTGCATGTTATTTTTTTCCACCAGAGTTGTTTTTTCCTGCTCAGTGAAAAATTCTTTTGCGTGGAAGTTACCTGGAATTTAGTCAAAAGAGAAGCAAAATGTACTCATCGTGTTCCTTTCTTCAGTGTGTGCTGAGTTTTAGAGCCTAGCAGTGTAAGCCTGTAAGGACACCTTGTCTGACTGCTGAAACAGCATGTAACAAAATACACAGTGCCCATAAACATTCTGCAGTCTCCCTTTACAGTGTTTCTTTATAATTAAAAAGCATTTCCTAGAAGTTGTGGTGCTGTGCCAATGTAATCCATAAGCTTGCTTTGTTTTGCTACAGTCAGGATGGTGTTTTTGAGGTATTTTGGTGTATCCATTTAAGCAGAGTGAGGGGGGTTGTTTATTTTTTTTAATGGCACTTAGCTCGTAGCAGTCGGTGCCTGTATAAAGAGAACGGAAGAGACTTCAGGATGACTTTTAACTGGGTAAAAAAAAAGACCATTTACTGTTGGTAAACTTTGGTTTAAGCCTCAACAGAATCCTACTATATTTTCTTCGTTTCATTTTTATGGACAAGAAAACCTGTAAGACTTAAACTGCTGAAGTGATTCTCCAGAGTTTGGGGTGGCTGGAACTGTGGACCAAGCCTCAGATCTGGTGCTCCAGACTTGTTCCTGGGACTCCTAAATGTCCTTCATTTATCTCAGGTCTGCACAGTGAGCTTTTTCCAATGCTACCATGTCACTCAGGAGAACAGAAGTATGATGTGCCTGTGCTTTTATTGCAGGAAACTGGATCTTGTTATGTGAGGGCATCGAGGAAACGTTCCCCAGCTACCGAGAGGAAGAAAGGCCGGTGGGGAATACTCAGGTAGGAAGGCTTTACAGACCAGCAGGCAGCAAGAAATACTTGGGGGCCTTCAGTCTTTTTCCAGATGCTGCTTCATGCTTTATGCTTTAATGACTGATCTGGTCACTATCAAAGTTTATTTGTTGTTTTAAGAAGCAGTCCTGTTTGGTCAATTGATTGCAACAACAAAACACTGCAAGCAAAGCCCTCAGCATAAACATTCCTCGGGCTATCCCTGGTACAGCTATTGATCGTGATACAGAATACAAACAAATTACTCTTTGCATGAGCCATTTGAGCTATAAAACACAGCAATAATATGTTCTACTTGCTGCCAATAAATGTGCATTTATAATAAACAAAGGAGAAATCTCTGAGTAGAAATGAACAGTAGTTTCAATAATGTGTTCAATATCTCATGTCCAGCTGTTGTACAGAATGAAAAAGCAGATAGTAAGTAGATGCTCTGCATTTTTTGTCCTCCCCCCGTCTTTTGCTAACTTGTTCTGCTGGTGTTTTTTTAGTTTAAGATATCTTGGAAAGTATTTTGGAAAGCATTAGGGAGTATTTTGGAAAGTATTGGGAGTATTTTGGAAAGCATTAGGTAGCCACATCTTTGCCTTATTTCCAGTGCTGTTCATAGCTTTTCAAATATTTGGTCAACATCTTAATTGTTTTGTGAACCAGCTGCCTTTCCTTACCCTATCATGTAGCTCATCCCCTTTTTTACTCTTAATCACATCCCCGTGGCATTTCCTTGTATTGGCAAATATCATTAAAGAAACTTTCATGTATTTGTAGTTGTTTTCAATGCAGCTGAAATGGGAGGGAGGAGTTGGTACCCTTGTGACCATCACCACCGGGGGTGCCTGGATGATAACTGAATCCGTTTCCAAAAGGATAAAGCTAATGATCATCAGAGCATAGATTTTTTTTTTTAATCTGCTGTTCCATGCTCGTATAATCCTCCTCCCCTTCATCCATATTTTCAGTGCTGCGCTTTGATGAGCTACAGACAGTTGACCCGAAGGCATTTCTTGATGAACATCTCTGTCTGCTCTCAGCCTTGAAAAACTCAACCTTTTCAAGAGCTGCATGGGAGAAAAATGTGTAAGACTAATATTTATAGGCTGAAAGAGAGGGGAGAGGAAAGAATCAAGTGTAAAACTTGCTTCCAGCAGAAATGCCATCCCTCTTTTACCGCTGATAATTAGAAGCGTTTCTGACATGGCTACTAAAGCGAGTTAGTGGTGTGTGCCTGCCATTTGCTGTGCTTTTATACTGCAGAACTGTTTTCCTTTTTGTATGGCATTGCTTTGTTCTATTTTGTTTTAAGACAAAACAAATATTTCAACTGATACCCAACTATTACATTATGATTCATCCATACTCCTACATGTTAAATGATTAGTTCCAAGTACTTACACGATTGTTTGCAAAAATGGAAGGTTGTTATTCAAGCTCACATTATAAGTACTTTTTTGTAACATTTAGTAAAGCTCATATGCATAAATCCTTTCATTAATAGCTCCAACTAAAATCGTACTGGAAGATTAGAAGGAGGAGAGTTTTTAACTGTGCTGTATTTTGCACTGGGAAAAGATCTTGGCAATATTGAGAAATACAATAGTACTGATTATAACTGTAATGGGAGATTTGGAGGACATGGCAAATGTTTTTAGTGATGCCTTAAAGAGCATGTTGTGTTTTATGCCTAGTGAATACAGGTTTAAGTCCTTGGCCTTTTATCATAAAAATTACATGTGCAGTCATAGAAATGCAAAAAATCATTTAAAAAAAAATAAGAGAAAACACCCTGTTTTAAAACTGGGTACTTGAAAATCTACTGAATCTGCTAAAGGTTTCCCTAGACTTGGATCCTGGTTTAGAAAAGTAAAATTAAAACTCACTTTTCTATTCCATGAAGAAACTCGGGAAGTAAGTTCCTTGCTGTGCCTTGGGGTCACATGGCCTCACTGCTGTAGAGCTGGAATGTTTGCCATGGTATTTCCGGAGGCTTCATAAACACACAGAAAAAACAGGGACTTCAGGAAGATTTTTTTCTTATTTTCCTTTTTTTTTTTTTTCAGACTAAATGTATTATAGTATAGGTGTTTGTTTTTTTTAGGAATCCAGAAGTTTTTATCAGATTAGTCCAATTAATTTTAGTAATTCCTATTATTAAATTCCTATAAAATAATAACCACTTTCTAAAGAATAAAAGTTAGGATACCTGGTGCTTTTTTTTTTTTTATTGCTGCATTTCTTACTGAATGTAATTCCTGGCAACCTAAATATTAAGCCTAACTCCACTGCTTAGGTGGTTTTAATGGTTTACTTTTGGCATGTGTCACTGTGAGTGGCATTCTGTAATCTGACTTGATAGCTGTCATCTTGCAAACTGGAATAATGCAAACAAAAGATGATCACTCAAACGAGGTTACAGTGAAGAGCTATTTCCTAAGTCCTGCTGCTGCAGTGTAGAATCCCCAAGTCAAATGAGAAAAGCAGTGAATTAGTTCTGGCTCCTGGGATATGAGGGTTAAGATTATGCAAACCTGTTCTTTCTAATTGCAGGAATAGCACAGACTGCTTTTGAGACTTTGCAAACACCAACTCAAGCTGGGATGGATTGTGAGAAGCTCTGCATTATCCTGTAATGTCATGGATATGGCAGGTCTTAGAGGCAAAGCAGGCTGAAGTAGACCGTGCCGTGCCTCCTGCACCCCTGGGTTGGAAGAGATGCATCTTCCTCTTCCTCCTCCCCCTCCTGCCTTCCCCCTTCCAGACAAGCTGCGCTGCTTGTTGATCAAGAGCAGAGAATGGATGCATTTTAAAAATAACCCTGCAAAAATGGGCAGGGAGGGGGAGGATGAATGGAGTATTTTTAGCCTAACCAACTGAATTCACTACACAGTGCCTTAACGCTGCCCTAACCCTGCTAGGGAGGAGGGGGGAGAGGCAGTATGAGGGAGGGAGTTGATACGAAGTGGCCAGAGGCAGGACCTGCTTATTCCAGCTGTTCCACCGAGGAAATGGCCAGAGCAGTGTGGCTGTGTATTGCAGGAGCCACTCAGTGCACGCTCAGCGGACATCTTATGGCCGTATCAAAATGGCTTTGTTGCTGAGTCAGGTTAGTAATTGCACCAGAAGTTACAGAAAGGTGGCACACAGGTTGTCACAGAGCTAGGAAACAGAGTGGTTTTGGTGGTGGTGTTGGCGTTTTTTTTTGTTTGTTTGTTTGTTTTCAAAATCTCCCTCCGAAGTGGCACACCAAGGAGCAGCCTGGGTAGATCAGGGATGGGACAAGAGCCTGGGTGCAGCACGTGTACAGGACTTCCTTGCTCCTTCCTCCTCTATCCTACCAAACTTTTTGAAGCCAATCTTTAGGACTTTAGTAACTGATTGTTAAGGGTGTTGCCGTGGTGTGGAAGTGTAGCATCATTTACCTTATTAAAGTAAGATTTCTGGTTTGTTAGAATATAACGTGTGATGTCTGGGTGCTACTAGTGCGGTGCTGGCTGACTTCTGCTATCTCTGCACATCTCAGAGGACGCTGAGGAAGCAATAAGAATGTTGGACAACAGCAGAAAACAAAGAATGAAGATGTGCAGACCAGTGAATCGAATGGTTGGGAATGCCTTTGGGTAGGAAGAAGAAAGAATAAGGCAAAGATGTGCCAGGAAATAAGGCTGGAGGTGTGAGGAAGGGAAATCAGCTCCTCGAAACAGCTTTGCTGACAGAAAGAGATGGGTATTTTCCCTCCTTAAAGGTGGGAAGAACTGGTTGAGGCAGCTGTAGTGGTAATTTTGGAAGTGTTCCTATGCTGTAAGGGTAGGTAGGTGGGGTACAGCAATCGCTGTCTGAGCCCCTTCTGTTTGTGCTTCTGCTATTTCAAATGTCTGGAGCCAGGCCGAGGCTGCTGGGGGTCGGAGGGCAGCCGGCTGAACCATCTGTGTTCCCACCGCCCTGTCCGTGGTGAGGTGGGGAGTGCAGAGTCCTTTTTTTTCCCCAGTGCTTAAAGGTAGAAAAATCTTGGATGCTGTGACATAAAAATCGTACCACGGTCATTGGCCAAGTCCCAAGGATAGGTGTTGGTCAGAGGCTACAGTAGGCACCGCTTCGCAGGTAGAGCGGTCGAGCGAGCGGAACCGGCGTGGAGCTAAGTAGCCCTGAAGGCACGGGGCCTGCTGTACGTGAGGAGAAACGCTGTTTGAACAAGCCGCTTAACCGAGACATTCAGGAGCACTGGTATTTATCTTCTGTAAAAGCAAGACGTGATTCAAAATCAAGCTGTCTTTTAAGTTAGGCGCTTTTTGCTTGTGTATGCTTTTTCCAAGTGAACATGCAGAAATGGGGAGAAATACCAAAGAAATCTCATTCAGTGTAGTGGAACAATATGCTACTAATGTCTGTGTTTCTTCCCGATGTTGTCCCAGTGCTTTGATAGTTAGTAAAGCGCTGCAGCAACATAGAAAATTTTAGGTGAAAAGGGATGCAAATGTACCTCATAAGTTAATGGAAACCGTGTACAAGAACTTAATTTTTTTTGGAGATGTTCCAGTGTTTTGTTTTGTTCCTTAGTGGATCTCGCTGGTTTGTAAGTTCTATGCCCTTGCAAGCGCAAAGAATTTTTCCAGTTAATTATGTGGTGATGCTATGTATATCTGAGCAGTGCTTTCCGTGCCATTGGATTTTGTCCCTTGTCACCTAGGAATTCCCAAGTCTTTATAATGAAGCTTTGTTTAGGCAGGCCAAAGGGAATCAGGATGGAAACTAGTGCTCAGAAGCTTCATATTCTTAATTGCCTTTGACAGTAGGAAGACATCACTTCAGCACAGTGAAAAGCAACCAAAATAAATTATCTTTTTAATGAAGGTTTCTCTATCTGGATGAATTGATCTGTATTGAACTGACCAGTATTTTAACCAGTATTGGTTAAAAGTGAAAGAACCTTCTTGCAAACACATTGTGATTTATCCTGGTTTTACCCTGTCTAAACAAAAAGCCGTGTACATATATCCAGTATAGCCTGTATAGCCTTTTAGTCTGAGGTACTTCTTTTAACAGAGGTCTTTGGATTTTTATTATTATTATTATTAATTTTTAATGGATTGCATTACTTGGAAAGGAGACTAAATAGAATCGGCATGGAAATGTTCTATTTATCATGTGACTGCACTGGAGACTGCTGGAGCTCTTTTATGGTGATACGGACAAGATCCCTACAGCCTAATGAAGGATGCTAGCTTGCATTCTTGTGTGAAGACGTACTTCCAAAAGAAATAATATGCTGATTGAATATTTATTTTTGTTCAATACAAAAATATTTGTAGCTAACCAGCAATTATTTTACTTCTCCACCCTCCCTTTTCCCCTTAATCTTGTTTATCTCCTCAGTGTGTTCTTCCAACTTTTGGAAATGTGTTCTTCTGGAGTGTTCTAGATCAACTGCTTTAGCAGCCAAAAATCCGCATCTTTTCACTGAAAGCATACATAGAGAAGGGAATTGATGGGTTAATTTGACGTGTATAGCTTATGCATATGTATATGCATAAGTTGTGACTCTCCAGAACTGAGTCTGAAATTAATTAGTTGAAAATAATGGATTTTATACATTTCTAAATGGCTAACCAATTTTAAATAAGTTGAACTGATCTGCAATAGTAATACTGTTGAGAATTTTTCAATGTATTTCATATTGAAAAGTACTTAACTGAATTTAAATTCCTCTATTTAATCTTACTGAAGTTAGAAAATTCAAGGTACAACTGTTTTTTTCACACATTTCATTAAGCCTTGATATTTCCGATAGTATAGCTTTCCTTTTGAGGCCTTCAAGTGGGAAGAGAGAAATGTTTTTCCTTCTCAAGACAAAAGAACAATATGAGTGTAATCTTACCTCGCGGTTTTTCTTTTGTCTATGGCTAAGTCCATCTCTTAACCTGGTATGATTAATTCTGTCTGATTTGTTAATGTTTTTAGAAGTTTATGAAAGGATGGGGAAAAGGAAAGAAAAAATCCTTTCAAGCACCTATCAGTGATTTAAGCGCTCTCTTGAATCCTGAAGCTACGTATGACTGAAATCTAGGTATTGGCATGTGTGAAATACCATGTCAAATGCCAGCAGGTGTGTAGCCCAAACTGATGTTCAGGTCAACTACAGGTCAAACAAAGGCTTTTCAAAGACAAGATACTGAGCTAGCAAACCATGGAAAACTCCTGTATGCAGAAAGGAGATTAAAATCGCACAAGTGAAAATAAACCTCATTCAGCTTTAGGATGTGAACACGCAAAAGTGCCTGTCTGCAGCCCCACGTGGGCTCTCTTCTCGTCCACTTCTCCCTGTCCCATGCAGCAGAAAGCTTAAGCAAGTGAGAACTAAAAACACTGCTTTGCACGTAGGGTAAGAGAAAGAAGAAAACGGGCATGAGCAACACCTTTCAAAGATGCCGAGTGTTTGTCCCAGCAGCAGTCTGGTGGCAGGGAGTTCAACAATATAATTACACGTTGCATAAGAAGGTGTTTCCTTTTGTTGCCTTTGAATGTGGCACTTCTTTAGTTTAACGGAATTTCCTCTTGTTTATGTGCTCTCTTACTGGGTGGGCAGAAGCTCACCAAGTAACTTCTAGTGGCTGGTTTCTGCTTAATATAGTTTTGTAATGACTGTTTTATTAATATCCTTTTAAAAGTAAACATTCCCAGTCTTTCCGGGCTCTCTTCTTGCAATTTATTATTATTTTGTTTTATCCATTTGTTTTCCTTTCGGTGATAATTTTCATTGCTGCCCTTTGATTTTTGTCTCATTTTCCTCTGAACTCGTAACTTTCTGTCATAAACGAGTGCCAACCATTAGATTATCACTGCTCCTTTATTATAAACTGTAACATCAGAACAACTCTTATTTTTCAGGTCCCAATTAGGGGGCCTGAAATCCATCTGCCCTGGCTCTGGTGTGAGCCGATAAGCTAGAGGTGGAATGCTCGTGATTCCCATTATCAGTTTTTAGAGTCATGCAGTATTTTGCTCTCCCTTTCCCTTGGCATTCCTGGTGCCTTTCTCCTGTCTATCTGGTGCCCAATACCCACCTGGTGCCTTTTTTCTCATGCTGCCTCTGAAGTCCTCACCTGGAGATCCCTGTTCCATCCATCGGCACTCAGCCCTCGTAGGCCTCAAACTTTTGTCCCGTTGGTTTGCATTCAAAGCATTTTGGAGTTCATGTAGAGGGAAGTAGATAGACCTTGCAGTGGAAGGGTGTACCCCAGGACAGCGTGTACCTACACCGTGTCTTGTGAGCAGATGCCAGCTTGATCTGCTCATCTTCAGCTGGCCACATGCTGCATGGAGCCAAACCAGAAGTCCCGTATCCATCGTTAGCATTGTGTTGAGCCTGAGCTAATAAGCTCGGTCTCTTGGCAGGATGTGTTAGATCAGGCTTACTGCTGTGCTAATTGTGCTTACACAGCTTCCAGTTTGGAGCTGGCTCATTTACAGCTGGCTTGGATGGTGGCCAAGAAGGCTCGCCTCTGCCTGCAATATGCCATGTAGACATACACATACCCAGCACTTGAAAGTGTCTGTCAATAGCAGGAAATTATATTCGGGGGGGGGGGAGAATCTTTGGCCTGGCTGCATGCGTAAATAAGGGCAATATTAATGAATGAGGAAGTAGGTAACGGTTTTAATAAGGAAAAGGATTAATTATTCCAAATGTAGACTTAAAACCACAAGTTCTTTTCAGTCCCTGTATTTGGCCCCATCTTGTTCCTCATTTACCACTTCTTTTACAATATTTCTTGGGAACATTTCCCAGGCTTAAGGCACTTGGCTGTAGAAGGAGTGAACAGCTTGGTGCTCTAGCTGGGAGAGGCTAATCTAACCACAAGGGCAAAATTTCAGAGAGGAGAAGTCTGCCTTTGCCTTTAAGCCCATCTTTGTTTTTGTCCATCTCTCCTCTGCTTCCTGTGTTTGCAAATGAACTTGCACATGGGTTATAATGAAACGTCAAGGATCTGCTCATCTTAGGACTGACATGCTACTGTTACTTAAATGTATAAAATGCTTGCTAGCAACGGGAATTATGTAGGAAAATAATAATAATAATAATTAAAAAAAAAAACAAGACAGTGCAGTAAAAAGGAGAATTTTGTTTACTTAGGTTTGGAAAACTAGAACTCAGCATGATTTGAAAGCCACATCCTTGGCTGGCATAGATCGGTTTCATCGGTTACCAGCAGTGGCGTTGTTTACTTCAGGAAGAATTTGTCTCCTCAAGTATTATCTTCTGTCTGTGGAGCAGTGTGGTGGCGGAAGGGAACATGTGAGTGCCAATGTATGTACATCTAGAGAAGAAAACTAGACTAGGCTCTCCTTTTATTGTGAAATAATACAACGATGCATTAGCACATCGCTATGAGTGCTCTTAACATTTAAGCCCATTTTTCCTCAAATTATTTTGTTGGTCACAAGCATCCATGCACCAGTGCATTAATTTGCTTGGTAGTTTAGAGGCCACTTCTCCAGTTGAGCAACCCTCAAAAGACAGTACCAACCTTTTAGTTCTGAAAATGCTGTTATTAGAACAACTGGGGGAATGTATCTCTGCAAAGACAGGGTTGAATAATGATTTGGCTCCCAGAATTAATTTGAAATTTCAACAGCATTAAGTAATGTTTTAGTGGCAGTATAATCCTGTACATTACGTATTAACTCCACAGACTGTACTGCCAGTGGAAGTGCACTGCAGTATTTAAGTGGCACTGTAACACCACGGTATTATATTCAGGTCATTAGGGAGCATTTTACAGGATTTAAGTTATCTGGCAAAATGTCAAGGGTGAATCATATAATCTGTGTTTCTTTGCATCTCCAAATATATAAATCAGGGGTTTCCTTTTTTTATAAAAAGAAAGAAAATATTACACCTAACTACAGTGTTCCTTTTCTGGCTCAGTCTGCTGTATCACCTGTGCACCGCTTGCACCGTCAACAATGCTGAGAGAGTAACCAAAAGAAAGGGGAATAATAGATATAGATGGCTCAGCTGGTTGGTGATGTAAGTGGAGAAAACATTGTACTGAGTTTTTTCTGTATGAATCAAAGCCATTGATAGATAAGCATAAAACTGAGTATTTGGCTTTTGTGGCAGGCATCAGCAGGTGTCCAGAATGATGGGAAATGCTGAGATTTAAGATGAATGTTTTCCAGAGCAGATGCCTAATGCTAACCTTTGGAAAAGGCAGGGGCACTCTTCTGCAATTGAATGCACCAAGGGAGGTAGACACCTATCTCCTCTTTGTACCCTAGAAACTCATTATAAAATCATGTGTGTGGCCCATCAGAACTATTTTGGTACCTCTTTTCAAATGTACTCATCGTTCAGACAGCTACGATTGACTTTAGAGGGAGAGATGAGGCTGTGAAAA
The DNA here is from genome assembly GCA_011075105.1 of Heteronetta atricapilla. Classification (NCBI taxonomy): domain Eukaryota; kingdom Metazoa; phylum Chordata; class Aves; order Anseriformes; family Anatidae; genus Heteronetta; species Heteronetta atricapilla. The sequence goes on along the minus strand of CM021736.1, from coordinate 12,192,303 downwards.
GCATGCCTTCTCAGCAGCCCATTGCTGCCTCTGGCAGAAGTTCCTGCCACTCAGATCTGCCAGCTAGATTGTTCAGACGATTATTCCATGAACCATTAGGGACAAACTGAGCAGGGTTAGTTTAAACATGTAAATAGTAGCTTTGGTTCATTCCTTCTGCAAGAAATGGATGATCATCACAGAAGTAGCCCAGCTGGCTGGTAGGAAATAAATTTAACCATGTGACTCACTCTTGTCTCTCCTTCACCGAGTTTTAACTACATTTTTGGGAGAATGATGCTTGGAACAAATGAAAATAATAGCAGCAACAGCAGCAAAAGGTTTAGCTAAGGCAAGTAAAGAGGAAGTGACATCTAACTTCTAACGGTGGAAATGGCAACAGTGAGCTACTGTTTGGTCAGGGGCTGATAAAACTTCTCAACCAGCAGAGTCACAATTGTGTGAATAGGATGTATGGCTGTGCCCTTTCTGTGCTCAGAATGGTGAGGGGGAAATAAAACAGCAACAGTTAACTTATTTGAACAGTTTGTTTTCCTCTAGCCTAGAGTACTGGCCAAGTTCCTCTGTGGTAATTCCTGTTATCTTCTTGCCGCACTCCGTGTGATGGAAATTTCTTAGAAAAATCCCGGGGACAAGAGGTATGTTTGGCTGCTGTGTGCTAGTGCTCTAGAGTAGTGCTGAAGGTATTGGAATTGATTTTTATGAGTCTTCCTTCCAAAAATAGCCATAACTTCTCTGTTACGGAATGTTGCAAGGCTCATTTGTAGAGGAGCTGTGCACATGGAGAAATCACCTTACTTGGCTGACCTGTTGCCAGAGGAGGTCGTGGAGGCAGACCAGCAGGTTAAGCACAGCTATGGACTACAGGTCCACAGATGCTGAAGGAGGCAGATGTTCTCATCTGTGTAACAACAGTGGATGCTGGGGAGTGTAAACGAGACATAAACCACAGGTAGTGGTTTTTGTGCCCTGCCCGTCATCCTTGGAGACAGAATCCTGAGCTAGGTGGATCACTGGTTTAACCCTGTATTGAATGTCTGATGTTCCCATGGCATTCAGTATGTAACATTACTTAAAATACTATCCATACTGGATTTTAAGTTACATCGAGAGCAACAGAGGCACAGGGTGTTCTTTGGTCTTTTTCAGTCTTGTACTTTTTTGCATGATTAAAAACTAAACTTTCATGTTAATTGTTTGGGGAGTTGAGAACATATACTTTCACAAAAGATAACGTTTCAGTAAAAAAATTGTGGACTGCTGTCTCTGATGTTGCTTTAGGTTTGCGTTTTTATTTTAAGATGTACACCAAAACCCAAGTCTGCCTCACCATTTCTGGTGGGTGGCAAATCAAACTTAGTTGGATTTCATGAAAAATGACAAGTAACTCTCCAGAGAGTGATTCTCCACTAATCTGTGCAGTTACTAATGACTCCTATGAGCTGTCATTTTAAAGTAAAAATAGAAAATGTAAAATATTGATTACATATGCAAGTACAAGAAACATACAGCTGTATACTAGCTCTCTAGAAACATGTAGATAAAAATAGGTGTAAATCACACTTTTCCTGTTTGTACAGCACAAGTAATTGTGTTGCTATTGAGGAAATATGTCATAAGGCCATGGGCTTGTGTTTTGTTGAGTGAACTTTATTCCAGCTATGTTGTTGAAGAAAGCAACACTGGAAATCTTCTGAGACTCCTTTTCCTATATAAGAGGCATGTGCTTGTTATCATGGTGCTGCAGTAGTGAGTAATACCATGAAGCTGAGGCTAGGCTAGATCTTTGCTGTTCCATCAATTGCATATTCTAAACCAGGTGTTTACTGTAGGCCCTACACACTAGAAATGAACAGTGGCCTTAACAGTTCATGTTACTATGACACTTTTACTGCCTTTTCAATGTATTTTCTGGGGCTGTAACACTTTTTTTTTTTTTTCACTTAGGTTTATGTAATTCCACCTTTCTCAACCAAAATAATCTTGTTGATTTCACCAATGGTACCTGGCTAAAGCCTGTTTTCGTCCTAGCTTACTGGAGGCAAACATCTGGGTTATAGGCTTCATCATCCTTGCCCAGGTCGTTGCATCCATTGTGACTTTTCAGTTTGAACCATTGCCAGTTGATTTTGCCCAGAAACTTGTCTAACCAACTTGTGTCTCTAGCTTTTTTATAAGGACTGGTCAGAGAGATATCAAGATAGTAGGATTGTTTGCATAATCCACATATTTTATAAGATGGTGCGTATATAATAAGCTCAGAGTAATTATATAATAGGGTAGTCATCCAGCCAATGATTACGTTCCTTAGTAGGGAGCCTCAGTAATAGCTCTGGCATAAATAGTTGTTGTTGGTTTTTTTTTTTTTTTTTTTTTTTTATCGTCATTTCAAAATGGCTTTAACTAGTAACAGTGTTTAACTGAGATTGAATTCAAGTTTGCTTTCCAGTTCTTTTTGGAACAAAGGTTCTTTACTCAGAATAAACTTTAATGATGAACTTGAGGGTATTTTAAAAATAGGGTCTGCTGTGGAGGTTCATTACAGTGCTCATTCCCTTCCAACAGTGCGGTGCATGGATGTATATATTAGTCTCAAATAACACTTTATTAAAGAGTCTGAATAACCAATAAATAATGTGGTTCCTAATCTGGTAACATCATAGGTTCATACATGAAACCAGGGAGTTGACCAAACTTGCTCATTTTGTTGCATCAAGGGAGGTGGATTTCTGAAAACAGATTAGTGGACTGGAATCCATTTTGATATTAGTCAGTAATATACCTGTGACAACATACAGCACTGGGAGGGCTGTCTTTGTCTTCCATAGCTGGTAAAGTCATTTATTTACATATGAATATATGCATAACCAAGTTTGCAACTGATACTTCTTTTGGCCACACACAAAGCATGTTATCATTCTGAAGCTTCAGGCTAAATGTGTGAGCTCAGGTGTTTCTAATGCCCTTTGCATGAAATGTGAAATAATTGCTCAATTGTAGAGACTGTACGTATATTTATGAAATGCAAAATACAGGCATGCTCTCTGATTTCAAAAGTCTTAGGGAAATATGTATGTGGTGAGGCCACACCATCTTCAGAACAAACTTCTTGTGTTCTTGAATTGTAGATTTCTCAATCTTTAAAACTGGACCAAATGGCAGAATACCTTAAATACCTTTGTATGTGTTAAAGTGATTTCACTCCTACTAAATATATGCTGGGCTTACTGCTACTAACATGTGCTGAATGCATTTTCCTGAACTAAGTGCTTCTCTTAAGTTTCTGTGCTGTGGAACAGTGGCCTCCCTACCGAGAGGGGAAGAAACATGTGGGTATAGCAGTTGGTTAAGTAAATGAAGCAAGTCAATTGTGGATAAATAAAAGTAAGTGGCAAAGAGATAATAGAAGGAAATAGCGCTCCTTTGCAAAGAGCAGTAGACAATGGCCACCTCTCCAAGATGGTGCCAAACCCCCAGAAGAATCAAAGGCTTCATTCTTACTGGAGAGACTGAAGGAAGGTCGAGTTCAAAAGTAGCTTTGGGTCAAAAAGGAGGGAGGAGAGGGAGATGGTTCAATCGCTGAGATGAGTAACTTCAGTTAACGTTTAAGTGACTGAGATGTCATTGAGAGAGCTGCTGCTTAGGAAGAGACCTGCCTGGCTTATATTTTCACTATGGAGCCACACGAAATCAATATCTGAAATAGGCTGCTCCAGGTGCAGGTTGTCATTATACCCTATTTACCGGTCCTTATTGATCCTCTCCTTCCATGTGTGTGACGCTGGGTCTTTTGAGGCCACATGCCTTGGTTGTCTTGTGGCAATAAGCCAAGCCGTTCTTATAAATCCTTCCTAATGAATTATAGGCGAAAAAAGCTATACTCTTCCCTAACTGGGTCTTTTAGGAGGACAGTCAAGACTCTTGTGCAATTTAACCCTGGTATTTCTGTAATACAAACTGTGTCTTCACTTAGAAAGCTATAAATCGGCATGAATGCTGAACGCATGCCGTAAGCCATATTGCCACTGTACCTTCAAGTCATGACTGAACTTTTTTTTGTAGTGTATGAATGCAGGTGGTTTCAAGTCTAACTGTACAGAAAGCTGAAGTTAAAACAGGCTTTTATAAGTGAATGAGTTGTTCTGACAAAGATTCTGTTTTCTTTGGATGTATGATTATATTGGTTTCATTGCAAACTTTTACACTGCTCCTCTGACTTTACCAGTTTCCTCACGTGAAGAATAAAGACTGAGGAGAAGCCAGGGAAACTTGCAAGAAATGCATATCCTTGAGGTAAATGTCAGAGTGACGGCTCTTGGGACTAGATGTTATGTAAGGATTTTTTTCACACAACATGACCAGCTAGAAAATACCTGTTTCCAGCTGTGCCTTGCTATTATACTGTTCAATTCTGATCTGCAAACTCTCTGGTGGGAGTGAAAGGGTAATTTGTTTTCTGTGCCATTACTTTTGGCTCCCTCAGCTCTGCCTGCCAGCAAGAGTGCTAGTGGAGTGGCACCAGCTCTGGCTGTAGGCCGTAACTAGCGGCCTACCCCAGGGGTCGATGCTGGCTCTAACACTGCTGAGCATCTCCATCAATGATCGTGGTGACAGGGCATGTTTGCTGAGGGTACAGAATCGGGAAGAGTGGCTTGTACACCAGAGGCTCTGCTGTCCTTCAGAGGGACCCGCACAGGCTGAAGAAATTAATCCAAGGGAAAAGCCAAGTCCTGCACCTGGGGAGGAGCAGCCCCAGGCACCAGTGTGTGGTGGGGGCCACCCAGCTGGGAAGCAGCTTGGTGGAAAAGGGCCTGGTGGACATTAAGTTGAACATGAGCCTTCTAGCCCCAGCCTTTGGTGGTTCCGTAACTCTGGGCATGCTGTCAGTGAGATGCTTTCCCATGTACCTGTTGTGAGGAAAACAATTGATTTTTACCTTGTCCATGTATACTTTTTTAGTGAGCTAGGACTTGGTGATTTCAAAAATTACCACAGAATGAATCTGAAGGAAATTGCATGGTGAGCATCGTGAGGGCAATACCTCTGCTGTAAGTGAATGTAGGTAGTACGGCCTGGAAAAAAACAGGCTTGGGTGGTAAATTGTGAAGCATTTGTAGCAGCAGAACAGCTTAATGATGCTGAGAGTCCTTTCCTGTATGTATTAAAAATAAAAACAATGGTGGGCCTAATCTCAGACACATGTACGAGTGTTTTCAGCAGATAGTCTCTGAGTTTAGAAAAAAGATAAGGTCTAATATGCTAAGGAGGAAGGGTTTATTTAGTTTTTAGGAACTTTTAGACATGTTGAGTCCCTGATAATCTCAGCAGCAGATACCTGTGGTTAGGTTGTTGAGAAAGTGTCTTCTATATGCATCTAAAAATTTTAACCATAGTTTTTCAAAAACATTGTGAGGCGTAATGCTATTGAATGAGATACCAGAGTCTGAAAAGCCCCACTCAATAAACTGATATGTTGTTCAGGAAATTGATGATATATCAAAAGATGTTTCTTCAGATAGCAATCACTGGTATAGCTTCCCAGAATGAATGTGAAATTCGAACACAGAGAAGCCTGTGTCTGCTTATAATGGTGCTGGTTTTCTGTGCAGAGTTCTGGGCTTATATTGAGAGGGGTCTGACACATGACAAAACTGATGAAAACTGTTTCAGCCAGCAGTACTTCTTGTGACCTTAAGCATTCCTTTGTTTGAGTGTGAGATTAATTCAATGAACATTTGATGGTGTTTTGTTTTTAATGATCAAATATACTGGATAGAAGCAGGTCCTGCAGTTTAAAGATGAAATATATATTTAAACTGAAGCATATTCTCCCAAACAGGAATAGAATTATGAATGTATGTCCTCCTATCAAATCTTTGTGTACAGAGCATAGAAGCCACATTCATGGTGGCTTTTTTATTTCCTTACTGATTCATTTGGAATAACAGAATGTTTTCTTTAATCTGTTTTTAATGGTTAATCCATAATTTGATAGTTGATCTGGAATTTTTTGTCTGCCCTCAAAGCTGTGGGAACGAAGCAGTGCCCACTGGTGACAAACTGGTTATCTTGCATTCAAGTCACTCAGTAGAAGGAACGCCAAGGTACAGGACTGGGTTTTGTCATGGTATGATGGATTGTACCTGCATCTTTTAAAAATAAGTGTGCCTGTGTTAGTTCTATTAAACTAAAAGTTACTGTTGTAAGGGGCAGTAATCCGAGTGGAACTACAGCAGTGCTTGCGGAGACCTGTTGTGTCCCCTTGGGTGGGATCAGCCGCGGGCACAGCTTCTGAACCTGGGAGATCCACCAGGAAATGGGAAAGCTTCAGGGTGAGGGAAGTTCAGGTTCTGGGAGGTGGGCAGGCGTTGTTTGGTCAGCCAGTCTGTCAGTGTTTTACAGGCCTCTTGAGGTGACCTCTATATTCAGTGTGGTGAGTAGCATTAAGTGGGCATTGCCTGCCCACGCAGAGACACTGCTTAAGTGGCCAAACGCATACATGAGCTGAGCAGCTGCACTAAGCAGTTTTTTCACAAACTGGCATAATTCCATCTCGTTCCACTTTCCTGTCTAATAAAATAAGTGATCTTTGTTCTCACGTGGATGTCTTGGAGTCGTCACTCACTTATCTTCATGACTGCATGTGTACGAGAAGGGGTTTGGTTTTCCCTGTTTTACAGGAGACAGACAGGGCATGAATTGACTTGTGTGTGCTATCTTACAGTGCTCTGCGCAACGACTGTGTCTTAAAGCTTTTCAAAAGCTATGAGGAAGGGGGCTTATCGTTATGTTTTGCTTTATGTTTAGAGGATTCGAGAGCAAACTGCTGCAGTCATCTGACTGCAGAGAATTTTGCCTTTGCTCACTTTGTTTAATCTCTAAAAGTCCTTATCAAAAATCATTACTGTTTCAAAGTCTCATGGAGGTATAAGAGCCTTGTGCCTACTGAAGGAAGCCCAAAGCAGTTAATTTGTTGTTTCTTTTCAAGGCAAGGTGCAATGTGTCTTTTGTGTAGCCAGCCTTGGCAATGCTTTCCCCTCCCCAACTTCTTTGTCCCCCTTCTTCCCTTCCCCCGCCTCCCCAATTATTTTTCCAGAGCCCTTGGCTTGCTGCTTCTGGGGCAGCAGCAGCAGCTGCTAGTGCTGTCCTGTAATTCTTCCATCCCGGTCACAGGGGACTCGAAGGGAGAAGACGGTCTGTCTCAGCAGCAGTCCACCAGCTGCTGCTACAATGCATAATGCGTAAATTTGCAAAATATAGCTTTTAATTTTGCTTTGCAGTCAGAATGAAAAACTAGAACACACCACCACTGCCATCATTGATTGATTAATAGAAATCTACGTCCTCTGCTCCTTGTTTCAGACTCAGACCAAAAGTACTGGAAGTGGCTAAAAATAAAAGGTAAGAATACTGGCAGACTTTAAAACTGATGGAGTAATTAACAATGCAGAGTTGTATATGTATGCTTGAGAATACACTATAGGAAAAAATCTGTTGAGTAACACAAAATATTCGACTACGTCAGAGTATAAAATTATGCTTATGGTCCTATTACTTTCTGAAGAGTGCAGATAAGCAGGGTTTCTTTGTTCAAGTGTCAGTGAATGAAGGAGTTGTACATATTCTAGCATAAGCAATTTTCCTGAAAATGTATATTGAACTGCATTTTTCGGTTTGGGGGCTTTCTTTTGAGGGATCAGAGCGAGGAGGAAGGAGAGAAGGGAGCATAGTTGCTATTCATTGTCTGCTAGCCATGAGGTTGGAGCATCAACAATGTTTTGTTCTGTGCCCAGTCGTGCACTCCGAGTAAGGAAGCAGCACACAGAAAAGGTAAGCAATCCCCAAACTACACTTATAAATGGGTTTGTAGCCTCTTTAAGTGTATATTCAAGAATGACCAAATCTCCTTGTTAGACTGTTTGAGAACCAGCCAAAACATGGCCTGAGTTTGTGACGGAACTGGTGTTCACTGAATAGTTTGACTCAGTGTGTAGTTCAGAAGACCTGAACTATAAAACACTATTCATCCATGAAAATAATTCATGTGGTTGTGGCGCACATTGTTGGCCAAAGAAAGACTGCTGTGTGTAGAGCTGAGAGAACTAATTTTATCACAAGTCAGTTTTGCAACCAATGTCTCTAGAGACCATGTTGCCTTCTTTGTTTTTCTTTAAGTGCTCTGAAGTCCTTTGTTGTAGAAGCTGTACGGGAACTGCAGTGCCGGGAGGATGGCACAGGAACTTCTCTGTGCCAAGTTGTTACGGGGAGCATGAGATGAGCTGTGTCCAGGCTTCCTTGCTGGTGGAGGAGCTGGTGGCAGCTGGCTATCTACTTTTCTCAGTTGGTTTCATTGGGATCAAGGGACTCGGAGAAGCCAGCTGCCATGTTGGCATGCCTGCTAGAGGTTGTGCGTGAGGGATGGTGGTGATGGTGTTGGCTGTGGGCTGCTGCCCTCCAACAGGCACCACGGAATAAACCCAAATGTTGAGCAATCACTGATCTCGTTTTGACAATGTGTCCACATTTTAACTATTCCGCTGAACAGCTGCAAGTATGCTAGCATGTGGATTGTACATTTTGCTACTAATTAGTATACGGTGGGTCCAAACCAAAGCTTCTAATGCAAATTCGCTTGGATTTGTGTGGGAGCAGATCTGGACCTTGCCTTTGTGGAACAAGCTAAATCTACTAGTAATGGCATGGTGTAATCTTGTGCCGATTCCCAAAATCACCCATCCTCATTTTTGCGTGTTTGATGTGTAGCTAATGTCAACAATCTGAAGTGATAGCGTAAAGAAACTCATGACATATTACTCCCAATAAATACATTGTACAGACATGCTGGCAGAAATAAACTCAATCTAGATCTTTCTTTGGGACTCCAAAGGAAAAATACAATTAAAATAGTTTAAAGAATCAACAAAGCATGCTGTGTGCATGTGTGTGTGCAGCTATTATCTAAAATTTGTTGGATTTTTTTTAGTCTATGAAAGATACAGCCCCAAGTGTACACTGTGCCTTCCAGCTCCAGGGCAAATACAGGAAGAAGGGATTTATTCTATGGTGACCCATTATACAGGCACCTGGGAGGTAAGAGAAAGAAAGAGGAGTTTTGCCCTGAAGTCCTTCCAGATTTATTTATTTATTTTTTAAAATAAACATGGTATGGTCAAATATTTATATAAAAGTGGTGTTCAGTGGTCTCACTTAATTGAGGAGGGAAGTCAAATCCAGTGAAGTGCAGATGGCTTGTGTAGTTCAAGTGTAGTGTTTTGGGTATACTGCCCACACACTTGCAGAAAGAGAAGATAGAAATGAAAACAAGAGAGACTGTGTTCACAAATACTCACAGCAGAATACTTGGAGCAGAATACTTGGAAACACTGCTTTAGCTAGCGTTCATAATATTGCATGTTACTAGTTCTTCAAAGTTCCGAAAATTAACTATTAAAAACAATCTGAGCTTTAGACCGTAAAGGAAGACCACTAGGATACATTTTAAAACTTCAGTGAAGCAAAGTGGGTAGGAGCTAGCTAACGTCCTTCTGACCGTATGGCAGCAGGAGCCTCTAAGACTCGCAGTAAGGATGCTAGGAAATCAAGCTCCCTTTTTCCAATATGTGTTTTCATTTGTCTTCCTCTTGTAATAAAGGCATCTACCTTCTGCCAGTATTTCCTGAGCTATGCAGTGAATTCTTTTGAAGATTATTAAATTGGCATTTTCTTGACTTTTCCTTCCTTTCAAAATTAATATCTTTAACATTTGACCAGTCAAACTCCCAGGCACAGCTTCTTCCATGCAGCAGTAGCTACCTCAGCACTGCAAACAAGACCCTTGCTAGATGCTGATTCTTACAGCACAAGCTGTTTTCCATCTATTCTGCGAGGAATGATTTTTAATGAAAAGAACAGCATTAAATTCTCAATGACAACCAACCTTTACTCATTTCTTCCCCTGTGGGGATTTGATGAATCTCTGCAGCTTCCTGCTTAGACGCCGTACACAGGGGATACCACTTTGGGGGCATAGCTAACCCATGAATAATTGAAGGAGTGGTTTTTGAGGGAATACTTTGAACATTTCCAGCAGCTCCAGCCTGACTGCGCATCTCCCATGTAACTCTCTTCACATCAGAGTTAGAAGGTGGCTTTTACTGTTTAATCATTTCTGTAAAACTTAGGCTGTGTGGTAAGCCCGTAGTCTAATCTGTTGATCCATTCTGGTGCTTAGAACAAAATATGTTAAGGCAAGAATGATAGAGAAAGGGATAATAGGAAATAGTTTCAGAAGAGGCAACTAAAAGCACATTGCATCCCTCCTGAAAGAATACAATAACTAGACAATGGGAAACTCACTTCTAAATTCCACAGCTGAAAAAGGCCTTGATGATCAGACCTTATAAAAATACTTATTTCCCAAGATCTTGTCCTTAAAGGGAGGGAGGGAGGGAGAAAGAGGCAGAACAAAACATAAGTTCCAAGCTTGCTAAACATGTCACTTGGGATAACATCACTTCTGTTTGTCCTGAGTAAACACAATGCTAGATCAAGAGCCAGAGGATAATCTTTCACTCTAAATTGTTTTCCTGTAATATCCAAGGCTGCGCAGTATAAAATCAGGAGTGGAGAAGCCATTCTCAGTCTTCTGCTTTGCCTGCTGATACAAGCATGATTTTATTATACAAACATTTGCTCCATTAATTGTGATTATTCCTAATCCTCCATTTTGCTTAATGGCAAAACGTTTCACTGGAGGAAAAAAAAAAAATTAGATTAAAGTAAAGACTTTCAGACAGTAAAGGCTACTAATTGAAACTGGAAGGGATTCTCCCATGATGTAAATTCAAAATTACAAAAATTACTGCTAAGATAACTGGACAAGTAATACCTCAAAATCTTGAGACAGGCATGTTAAGTTTTTGTGTGGTCTAATGCACTATTTTTTTTTCCTGCTCTGTAAACTTAGCCTAGCTTTAGTAAACATTCACACCTATAGTTAGACATATGTATGTTTGTACAACATGCATTATTTTTTTTTTGTCTTCTGAAAGAATGTAGAGGTTTGGGTTGTGCATGTGTGCCCATGGGAACCTCTAAAAGCAAGCAAATCACAGAAGTGGATGCTGGAACTCTGTTTTCCTCCACAGGCTGTCCTACACAGCAGAGTAGAGGCCTTCAATTTTTTCTCCTCTGGAGGTTGGTAGTGCTTTCACCAAAGCAAAACTGCAGCATGTGGAGGTTTACGTAACCCCCCTTCCTCCCCAGCCCAGACGGGAAGTGCCAGCAGTGGGCTGCTCCTGGCTCTCCCTTCCCTTCCCGTACCACAAAACCCTCACCGGCAGGCGCAGGGCTGGGTGCTGGGCGTCTAAAAGCGTCCACGTGGACACTTCGCCGAGAAAGGCAGCAAAGTTCAGTGCTCTAGCTGAGTCTGTCGAGTGGTAGGACAGTACTTCATACTGACTTTTGAGGTTGTATAGCGTTTATTAAAGCTTTTGAAAGAAAATATTAGAACAAAAGACAAAAATGCTCAAATACTCATCAGTAATTTCTGTTGTTTCAAAAATTTTAAGCCTACATAGTTGTGGGTCTTTGTTTTTTTTTTTCAGTGTCTTGTTTTAACACGATTTTAGATTCGTAGTGTGGCATGTAGGTTACGTCTGTCATTAAGGAGCCCCAGTGAAACAGAAATTCACGTGGTTGAAAGGTCTGTCTCTGAAATCAGCTAATTTCTGTTCACGTTCTGTTCCGAGCCTCCCTCCGTTCCCCCGCCCCCAGGTCCATTAGGCGTGAGTCGGATTAGCTCAGTGACTCTTATCAGGCCTCCTTTTCCTGTTACCCCCAGATAAATTTATATGACTTCAAGAGTGAACTCCAGGCATAACCTTAAATCCTGCTGGGGACAGGAGCTGCATTTGCTGAAGCTCAGTGCTGGTGAATAGTACCCCACTGTGCTCTATATGGGAAAGTGTGTGGGTGGCAATTTACATGGTAAACAAAGGCAGGCAGGGAAGGCAGATAGTTAAGCTTATGTTTCTTAATGCTTTCGATCTCTTTAAAACGTTGCTGTTGAGAATTAGCAGCAAGAAATATCACAAAAGGAAGATTGGTGTAGATTTTGCTATTTTAAGCACCAATCTTTAATTAAAAGGAATTTTAATGCATGTTTATTGTGAAATTCAATTTATGATTTGAAATTAAATTTAGGAATATCAATTGTGCTGATCTCTTGGTAGTAGCAAATAAAGACTGTACCTGCATCTGTTTCCTTTAAAGATAAATGGGATCCTTTTATTTCATCAGCAAAAGGGGCTCACAGCCTAACAGTGGACGTGAGAGCATCCCCCTCCTGCTGCCTTAAATAGGTCCTTTGCTTGTTTGTCATCAAAGGTGTAGGGAGGGAACATGAATTAGATGGCAAGGGACTAGAAAGAGTGTCAGGAAGTATTGACATCCTTATTTGTGCCGTGTATCTACTATGTGACCTTGGACAAGTCTCTTCACCTATGCCATATCTTGTTATTAGATTATAAATCTCTGCTGGGAGAATGCATGTTGCAGTTTGCTTTTGTATCTGGCAAGGGGTCTATAGATATCAGTGTAAAACAAATAAGAGAAATAAGGGCAGCGTTTTTTCTGGAACACTAGCCTTTGCTGGAGACAGCGGTTTCTGCTTCAGCCCGACTCTTCTGCTCTAATACCCAGCTTAGCTGCAAAAAGGCAGCAGCTTCACTCTGCTGCCTTCCTAGCCCAAGTTGCAGCAGGAAAAAAATCTTCAAAATTTTCAAGATAAATGTTCTGAGTGACCGTGTAGCCTTTGAAAAGTGTTACAAATATATTGCAAAAAAATCAAAAATAAGATGTGATTAGTTGCAGTGTTTTTTCCTAGATTAAAGTAGAAGTTTCCCTGTGGCATTGGTGTACGAGTTGTGTTCAAGCCGAGGTTACCACGTACGCTTCCCGGGGGGAAGGCTTGGCATCCAGAAGCAGCCCGGCCATGTGGTTACCGATCCCCACGCACATCCTAACGAGTACAGCCCATGGCACTTCGGGGAAGTAACTGGTTTATTCCATGTGATGAACCTCGTGTTCCAGTTCACCTCTCGTTTTGACCTGCTGCCCTCCGTGCCTGTGCTGACGCTGGGCGGGAGCCTCGCCTGGGAGACGCTCCCTTCCAGCTCGCTGACTCGCATCCAGGCTGCCTGCGTGCGCTGCCACGCGGAGAGCTGCCGCTCTGTGCGGAGGGAGAGCTCCTTGTGCAATGCTCCGCGTCACGAGGGTTTTGTCGGTACAGCTGGCCACAGGCTGCTTCCGTCCCCGTCCTGAGTAGGGTTTGCAGTGCGGCTGATTAGTGGGCATTCGGCACGCTGTCTTCTGCGGGATTTGCCAGGAGATGTTTCATGGATTTGCATGTCACTGCGAGGAAGAACTTGCTTGCTTATTGCAACTCTGTCAGCTTTTCTCTGGAAAAGCTTACAGATCTGGAGGAGCGATTCCTTTTTAAAAGAACACACCTTTGAGGCAATTGAGAAATGTGAATTATATTTTTCAAGATTTTTGCTTCCAATGCACTAACAAAAAAATTGAGAGAAGTGAGATTTCCACACAACAGTCATTTTAATTCTAGGACTTGAGTCTTTAATTTCAAAATAACATTTTAATTCAAAATAACATAAGAAATATTACTTTTTAATGGCTGCATAATGTCAGAAAGGATAAATATGTCAGTCTAATGTATGTGCCTGCATAGAGCCAGGAGTCTCCTTTGCAATAATATTTCTATCACGCTGTTTAATTTGTTGAAGCTTTTAAAAGATGTCATGTGATGCAGTAATTTAAAAAGTAAAAAATTAAGATAGCAGAGACATGACACGAATACAATGTAATGTTCACGTGGTTCAAATTGCTTGGAATAATATTCATATGCTGTCCCTATTTGGTCCTTGGGCATGACTTTGCTAATAGTAGTGAGGGTATTGGCAAAGGCCTTTCCTGGTAATTACATCCTAAAAATAATTAAATATGAAGGTGGTGCTAGCAAGATGCTAATTGTCTTACTAATAAACTTCAGATTTTTCACTTTCTGAGAACCATGAAATTAGAGCACTTGATGTAACAGTTCTCCACAAGCGGAGATGGCTGCTCAGAGTACCTGAGTGAGCCAGTGGGCTGTCCTGCGGTGTCGTAGCAGGGGTCAAGGCTTCGTGCATAAGGCACTGGCACAATGCTGGCTCTGCGTCCATGGGATCTCAATTAATCCCACCGTGTAGAAGAGGTGTAGTACCACTCACTGTCATTTCTTGTCCTTTCTGCTTATAGGCGTAGTCTTTTTGTTTTATATACTTATCAGGTTGGTTGTTGGCTTAGAGCACTGCTGCAATACGGGCAGTTTTAATGGTGTTTGCCATCGTGTAATAAAACCATTTGGGATTGTCTGTGTAAATAGGGGGTATTTCAACTCCAACCATTTTCACCTATTATCAGTTCAGCTGTTGAAAAGGCAACAGATGTCGCTTAGACAGCCCGCTTTATTCTTCCAAAAGCCAAAGCTCTTCTCGAGGAAGTACGTGTAATTCTCAGAACCAGCCTGGAACAGCAGCAGTACAAGACCAGCAAGGCAAAAGGAAATGAAGGTTTCAGCAAGTGCTTCTGTAAAAGTTGGAATGCAGCTGGTCCCCAGCAAGGCAGGCTGCTGTACCAGGACATGGTGTGCGTGTTGGGTAAGCGTGGCAACCGGCAGGGGCTCACGAGGAAGCCTGGCTTCTCTCGGGACGTCTGAGCTGGTTCCACCTCAAGCTGTCTGGTCCCTTTCTTGGAAACTGTCTCCCGTGCTGCAGCAGGGCTGACAGAGCTGCTCATAAACAGCAGCTGCTGACCTGCTCTAAATGACAGTCTGGTTTATTAAGGAAAACCAAAAAGCAGTGCTTCTGACATAGTAATCTTTATAGTGGCCGTCCACCTGTGACACATGATGTGCGAAGCCTTGAGCTGAGGCCGCTACACAAGGGTGACCATACACTGATGGCTTTCAGTAGGAGCACGTTCCAGCAAAGGCTAGAAATCATTTCAGTCTACCATGAAGTAGTTGTAGGCAATTTAGAAAAAAATATTGCAAGTAATTGGCAGGAAAAGCCTCTACTTCTTTGTAGTAAACAACCTATTTTTGCTGAAATTTCTCTCCATGAAATAAAGTTTTTGAGTTATTGCAGGTTTTGTTACAAGGCAGGTTGAAGTTTAGCTCATCCCCTAATTTATCAAATACAAGAGATCTACAGTTAAGTCCAGGTATAGTAACATACATCTGCTGAAACTTGTGATACAGTGAATTTTTTGGCCCTGGTGAAGCATTATATCAAACATGATTTTAAACCTATTTGTTGCGTCTCTTAGAGTTTTTGAAACCTTTGACTTTATCCTGTAACTGCTCTCAAGAGCTGATTTTTATCAAAGTTTCATTATATAAATCTTTTCCAGTCTTGGGAAGATAATGCATCCTTGTGCAAAACCGGCTTCTCGCTGAAATCAATGAATAGCGAGACCCAATTGCTCGCAGGGCAGTGCTGTTGTTGCAAGGTTATCAGGAGGTGAAAGGTACGAATCAGCTATTGGCTCCAATAACTCCTATGAGGGAAATATGGGGAAAAAAGATGCCTTTTTTTGTAAATGAGATAACATAGTGGATGTTTAAGGAAGGATTCTGACCTTTGCTGTAAGAGGTGCAAGTGCAACAAGATTTTGAGACTTCGGGAAGAGGAGGCTTAGATGCTCCCATTTGGGCTGTAACGGGAGGAGAACTTCTGCAAGGAGCATTCATAATGCTTGTCATGGGGTTACAGCTGTGTATCCTGCTTTAAAAAGCAACCCTTTTTCCTCTGCCTCTGAACTGCTGGGCTTGTTTGGAAGAAAGAAATACCACAGAAAAAACTATTCTTGAAATATTTGTGACCGTTTGGGAACTGGGAAGAATTGAAACTCTCCTAGGATTTCTAGACCAAAGTGATGCTGGTAAGTATATCTGCTTCTGGAAGCCAGCCTGAACCACCAGGACTTTGGAGGTTTGTATGGTGCTGGTGGTAACTGATGATGCCTGAAAAAACAGTTTGATGTATTGGGTTTTGAACAAGGAAAACTTGCTGTGAAATATGGATTGTAATATATTTTAAAACATTTAGAGAGCTAAAGAATTATTTTGGTTTCTTCCCCCTTCTGTTTCTGTTCCTAATAAATCTGAAATACTGGTGTTACAGAGATGATGTAAGAGGAGACCAGCAGACACTCTTAAAGGTGAGAGGTAGACACGTTAAGATTCTGAACAGCATTCTGCTCTCTCTCCTTATTTGAAGAAGCATCTCTTTAACATTTAACACTATTAGCACATCAACATTGTAAAAGATGATGGTAGCGTGTTTAAAATATTCTGTGTATTTTTAAGTATCTTGCATACGTTGTCATCCCGTGTTTATAACACAATGCGTATTAAGTTCAAAACCTTGAAAATTCCTTATTTGTGTAGTTGAGAAACATCTGAGAAAAAGGATTTTTCAGGCTAGACTGCCTGAGTTCCTATCTCAGATGAACTGGAAATCCAAAGTCTTTCCCATTTCCTATGAACAAAAAAGTTTTAGAAAAAAATGCTTTGAAATTGGTGTCTCTTAAATGAAGCAGTATGCTGTCCACCCTCTAGCTTCTCAATAGCTTTGTCTGTAACACAGCTCTGTAACAAAAATATTAGCATATCTGCATTGTTACTTGAGCTCTTGAGCTGCAGTGATAGTGCACCCCTGACCAAGACCCTGGCTTATTTTAACCACTGTCAGAAGATCAAGACTTGACACTCCCAATTACTGAGCCTTTGAAACTTGCAGTATCCAAGGCAGGGAAAGTTGATATTTCAGAATATTTCAGATTCAGACACTGTTTTTGGAGGGAACTTTATTTCATCACGTTCAAATCAGTAATCCTGGGTCTTTATCCAACAACGAGCTGCATGCAAGTAGAAACCTGCTGTCATGGAATTGTCTTAAAGGTTCAGTGCCTGTGAGCTACTGAAAAGTATCTTCAGAAGATTAGAGCTAAAGCCACTTGGTTTAGATTCCCTTTAGACTTTGTTGTTGTTGTTTTTTAACCATTTTGGAGATGCCACCTTGCTATGAAAGGGCGTTCCATGCAGAGGTCTCGCGGATCCCAGCAGACAGGAGGGAAACAGGAGCTCCCAAGGAAGTCATCCCTTACCACACCTTTCCTCTCCTGGGTTTTAAAGATTGTTTGGCAAGCTTGTTTGCTTTGGCAAAACTTGTAATTGATGAGCAATTTTTAAGAAAAGCTTTACTAATAACTTACCGAAGTTAGTGTTCTAACTGTTACGCTGTGTCTTACAGCTTAATTTATTGATTAATGTTTAAGCACAAACAATTGAGATGCAGTATATTTTGGCAAACTAGCTAGTTCTCGTTTGCATTTGAAAACAATCAAACCAAACTCTAAAGCCCAAGAAGAGCTGTTGTATCTTCATTTTTGTTCTATGAACATTTACTCTGGTTTTAAGGCAGAGTTAAAAATGCAGCTTTGGAAAATGTTGTCATCTAATGCTCAGTGATAGTGTCTGCAAGTTGTCGTCCCTTGAGCATTACCTACCGTTATGAAGAGGGAAGCATGCTTGTATTTTTATTGTACCAAAGAAATCAGTACACTGTTTTTATTTTTAAAAATATAAATATGCATTTAAATAGTAGTGCCTAAAAGTGTAGGGATTAAAAGTGCTAGTAAAAGTTTTGAGATTTTTGAGCTATAAAAATATTTACTCAAGTATCAGTGCTAAGACTGGATTGTAGAAAAACACATGAACACGATAACTTCAGTCTTGATCTTATTTTGCAGGGTATTTAGTGTAAACTTACCTGTACATATATATTAGTGCAGTCCTGACTCAGAGCTGTGTCAATCAAACAGCTTAAATAGATAAATAAGTTCATAATTCCATGGAGATAAAGTGAGCTCCAGAAAATCCAAGCCTTGGGAACTTGCAAGTCCAAGGATCTTGGCAGAACTCTCTTTTATGTCAAAACTAAAAGGTATTTTTGTGGTTGACTGGCCTTTCCTGAAAGGACAGAAGAGAAGGAATGCAAGTGAATCTGCAAAGTGCCGGGCCTATTGGTAACTGAGTTAAACCACCAGATGTTGTTCACCACACACACAAAGCAGGGAGAAATGCTGTTTTCATCTTAACTTTTCCTGAAGTTGCTTCTAGACCAGCAAGCAAAGTGGATAGCATCTATAAGAAAAGCCGTATGCATGTTTGCAGAGTAGGCTTTACCAGTCAGGCAGAGTTTATGAACAGGATTACTTAGCAGATGCACTGAATGGGGAATGGATGAGAGCTAGTCTTGAGCTGGATAGAAGAATTTTCAAAATGGCAAAGGAAATCTTTTACGGTTTGTTGAAGGACTTTACCACACCAAATTCCAAAGAGAAAATGCTTATTAAATGTTCAGCTACATGTTAACTACTTAGATAGTTTTAAGAAGAATACTGTATTTAAAATACGTTTTAAAACAAACACACACACACACACACACACACACACACACACACACCCACACCCACACACACACACCCCCCCAAAACCAGGTACTTTTCAGCAATAACTAAAGGCAATAGGCCAAGACCAGGAGGTGTTGGTTCAGTTTTGGCTCTGTCACTCTCTTATAAGGCTTTGGGGAAATCACTGGCTCTTTCTGGGACTTAGTTTTTGTCCTCCAGACAGAGGTAGAACCATTTATGTCCTGCTACTGACAGTCTTGAAAATGAAGCTTGTAAAGTTTTCAGCAGTAGATGCACTTAGATTTTTTTTAAATGTGCCTGACCATTATTCAAATGTAGTCTTCTAATATTGCTGCAATAAAAGTAAGATTATGTTCACTTTTTGTACACCAAGCCAGGTTATAGATGCATTTGACAAATCAGAAATATGAAACTTGTTCCCTGAAGGCCCACTATCTCATTCTTGTTGGTAATCATGCTATTTGGTCCCGGCAGAAGAGAGGCTTGTATTTGTGCAGGTCCCTCTGGTTAGTGCTGCACACCTTTTCCCTTCTAACAGAGTGTATTTCCTAACAGTTGGTACATTTTCAATCAAAAGGTTTGTTGCAGTCTCCTTAAAATGAAAACAGAAAGATGAGGTATTCAAGTTGGAAAAGAAAAAAAAAAAAAAAAAAACAAGCAAACCAACAACAACAACAAAAACCACCTGCAACTTGTGTGGTACTGTTCTGTGCTTTTTAATCACATTGGGCAGCATCCCAGGGGTGCCACTTTACCACTGCAGCCAGCCAGTGACTTAATCTTAAGTAGGATTTTAATGAAGATCCTGGTGAGGATGTAGTAAAACATTCAGTAAGGGCACTAAACTTACCTTTTTGTCACTTTCAGCTCCTGCAACATACAAACTCCTTTTACCAAAGGCTATTTTGTACTGCTGACAATCACAGCTCTTAAGGTTTTTCACTTTCCCCCTGTCCCCACAATTTTGTTTTAGGATCAAGCTGAGACTTGTTTTTGTTTCTCAGCTAGTCTGAGCCCCCTCCCCAGCCTGAGAGCAGTTACAGATGCTGTCCGTTAGGATCAGCTTCCTTGGTTTAGCCTTGGAGATGAAAAACTCCTGCCCTTCCTCCCTGCCTCCAACACTGATTACCTTCTGTAAACCTGCTTGCTTCAAAACCTTGTTGTTCGAAAGAGCATCGTATGGGATGGGAGACAATGTGCTGGGGAGGGTGGCAGGGGAAATGAGAGCGCTTGACTGTCTGCGTATAGATAGATTTCTCTAGCTGCTCCACAAAGCTGTAGATCTTTACAAGCTTCCTCCCAAGTGCCTTTGTTCTTTGTACAGCTCGCTTGCAAACCTGGCATGTGGAATTGTTTTATTCAAACTTTACTGAAAGACAGGATGTACCTTAGAATTAGAAATATGATGGGCTGTCAGCCTCTTCCCCAAATTCCATCAGATCTCAATAGTTCCTAATAAATGAACTGACAGCTTCTTAACCAGATGGTACAACAGGAGCTTCGTTCTGATGTAACGTTTTAAATTGTGTTGTTCTAACAGGTATGCAATTTATATCTACCTCCTCATCTTTGGGAATGAGAAGTGAGCAAGGAAAAGTAGTTTTTCCCCTGATCTGCGGTCATGTTAAAGAATTTGAACTATGTCAAAAGTTAGGATTGGATATCTTGCGGAAATATTCTCAGGCTCTGAGAAATTAAATGACTAGTTATTTAAGGATTCAGTGAATACTTGAAGTATTAAAGAAGCTTAATGCTTTTTTTTTCTGATTTCTGGTAGGCAAGCACCATATCTAACAGCAAAAAGAAATAAGTAGTTAGTTGAGTAGGCTTACAGAATCTTAATTTAAATGTTTATATGATGGAAACACTAGACAACTGGCAATGAAGAATAAATGTTACTCTATTTATTCCACTACCCATACTTTTTCTACCTGCTGTAAATATTGTTGCATTAAAAGCTGATTTTAAAAAAATGACAATACCAAACATCACGGTGGCTTTCTATACAGATATAATTACATTCATTTTCTATTTCCACAGCTAGTGAAGTGCCTTGCTGAAGGACAGGCATAGCGACACCAAACTTCTCAAGTGTCATTCACATAGAGGTCTTACAATTTTTCGTTGGTAGATGACTCTCTTGGTAAAATCGGTCTGAGGATAAATCAGTAATGAGGGAATGGTGCTGCCAGCTGCATATTGCTGGGTGGTTTTGCAAAATTGAATTTTTCTTCCTCAAGTTGTAGAAAACTGTTAACACCATGGAAACTACCACTGAGAATGATTCTTGTATTTATCTTTTCACTTGGAAGGTCAGATACAACTCAAGTGAATTAGGGACTGCAGTGTTTATCAGGTCTGTGACCACTTCCTTCATAGTAATTAAACCAGAGTACAAGCAATGGTGCTTACAGCCCAAAACATTTTTCAGAGAAACAGGTTGGAACAAATCAGCTTCAACTTCGTATCCAAGGTGCTACCCTGTGGGACCGCCTGGGCACACCACAGGGTGAGTGGCTCCCCTACCTACTGTTTTTTCTCTGTGAGAAATCACGGGATGCTTCACGAGTGAAATGTGAGCTCTGACATGCCCAGTGGCTGCCAGACAAGTTGTCTGTCAGTGGAAGATAAGGGTTTGCAGCCTGGCGAGGCTTGCTGTGCCAGCATGGCTTTGTGTGGCGTGCTGGGCCGCGGCCGCTCCTGGGCCGCAGCCGTGCGTGGGCCTCACAGCGCACTCTGACTGAACGGCCCTGGAGCTGGCAGCGTGGTTGTGCACCGTGGGCAGCTGCCGCATGCTTCGTATCCTGGCTGTTTTCGCAGGTTACGTGCACCTGTATTAATAGTTATATTTACCTGTTGCATGGAAAGTTCATGTTGTCTCTGATTCAATGACTAAACCTCCCTGGATCTCACACTGAATTGTTCATTGGGTGTTGCTAGTATTTATACAAATTCTTCTCTGGCTGGTTTACATAGGGTAAATTTTCTACCTTGTGGCTTTAAATCCAAACATCATTTTCCTTAGTACTGCCTTTATCAAGGGCTAGCTACGAGTGACAGGCAGCTCAGGTAGGGTATTTGTTTTTAGAAGTACCATCAGTTGCCATCTCCCTTCCAGCATTTCCTGGCGATACCCAGTAAGGAAGCCATGCAAGAGCTACAGTGCTGTGAGAGTATTTGTCAGAGACAAAAATAGAAGTTCTCGTTAGGCTTTACTCCTCTGAAGGTGTGCGCTGTAGCATTGCTGTTTATCCTGAAGACCAAGGAGTGGAAAACAGTGTGTGCACTTTCATCAAGAATGTATATGAATCAGGGTCAGTTTTTTGTCTTTCATTGTAGTCTCATGATTAGACTTAGAACAAACATGTTTGTGTACACTTGCGACTTCTGAGCTGCAACTATTCCAGATTCCAAAAATTCCTGGGCACGCTTAGGCTTTCTCCAGCAGCTTCTGCTGGGCGGGTGAGCACCTGCCTGGCGTGTGTGGTTCCACCGCACTGCTCCGGGGAAGCCTGCTGAGCCCAGCAGCGGCCCAGTGCCGGCCAGCAAATGCGCGTGCGTAGCCAGCACGCATGTTGGCTCAGAGAGAGCCAGAAAGCTCCTGGAAAATAACTAGAACAGACCTCAGAAAAACAATAGCGAACTAAAGTAGTGATTTTTTTCTTTCTTTCTTTTTGAAGGCAGCTGTCTCCTTGTACAGTTGTTGGCAAAGTAACTGAATGCTAAGCAGTTTGTCTGGACTGGGAGTCACAACTTCTGGGAATCTTTGGATGCTGAGATGGAAGTTTCTTGCTGTGGAGGACAAGTTAAAAATTTGAGAGAGAGAACACAGTTGAGTGATACCGAATTTTGTAGATTTCCTCAGCACCAAAATACTGTTTTCAATAGACAAATCTCTCGAGTTCTGTGTTGAGGCTGATATCCATGGTATACTTCTAGAAATAGAAGTTCTGGCCTAAACAAAGCTCTGTCTTACCCCGCCCCCTCCTCCTTTGGAAATTTATCAGAAAGATGTGAATTATTCCAGCTTGTGGAGTCTCCATTATAGTTCTCGCGACTGAGCTTGTGCTTGACTGCATCTCACACAAAACACGGCAGTCTGCTTTGCTATTACTTCCTTAGGAAGCCTTGTAATTAGTTGCTTCAAGAACTTCCATAATATTCTGATGAAATGTGAAATCCTTATGAAATAACTTTTCTTCCTAAGAAATGTAATGCTATCTTTTCTAATAGAGTAGTAAATACAATATTTTTAAATGTCATTTATCCAATTAGAGCTTTGGACTGTATCCCATGTCATGGTCCTTTCGCGTAGTCCTATCCAAGGACATACATGTCTTAGGATGAGGCAAAAAAGTGATTGCTAGTTTTTTCTCTGTGTTGTTAGTGTTTTTATTATGTGAGTTCAATGGAAACTCACACAAATACTAAATTACAATATAAGTTTAGAATTATATTTGTAATGTAAGTTCAGGATAGAGGGTGAATGGAATGGACAAATGGGAAACACAGGAGAGCACAATTATTACATGTACTATGAAAAATCACTACAAATTTAAATGAACATTTGAAACATAAATATACCTTTGAAAACTAAAATTAAATGCTAATATAACTTTTTTTTTTTTTTTTTTTTTTTTAATGAGAGGGCAGTTTACTGTGTAGGAGAACAAATAAGCCACAATTTGGTCAATACCCCATTAATTAGAAGCGGCTGAAATGATCTTTTTCCTTCAAAAATTATATGTAAACATTTTTCTGTTTTGAAAATTGTGGTTATTAGAGTATGGAAATAATGACTGTACTTTATACTATGGCAATAGTAATATATATGAGAGAAATTACTGTTGATTCTGACTTATTAATCAATGTCATGGTTTGATTACGGCATAGAAATAATAATTTCTTTTTTCTTTCCTTTTGCCCTTTTCATCTTTCCAACCTCTTTATGTCCCCTCCCAACATATTTGGTGAATGATAACAAAGAAAATGACTTGTACAATAGCACGTGTAAAAGAATAAAAACAAAAATGAAACTCTCAAGCACGCGGTTCTGGAAAATATAAATCTATTCCCTTTTGCATCAGGAGGAATTTAGTCTTAGCTAATTGATACTATGTTTTCCACTTTGATGTTCAGGAACTGCAAGACTATTGTTCAACCCTTTCAGAAGGGATTTTGGTCCAAGGATCTCAAAAAATTCTTTCCAATATTTTTAGTAGAAAAGATTTCACCCACAGTGAAATGAGACATAGAGTAATTAGGCCACTTGCCTAAGGGCACATAGTTGAGTCAGTGCCATAAACAGGGAACAAGGTTGAGTTCTGGAACCAACTCCCTTGATATGAAATTTGAAAACACTTTGCCCTGATTTTACTTTCAGAAGGTTCAAATGCAAAAAACACTTCTAAAAGGTGATACATTTTTTAAGTGTAAATAACATATATAAGGATCACAGATAAAAACAGTGAATGCCCTCAGGAAAGAACCGTGCTTCCCTTTGTTGGTGAAAATGGGGATAAAACCTACCGTTTCTTGCTGACAAAGCTTATTTAGCAGTATTTTTCTGTAACAAAATCTGGACATCCACATACTTAGTTTATCTTACTGATCTGCTAAGTGTTTCAAGCATTCTTGAAAGTTTTAGCACCTGTGACTCTATTCCTTAAAACCTGTCAGTATTAGGCCTTTTCAAGCATTTATAGACTTTCACTAGACTGCATTCTCTGCTGCTCACAAAAATGCATAGTGATGAAGACAGCAAGCTATTTGTAGGTGTTGCAGAATTTGAAAAGGAATCTATTTTTTTTTTCGTGGAAGATGTCTGTATATACCACGGATAAATAATGAATTACATGTTAAAATCACAATTAAAAAGGCTTTATTATGGTTCCTATGAATGCGCGAAAGGTGATTTGCTCATTGACACAGATACTTGCATTTATAATAACTAGTGGAATTAAGTTTTTTTTTCTTAGATGTTGTGGAAAAAGGTATAGTGTCTGCCACTCTTAATTAATTAAGTTTACACTAAACTACCATTAATTTGTATTAAAACAGAGTTATATATATAAAAAAACTCAAATATTAATTTATTTAACAATTTCTGGACTATTTATGGTTTTATTTTGATAAACATAAACTCTTAAATGTGTTTGTATTCAAATCTTTGTGAAAGATACAGTTTTGCATGGTTGCAGTGTATGCAAAAGACGACATCATGTTCCTGCAGCATTTCAGAACAAAATGAGCAATACGGGCTTTCCACAAGTCTCATCTGAAGTTGTTCAATGCAGTCCTGGAATATGCTATAGCAGCAGTCTGATGATGGTTTGATCTCTACACCCTTGTCATCCTTGACCTTTCCAGGGAGAGCTACCACAACTCACTCTTCTAGCTTTTTGCAATGGTGAGAGTCAACTAAAAATTAGCTAGATGACACTATTATGTCATGTAGACCCTCACCCCAAAACATCCATAAAACGGTCAGAATTTAAGCTAACGTTGAAGGCATGAATAGGTGCCCTGAATTACTCAATCTTCTAAAACAAATCTATCAGTACAATGAGCTTTTCCTGATAGACCTAAAATATACTTTATCTTTTTAAGCTACATGTTTTCTTTAAATAGATGAAAAATACTAATTACTAATACTAAATACTAAATTACTAATGCTAATACTAAATACTAGTTTTTATAACTTTCCATAATTGGTTGAATAAGGATAAGAATCCATGTGACATAACGTGGTGTATGCACGTTAAGAGTCTTTTAATCAGAAACGGTTTGCTAGATGTATTCAAAATGAATGTAAATGGATGGGTTGGGCTTGGTGAACTCATACTCGATTCTACCGGAATTGGCAAAAAGGGGGCACAAACCTTGCTGCTGGCAATTGATGTCTTCATTTATATGCTTATCTAAATATTTGAAAACACACAAACATGGCTTAGACACTTCTTAAACAGAGAGCTGGCCTGTAGGTTTCACAATGGTGCAGCACAGATGTATTTTCTATTCATATTAAAAAACATACAAACAAACAAAAAAACACCCTCATTTGGTTCTATACCTGAAAAGGATAAATGTTATGTAGAAGGTTTCTAAATATTTTTAATGGAAATGTATGGAAGGAGAATTTTCAATTTAAAGAGGTTTCTCTGCATTCCATAGGGACTGCAGAAGTTTGTAAATATCAATATGGAAAAACTTTCAGAAAAGCAGAGTAAAGAGCGGGCTTTTGTCAGACTTGACTAAGTTGTTTTGGATTGGGAAAAAAAAAAAAAAAAGATTTTTACCGATTTTTCTTTTGCTGTTAGATCTCACTGTACATTCTTCTTGTGGTATCTTGGAGATCTTGAATAGTGTTTTTATGTAACACGTGCAGTTAAGGCAAGTACAGGTTGTTAACTTATATGGGTAAGTCTGTAAAAATCCCATTCGAGTCCTTGAGCAAGAGTACAAAGGGTTAAGGCAAGCTTTTTCTGCAAACACAGCAACCATAGGGAACTAACTTTGCAGTTTTATTATGCCCATTGAAATCATTACCCCAAAATTTTTTTACAAA
Source organism: Heteronetta atricapilla (assembly GCA_011075105.1). Taxonomy (NCBI): domain Eukaryota; kingdom Metazoa; phylum Chordata; class Aves; order Anseriformes; family Anatidae; genus Heteronetta; species Heteronetta atricapilla. Next base: position 12,166,178 of record CM021736.1, on the reverse strand, counting down.
GACAAAGCATAGCATATTTAGTACAATGAAACTTTTATGGTGTTTCATAAAAAAAAAAGCTAAATAGTTTGTATTGCCACATAAGGGATGGGTGTTTCACCTGTATAGCGGTCACTAGGGTTTCCCAGCTCAGATAAGCTGGTTTTTAGCTGTTACTTCAAACCTTCGTGTTGCTTCCGTTGGAGATTCCATATTAAATAAACAGTCTGCGATAAAAGAAATTTCACTGAAGTAATTGTTGGGAAAAAAATCGTTTTTGGAAATGCTTTTTGAGCATTGTGCTTCAGTAGTGACTTACCATTTCTTTGAGGTACTTTATTTCTTGCTTAAGTTGACATAAAAAAATGTTGATCCTCTCTTTGGAAAAACATTCAAGATATGACAGTTTAGCTTCATCATATTTATCAGTGGCAAATAGGGTACAGTGGAATTTTGTGAGCCGGTCTGGTCACGTAATGTAGTTGAAGCGTACAGTTGATTTGATAAGATGTGTATTGTTCTAATAGCTTATTCCATTGTTTCATTGTCCAAATCGCTGGGTGTGTAAGAATTAGACTTTCAATCGTCACACATGAAATTAAGTTCCATAAACCTTTGCTTACCTCCATGGAGGGAGCAGTTAATTTGTAAGTCGGTAAATCTCCGACCTACCTGAAGTGCTTGGACAGCTCAGGCTGAGAAGCTTAATTTTCTTAATTTTGTGTAATAGGAACTTGGCACCTTGGATTTTATTTATTTATTTATTTTTCCTAGAAATGCTTATGAAAGTAAAAATCGATCTTTTTCTTTTCCTTCGTGTGGAAGGAAATACATCCTGCACATGAACTGAAGTATGACTGTAGGCTGGTTGTTTTAATCAACGCATGCTCCTCTGATGAATTCCGGTCATGCTAAAAAGATAAATGACGCAACAGTTACAGAAACATATAGCTTTCCTTGGAATTAGTCTTTTGTAACATAAGTAAATTATCCAGAAGGCACTCAAGCACAACACTTTGATAATACAGGTGTTTAAATGGTAATAGCTATTGGAATTGGAATGGGAGTGAAACAATAAAGTCATTAGGGTGTTACAACATGAAATTAAGCTATCGCTATTACTGAGCAATATTATTATCCTAAAGTCTGCAACTCGCAAAGCAAATGAAAACAATGTAATACCCCTCTAACAGTAGTTTACATTAGGATTTAGTTTAGCCATGATGTTTGCTAGTGTTGTAATATCTTTATTAGACAGCACTTCTGAGCTGGTGCGCTGTATTGTAATACAGAAAGAACAACATAGAGCTGCTGAACATCTACCCCAGAAAATCCCTTTCCTTAGAAAAAATCATCTGTTGGTTAAAATCCTCACCGTAGTGGTGACTCTCCTGTTATGGTTACAAAGATGTTGAATATTAAGAATTCCGTGTTTAATATTTAAAATAATTATTAATACAGAAGATGTGTATTCCTTCGATTTCTTAATGAATATGTGTAATTTTAATGACAATTCTTGTTGTTTGCTCTAAAATCGCAGCTTCTGATTTGCTCAATAATTGTTCTTGATCATTTGTCATGTGAAAACGAAATCTATGTTTATTACTACAATGGAAAAAAAATACTGCTAACTAATTTCACTTGAACCTGACTTTGTCTGAGTGGAAGTTCATTAGGACAGTGTTTTGCTTGCCATTTATTAGTGCGCTAGTGAAAAGAACTGATTTGTTTTCACTGTTCAAAGCCTTGGTGCTGAGGCAATTCTTCAGTTACTTACGATGCTGGAGACACCCCACCTGTGACCTGGCTGCAGTTTGCTAGCCCGTATACTTGCCTAGATGACAAAAGAAAACATATTTAAAAAAATATAAACAAAATATTTTTCAAGAACCTGTTTAGTTCACATCAAAAAAGTTGTATGGCTTCTTTGAGACAGATCATAAACTGATATATATTGTCGCAGTGCCATAGAAGCAGCTGGAACAAGGCACTAAGCATCAGCTGATGATTTACTTCCTTTTGTTTTTACAAAGAGGAATTTCTCAGTTTCAGTATCACCTGCATCAGGAATTCCCAGCATGTGTTTATGAGGGGCTCGCTGCCGCTTTTCCTTCTGAGCAGCGCTCCCTCACCCCGTGTTTTGCTCTGTGTTCCTGCCTCCGCTGCCAGGCACTCGCTCTTGCACCGATTTAGCGCGGGTGCTCCTGGCTGTGCTTCCCCTGCCCCTCTGCCCTCAGCACGGGGCTGTTCCCAAAGCAGCACCTCTGCTGAGGAGGGCACAGGCTTACAGATGAGGCGGGGTGAAAAGCCTTGGGAATCTGAAGGATCACGGGGAGCAGCAGCCCTGCTGTGCCCATCTTGCAGACTTTCACCTCCCCGCGCCGGGCGTAAGCTCCCGCTGGCATTTGCTGCCCGCTGTCTCCTGCTGGCAGAGCAGCGCAGGGAGCTCTCGCTGCCTCGGCCCGCACCTGCTCGCCGCGGCTCACCAGCTGCGCCAGGCGGTGCAGCGCACACAAGGCACATGCAGGAGCGTGGGTTGGCTCGCCCCACAACTAACCCTGCGCCTCGCTGCCAGCTGAGCCATGCCTGTGCCACATGGCTGGATGTGTGCGCCCCGCGTTACGGGCTCTGAAGCCTCGTCTTCCTCTCACCCAGCTTGCGTGCAAAGACCGAGATGGCTGAGCCACAGGGAATAATCCCTTGATACGAGTGGGATTATTCACATTTACAGTCAGGCCCCTGCAGCACCTACTGCGATGGTGCGCTGAGCTGTGCCCAGAGCGTGGAAATGCCAGCGCGGAGCGCACGCTGCCAAACGATGGCGGCACACGGCACAGATTCACTGCTGAATCTTGCTGAAATTGCCTTTGTTTGCGAGGGAGTTGTGCTTACGGCTGCTGTCTTGTCGGTGAGGATTAGCTGGGACTCTGTGGTTCTAGGAAAAACAGCAAGTTTTTCCTTCTGGATCTCATCCTTTGTTGCTGCGTGCTCTGCTCTCGCAGTCTGTTGGGCTCATCTGCTGCTCTGCCCAGCTCGCTGCTGCTACTACAGTAGCTGCTCTCCGGGGGGAAGAGAAGGAAAGAAAACAAATGAAACGTGTTGTGCGTAGTTTGTCTGACCTGAATGTGATTGTGAAGTTTACCTCTAATGTTTCAAAAGCTCTGCTCAATGTAACTTTGTTTGCCAGTGCAGTTGTTCTGCAAAACCCTTCTTTGTGTGGACCTGAAAATTAAAAAGCTGGTCATGCTTTTGTAACTTGTAGGGGATACGGAGTTTGTTGTACTAGTGGGTACTATTTCTGACAATATTTTTAAGTAACTTGCATTGCAGGATTTAAACAAAACTATCCTTCCTTTGGGCTGACACTACAAAATGGGTTTGTCTGTCATTTTACCCGGGGAGTCATAACCTTGAATCTTGACTTAGCTGGCAGGAGCCAAAGAGCTACATCTCAAGGTCTGAAGTGACAATGAATGTGCATTTGAGTACTCTGGGGTTGTCTTGATTTATATTGCTGTCTTCCTTGCATAAATGATGTCTGGTTTGGGGGATTCTGACACTAACCGAGAACACTGAAATAGCCAGTCTTCGGAATAGGGGCTTGGTTGTTGGAAACGAGAAGGAAGTGTGCGTGTGTGTGTGTATAACATGTTTGCAGTCATCCCTTAAAATTCAGTCTTCGTCTCTTCTTGGAGCCCAGTCAGGTTTGGTGGCTATATGCTTTTAATCTAGACAAAAAAGAAAGAGAGAGAGCAAGGGAGGGGAGGGGAGGGGGAGAGATAAGAGGTGGAGGGGGGGAATGAGAAAAGGCATGCCAGCTAGTGCAGCTGCAGGTTTTAAGCTTTGTAGGAGCTGAAGCAGGGCTGTAGGCTGTCAGCACAAGTGAAGAAAAGTGCTGGAAAAGATCTGACAGACATAAACATGACTGCTTTCTGCAGCTATAGAAGTGCAAAGGAACAAACACAGATCTTGACATGCACCCTCCTCCTCCTTAGATAGTATTACAAAATACATGGGTAGTCACCAATTTATATAACCTATCAAAGCCCAGCTCTCTTGAATATCAGAGAAATATTAGTTGGCTAAACGTGTATTAACCTTATATTAGGGAGATAATTAGAAATCTCAGGCATCTTACTGTAGACATCTGTGGAGAATACTGTGTTTTGTTCTCAGAAATTTTAAGCAAGCTGGTGGCAGAGCTGCTCAGATTCCTGGGGCTGTTTTCATGTTGCAGTGAATGTGCGTGGCTTCACAAATTGTGTTTCTGTAAAGATTGAAATCACTGGGAACAACCAGGATTTCTTGACTTTAGGATCCACAGTCCTTCTGTGGGGGGGGGAAGAAAAGCTGCCCAAGGAATAAGACGTATAATTTCCTTACTCCTGTGACAAATCTTGATTTCAGCCATGGAAAAGCACTTGAAGGTAGAAAAGTGCAGTTCCTGTATCTTTACTCCAGCTTCATGTTATTCTTCTTTATTGTCATTTAAAAAAAAAAATAAAATACATAAATGTGTTTCCAAAAACAACCAAAAAATCTGATTTCCAGAACCACACACCACCAAGGAGGGAAATAAGAAGGAGATAACCTGATTAAATGAAGGACATGTAAATTGAAAACATGACGTTTCCTGTTTGAAGGATTTTAAAGCATTGGACTCTGTTTGAGTTTGGACAACTGGCTTTCCCTTCAGGAAGTGTTTGCTCCCTGCTGCTCTGCAAAAACAGTGGAAAAGAGAAACCTTTTCAAGTCACTGTTTCCACTGTAAATAGAAGAAGAACTTGCAATGCCTAGTTTCCATTTTCCTCTTTGTTGTTATTGCTGGGGATCTCAAATCCCTATTTTCTTTCCCTGAGTGAAGCCCACACGGGAACCAGATTAAAAGTTAGAAAAGGCTTCTGGGCGAGCAAGAGGGAAGGAAGGAGAAAGGGTTAGAGAGGAGATGGCCATGCTGCATGCATCTAAGGAGTAAACACGTTTCTGTGCTGTGTGTATTTTGGAAATGTGTCTGTAAGCATCTGTTCAAATTGCACTGTTCAGTAGCAGACTGTGGTCGCGATGCACAGCAGTACTTCCAGTGCAACCCCCGGTGGGTAGAATAAGCAGCGTTTCCTCGGGTGGCCGTCGCCGTGAGCAGAGCCCTTCCTGCTGCTGCTTTCGTGACACATGCTCGGTTACACCCATCGTTAACAGAATTGAGGTTGGTAGAAAAACTGGCGAGAAAACAAGAAAAACTTGTGACAAATGACTCCTACCTGTGTTCACAGAGCTGTCTCTTTAACAGCGCTGTTCCTTTTGGGGCTGGGGCTTGCTGCCTGTAAGCAGCACAGCTCCACGGTCCCTCCGCAGAGGGACCCGCCGCATCTGGCAGACCTGGCCTGGCCCGAGAAGCTGAGAGCGCAGAGAAAGCGGAGGCACTGGTAATGCTGCTTGCCAGCGTTCGTGAAAGCCTGCCTTATAAAAACAAGCGCATCCCCACACGTCTGAGTGGTGCTTTGAAAATACCCCCTGCTTAAGGAAGCACAGAGGGAGAAGCTCTTAGGTGTCTTATTAGCGGGTCAGTAGTGCCCCAAATGCCACTTCACTAGGAAAGGTATGAGCAAAACATTTATTCCTGAATTAATCTCGGTGGAGAAGGTTTTAAGAAGTAAAGAAATGCAGCCACGCTGCTGATTAATTTGCCCAGTGCTGTAATTATTGTGAAATATCAATGCAACTTTCTTTCTTCCCTCTTAGTCGCACATCGTGGTTTTACTGGTACTACAGAAACCCTGATTATATTACCCTGGCATTCTCAGGGACTGTTAAGCAGGAGTCTTCTCTCTTTTGCTCTAAAACTCATCTAAATGGAAAACACATTGTCTTCATTATATGCCAGTGTTGAATGAACAGAGTTACCATAGCAACAGCCATCTGAGGCCTTGCTGATTTCAGGCCAGTGAATGGGGTAGACAAACAAAGTACCTTCAAAACCAGAAGGGAACAATTGCTATTCATTCAAGCCAGGTTTAAGATCAGCAAATGTCTTTAGCAAAAGAAATGCAGATAAGAAAGTATCAGACGTGGCCACAGAATAATAACAGAAAATTATCATAATCTTAAACTTTTCTGCCTGGTGGTATAGCGTTAAAGATTATTCTTAAGGTAAAGATTTTCAAGCGAGCTGAAGAGACAAGCCACAATTTGCCTACAACCTGGCGTAGCAGCGTAAGTACCGGCAATTGATGTGCACGGTCTTTGTCACCCAGCAGCCGGGGACGGCATGCGAAGGATGGGGCTGGTCGGGCAGGGCTGGCACCGGGTGCCCCCGAGCACCACGAGCACCACGCAGCCATGTCCCTGCTCAGGCACAGGCTCTGAGAGCAGAGGGAAAAAGGAGGATCTGGGTTACGATCCCAGTGCTAAATGGCACGCCGACGGTCTCAGGTCTCCGCAGGGTACTGAGCAGCTCTTGAAGTTAGTCGGGAGCCCCAGGATGTTTGTTTCACCATTTTGCTGCTCCTGAAAGACTGTGATATGCAGTTTTATGTATGAAATGGTTGACATACTCAAGATAAAACCTGGTTAGACTGAATATATATTCACATAAAATGCCAAGTAACTGACTGTGAAATGGTTGTCTTGAATTAGAGATGAGATGGGTGTTTGCGTGTTTGTCTGGTACGTCAAACTGTGTTTTCTTTCTCCTTAGTTCCACACAAACATTTAAATAATAATTCTATGACTAAAGCTCCGTTTCTGATCTCAGTGGTGTCGAATGCTCAGATGGGAAGAGGCAGAGGCAAGAAAACAAGCAGAAGCAGGTCGTGCATTCTGCTAGCAGCGTGCCTGTAACACTTCTTAGAAAACAGTAGGGCGATGAAGGGCCTCTGCTGGTCACCGACGTGGATTTGACAATAGCTGTCACGTGTGGAGGTTGCATAGCAAATAGGCAGCGTGGCTAGCTCAGCAACAGGATTAAAAGGGCAGCAGCGAGGTTCCAGAGAGAGTTTGCTAATACGGGAGGCTGGGTCATCTCTTACCCAAGTGACCGCTCCGGGTGGGAGGTTATCGCAAGGGCTCAGCTGATCAGTGAGGTCCCTCTGGGAGGCTCTCCAGCAAATTTGCTGTTTGCTGGTTTTTCTGTGTTGGGTAGCTCAAGAAGAGGAAAGAAAGTAACAATAAATAAGATGCACAACTTGCTGCTGTCTGTAAATTAGTCCGTGTGATAACATAAACTGCTTGCTGTACCAGCTGGGGAGTTGGAGTCAAGGTGCCCTTGTGAGAGAGAGATCACCCCCCTCGCTAATAATAGAGAAATCGTTATCCTGGGAAGCTGGTCTTGAAGACAGAATCTGTCAGACTTCAACTGTTTTCCCTACTATATTGTGTGTAGTTTGTACATGCGAAGAAGGGTTATAATAATTAGTGCTCAGTTACAAATGTCAAGGGAAGTCTTAACAGCGATGTGAGACTGGCAATATGTACCACCCATGAGAGCGGGTAGTTCCAGGCTGTTCAGGAAGGCATGCTCTGTGTTAAAGTTATTCTTACAAAACATGAATGGTGTAACGGTGAATTTCTCACAAGTATTATGGGTATTTCTTCAGGATGGGGTGAAATACTTTAAGTACAAGAAATATGTTTCACACAGTATTTACACAAATTGAACTGAGGAAATATTCAAAGCATAATGGTGAAAATACTATTAAAAGAAACACAGGTCAGCTGACCTTGAATAGTAACTTATTTTCTGGTTGGTTATGAACAGACAGGATAGACAAGATTTAAATCCTGGCAACAAAATAGTCAAGAATGAAGAGAGAAATTGAAGATTGAAGCTTTGAGTTTAGAAGACAAGTTAATGGGAAGGGGGGGCGGGGGCGAGAGATCTTAAGTAAGGAATAATATAAAGGTGAATCAAGCATTCTGGTCTCTCTTCATAACATAAGAATAAAGAAAGATTTGCTGAAACTGAAAGGCAGAAGGTAAGAGCATCTTATACAAATGATGAATAACACAGAACACAAAAAAGATTGCAAGGCCAAGATGGTAGCCAGATTCAGAAAAATCAAAATTTTATTTCTGGGTGTCTGTATTTGTGTGTATTACACATCTATCTATGTATACACACACCAATCTAAGCTTCCACATGGGTTCCATTAATTCAATTTGTTTCCCTAGTAGTAAAACATATAAATTAATGCATTTGTGCCCAAACTGTAAATAGCAAAAATTTCTTCTCCCTTCTGTAAGGGAGGTTACTGCAGGACTGTCACCAGTAGCCGTCAGTAGGTGTGGTTTTGATTGTTCTGAAGATACAATGCTGAAATATCTTCATTTCTGCCTTTGTTTGTAAAAGTTGCCAAGAGGCAAATACAAATGAAGGTTTTTATTGTTGCTGGTGATGGTATTATTATTCTGTGAAAGCACAGTATGTGCTAAGACTTTGGATCCCCTTGTGTTTTATCTAGCACTGCAGAGAGTGATCCACAGCTATCTGTGGACGCATTATAAACAGAACAGGATCTGCTTTGTCTTTACAATGTTATTAATTAGAAGTCTGATGAGAGTTGTTCCTTGTGAGTTTTGAGGATTGACAGTGGGCAGTTTGGACATGTTCCCAGGTATGTTTTCTGAGAAATTTGGATAGATTTGGAGCATTGAGCAAAAAACATGGATGTAAAGAAGATGCTCCTATGTTTATCTCAGACCTATAACCACAGGTGATACAGCATTTGTCTCTCCAACTGCTAAGGAATTTACAATAATTTTGAAAAAGCTGTTTTTAACAGAAGTTTGTTACTGAGGTTCTAGCTACAGGATATGTATTTATGCCCATGAAAGTTGGCGCATACAGGGTTTTAGTTCAGTCTGCTGTGACACCTGGATTAGGTATTATTGTTCAGACATGTCCAGAACAACTGTGGGGTTTGTTCTGGGCCTCCCCGCATCTGTCACACAAACGTTACTGCTATCGTAAAGCTGTACTGGGAATGGGGGAGAGCGCCTCTGTGGAGAAGGATCTGGGGATACTGCTGGATGACACGCTCGTCATGAGCTGGCAATGTGTGCTTGCAGCCCAGAAAGCCACCCGTATCCTGGCCGCACCAAAGGCAGCGTGGGCAGCAGGGCGAGGAAGGGGACTGTCCCCCTCTGCTCTGCTCTCCTGAGACCCCGCCTGGAGCCCTGCGTTCAGCTCTGGGCCCACAGCACAAGGTCAGGGACCTGTTGGAGTGATCCAGAGGGGGGCCACAAAGAAGATCAGAGGGCTGGAGCACCACTCGTATGAAGGAGAGGCGGAGGGAGTTGAAGTTCTTCAGCCTAGAGAAGGCTCTTCAGAGACCTTACAGTGACTTTCCTGGTCCTGAAGGGGGCCTACAGAAAAGACAGGGAGGGACTCCCCATCTCTGGGTGTAGTGACAGGACAAGGAGTAACAGTTTTTAATTAAGAGAGTAGATTTAGATTAGATATAAGGAAAAATATCTTTATTATCAGGGTGGTTAGATATGGCAGCAAGTTGCCCAGAGAGTTTGTGGATGGAAGTGTTCAGGGCCAGGTTGGATAGAGCTCTGAGCAACCTGGTCTGGTGGGAGGCGTCCTTGCCCATGGCAGGGGGCTGGAACTGGGGCATCTTTAAGGTCCCTTCCAACCCAAACCATTCTGTGATTCTATCATTGTGATTCTAATCGTGATACCTAATCCCTTTCCTTGTCATGTGTGCATACTGGGAGACACAGTGCATTTAGTGGAAAGCAGGCGAAAGACCCCGGACAGGTGTCCTGCGGTCTGACAGCACTGTTGTATAAGACACATGATTGAAAACTGGAAACGTAAAAGGTTCCTCAGCAGTGTTTTACAGCACAGTTAGGGCCTGCTTCCAAAGCTTTCCGCACCCTTTGTGCAAATGAGCACCATGGCTCAGGACACGGTTCTTGTGTCTTTAACACTGCTTGCGTTCCCTGGTGTTAGTACGTCAGCGTGCTCAAGCCTCGTCTAATAAAAAGCAGAGTACACAGAAACAGCAGCTTAGGTGGGGGCAGCTGGGTGAAATGATGGATGTGTGCCTCCGGAGCAGTCATTAGACAGATACTTCATTTTCCTGTGTGGTATCTTGGTTAGTTTGTAATTTGGTAGCTCCACTGAAAAATTACTAGGCTAGATAAATACTCATGTGCGACTCTTGAGTGGTCTCCTTTTTGGTGTTTTACTAGGAAATCAGTGTTACTGGGTTTTAGAATGCTTGTTACACTTCGGGTAATGAGCAGTAAGAACAGTAAAAATAGTAGTTAACTTTGAGCAGCTTTTAGCATTAGAAGTTTCTCCTCCCTGTACTAAATATGACCCAGAGGATGAAGCCAGTGAGTTGCTATTCCTTTTAGCAGGGCATGCTGAGTACGTTCTAAGAGGCACAGCAAGTGAGAGAATCCAAAACACAGCAATAAGATCACGTTTATCTCCTTATCGCAGTGACATCCTGTCTTATTTGACTGTCTCACAGCTTCAGGAGTTCCCAAGTTAGGTTTCGGTGCGCTCAATCCTGAGGACACTCGGGAGGAGTGTGCAGAAAGGAGCGCTTTGTGAAGAACGTGGGGCCTGGTAAAGCATCATTGTCAACCTGGTTTGGTTGAAACAGAAGACAGGTGTTTCCAGCTCTCCAAAACAGGCAGCTGTCTGATCCCCAGCAATTTGCAATGGGAAGGGATAAGCTGCATCACTGAAACCAGCCTTCTGCAGAACCAGGCAGCCATGTCATGACTCTCGACTCAACAACACGGGGGGATTTGCTTCAGAGGTAATCTTTGGATACGTTTTATGCATAGAACATAGGAGGCTTTGCAGATTTTGTGGCCAAGTGATTCGAGCAGCCTTGAAATACCAGAATGTTCCTGTTCCCAAAGGGGCAATGAAGTAGGAGAAAAGAAAACTGTTTCTGCAGGACTAGATTGTAGCCTTAGGATGAGGCTGGAAACGTACTATCTTTATTCAAATACAGTGAATGTAAATAATTTGGAGACCGTAACTAGTTAGGAACATAATAGGCATGTAGATCGTATCACAGAAGATGAAGAGTAAAGGAATAGGAGTTCCTTTCTAATGGAAATGAAGCTTTTCAGTAAGAGAAAACAAAAGTGTCTGATGGCAGAACAGGAAGCCATGGCCTTGGACATAGCTGATATCCTATTATCCCACATTTGGCCTATTAATTATCTGGACAAGCAATGAATAGAGGAGTTGTCCGTTTTCTCAAAATGACCCGTTTCATCCTGGAGATGGCTCCACACTGTCAGAATGCAGATGTTGCTCATTGCTGCTACCTGTGTATTATTTGGAATGTAGATACCAACGGGAGATGGAAGCTACCTGCCGAAAATACCTTCCTTCTTTACCGAGACCTCCTCTAACTTACTGTACTGACCCGTAGTGTTGTCCCCCAAGACACTTCTATGCATATCTGTGCTGCAGGTAGGGTCTATGAAGGACAGGTTTTTGTTTGTTTGTTTTCCCCAGAAATGACATTGCTGCCTTCAAGTGTGATTGGAAAAAAAAAGGAGTAGAATTTATTTTCTTTCTACATAAGAAAATGTAGCTTACCTGTGTTACAGGTGTGTGTTTGTTAGTGTTAGGCTAGAGGTACATAAGCTTCAATTGGTGTGACTTTGTGAGAAAGGTGACAAAAAAAATAAGTTCTGATGTCCTTCTCTTGCTGTTTTTTTTTTTAATCAACTTTGTGAATAAGAACTTTTAATTTTTAAATATTCATATTAAATAACTGTATTTATTGAATTATGGCAAGCATCCAAAAGCATGCTCCAAATAAGATAGCAGGGAGAAATGCTGGGAGTTGCAGGGTAGAGCGCTCTCATATTTCCAAGCGGTTTTGCAAGAAGCTGTTGTTGTATACTATGACAAGGAGAAATATCTGATTTGCGTAAAGCACAGCTTCATGGCAGTTGTACTATGGGAATTGCTGGGCAGGTCTGAGTAAGCTCCTCTGCTTTGGAAGAACTTCCTGCTCATGGTAATGTTCCCAAAGATACTTATGTGCCTGCATGCTCTAAACTGCACAGAGCTCAGTTTACTTTTCCTGGCAGGGAGGAGAGCCAAGTTACTATCTGTCTAGATTTTTTCAAAGATGATGCTTCAAGCTATCTTCTTTGGGCATCTGACATCTTCCAGCTTCATTATTGACTCCAGCACAACACTTACTTTGAGAATCAAAACAAGGTAGTTATCATCTCATTTCAGTTAGTCCAAGTAAAAAATCCATGTGTGTGTAGTGGAAAGAAAAGTATTAGGACTGTGAAGTCTTCATATTTTGAAATGCTTTTACATGTACAAATAAGCAATTCCTTTAACTTTCTAAGTATATGTAAATGAATTAGAGGCAGTGGAATAAAAGCTAAGAGTATCAATATGAAAAGCGCAGCTAAGATAGCCCTACCAACACTCTACTCGCAAATATAAAATTCTGAAATTAAAAAAAATAATAATAATTTGCTTTTCCTTTATGGTAGTATCAGTAAAAACCAGTGCTCTGTCTCACTAGTAAATCTCAACCTTGAAATGCCCAGGTGCATCAGTGGCTTCCCACGCCTATGGCATGCATTTGTCTAAGCCCCAGATGTGCACACACTGCTGTATACCTCCAGCTGATGCTAAGAAAATGGGGACCTGGCTAATAGCTAAATTTAAATCAAATTACAAATCTTTTTATTCAATTTTGTTTCCATTTAAAAATTAATTTGGTTCAGCGATAGGCACGTGACTGCAGACTGAAATGCTCTTTATCTAGACAGCAAGCTACAGCTGCCTTGACCCTTATCTAGAGGGACTCTTTAATCTATTAATTCAGTTTTTATGCCCATTCAGTTCTTGACCTCTCTGACTCAAGTTCCAGTTAGTGACACTCGTGATGGTTGTTGCTGTGATGGAGACACCTGCCCATTAACAATGGGACCGAGCTGAACAACCTTTCTCTTCTCATCTAGGCCACTAAGCAGGCAGATGGTGACAACATTTGGTCACCACTGATTGGGCTTGCATTTGAACTCTTGACCCAAAGGTGAAGGCCACTGTATCCTAATAGGAATAAGAGCCATCAAATTTAGTTTTAGTTGCAATATCTCGCCTAGGATGTGTGTAAAGTCACTTTGCAAATATGCAAAGGAAAACACTTTTCCTTCATCTGTTCTTTCTTTTATTGTTATATATTCTAATTAATACTGTTAACTCTTCATGTTAGCAGCATCTTGCTTATGTGAGTGTGTTATGTTAATGCACACTAACTGTTAACAAAAACACTCCAAGATCCTGTCTCAGGAACAATTCTGAATTTTCCCATTTGAAAACACAACTATACACATGCACACACTGTCTTATGGACTCTTCGCACTGTTGCTGTCGGAAGGCTTTGCCTTTTTTGTTTCCATAATTACTAAGCTATTTCCCAGGAGATGGTTTCTGCTATTAAGCAGCTACTGCTGCAACTGGATTCTCGTGCTGTGTGCTCTCTGACGTGCCCAGCCGTAGTGCAGCACGACTTGGTCAGCGTTCCTAGGTCTGTCTCTTGAAAGTTGGTGTGTGCATAACTATCAACAGCCAGTACTGTGACACTATTTTCGTTATCCTGCTGTCTGTAGTACACATCTTACTCTATCCTGTTCCTCTGTTTTCTTAGAATTCTGCGTATTTTTCAAGGCCCAGAAGATTATCGTATTCCAATTTCTTGAAAATGTCAGTCGGGTTAACAAAAAATAAAAAATGCTAGTAATCCATGACTTCTAAAGAAAGAGTATGTTTCTGTTTGGATGTAACTAGAAAAGATAGATGTGCATGTTATTTAGACCTACAAAGAGCTGCCAGCATGAGCTGACAAAAAAAAAAAAAAAAAAAAAAAAAGGTCTATAATAAGTTACAGAGAATACCCTGAGGCTTACGCTGCAAGCACTGCTACCAGACACACCACAAGATTCACGGCTGCTTTAAGTTTCTAACCGACGGATCAGCAGTTTTATTCCTGTCTGAAACAACAGGACATGGGATTTCTCCATCTACCTATTTGATCATGCGCGCTGCATTGTATCTGCTTAGGTGGTGTCTGGACCTGTTCATTTAGGTATCGTTTCCAGTTCGAGTAGTTTCAGTCTGATACATATGAACAGCAGAATAAAGCAGGTTGAAAGATTAGAGGTGAGCATTTCAAAGCATGCGATATGAGGGCAAATACTGCTCCATGAGTTTGTGTTTGATGTCTGCGTATGAAGTTAACTCATGTTAACTAACAGCGTGTCTGAGCCGAGGCCTTCTACGCTACTGAGCAAATGGCCCCTACGCAGGGCTGTGCTGCGTACGTGATGGCACCTTGTGCAGCTCTGCACTCGTTTTGTGGCTTCCCAGCCCAGCCAGTCCGTGCCAGTTCCTGGCCCGTGGCACGGCACAAACCCACGCAGCCTGCTCTCGCTTCCCCTCCTGGGTGCTGCGTTCTGGGAACCGCGGCACGGCGGCTCCATTCCCAGCAGAGCAGACCACCTAGGAAGACAAATAAACGCTGGCTGTCAAGTGTTAGTCATACATGCGCCCTGTGGAGTCTCACTAGAGGGCACTCCTGTTTTTAACATTAAAAGACTGCCAACTTCACTGCCCGTGCTGGTACGGGGGCAAGCTGCCCAAGGGGTACTAGAGACCCACCCCAGGAGTATGGAGACCCACGGACCTCCGGAAGAAAACTGTCTCAGGAAGGAAGGAAGGAGGTCTTAAGGGATGCTTTCACGGGAAGAAGAGAATTGAACCTCAGAAGACTGTAAGTCTATGGGACATCCTGATCTGCGGGATTTGGATATGGTGTTTTGTGGCTTAATTTTTTTCCAAAAAAAAGTTGGAGTTGCCAACTGTATTTATGTTTTAGGTGCCCGTAAGGGAAGTGGTAAGGAGTTTTTGCTGACTTGTCACACTGCACGCTGTCTGAACTGCTAGGTTTGCACTGAGCAGGATCTTCGTACTTCCCTCATAGCGGTTACACTCGGTGGAAGGACAACAGTAGTAACCCCAGTTGTTCTTAGTGGGCAGAAAAGAAATTTGATGAGGAGTTTAACGTAACTGCAAGACCAAGCTGCTAAACTCTGACAGGAGGGGATCCAGGTTTGCAGTCATCTTAAGTGGTGGCTGAGGGGATACAGCGGGTTTTGAATGCTGTTACTGGATACATGATTTTTTGGAAACAAATCTTGCGATTTGCAACTTGCTAGGAGCTGCTAAACAATGGAGCCTTTTTTGTTTAATAACACTGCTCATCCAGATGTCAATAATTAGGTAAAACAGTGCATCATCTTGATTGCCTAGTGGTTGGTAATCAGTACAGAGCTAAGGGCTGCTTTATAAACAGCAGTTGGTATATCATAGGCTGCCTTTGCGCGAGCTGTGAGCTGCTGAGCAGAAGGGATGCACGAGGCTGGCTGAGCAGCCATCCGCCAGCAAATTAGGAGCGCAGGCATCACGTTAGGCAAGGTGAGGAGAGGTGCTGGCCTGTCTGTTCCTGGGAATTCATTACATGCCTGCATGTCCCTAGAAGGGTGATAAGGAAGATGTGTGTGAGAGATTTGCAATTCTGTTTTCCTTCAAAGTTGTAAATCAGTAGCACTCTGCTCTATTAAGGCTATACCAGGGCAAGCAGGAATGTGCTAATGGTCCTGCCCAGTGAAATGTTCTTTGTGCGCTCTTTAAAAATTTGCACTAGAATAAACTCTCTGATAAGGAAAAAGAGCCCAAGTAATCTCAGGGTCCTGTAAGCTTTTTAATAATTAAAGGTGGTAATATATCACGATGGACTTGTAGGCTTGTTTTCTTTCAGGATATTCATCTAAGTGAGCTTTTGTAAATTGGCTTTGTGTATGGCTAAGAGAGATGTATTGAAGAAAACACCAGCCTCACAATATACTTCATACAGATACTTTTATGTACCCGTGTGATTGGACTAATTGAGCAGTTCATAATTTTTGTGTATATATTCCCGTAACACCCCAGGAAAATGTGTTATCTTATTCCGCTGCTGTTAAACAAACGCGTAGAAAGGCTAAATGAGTTGCCCAGGCTTACACGGGAGGAATTATGGAGCTGAACGTAGCTTCATTAGTCTCTTGGCTAAGGCTCCAAATAATAGATAAATTCTTCCCATTTTATTGCGTATGAAAATCAGGTATGTGTGCACATGTTAGTGTAGGGAAGGAGGCTTACACAAATTACTGAATATATTGCATTAAATACCCGTCTGAAAAAACTCAAGCCTCTGTAAAGGTCTCCTCACCACGTTTATTTTTGGCTATTCTTGGAAATGAGTGTATTAGATTTTACTAATGAGCATGTAGAATTTACAATAAAACATATAGGTCGTACATTAATTATGTAAGAAACTTTACTCTTCCTTTTTTGTAGCTAAAAATCAAGGATCATATAACAATTAAGGATTTTGTTTGTTGTTGCTTTTCAGATTGTGTAGGATTAAAAATAATGTTCCATGCCATTAACATACTTTCCAAGAGTGTCAAGGAAATAAAGTTTTGTTTTAAAAAATGATGCAGTATAAAGAGCCTGTATTCCTCCAAGTCAGTGAAGACTCTGGTTTCTTAGGAACTGATCTAGACTCACTTTATAATCAACGGACAGAAATAGACATCTCCGGAGAGCAATTTGTCCCACCTATTTTGACATCTGTCTTAGCAAGGGACAAATTGCCCTCTGGAAGTACTTGTCTCCACTGACTGTTGAAGGAACCTGGATGATGAGCTTAGACTAAAGCCCCTCTATTAGACAGCCTTTTTAGGTCTTTTTGCTAGGGTAGAAGAAAAATCACTAACAAAACCAAAAATTTCTTGTGTGTAGTGGTGTTTTCTTCTCTCTGCAGAAATCTCAACCTAACAGCATGAGTCAACCGTATTCTGTTGAAATGTGTTTTGTTTTGTTAAAATAGTTTACTTGTTCTTACAGTGTTTCTTACACCACCATATAGAAATGGAAGACTAGTACTTTCTACCGTGAATGAAAACGTTAAGGAGAATTTGAGCTTCTGATTTATGAGTTTTTTAATTGTTGTTGGATTTTAGGTATATCATCATATATTTAAAAATGCTTTGGGATTCTATAAAACAATGAAATAAAAAGGGGGTCTATTCCATGACATATGCTTGCTAACGATATATGGATGAGATACCTGTTCCCAAACAGAAGCAGCCAAAGATGATAGTAAATCTGTACGATCTATAACCCAGTCCCTACAGACTTAAATTGATTACACAGCTCAACAAATACTAACCTTACATACAAAGTTAAATGTCTTCTGGCTGTTTCTGAACCAAGAGCAAATGCTTTTCATTTTTCTTAGCTGTTGTGGTACTTGTGTATAATTTTGAAAGTAAAATTACTTTTTCCACTTATTTGTCTTTTTCCTTCTATATTGGACAAAATATTTATTGTTTCCTTCTTCTAGTAGAGCTTGAAATTAATTTTTAACTACATTTCTTAGTGCAAAATCCATGACCAAGATGCTTAAAGAAAGAAAACTATTTATTTTTAGCTGAGGCTACAAAGCACGTAAAGGTTTTTGCATACATTTCAGGTTTGTTTTTTTAAAAAAAACATGGGTGCATATGCATTTTCTTTAATTGCTGTTCTAAAAAGTTTTAAGTAGCCTGATCAAACCTTACGTAATTATATACAGTGCTCAGATTGCTGTAGTGTGAAGCAGTATGCCATTTTGTTATCTATAAACTTTCAGTAGTACCGTATCATTAATTTATTTGTCCCCTAGAACTTGAATTACTCTGTGTGCGTTATATTTATTTTTTAAGGTTCCTATGATGTCTTATTGACAAAACCTTAAGAACTGTAAGGTCTGAAAATGTATACTCTTAGTAGTGTAACTGTCGGAATTCTCACATCAATTACATGTTCTCTATTTTTCCCAAATTACTTGCATAGCCCATGAGACAGAATTCCAGGAGCACTACAAACTCCTGGATTTGTTGATGCAGACTTCCCGATACAAAGGCAATGAAGTCAAAACATGGTTGACAACTCTTCATGATACATCTTGGTTTTGCAGTTACTAATCGTTAAAGTAGCCTTTCTTGTGTGTTTAAGTAAATGAAAATAACTCCAACAGACATAAAACTAGTATGCCCTGAAAAAATATAGACTCTTTGCACTGTAATTTTTTTTATTTGTAACTTCAAGTTACTGAGCTGATCTTTTTTTTTTGATTTTTTATGTGATCTTTATCATGTGTTTTATGGTGTTAGTTTTTGGAGGAAAAAAGTGTTGACTTTTAAACATTGCACAAAGAGAATCCTTTTGCATCACAGTGATAGCTAGTGGAAGGAAAGAAGAAGATTGCAATTTGTGAAGAACTGGAGTTGCAAAACCAGCAATTCATGATATTAATTCTGGAATTACGGCCAGGGGGGGAGATGAAAGCTGAAATGCAGTTCTTCATGACTAAGAGGAGAACCTTTGTGAAAATTAGGTTTTGTGTTTCTATTGATCAGAATAAGTTGGATAGTTCCAGTGACAATTAAACGTGGGATAGAGAGACAGCTTTATTGTATTGTGTCTAGTTCATTTTTCACTGAAAATCATTATCTTAAAAATAAATATTTACATTTATGTTCCATTCTTCTGTGAGAAACATAGAGCTGTAACAACAGGCTTATTTTGAGACCTGCGCAAACAGGAATTGCATTTTCCTGCAAGTTTTGGTCAGAAACCCATAGTAAATTAGGTTATAGGTACTTTATGCAAGGCATCAATGATTAAGAATTATAAAAGCCCATAGCCTTTGCCTTTGATTGTGGTTTATACTACTGGATGTGTCCTTGTTTAGGTTTTCAGGCTGAAAAATCTTAAAGAAACCTGATTCCAGAAAGCAGAGAACACCTGTCTTTTAAGGATGGGCCATGTCAAGAAGTATCAAATCTGGATGCTTGAAACCAGTCAACGATTCTGGTATTTTATCCAGGTCTGCGGAACAGGAGGATGTATTCTTGGTTTTAGAAAATATATTTTACCTTGCTAAAATTTCTACAACTTTTAAGCAAGAAAAGTTTATGAATAATTGTTAGAACCATGTTGAGAGCTTTTGTAGGCTCCCTTAAGTGCAAATAATCTTTTTTGGTTAATATTTTGAATATTTGATGCAAAAATGTAAATTACTAAAATACTCTGCATCAGGTCTTCCATTTAGCATTATCCTTTCACACTGTGGAGTAAACTAATGAATTACAGCATGATTACATAGCACATAATTAACTTTGTAATTAATATGCAACTGCCACTTAAACTAAAGTACTGCTTATAAAGATGTACGGCAACAGTAAATCACAGGTCAGAAGTAGCACTTTGGAATTTTCTAAAGAATGAGAGTAAATGCAGAATCACTTAGAGCAGCAGAGTAAGTTAATTAAAAAACAGATTAATTGTGAATGTCCTGTTTAATTTTAAATACCTTGGCTATTTCTTTTCCCTGAAGAAAGAACAATTTTAAAGCCTAACGCATTCATCGTTTTCTTATATGACATATTTAAAAATGAGCAGTTGTTTAGCTCTAAACTGCCCTGGTTGTGATTAGGAATTGCTTAGTATTCCTTCCTTGCCTTGCTCTCTATAAGAGTAGCATAAAAACAGCTGATTTTGACTTTGTATGAATTCCAGCTTTCTGCTCTGGTCCATTTCTTCATATCAATACAGTGAAACGAAGTGAGCCAAGCCCACTCTAACCTTTGTCATGCTGGTTTGTTTTTGAGGAAGATGAGAATTTGTGCTGTGCTACCAAAACCAATTAAGAACGAGGCATAAGCAAGTGATGGGAACTTTTAAGCATCTTCAAAGTCTGGTTTCATGAAGTATTATATACCATTAATACATACACTTTCTTTAGCAGCCCTGCCAAGTATTAGCATTAGAATAACAACCGATAAAATCGGTTCCTGCCTGCAGGTGAGGTTCACAGAAGGCATTTTAGGTACCCGCTGACCTGAAGGTCTCTCCTTTCTGTATTGTGCCAGCCTGGAAGTAGAAGTGGGTATTTTCTGGGAAGATCTGTACCAAGAGGCCATGAAAGGCTGGGTATCAGAGCTCTCCTTTCTGACAGTCTGAAGGTGATGAAATACACCAACTAGACCTTGTAAGTGTATCAGATGCTGTTGTGTGTTACTCAGAGCTTCAGAATAGTCTCCTTCAACTGCTTGATCTGCTTTTGGGTGTATCCTGCTTATTGTCTGGTTAAAAGAAATAAAGCAGGGTACATATCACAGTCACCAGGAAATGGCTACCCTAAACATATAATGCATCTTCTAAGTGAATTAATGTTTTGTTAATGTCTCTTTGGTGAACCCAACTAATTTTTTTTCCGTTCAGCAACACAAAACAGTTCAGGTCCCACAGAACTCTCAGGCACTTTGTGTATTCACTCTCTATTCGTGGTACTCAGTATATTGGTTGTTGCTTCCTCCATGTTCTGCTTTTTTTTTCTTTTAATGGCTAGCTTAAAAACTTCTGACCTGGAACAGAGTGATGGATGCTTCACAGTTCCTCTTCATTTTGGATAAGTAATCATTCAGGCATAATTATGAGCATCTCTTTAGCACTCATGAAAACCTTCTGGCTGCTTAAATAGCTGGGAGGAATATACATTGTCACTGCAAATCCTTCAGAGCTGGCTTCTGCTTGTAGTGTGGTGTTTTGTGTTTTAGAGACATAGCAGGAGAAAAATTAATACTCCAGCAAAATCTGTTTTCTGTTTGCTGATTTTGTTGGTTTTTTTTTCCTCATTGGTCAGCTGCTCAACAGGTTAATTAATATAAAGATGGATGGGTAAAAATAAGTATCCTGAGTTATGCTCCAAGAAAAATAAATACTGGAAGTAGGGCTTGAATTAGGCATCATGAAGGGAAGTAGACACTATGAACGGAGTCTTAAGTTAATAGAAATGGTAAGGAGTTTTGTTACTTGAGTTTAATGTGAGAAACAGCTCAATTTTATAGTCATCTGACTTCTGTTCTGGTGGCTGAATAGGGAAATGAGGCTGTGTGGGAGGTGTCTTTCTGAAAATGAAGTGCAGTGCCTTCTTGAAGGTTCACTTCTAGGCAGCACGAACAGATGTTTCTGCACTAATCTCAAATGTCACATTTCATGCATAAACCCTGGGGGATAATAATATCAGGATTCCCTGAAAGTATCCCTGGAGTTTAGCTTAATACTCTCTCCCGGGGAAGAGTCCTACCTACTAACTTGATGAATACTTCCAGGCCTTCCCGAAGGCCTTCTGTCTAACGCTGATCCAAATAAGGCCAGGGGAGATACGACAAAAGCAATACATCGCAAAATAGCAGAGCTCTGTGGTGGCAAGTAAGAATCACATGGCCTAGAAAAGCGCTAGTGGCCACAGCATCAGTGAAATAGTGAGATAGTATTATATTGGAAATGGGGAGTCATCAACATCTGTTAGAGGGGCAGTTCCGTAATTATGATTGAGTTGTAATGGTTGGAGAGAATGTGGATAATATAAAATATCCAAGAGTTAATTTCCTGTCTTGAAAATGTCAATCTTGCTATTTAAAATATTTCGATGACTATGTAGGAAAGCTCTTACTTAAAAATAAATAAATAAAAATCTACTGTTGTCCGAAATTAGAGAAGCTTGTGACGGATGCTTCGATAAACTTTGTAACTGTAGAGGAATCCTCAGTTATGTTTTTCACATGTTAATATTTTTCTTTTCACTTGTAATAGCTATAATATGTTGGAGTCAGAGGAAGAAAAACAGTGAGCAAGTATTTCCTTCAGCCTCTGTTAGAACGAGTTGCTATCTAAACAGAAGATAAGGGAGGGAGTTGTGCTGCTGTCCTCTTCCATCCACACAGATTTTTTTGTGCTGAGGTTATAATGTATGTTAACGTTATGCTGACATGGACAGCTCTAGCCAATAGGTTAAAATTGTTAGGTAGTTTGTCTTTTTGACAGATCTTGTCTCCATGTCTAGCAATTTATGTGACCTTCCAACTTTGATATTTTCCTTGTGAGCGAGTGCCCTAAATGGCTGCCTTCTGAGCGCCGTCCTCGCCGCTTGCTTAGCGGCTGGCCGTGCCTCGCTGAGACGTGGGTCCTCACTGGGGCTAAAGGATGCTTGTTGTGTTGAGTGTTTTCCCTTTATAATTTAGTGCGTGGTATTCATACCTGTTTGTTTGTTTGTTTGTTTCAGAAAAAAATAGGCCAAAACTAGGCATGTGGTGCACAATAGATAAATTAAAATGCAGAATAAAAAACTTGTTTCTGAAACAAATCTGTTAAATATCACTTGTGTGAATTTCTTTCATGCATACTGTAGCACTTAAGATTTGTTGTTCAGCCTTGCAAGAAAATGTTTACATGTTCTTATATAGAGATCGCTCCTTCCCCAGCGTTTCATCCTGCTACGTCTGCGCATGTGTGCATATATATGTACTCGTGCGTGCTAATTTAATCAAAGGCTTATAAATAACAGCTCAGTTGGCTCCCACAAAAAAGGGGCTCATTCAAAAAACGTTACGCTGATTATTTATTTTCACAGGCCTGTTGGAAAGCTTCCTGGAAATTTGCTGCCTAGCTCAGGCAGAGGTTTTCTTCAGGTAGCCGTGTAAAGCAGTGCAGTTTGCATGCAGGCCATTAGGAAAGCAGGTGGGATTTATTAAAAGCACTTGCATTATGTTATTGAGGTCTAAAGAAACTTAAGTTGTAGGTAATATAAACTAATTCCTTCTATATGCAGAAAATAAAACAATGGGGAGAGCGTGAAGGTTGTGCTCTAAGAGCAGAGCCCCGATACAGTGACAGCAATAAACTAACCTTTGGCCCTAATGGTGCTTGAGAGACTTGAATATAAGTGAGAAAAGTAATCAGATTGGTTTTAATACTTTTTAGAGAATGATTCTCTATTCTTAACATCAGCTAGAAAAATCATATGACGACATAGTGTTGCTTTTAACGTTTCCCTATATTCGAGGAACAGACATTGGTGTTAGGTGACTGTCTGATGCTTCAGTCAAGGGTTCAAAGTTGCCCATGTTGTCGCCTTGGACGAGCCGCCTGGAGAACCTGCAGCGGGGCTCCTGCCGTGCTTCTCTGCAGTAGAAGAGGTTGGACCATCAAAACTGTAGTCGAGAACAAGTTTGGCTCCCTAGACCAAGGCAACATTTGAGTGAGGCATTTCCCCATCTAACGTTTCTGAGAAGCATACAGTTGTGTTGCTCAGCTTTACAAAGTGGTTGTGAAGATCACTGGTGATCATATGAGCAGGTGCGGAACAGCAGATGTGGAAGTTGCTTTAGATGAACAGACAGTGGAAATAGGTCACAACATTGCTAGATCGTGACATGCATGACCCCCTAAATGTTTTCAGGGCTATTGAAGGCAGTAAAAAATGTGTGTGCAGACTGGGTTCCTTCTCATGGAGAACGTAAAGGAAAAAAAGGTGCCAAAATGCAGCCACTCAAGGATGACAAAAATCAAGAGCTAAGGACAAGAAGGGAGAAGTTGAGCAGAAACAGTTTTGCTCTGTGCATGATTTGAAATTCTCACAGCAACATGTCTCTCCTTGAGTTCATCAGCGTGAGAACGCGGCACATCAGTCTGCCTTCAAAGTACAGCCACAGCTGTATGTCTGTGCATCTTTGAAAGGGGAGCCTTGTTTGCTTTTTGGAAGAACTGCGCGTTGTTTCACATAAGACACTGCACCTCCTCGTGCCTGCTGAAGGCTTTGCTGCACTGCTCTGCCAGCTCTGTGTGCGTGTCACCAGCACGTCATGTTTGATCAGAATGAAAGTGGCTCCGGAGTACGTCTAATCAGGCAGGGGTTCAGAAAAATTTGAAGGCTATAAAGTTGACCTCTGGAGTGTGTAGCATTGCCGCTGGGAACAAAGAAGAAAAGTGTGTAGCTTTTTGAGGTCTGCTACGCTGTGCTGTAATAATCATTTAAACAAAAAATAAGGAAGGGTATGAGTAGAAGAAAAGAAAATGCCATCTGGACTTAAACTACTTTAATCCAGATGTCATCTGGATGCATAGTGTAAGTTTATCAGGTTAGTTTAATTCTATATCTGGAACTGTAGCAGAATGTTAGAATTTGTCTTGAAATTCCAGGAAGAGTGATACATATATATATATATATATTATATATATATATACGCATAAGATGCTTTATCCTTATGTTGCAGTAGTACTTACTTACACCGAAGATTTTATTTTATCGCTGCTCATTGTTGATGCTAAATTAGCATGTTGTAGCCCTGGTTTGCATTGTGATTTGTGCGTTAGACACCGTATGTGCATTTGGTGGAGATAGCATCTACCCTGAGGAGCTCTCGATGTAATTGGAAAGCCAAAGGAGCTGGAGAAGGGAAGCGCTGGGAGGTTGTTAGTCAGGAGGAGAGCTCAGGTCTCTCTCTTCACAGGGCTGGCTATGCCCTGCGGCTATGGGAAAAAGCTTCTGGGCAGATACCTTGTAATAATGATGTGGTATGAAAAACACAAGACAGTCTAGGTATCTTAATTTATGGACCACACTGTAAATAATTCATTAGGAACTGCACTTCTGTTTACATTGTCTGTAATAAAGATGGGAAGTCGGCATGCTTCAGTTCATTCAAGACGATTTCCACTGGCTAGGGTTTTGAAGCTCACTCCCTGGCTTGTTCCAGAGGAAACGGCAGTGGTGGTGCAAGGAAGCGTGCCTTCCTCTCCTTAACGGGGCTACCACCTCAATTCCTAGCCTTTTCCTTCGCAGTTGCTTTTGTTCAAGCCCCATTTAGCATTTGTATAGTTGCTGCTTTCAAACACTTGAGAGGATTTTGAAACACCTGCTCGGTGTCGGTGTTGTGTTCTGCCAAGTGCCGTTCTGGATTTGCTGACCTAGGGTGAGACCTAATGGAGGTATGGCTAACCGAGACGTGCTTTTAGAAGAAATGCTACTGAAATCTGTTCCTGATCATGCCAAGAGATTTGTGGACAGAGCAGGTGACATCTTTTAACAGGGAATTCATCAGACTTCTGAAAACTAAATTATCTGTTCAGATTCTTGTTAGAGTGAAACTTACTGCTTGGTACGTGTAAAATTCTCTTTGTCTGTTAAGTAGGTCTGTGACACCGGCAATTCTCACAGACCAGTGTCTAGATCTAAAGGTCATCCCAAGCGATAAGATAGTGAGAAAACAGGAGGCGGCAGTGCCAGCGATCACTGGTGTTTCAGTGAAAATCTGGCCTGAGGGCAGCAGACTTTGCTCCGAAAAGCTCCTGCAGTGCTTTGTGATCTAGGTATCTAGAAGGGTGTCTACCTCGCTGGAGTTATCGGCACTTAGAAGAAAAGCAAAAACTACGTTACAGATAGTAAAACAGCAGGCATGTGTGCAGCTTTGACTTGCCAGGAGTGAAGGTGCTGCAGTTGGAACTACTTTCAGAATTGCACTGTTTTTAAAATGAGCTATGGGATGTGAACTAACACACCAAGCAGTCGCATTTCAAGTCAATATGGTGTTCACATAGTGCGGCACCACGATGCCCCAGACCCCTCTCCTTGAGGGATAAAGTGATTTGTTTTGCATGTCCAGTCCGAGTCGTTTTACTCAGACTGTCAGCAAGGTTTCTTATCATTTAGGAATTAGTAGAGACTTTAAATACTGGACACTTGTCTGCAGGGCAATTCAATGAAACCAAGTATCTTGGGTTTTAATGCATTTTCTGCAGGTCCAGAAGGATGAGTATGGGACGGCTCTCAGATCAGCTGTCTTAAAATGAAGATAAAATATAGAGCTCACCAAAAATGTAGTTTTGTTGCGTCTAGATGTCTGATATCTTTAGCTTAATTTTGCTATTTAAAAGAAGAAACACAAAGTGTGCAAACACAGCACTAACTTGTCATAATTGAACATAAGTTGAGAGTGAGAGAATCTGCATTTCAGTAAACTCTGAAAGCAGCGCAGAAAATGTAATTCAGATGCTGTCAAGTACTCTGTTTCTTTGGCTACAAAAAATCATAGCCAGCTAATTTCTACCTTCTTTCTTCAGCTATATTTAGCCCTTACAGGTTTTGCTGGTCCTCCTGGAATTTATCTCGCTTCTGTTCTGGGGAGTTGGGTAAATCTTACTTAAATTTCATCAGAAGAGACCAGGATAATGGTAGATATCGAAGTCATTAGACCCTGTGTCCCAAAGCAGCAGTTGAGTTGCTCTGTTCTCCAGAGTCTTTGTTAATTGAGGTAATGCTTTTCTTCCTCCTCCTCTCCTTCCCTCTCCCTGAGTGAGTGTCTCCAAGAGTGGTGTGTTCCCTGGTGGCTTACCAGGAATTATTGGTCTTGGGAGCAGTTCTTTGGTTCTCACAGGGCCGAAGAAAAGGAGAATAAATCTTATGTTTATAGGCTATAAGGAGAAACTACAGACTACTTTAATTGATTATATATGCATTCTTCACAATGCTAATCTTGCTGGAAAAAAAAGTTCAAATCTGTCCTCATTCCTGTGTTGGGTGCAATGCAGTCTGGGGAGGGGGGGTTGTTATGTTCTTCCTGACGCCACCAAGTCAGGGGGAATTCAGCTCATGAGGATGCTGTAGCACAAGAAGAAATGGGCAAGTTCCTTCAAATGCTGCAGTTCAACTTCCCAAACATGCCTAGTTTCATCAGATAAGGAAGAGGGCATTCAGTGTCAGAATGCAAATCCTTCTCATTTCTAATTCACAGTGGATTTGAGATGTGTCTTGCTAGGAGCTTTTCTTTGGGGTGGCCCGAGAGGTTTTGACCTAGGTTTGTTATATAGCAGCTGTCTGGTTCAAGAGAGATGTTATCGGAGCTTGGCAAATAGAAAATAGCATCTCCACTTTCTGATAATTTATTGCTAGATTGATAAAAAAATATTTGCTGCTAGTGCCATCTCCCCTCCATCTTTCTTTTCCTCCTGAGATCATCTGTTTACAAATCTGGTGTTCCTGTTTCCTCTGGACCTTTAGAAAATATTAGTTTGCCTTCTATAGCACATCTTGCAGGTTTGAAGCAAGTTCCTTGGATGAACATGTCCAAAACATTTGGCTTTCTTTTGTAGCTGATTATTGTCCAGCAAGACCAGGGAGAGGTTTGTAGCTCGTACACATTCTTTGTAGACAACTGTGTGCTCAGCCCTGAAGATGCATCAAAGCCAGGTGATGCTAACAGCACCTCGTGCCTCTCGCAGCGTTCTGTAAGCAGACACAAAGAATTTCCCACAAATACATTACGCCTTACAACAGAACCTCTGAGAGGAGCATGCTTCTGTTAGGTAAATCAGTGCACATCACATGCTAGAATGCAAATCCTTTTCACTTCTTATGCTCACCTGCTTTCCTCTGCACTGAGCCCCAAGGGTGAGGAAGAGATGCTAGATTCCCTCTCATTTTAGGAATTTGCCATTTTTCCGTGAGATTTTTTTTTTTTTTTTTTTTTCAGCAGTGTTATTTGAGTGATCAGGGTTATGAAATGGAGTGCAACATAGCAAGCTTTTAGGGATGCCTCATTTGCTTGTAGCTGTCCCGATGTGGATTAGCGTTTCTTACCTGGAAGCTACAGTGCATTTAATAAACCCCTGCATCAGTGGATGCTGCTGTGGAGCTGTCAGTGTTTGTTCTCGCAGAGCGGTGCTGGAGTGTGCAAAGCCTGCGAGAGCACCACCGCGGCTCTGGCAGCCCTGGCTCTCCAGGAGCGCACTTCCCAGCACTTGTGCCTTTAATTTTGTGTTATTACCTCTCGCTGTTATAAACTGTGGTGTGTCCTTCCCCCCTTGCTCTCCCTATAGATAACGAGCTGACTGAGCCGGGTGGGATGCAGGGAAACTAACCGTGTAATACAAGCATGCAGCAGGGCGATTACGCAGACCTGGGAGCAGCACAGATGCTCTCCGGGGTCTGCAGAAACCAGTCATTGTGGCCGGAGGGGCGGGCTGCCAGCGCAGGGGGGACAGTTCCTGTGCCTTCTGCTGAGCGCTGGCCGCCAACCAACTCGCCTGGACCCGAGGGAGCGCTCTCCTGTGCCAGAGATGCGAAGTCATTACGTGCCTGCGGTCCCGCTCATGGAGGCTTATTTTTATTTTGTACTTTCAGCATAGGTCTTATGACAGCGCTGCGTGCGCTCCCAGCCAGCCCTGCCACCTTGGCTTTTGTAATCAGGCTGCAGATGTGCTTCATGATTGAACAACTTCTGCGCACCGCCGCTCCTCCTCCCAGAGGAGTCCAGCAGCCTTGCTTATGCAAGCTGTCATGCTGCCTTCTTTTTTTTCCCGCAAGCATGTGTGGGTTAGCTTTTGTGTGTTTCTGGCTGGCCGTTCATGCCTGCATAGAAGGGGCTGTGTGTGTAAAACCGTTCCCAAGCACGCGGCGGTGGAAGAAGCCTCCTTGGAGGCAGGCGCCCGGCAGCGCTCGCAGCCGCGGCCACGCTGGGCTCCAGGCCCCGCACCCACCAGCCCGCTGGCGGCGTGCGCACCAGGCACACGCACGCTCGCCTTCCCTCGCTCCAAGATGATAGAAAGTCTTCTGGGGATTACTGCACATTGCAGAGCAACAATGGAGAGCAGCACAGCACAAATACCTATTCTTCATCACCCAGCATAACAAACGTTGCTTTGTCTCACGTCTGGCCCCTTTTAATGGCTCAGAGCCAGTAGCAGTAGTGGTTTAGCAGCTCCTGGTAAATAAAGCTTTACGAAAACGACTTCCTTTTCAAGTGTTTAATGATTAAGATGGCCTTTCACCTGACGTTTTATGCGCTGCTTTTTACTATTATTATTGTTTTTCCCCAGTACCATGGGGAAATCACGCCGCTGTCGCAGATCAGTATTAAACTTCTTGCAGCTTTATCCCTGAAAGGAAACCAGCACGGCAGAGGCTCCTTGCACGCGCGTCTCTGCCACGGCAGGCCGCGCCGCGGGGCCGTGGGCGGGGGGCCCGTGCCCGCGTGGGCGCTGCGAGCCGCGGGGCTCCCCGGGGCCGGGGGCCCTGCCCCGCCTGCCGCGCCTCGGCTCCGGGCGGGCGGGGCCGCGGCCGCTGTCGCCACCGGCTGGCAGGACGCGGCGGGGCGGCCTCCCCCCCCGCGCTCCCCCGGCAGCCTTTCTTTCTTTTTTTTTTCCTCTTAGGTTTTTCTTGCTTCTCTCTCCTCCTTTGCGCGGTTCCAAATGGCTCCGAATGAGATTTTTTTAATCGCAGGGCAGCTGCCGATGTGCTTGACCCGTGTAAAAATGGACACGGGTCCAGCGCTCTTCCTTGCATGCCGGGGGGCTCGGCCACCGCGCGTCTCCTGCTGCTGCTGCGCTCCCTGCCCAGCACATCTCCTGCGGAGGGTCTTCCCTTACCTCTCTGAAAGGGAAAAATCCATACAAGGCACAAAATGAATGCACGTGTTTGTTTCCTTTTGCTTTTACTCTCCGTAGTTCCTCTCTACTTTTAAAAGGACTATTTTGGGAATTGTTTTTCATAGCGAACACTTTGTTCGCCTCGCTGCTTCCAAATCCAAAAGTAGCACGCGATGCGCCAAAGGGATTCCAGTCAGCTGTCCCGTAATGACCTTCGCCTTTAAGTAGCCCAATGGCACGTGGCTGTTAACCACCAGCCGCACTAGCGTGTTCGTGGCTCTCCAGGTGGGCTCTCCAGCACTCTCAGAATAGCTTCATGGTGGCGAGGATTTGCTAACTTGTTCATTAAGATCTCGATTTGCCAAGAAGTCGTACCTTTGCTCAGGACGGTGGGTGACAAGTCCTCTGCCAGCTCCTCTGCCGTGGGGAAGGAGGGAAGCAAGGGGCAGGCGAGAGGCAGAGCAGCCTCGCTGCTTGGTGTCAGGCGTGTTCCTCTGAGCATCCAAACCCAGAACTAAAATCATATTTACTTTCGAGTTGTGGTGTGTTTTCTGTAACGTCAGCACTTTGAAACAGCGCTGAAATGTTGGTTTTTTTTGAAGGGCTGGTAGAGAACGTGTTTTACTAAATTGCTCTTCACAGAGGTGTTACTGGAAGTCCAGTTTCTGGCAGAGTATTTGCAAAGTTGTAGCTTGAAATTTCAGCCGACACAGTGTAGCAGAAGCTTGTGAAATTCCCTTTCAGCCGCTACATGATTTCATTCTTTTTTAATATTGGAGAGTGCTTTGTAGTAATGGTCTGACAAAAAAGGATTCCATACACTTAGGGTTAAAAAAATGTCTAACAGGTCGATACATCTGTTCCTTTAAAAAAACACATTCTCCATTTTTGAGACATCATAAATATGTAAATGAGGGCTCTTTAATTACTGCCTAGGGCTATAAACTCCCATGCTAGAGGGGAGGGAAGAAGGAAGGCAAAGAATAATTCACCTTTTTTTTTTTTTTTTTTTTCTTTTTAAGAGCGAGGGAGATTGGGTCTTTCCCTCAGAAAAGACAGCAGAAGAATGGGGCTTTTTATTGCTGAATAACCAGAAGGTGCTGGGAACACTTCGTTTCTGTTTATCCTTTTGGATGGAGTTAGCATATAAAACAGTAGCGGACGACCTTTCTGGCTAATGTGTGCGCGAAACAGAGGGGATTTGTTACGAAGCACCCCCGTACAATTCCCTTCTCTCTCCCGTTCTGTCAGAGCCCTTAATCCCGATCAGCAACATCCCCTGCTGTCCCTCGAGCCGCGTGCTGTGTCTGAGTCTTCGCGTGCTTTCTAACGCCGCTGCGCCAGGGGTGAGCAGGAGAGCCGGCAAAGTCATCTTCACTCGTGACCTGATAAGCGCTCGGCACTTAGCTGAGTGCCAGCCTGCCCTTACTCTGCCCTGCCGGCCTTTCTGTATCTTAAGCACCATTATTTTCGAGTAAGGTGATCTTGCTGCTACTTTGGAAACAGTATGAGATCAGCAGAAAAGGCACTTTGGAAGTTTCAGGATGTGGATGTGCCCGTGGGGATCCGGAGCGGTGCGCGGTCGTATCGCTGCAGTAGGTGTAGCTACTGGAAATGTAATTGTGCTGATATTTTTCTTTCCGGACAAAATGATCTGGTGTAAAAACACTTACTCTGCCATGGTAAAACTTAAGATCCATATGATAATTTTCACTTTCCATGTTTAATCTTTTAATTCTAGCTGAGGTCTATGAAAGAATAATTTCCAGATAATAGCGGTTTCCCACTAATGAGCTCCGCTTTCATTACAGCAGAAATGACTTTGACCCAGTATGGTCACTGAAGGGATTTTCCTATTTGATGCTCCTGTGATGTGTCTGAGAGAGAGGTAAAAATGAGTCTGGAGCGTACGAGGAGGGATCTTCCAAACGCAGCCCAAGTGTTCGTGTCGTCGTGTGAGGTGAGCCCTCCCACGTACAGCTTGGCTCCTTTGCTTCAAGCCAACGTCCCCCGGGCAGGGGCATGGAGGGAACAGGGGCATCTCTGCAGGAGAAGAGAGCAGACGAGCTGGGCTGGTGACAGGGCTGTGGAGGGATGGGGCTGCCTGGCAGCATGGGGCCGGGGCAGGGGAGGAAGCACAGCCAGAGAGTGGTGGGATGGGAGCGAAATGCTTCAGGCTGCCAGGGGAAGGGTGAGCCAGAGCGCGCTCTTCCGTGGGAGCCACCGGGTGTCGAAAGCAGAACTATTTTCGGGTCTGGATTTGATCAGCTTACAAAACACACTGAGTGACCTGTCTGGAGGAGAGCGGGGGCTCCCTTTGGCCTCCAGGTGAGCTTGTTTGACAGTCTGTACCCTGCCCTTCCACAAACGGCCTTCAGGAAACCTCTGCGTGTGGGAGACATGACAATTTGGACGAATACAAGGACAAGCTGCCATTCAGGTAGCTGACAGCAAGCCTCAGTTTTGCTTATGCTTAACTAGAAGGTGCAGAATGGGGGTATTATCTTACATACAGTCGTGAATCAATGCATAAGATTGTTTGTTGGTGTGAGTGGCAGTACACAAAGGCAAGTCATGATCATGATCATTTCTTTGTGTAAAATCTCTCTGCAGTCGCCCAGCCCCAAAGTGTTTTGCTGGGAACTCCAGAGGCAGCTCCTGATGTGATTAGTCCCATCTCTGAGCACTGCTGTATCTGGCTTTACTTGAGAATTGTGTTTTCTGGCAGTATAGAGTATGGTTATGTATCTGTTGCGTGGGATAGATGCTCTTTTCAACTTGGCTCCCTGTTTCTTTATGTGGCTGCATGTAAGTGAGGAGTTTATATTGATGATGCCAAAAAAATACAAAAATTGCATTACAAAGTCAACCACAAATATGGTATTTAGCTTGTTCGTTCATTAAGCACAAGTATCCTGATTTGTTTATTGAAAAAAAAAAAACACAACTTCAGTTTGCATTTCTTCAAATATTTCAACAAAAAACCTGTGTGCATGTATACGTGTTTGTTTTCAACATGCTCTCCTCCATCTGTCCTGATGGTCAATTAAAATGCAGATAATGTGTCCCAGCTTGTAAGATGGATCACTGCTGAAGTGGTGTCATGTCTGGGCTAGCTTATCTCTTGATAAATACCTCTGCTGTCCACTGAGAGATTAAACTTCATGACTGCGGAGGTTTGTTTGGGGATATACAGGCAGATAAGACCGTCTTACTTGCTTTTAATAAAATATATCAATTTACATTTACTGAAGAACATTCGGATGGTGTTTGCCACGGAGAAGGTGGCATAATGAAACGATAATAGTGGTATGTGAAACGGCCTTTGCCGTTTCGTAAGCATTACAATTTATTGACAGGAGTGCTTTGCCGAACCCTCTTGTCTCTGGAGTGGGGAGACAAGGAGCCTGAGCTGCTGTTGTAAGACCTCATTTAGCTGTCTAGCAGAGAAGATTTCTTTCCGAGTCTAATCCGGCGGGAGCCACAGAGGAGCGTTATCAGCGAGGCTCAGAAACGTGGGGCATGTGGGACGCCGGGCCGCGGGGGCTGCCTGGCCGTGGCAGCCGCGTGCTCGGGGTCTCCTCCTGCGGTGGGTGCCACAGGCGCCCACAGGAGATGCTGTGTCATGGGAGGCAGCAGTGGCCAGTATCTCTGATGTGACAGTGACCTGGAAAATGTGCCGTCTTCTCTTCTCAGAGGAGAGCTCTGCTGTGGCCAGCCCTCTGAAGAACAGAACTGCTCGGTGCCCTCGGAAAGGCTCGTGAGGGAATGGTTCCTGTAGCCCAGCTCCCTGCTTGTGCTAGCACAGGGTTGTACATAAATACAGGGTTTGGATGTGTATCTGTGAATCGGTGCCTGCGGCTCATTCTTGAGCAGGAGGATGCAGCTTCTTGGACTGTGCCGCTCCATGGCAGTACAAGGATGTGGGCATTTGTAGGCAAAGCCTGGTTTCATGTTCCAGTGTGCAGTATTTATGGTTTCATTTCCATTATAGATGCCATGGAAGTGATTGAAACAGGCGGGTATACATATGTATGTGCAAAGCATCTCTGTGCCCCTCACTGAGAAGTGAGTTCTAGGAAAAAGCACTTAAATCCGCTCAGCTTCTTAAGTGCAGGCTGGAGTCCCATGTGATTCTGCCTAAAACATAAATAAATGGAAGTTACAGTGCAGAGGGTTTGGTAATATGAATTATGGGCTACAACTGGTGATTAGTTGTTGGCTTCTTCCTCTGTGATCTGCTGTTGCACTGCTATAGAAAAAGACAGATTAAGGCCTGGGAGGGAAGGGGCGGCAAGGGTGCTCACTTACACTTGGCTGCGTTTCTGTGCACTGCTCCTGGTACAAACTCCAGTGGGATTTCATCCGTCCCCACCTCCGGGGCAGCAGAGCTGAGCCCTGGGCCGAGGGTGAGGTGCTCGGCGTGATGCCCACGGCCCGGCCTCCTCCCTGCCCTCAGGTATCGCTCCCAGCTCCAGGCACACGTTATTACCCCGTTACCACGTGTGAGCATGCGACACGGCGTGGTGAGGCACCTGGCTGGGAAGAAGCACTGGTGATGACGGGGAGCAGGGCTGCTCCTGACGGCCGGGTGCGCACCGCACTGTGCCGCCGGCACGACGAGCCTGGGGCCTGCAGGACCACGGGTGTGCTCGGCGGGTCCTCCTAACTCCTTGCCATCGCTCATCTGGTGATTTCCTACAGCTGTAGCAACACGAATTCAGACTCCTAATGCCACTCTGAGCCTTCATTTCCATTTTCTAGTTTGTTTGTTTTTTAAAGTCATAGAGAAGCTTTAATTTGCCTCAGGCTGTGCAGCTTTGTAGAGTTGGGACTGAAGAACAGAGGACGCTTATTCAGAAGTAGCAAGTAGCTTGTTCAGCTACAGATACGAGAAGAGCCCTGTTTTACCAGATAGCCGGAGCTGCTCAGCCCCTTGGTGGGAGATCCGGCGTGTCTCCCTCTCAGATGCAGGGTCCCACTGGGAGGCTTGGCTGAGTTGTGAATCCCAGTCCCTCGCTCGCTGTTGCTGCAGCCATTTCACGGGGTCATTAAATTGATCTACTAGTTTTAATATCACAGGACACAGTCCAAAGTGTACCTGTTGCTTTTTTTTTTTTTCAGTACACAAATCCAGAGAGTGCATATAATTTCAGGCAAAACAAACAAATACGTTCTGTGTTCCTTTTGGCCTTACAATACTCTGCCATATCTGCTTCATTTAGTATTTTGGGAAGTGTTTTCTCCTAGATGAAAATTAGGAAGAATTCCCATGTCTTTGGCCTTGCAAATCCTAGACCGTCATTATTATCAGCGTTACTACTGTTATTACTGCTATTGCTTGCAGGCAGCTTTGCTGCATTGCTTTAGTGCCATTTGTGTTGCCGTTCTGTAGCAGGGGCCTTGTCTGCACAGGATCACCTGGAGGTTAAATCTCCAGTAGATCTCAGGGTCACACTCGGTGTAGAGCTGATAGAAGTGCACAGACTGTGCTCAGTGATCTTTATTGTCCTTTTTGTCTTGCAGATCGAGGGATTTTAATGGCTTTCAGGTAGAAGCCAAGTGGAGACAATCAAAATGAACTCTATGGACAGGCACATACAGCAGACCAATGACCGGCTGCAGTGCATAAAACAGGTAAGCTGAAGGTGGACATTGTTACTGCTAGAGCATTGTGTATTGTGTGGCAGGGTGTTTTGAGCATTATGGTTTCCTGCTGCCTGATGAATATCCTGGCCCTTTTGTGGGGAGGAGACCTTGAAAGCTAAACTTTCCATTTCACCCTTCTGAGGAACCATCAGCCTAGGGTTTCACTAACGCAGTAAAATTATGTTCACAACCCATTTTCCCCTGTTGCCTGAGCAGTTTTCTCTGGGCAGCTACTTTGGCCACGAAATATTCAGAGGCTAGAGTCCTGATGTTTCAGTTTTATATTTGTAATAACCAAGTTAAAAATCTCCCTGACTACTTATGTGCTGGGACATGTGTTTTTTTTTTGTTTGTTTGTTTTTTGTTTTTTTTCTCAAGGGACTGCAGCACTTCTGTGTTCATAGACTTCTGTGTGTGATGGATGCAAAACACGCTAAACCAAAGGAACTGGTTAAAAAAAAATAAAAAAAGGCATGGGAGTGGTATTGGCTCAGTATAGATTTCTGAACTTTTTATCTGTTTCTATCCTCTTAGCTTCAGCAGTCTCTATTATGTTGTCATGTTTGCTTACGTATTAGTAGAGGTTTATGGTACCTAGAATGTATTTTAATGCAAAGAGCAGAAAAAGTGTGTTTGTTCGCAAGTCTAGCCATAGAGATGCTTTGGCAGGATATGAAAAAAGAACAGAGTTTGTACTGAAAACAGCTGATTTTCCCTCCATGTTTCCTTTATATGAAAATATTTTGGAATAAGTCGAACAAAGGTAGTTCATAGGTCAGGGAGCAGAAATAGGAATCCATCCCTGCAGAACTGCTGCTCATAATCCAGCCTTGGCTTGGGTGTGTAGTGGCTATTTTTTTTCCCTAAATCTCTCTCTTTCTCCCCCTCTCTCATTGCTCCGTGGTGAAAGTTAATGCATCTCGTGGTTCTTTAGAGGCCTGAGGGAAATGAATTTGGGGATTTTATCACAGTTCCTTATCAGCTATTTGGTTCAGAAGAAGCATGCCCTTGGCTGGCACAAATTGGTGCCCTTTTTGGCCATCCTACCCCAGAGGATGAAGAATGAAGTGACTTACAGAACAATTTAACCTTCCAGCTGTAAGAACAAGACTTCAGATCAAGTGGAGATAAATGGGGGATGCTGCTCAGTTCCGTCTTCCAGAGCTGACAGTTTCTGTACATAGAGAATTTGTATTATTTTAATAAGATAAAAGAATATCAAATTACATTTCTTACAGTATTAAAGAGATATTTTTGGCTATGTAATGGATGCTCTGTCAGTTAAACCACAAACTTCATTTATACATAGTGCTGGTTTACCCAGACATCTAGGACATATTTCTCTGAAGAGGAAGGCAAGGTTTTCCACCATTCACGGAACATTCTCTGTTTTGTTTGATCCTGTCTGGAAGCTCAGAGGCTTCTGGTGGACAGGGCGCTCGCAGTTGCTTTGTTCTGCTGACAGCACAGGATGCCCCGTGGGGAGGTATCCTGCCTGGCTGTGGTGCAGCTTCAGGCCCTCGTTTCCTACAGAGGCCCAAATCAGTGAGTATCACTGCTTTTATTTTCAACTCATGACAAAGTATAGTTAAGGAAGCCAGTGGCTGACCACCAAAAATATGTGGCAGAAGCTTTTTTTGTCTGAGTTGCAGTACTTGAGGTTTTGTCTGAGAGGAGGAAGGGACAGAAAAAGACTCTGACTAGCTTATTGGAGCAGACTCTTCTGTCACATGGTTATAACTTCTGGGTTGGAGACATTTTACCTTGTTCTCTGAGACAGGCCGTTAGCTGGTAAAATTCATGTAGCACCACAGCAAGGCTTTGCCAGTTCACCCACAGAGAACTGGACCACACACTGTTAAAAGCACAGTCTGGTTTGGGGAGTGAAGCAGTACCTTGCATGGCCCTATCAATATACCCTCACCAATTTGTGGGGGATTAGCAGCAGGGGCAGACAAAAATCTGCTTGCATTTTCTTCCCCAGTCTCCAGTCTTTCACTCTTCATTCCCTTCCCAGCCTGTGAGCAAAAGGCAGCGCTGTTCTGAAAAGATGTGTGCTTCCAGGTGGGTTAGCACGGTGCCAGTGTGGAAGGTGCACTGCAGCAGGGGCAGGAAGCCACCCTTCCTCGGCGCCCTGCATCCACCCATTTGACACCCTTGTTGGCAGCGCACAGCTCATGCAGTCGGACCCCAGGCGGTTCGTGGCCCTGCGTGCTCCCCACCCAGCCCCGAGGAACCAATCTGTCATACACATGGCTGTGTCCCAGTGCCTGGTGAACCAGCACAGGGGCAGCGCCGGCTGCTTTCTTCCAGCTCTCTGGCTCTGGAGCCGCCCACAATGTCCTTGCTGACTTCTCTTTCAGTCAAGGTTGTGTTTTACCTTTATCTTTTTTTAGCGTTTCCCAACTACAGAACCAAACCTTGTATATGATCAGCTAGTTAGGAAATGAAGCATGTGTGTGTGTGTGTTAAGAACTGTTTCAGAAGAGATGAAAGGGCAAACTGAAGAGGTGGCTGTGTATTTACGCTTAAAAAAAAAAAAAAAAAAAAAACACAGACTTCTGTGGAAGGCTGGAACAGCTTGTGTGGTCTCTTTGTAGCTCATTCCCTCACTATTTCTAAGTGTATGAGCTTTAAAATCAAACACGTTTTTTTCAGTGTTCAGGGGAAAAAGCCAAAGTAACAGTCTTCCCGTAACACATGCAATTAGTTTGTCCTGATACCGAGGACTCTTCAGGGTACACTGAAGGAAGCTACATCTTCAGGGTGCAGGCTGTTTCTCCTGGATTTTTTTGTCAATGCAAACCAAAATACAAAAGGATTTTGTGCTCAGCAAGGGTCAGAGGGCTCGGGAGTGGGCCTGACGGGCTGTGGTGGCAGCCTGCTCGCACACCCTGCCCTGGGCCCTGCGGCAGCATCCAGCTCAGAGCCAGGGCCCAGGCCTTCTGAGGGGCTGCCCAGCTCCTGCCTCACAGTGAGCCCCAGGGAGCTGACCCGTTTTTGTAACCTGTTCCTCACAGCTGAACAGCGATGCGGCTGTGTTCACACACCATCAGTTGTTTTCCTTTTGTGATATGAGCAAGTACCAGCAAAATCTGTAGGTTGCAGGCCGCCCCCTCTCCACTCTCCCCGATGGGTCCAGCTTTCAAAGCTCCAAGCTGTTTTAAATCCAGGGACTTTTAGATTTGTTGTCTCTCTTTGCTGGCAGGCAGTTGATAAGGCTTCTACATCTCTCCTGTGAAATTCTTGACAAGACAAGAATTCCTATAAACAAATCCTAAAATCTTCCTATTAATTAAGTTAGTAAGAAGCAACCCCTTTCAGAATAGGTTTGTGATCCTTTCCTGCTGTGCTAAGGGCGGTCGTCAGGGCAGGTACTAGAGCTGTGCTACACTGTGGTAACAGGTTAAAGGGAAGTACGTGCAGGTGTGTCAGAGGTATTTGGTTGTGGTGTGAGCAGAGAAGGCCGACTCTGTCACGTGCGACACGTGACATCAGGGCACATTGAGCAGTGTGTCCTCAAACGATGCTGGATCATTTGGTGAACCCAGCTTAACTGGAGGCACACAGCACATTGCTGATTTCTAGGAGGAGATTAGCATTTCTCCCCTCTTTCCCTCCGGAAGGCTTGTTGAATAGCTGCAGTTGCAATGCTGTATAATGCCTACCCAGCCATTCAGAGAGAGATGCTAAAAGTTGTAATTGCCATGTGTTTGCGTTGATCTTTTCTTTCTCAGAATGGAAACAGACAGTCCCATTCCTTTCATTATTCAGCAACTTGGTTTTTGGTTGCTCACTTGCAATTCAGAGGAAAATAGAATTCCCTGTATATTTACATAACTGTTAGCATTTAAGCCCAGAGATGTTTGAACTAATCCTTCTTCTTTTCAAAATTATTGTTGCAGACTGATGTAAATGCTCAGCAGTCCTAAACATGTCATTTTAATATATTGTGGATGGGTTAATATAGACAGATATGAAATTACAGCTGAAAAAGTTTTAATAAAGCTTTGTGACATTTTCATTCTTCATGAATTTTGAGAATTAGCAGCCTTCCTATGAAGAGTGTATATATTTAGAATACATTTTTTTGGGTTGTAATCCATACAAGTGTTACTATTTTTTAGCAGCTATATATGAGATATCATATAGCAGGGAACCTGACGGTGAAAAAGACGTTTATTTTCAATTAAGAACATGATATTCAATGGACCTAAAGTGTTACAGCTCA
This sequence comes from Heteronetta atricapilla, assembly GCA_011075105.1. Taxonomy (NCBI): domain Eukaryota; kingdom Metazoa; phylum Chordata; class Aves; order Anseriformes; family Anatidae; genus Heteronetta; species Heteronetta atricapilla. The sequence goes on along the minus strand of CM021736.1, from coordinate 12,126,948 downwards.
TTGGCTGAATGGTCCATAGATGCCATCTTGATATATACTTTTTTTTTCTTCTTTTTTTTTCTTTTTTTTTTTTCTCACTGAGACCCATAGCTGCAATTCTTTGCTTTCTTGCTCAGTCTGTTGGAATACTCCTCTAATAGAGTTGAGTATGTTTAGGAAGAACTGACAGCAGACCAGCTTTCCTGGCTCCTCCAGTCCACTTGCAGACCTGTCAGTCAGCATTCCTGCCACGTTGGATCCTGCATCCCGGTAGGCGACTGCTCTGGCTCAGGCGGTGGAGCCACAAGGGAAAGAGCAAAGAGACAAAGTGCTGGAAGCACTTCTGGTGCGGGGGGAAGCACCATCTTGATGCTTGCAGCATTTGTGTGGCTTGCTGATCTGATGAGATGGCTGAGTGCATGAGATTTCAGTGGCTTGAATGCAACCCATCACCTTCTGAGGCAGGCTGGTAAAGTTAAGGGTGGGCACAGTTCTCCCCTTCCCAGTCCTGTTTTTGTGTTACTGCAGCATCTGGCCTCGAGGGCTGAGGCACTGGTCTTGTCAACTGTTTGCAAATGAAAATGGGCACATTTTAAATTTACATTTAAAGACTTCAGTAGCCATAATATTTAGATTAATTTTATTTCTTTTCCTGTGCAACTAGCAAACCAGGCCTGATGCTAAAAATTGCCTAATGGTAAATTAAGATGAACAATGGAAAATTCTAGAAATCTATATGTTAGGTCCATGTTGTCACTTCGGTGTTAGATGAGCATAGGAAGTTCTTCCCTTCAGCAGCTGGGTTGAACTCTGCAGTGAATATGCAACCTAGCTGGCAACCCATCTCTAGCTTCTGTGGTACCATTTCTGGCTCTTCCTTCCTACGTGTGTGCTTGCTGCTTGACTTCTTTACTTACGTGAGCTGGTGCAATGGCAAATCCCTACCAGGCATGGCTTGTGCAGCGTTTGCACTTAGGGGCTATTGTACCCATTTGCAAAAGCAAAAGTGGCTTGAAAAATGGTTTTAAGAGGCAATAGTACTGTTAATACCAAGAGCCTTCAGCTGTGCAGACTTCTTCCATCATCTGCTGAAAACAGCCTCTCCACTCGTGTTGTTAGCTCCTTCCTGCTTCTACGCAGCGTGGAGGAGGAGCCAGTACCAGCATGCAACGGGAGGTCACCTAGCACATGCTGCGGGTAGCTTCATAAGCACGTGCAGGTGGAAGAAATAGGGGAAGGGAGGACAGGCTGGCATTTTGAAAACGAGCAAGCTGGTGCTGCAGAAAGAGCCTGCAAACTGGAAACTGCAGGCACACTGTTTTTCATCTGCCTCATGTTACCTGATTTGTTACTGTGCTTTGGATGGAGCCTGTTGAGAACCAGTGGAGCGTGTCCTGCTTGGTAGTGAAAATTCAGTCGGTTTTCTGTCCTTTTTGTAGTTCAGATCAACACAAATGCACAAACTACTAATGTTCATAAATTCGCCTGTGTGGGCTTAGCTGTTCTTTTTGCTGTTGTCCACATTGTATTCCGTCAACAATACAATGTGTAAAGTACACAGCAGCTGCTGTGGCTCTTCATGAAGGGTTTGCCAGATCTCTTTACTCTGCCGGTAGACCTGCCTCTGTTGATGTGGCAGTGATAGGCTTGGAATTCTTATCATCTTGTCATTTCTCCTGGGCTTTGCAAAAATTCCCATACTGCTCTAAAACTCTTATCTAGTAAAGATGTATCTAAGTTTCCAAGGCTGTTTCAAGATGATCCATCCTGAGAAAAAGAATATGCTTATCAACCCTGTCATTCTACACCATTAGGAGAATGAGAGAGGCCTTCAGAATACCTTGGAAGTATGCAATTTCCATATTGCTCTTCGCTATGCAGATCAGGGGAAGGGAAATGTTGAGGCAAGCACAAGCAGTTATATATCACGTGGTGGCAGAATGAAATGCTTCATTCTTAACTGACCTGGACTCACCGACACAGTTTTTTTTGTCTTCTACTTAATTTGTGCTGTTGATTTCTAGCTGCTGAATAGGATGATGCAAGAGGTACGTACCCGCCCCACAAGTGCATCACAGTACAGAAGTGGTTGAAAAATCAATGGATTCTTTGAAGAACGTGGAAGAGGGATCACTGCTTTGAGAGTTTCCAGGAGAGGTTTGCTTCCTGGTAGTTAGAGAACTGACAGAACGGTGAAGGGTGATGGTGCTACTGACAGTTTGACTCCCGAAAGCAAATAATTATTTTTAGATAGTATTTCTTCTTTAGCTGTGTGATGTCCAAGAAGGTGCATTTTTTTCCAGCTCAAAGCGTTTTTGTTGGGTAGAGGCTGCTACTACAGAGTTAATAAGGCAATTGCTCCTAGGTCTTGCCCTCTATGATACTCTTTAAAACGGAAGTCATTGGTGATCACACGTGAGTAATTAGTTTAAGTCTAGTAGGTTATGGCTTGATACAGATTTTGAAAGTTTGGGTTTCTCTGTTGTTCTTTTCTGACATAAACATAACAGAACATAACATTTCCCTAAATGCAAATTGTACCACTGCTGTAGGCAATGGACCTCCCATAATCAGTGATAGTTGGATATTTCTCCTTCACAGTGGCCAGCAGATACCCACCAACAAATACAAAATTAAGTTCTTCATATGCCCCACCCTTCATTCACAGGGCCTTTCCAAAAAGTAACCCAAATTCTTCATGAGGAGAAGTTAAATGAAACAGATTTGTTTAAATTAATATTGCAGTTTTTGCTTTGTCAAAGGACCCCCAAAACAATCCTATTAGTACTTTTCCTTTTGACTCTGAGCTGTCTCAGTAACGTCTAGCTGTCTGGCAGGACCCCTGAGAGTAGCTGAGGTGAATTAAATGTCTTCTACAGTGGCATCAGTTCATGCAGTGGTCATTTTAAACAGTCACCTTGAGACTTTTTTCTCTATATAGATTAAGAGATTAAAATAATAAAGATTAAGTCTGTTAATTAAAAGTGCTATAAAAAGCGCAATCAGTGAGTAAGTAAATTACTCACATGAGTCAAAAAAAATTAATTGGAAAACAAAATATGTCAAACTGAAGACTCTTGCTTATTTTTCAAAACACGTGTTTACCCTCCTGAAATTTAGCAAGTGAAGGAATTTATTTAATAATTCATTTTTAAAATTGCTTCAGTACATAAGTCAGGGGAATTCAAGTCTGTCCTTTTTTTCCCCCCTTTTGCCATTATCTCATTTTGTACTTGCTTGCCATATTTCTTTCCAAAGGCTGTACCTTTGACAATAGTCTTCTAGTCAAGGGTTGCTGTAATGTCTCATTAATGGTATTTAACACGTCTTGATATGAATGAAATGCAGGAAAAAAACACCAAACCCAAATTTCCAAAATGCTGTAGTATGTGCCTCAAACCCTTAAATTATTCACAGGACAGAATTTTTTAGGTAGCCCTCATTTTGCCTGCAGCCTTCACTTTCTCTTCTACTAGAAGACATCATGAAGCTAGAGTTCCTGTAAAGAAGGCAACTAACCAAGTCTGGAACAAATAAGCCTATTTTCACCAGTAATATCCATTAACAATTTAAGTAAATATTTGGACTGCTATTTTAATAGTGCAAGAGTGTTCTAAGGGAAAGTGCATGCTTTGAGAAAATTAACATCCTGATATGTTAAGATATTTAGGGCTCAAACTGCTTGCTGAAAAGCATGAGAAGAAAGCTCCTGTATCATTATGCTATTGAAATGTTGAAGGAAGCTGAAGAAGCCTCAGCATCTTTGCTGTAGTTGCATACAGAGGGTGCATGCTACACTAGCACCATACAACAGGGAGATACTAATGGAAGATGACTTGTTTCAGTTGCCAAGAAGAGTGAGTGAACTGGTTAGGAAAGCCGATTTCATAACTCAGTTGAGCTGTAATTGCAAATTTAAAGATAGATTGAAGCCTTATGTTGCTGAGCATGGTCTAAGAGAAAGAACAAACAGTTCTTCCTTTGTTTCTTGACTTTTTTTTTTCCCTAGAAAGTGACTCTTTTCCTTAATCACTCCCAAAGACAATATAGCTCAGAGTCCTCTGATGATTTTGAGCCTTTCATAAGCCGTGCTGTTCTGAGGGCTCTCAGCTGACAGGACTGCAGTCCAGGTTGTATGAAGGGTACAAAGAAGACTGGGAACTGCTGTTCTGTCTATTGATAGGTGAAAAGAAAGACATCTGGCCACTGATGTGCCCCATTTCCATCAGTCAGATCTGGATCACGGGCTTTCAAACCCCTAAGTCATGATTTCCTCAGAGGCTGAGTAGGGTGTGGTGGAGCAGCACTAGGTGGGATTATGACAGAAGAGGTTAAATTGGTTGTGTCCTCCCTTACATAATGCGAAGTTGTAAGTGTGCTGCGGTTGTGTGGGTATGAAAGATATGGGGCGGGAAGACTACAAAGTAATTCTGATCAGTAGAGCCCCGGAGTAATTCTTAGTTTAGCTCTTCTGCGTGGGGTGCTTGAGGTGCTTGAGGGCGTTGAGTCCATCCCTGACGCTTTGTAAAACTAACAGACACATCAACGTTGTGGTGTCTTCTCTTTCCTCATGCGGCACGGGCACGTATGTGCAACCCTCCTCACAGGTCTCATGGTATAGGAGACCAAGGCTATTCACTCACCAGGCATTTACCTTTTCTGAAACCATTCCTGATTTAAGCTCACGCTTTATTTTGGCACGTGTAAATGAAGCATCTATGGCAATCTGCGTTAACACAGGTTGTATTCCATTACTGCTTACGCAATAAGGGACTGAACACCTTGCCTTTTTGCAGTTCAGTGAATCTCGTGTTTTCTATTTGTTCCTTTCCTCGTTTGTTTAGCATGTGATCGCCTGTCTTCAGCACTGATTCCCAGCCTCATTTCACCCCGTATTTTCATGTACTTAAACCCTCCGGTAAAGAGGAGTTGGGCTTTGCTCGGTATTTACTGTTGTTGTTTCTCCTGGAAGAGAAGCTGCAGTGGACAAGTGGGGCAGAGGTGATTCCCCTTTCACTCTGGTTTTACAAGAAGCCATGACTAACATGATTTTAATCTCTCTCTCAGTGTATCTAGTGCCTCTCCAAATGTGAGCTTAATAAAACATTTATAAAGCTTACAATGGAATGAACCATGTAAGTGCAAGATAATTCTATTCATTAGGGATTTCTCAATCTCGCAAATACTAAATTTGGGGGTGGGGGAAATTATCTGGATACAAAAATGCACAGCTTGAGCCTTTTAATTTTTTGATAAATAAAACAATCTCTGATACTGAAGGGTACTGTAGAGAATTGAACTTATGTATAACCATATCCAGATAAACAAAAATCACTCTCCCAAAAGAAAGTAAATAGCTCAATACTCCCCTCTATCCTCTTGCAAAAGAAAAGACCATTTGTTTTGAATCTTCACTGCAGATGAGTTTTTAATATACTGAGTATAGCTGCTCACGTAGATGGCCTTTCTATAATCACATTACACGACTAGGAAAAAATAGAGAAGCCGCCTATTTTGGGTGATGACATTTTCTACTTTTAAAGCACATCCTCGGTTAATGTCCCATATTTCTGTGACACCCCTTGAGCTCTGTTGCAGCCAGCAGAGAGCATGAGCAGGAGAGAAAATGCCTGGTGGATGGCCATCTGAAGGAGATGCGTGTGCGTGGGAGAGGGGCTCGCGGCTGGGCTCACTCAGGAGCCTCCTGAGGTGGTGCAGTAATAAGGGCACAATTAATGCGTTACAGCAAGGGACTGTTGCTGATTTGCAGGTCCTCAACTGATTGCTTGTGGTGCTGATGATCTATTGAGTTGAGGTTTGTTAGGAACATATTTGCGTGCTGAGTAATGCATGAAAAAGTGCCTTGTCTCCCCATGGTTACTCTCTATCAAGGGACCAGGAATCCTGTTTACATTCTTTAGATACGTGGTGGGTTTTTCTTTCAAGGCTGAACTCCCTTTGCCCAACGTGCAGAACCACATTAATTCTGCTCCTGTGTTGCTCCAGCTGAAGGGCACGTAATCTTTCTTTTCTCTGCTCCTTCCCTGCCCCTTGCTTTCCAACAGCCCTCTCCCCAGGGCTGTTGGGAAGTGCAGCGATACGTTTGCTTTATGTCTGATTGCAAGCATGTCCAGACAAAAAAATAGCCTGAACTACCTGGTCCAATCTGCCAAAGTGCCTGGACACCAAATTGTGTTTCTCAGTGAGCAGAGCCAGTAGATGCCACAGGTACAGCAGTCGTGTGGGTATATGAGAGAGTGGGTCAGCTCCTTCCTCAGCCTGGGTCAATTGATTTACCTCCAAAGGAACTATGTTTTCTGCTTTAATAGTTTTGAGCATCCTAATTTTATATGTAAAGTTTGATAACTTTCATATGTTTTGCCTTACTTTTAAATCCCTGGATTTTATAATCCTGTGAGAATTTAAACTTGGAGTATTGTGGAGAAAAGCTTGAAAATGTGCCAACAGTTAAAAATTGCAAGTAGATCCCATGAACTTCAGAGTCGTGTGCATGCATTTCAGTTACTGTGAGCTCTCTGCAAAACTTGCAGCATGCTGGAGGTCTAGCTCATCGTTTGGGAAGATGGATTTGATACTGGGTTTTATATGACCAAAGTTCTAGATGTGTTGCTCTGTAAAAGACAAATTTTGCAGAATTCATAGGTGAACCTGTTGTACAAACTAGGAATAACTTGGCTGAAGTCTGAGGAATGATTCCAGAGGATATATGTACAGTATCAGAACACTAAAAATCATCATTTTCTTGCGGCACCTCTCTTCATATGAAGAGAGCACTGTGGTTGGTGGAGAAAAAGGAATACTAAGAGTAATATTAATTTTTAAAATCTGGATTAAAAGGATTAGAAGTTTTTGAAGCATTAACTATTAGTTAGAAGTATTTTGAAAACTGTGGTGGGGCTTGTGAGGCAGGAGGAATGTATGTATGTATGCTGTGAGTTTAACTTTGTCCTCCTCTTACATTGATGGTATAGCTCCACCTTTGGGAGAAGTGTCATGATGCATTTAATCCGACGCGTGGACTCCACGTTTAATCCAGTGTGGGCTGCTGGGTGCAGGGAAGTCCGGCTGCCTCCCCAGCCCCACCTGATGTTTGCCACCAGGCTGAGTCAGGTCTGACGGCCTCGTGGGCACACAGGGAGCCTCGCTCGAAGCGACGACTGAAAATGAGTACTTGGAAGGGTAGTTTGTGGGAAGAGCAGCAAGCTCAGGCTGATGCACGGATAGGGGTGTCAGTACACAGTTCAGGGGAAGAAGCTCTCGGGAGCAGCCTGCCGTGAGACTGAGCGTACCGAGGAGACGCATCCTTAGTTCCAGGTCAGCTTCAGTCCACTACCAGCGTGAAGAGATGGTGTAGTGTACTCCGTGCCTGCTCCCGTGCGGTTTGCTGCTGGGCTGTGCGCTCTGCACCTTCCCTCATGCCACGCAGTGTGGGCAGGAGGGCACAGGGCTGCAGTAGGAGCACGCCTGGGCTGGCGTCGCTTGTGGTACGGTGGCCACAGCTTTCTGTCCTGCCAGAGGGCAGCTGCTCCCAGGATTTAATTCCCCTGATTTGAGAACTCTGAGTTCTGCCAGAAGCCTGGCATTAGCACACGCCTCGTAACAACGGGTTAATTTCAGAGGGAAGGAAAGGCTCCCGACCAGCGAGCTGGGCTTTTTTCTGCACAGTCAAATCTCCGTCTGCTGCTGGTGTACTCTATTGCTAGCGTAAAATTCCCAGACTCGTTGATTAGTGAAGCTAGACAGTAGACAGGGTCCAAGTGGCTAACCATGTGAGAAATGCAGTGACTGTAGGCTACTGTTAATTAACCTAGAATCTAGCAACATGGCAACGTGTCTGTGTGATAAGTTATATTATCTTCAGCAGCTCAATTAAATCAGGGAGTGAGACACAGAGCAGACGTAACTCGGCAAAATAAACAGACAACTTGAGTCAGCCTTCATAATTTGGTGCGACATCACGTAAATAAATGCAGTAACTTGTTTAGCATAGTTAAGCAGTTTGCTGCTCAAAAACTTATTTGCGTGACATCTCATTTCGAATAGGTTAAGTTGTGGCAAATTAGGGCTGTGGCTTCAGACTGATTTATTCCAAAGAAAAGAGAGAAAAAAAAAAACTTTCACTACAAATACACAGTTTGTAAATTGAAATTCTGCCTTTGTTTTCTACAACAACTTGGAACATATGGATTGCACGTTTAAATGATTCACTTTCCATAGCATTGCTGTCATGTTAGCATTTCCTGATCCATGCATGAGATAGCTTGAACCCTCTGTAATTGTTCTTAATTTTGACTGCTGCTCTTCCATTACTTCCTAGGCTGTGCTAAGATACGCTAGTGTACATCTGAGTTGCAGTCTTCTATATTTAGAGGAGATAAGGCTGTTGTCCTTGCCATATTTCAATGTGGATAATTGGTTTCTGTCTCTAAAATTACATTGAGTCTTTGGTTGCAGGAAGTGGGTTGCACCCACTGTGGTGTGGGTGTGCAGACAGATACTACTCGATCGTGCTTTAGTATCCTTAAAAAAAGAGAGAGGTCTTTATTGCATAAGCCTATTTTGATTCGCGCATGGTGTGAAGCATATAGTTCTGTCTCCGTTGCTGAATTTTATTGCTTATCAGGAGTTTGTAATCGCCTTTTAATGGGAAGAGAGTAGCAATTTCAAGAAGTGACTGTATTTTCTAACATTTGTACTAAAAATTGCTGTGTATCAGCTGTTCCATGTAACTCCCATGTGAACGTGTTTTTTCCCCTGGGTGAGCACAACAGCAAACTGTGGAACAGGCACACAGGCAGTTGCTGCGAGAGCTGATAAACGTGGTCCTAATGTACCTGCATCAGCTGCCGTATGCCCATGCTAGTTTACAAAGGTGGTCTGTTCTTTACGTAAATAAAATGTTTAAGACAGAGGTGGTCATGAGCAGCAGGTAGACTTTTCTGTCTTCCCTGGAATCCGGTCTAGTCCTCGGAAAGGAGTTTTGCTGGTACAGTTCTCTCCTGTGGGATGCAGTACAGTGGTGAGCAGGCTCCTTTGCTGTTTTCTCCATCCCCCTACACCAGCCTGTTAATTCAAGTGCTACAAGGAACACAAGGTTCCTTCCAATACCAAAAATAAATGACTCGGAAGACTGTCTCTTCAAAGCACCACCTGGTGATCCCTGCAGTAATGACACACTCACATGCGCCAAGTATTTCTGTGATGTCTGTTCCGTTCGGGCTAAGATAATATTAATCTTTCAGAGTCAGAACTGATTACACTGAAAATTCTGTTCGGTTTTGTAATAACAGAAATCGTCACGTTTCACTAATAGCTTTCTAAAAAGCGGATGGTACTGCAGCCCGTCTGGTAAATAACTGATTCATTCCGTTCACTGGCTTTGTTCATCCCTACTTCAGATTTTGTTCACACAAATTTTCTCTACTTGTTGATAAATGTTGCTTGCAAGCGAGGTAATATTACATGGCCCTTCATTATTACACTCTCCTAGGAGCTTTGAAGACATACCAAGGTGTGTCACAGCACGATCTGGTTCATTGTCACTTTCTTCAAACCATCTAATGAGGTGAATTCTTTCCTTGTTTACATGAAGCACAGTTTCAGACTAGACTCTCCAGGCTCACGCCTTCCTTCTGTCAAGATGCTGCCAATAATTTCAGTTGAAGAGGATGGAGCCATGCATGGGAAATGCTTCACAGAGAGCTGATGGATGGGTCTGGCAGAAGCTTTGTTTTGTACTTCTGTTCTTGGATCGAGAGCTAAGAAAATCTCTTTAATTTCTTGTTCGATGAATATAGCAGATGTAATAATATCCTTCTCAAGCAGCCTTTTTGTTGTGAGGGCGTGAATGACATTAGTGCTTTTTGCCCCGGGTGCAGCGTTTAAGCTGTCAATAAATAAAAAATAAAAAATCATGGTAGACATTTGGAATGTTTTCTAAAGTAATTCAGGGAAGAAATCGCACCTGCTTTTGTGCTTTGATTCAGGCTAGGTTTTCTCTTTGTTTTCCTCACTTCCTCTCAGAAAGTAACCTTGTCCTCTGTAATCTGGGAAAGAAAAATCTAATAAAAATTTAATTTAAAATATAAAGAAAATCGGAAAACTGCGAGGAATATGCTACAGACGGAACTATGTGTAACTGATAGAAGCGTCCCTGCAGGGTCAGCTTTTCTAGCATCACAGGCACTGCTCAAATACTCTCCACAGAGTATGAAAGCGCTGGTATTCTGCCTACCTCTTCTGGTTTGTCTGGGGCTCTTTAGCCTCTAATGGAATTAATAGAACTGCTTATCTTGCCCAGCTAGTTTCTAAACTAATTCCAGTTGTGCAGAAGCATTTAAGAAGTCGGGATTTCGGCATCCCCTCTGTATTTAGCAGGTGGGTTAGGGTAGCCTCCTGTTCCCGTGAAGTGAAATCCCTTGATGGAGAGTTACGGAACGAGCAGCACAATCGAGACATTGAGGTCACCCCTGCTTTGACACAGGCAAGTAGAACGAGCCTTTCCTTCCACAGGGAAGGGCAAAATCAGTATATTTTGGACCTTTTGCTCTATGAAAGGAATACTGCTTTTCAGTGGTGTCATGCTAAGTAGAAATCAGCATTATGTGATGCTAAGCTGAAATCAAGGCTTATCTGTGAGGTTCCCCTCTGCTTTTCATTTGTTAGCCTAAAGCTGTGAAATATTATTTTGCATTCAGGTATGTCGTCTGTTTCTTAATGGGGACCTTCACTGGAAGTGTTAATGGAGGATTTGGGGTGTAGCTGGCAAGCAGTAACAGCAGTGAAAGTAATAATGTCTAGCTCATGTTTAGCACTTTGAGGCAGCCGATCTCAATTCATTTCACAAAGAAGGAAGGATTATCAAAGACAACTCCAAGTACAGAGCTGGGTAGCTTTCAGCAATTTTTTCCATGGGTTGTTTCTGTGTAGAAGGGGTCATTGGTTTTTCTGTGGTAGTTTTTTTTGTTATTGTTTTTTCTCCACCTACTGAGATAGCTCAGTTAATACTGCGATCGGTGTGCTACCCGTGCAGCATGTGTTCAGTGCAGTGCTTTTTGTTCACCAGCTTACGTTCATTTCTTGCCTTCTGGAAACAGGATGCTTGATTGTAGCAGAGCTTACATGCGATATTGTGGAGGGTTTTGAAGCAGCTTCTGTTTCCCCTGCAGGTGGAGTACCGAAGGCGCAGTGTACACTGAGGGATTTGGTGTCAGGCAATCACTTCTCTGGGGGTGGGGGTCTAAATGAAACCTTCAAAAAGCATCCTTTTCCCTTTTACTTAGAAGATTCCTAAGTCAAACTGCTGGCCCTGTCCATGGGGTATTTTTTGTGCAAAAAGCCTTAAAGTATGGTTTCTTAAATTTATTTATTTGGATGCTTTTCTTTCATCTGTATGCAGAGTAGTTTGGTTCCTGCACCACTGAGCCAATGAGCTGGCAGAGATGTGTTACTTGGACGTGCACCCTAGGTGAAGCTGTCCACTGAGATGGGAGTATGAGCTTTAGTCCATGTTTGTAGGGCAGAGGAAAAAACCACACTGCACAATGTGTGTCTGCTTTTTCAAATCCTGCTAGTGTTTCGAGAATCCTTGCCACACCTGTCAGTCATCTCTTGTTAAAAAGCAAGGCTTCTGACCGAGAGCCTTCGTAGAACAAGAATTCCAGCAACATGACACAAAAGTTTGCAAACTCTTTAAAACCTAGCATAGGAGCATTTTTTTTCCTTTCACTTACGGTAGAGTTAATATATGCAGCTTCTCAGGCACCAGGGGAAGAAGGGGAAAAAAAATGGGTTGTGAACATTATTGTTAATTCAGATGCTTTGAAGTGAGCAGTATGTGACTGATTCAGAACTAAGGATGTATTTTAAAAATGACACCTTTGGGTTTTGTGCCTTCCAGTTAAAATGATCATCGTTTTCATGTTTTTCTCACTTATCTCAAGAATTTTAAACCCACTTTTGAAAAAGATATTCCCAGTTCCTAAATACACTCTATTCTTGTTTCTGGAGTTTTCATTGAAACACTTAGCATCACCAGAATTGCAGAATTTAGTAGCAGTATTATTCATATAAATTGAATTCCTTCTTTCCTATACCCTTCCTCTGCACCTGCTAAAATGTTGGAACAGTTTGACAGTGTAGCACAGTGAAGGATGATACTGTCAGTTATGGTATCAGGTAAGTTTGCTAAATGTTTCAAAAAAATTAAGGGTACAGCTTGTTCAGTACAAAACCAGAAAGGAGTGTAACAGTTAAAATTGTATTTCCTGTGCAAATTTTCAAATTAAAAAAACTTTTTTTTTTTTTCTCTCTTGAAATTGTGCCAGCTTCTTCAGAAGTAGAATTTCAGTCTGAGATTTCTACATGCTTTCAGTCTGAGATTTCTACATGCTTTCTAGTGCTTTTGCATTTTCAGTTGTGGCTGCATCCCAGCCACACTTCAGTCAAGAACAATTTCTGTTTTTGTCATCCCAGAGTTGGTCCTTCCAATGCTCATTACAATACATTATGACAAACAGAATCCAAAATCCCTAGAAGGGATCAGTATAGTGTGTGTGCTTTGCTCTGTCACTGGTATTTTCTGAGGCTGTCATGTTTGCCTTCTGGCTGGCAGGCAAAGATGAAACACGAGTGTTGGAAGTCATGGCTGCAAGACCAAGGCAAGAACTTTGATTGCAAAACTGGAACTTCCCTGAATTTGGACTTAGTTTTGGTGTCCAAGCAGAATCCATTTACAGTTTGCAGATGTGAGAGGTAATGCTCTGGAGGAAGAAATTCAGAGGAGCTCTGGTATTCCGGCTTACCTCGTGTCTAACTGACGAGTTCATATCAGAAAATTAGGAAACCTGCATCAGTATCGATGAGAATTAATTAAAGTAGGTTTTTCTATCATCTTTATGCAATTTTTGGTTTAGTTTCCAAAATGTACGCAGTTCCTAGTTTTCAAACTTTGCATTAATGTGATGTGGAAAACTGAATGTTAGTACTTATGTATATTATTTACTGTGTTGCTCCATCTTCCCTTGTCAGCACTTACAGAACCCTGCAAACTTCCATAATGCAGCTACGGAGCTCCTGGACTGGTGTGGTGACCCCAGAGCCTTCCAGAGACCATTTGAGCAGAGCCTGATGGGTTGTTTGACGGTATGTCCGTTCCCCCTGTGGCAGCAGTTCTTATCCTCTGGTTTAGACCGTACGTTGTGGCCGAGGGACCTTGATTTTCAGTGCCTGCGTTTTGTGGTTTTCACCCTTTTATCTTAAACACATGAAGGCAGCCCCCAACGACTGTTGATTTGATTCTCTTACTGCGCAGGAAGCAAAATTCAGTAGCAAGAAGTTAAATCATAAAAAAAAATGGGGGGGAATCAGAATACCTAGCACCAGCTAGGTTACTTGACATGCACGTACACTATTTATTTTCATGGTTTGAGATTGTTAACCAAGTTACCTTCTTTAACAGACTTCGCAGGCTTTTATTTTCCATGGGTTGATTTTTGGTGGGTTTGGAGGGTTGCATGTCTTCTATCTTCAGCATGCTGAACCTCCAGCTGAACAGTGCTTCTGCCTGTTGTGTTTGGTTTGTTCCATAACTTGACTGCAGGTCTAATCCTGACATGGTAATTTTAACAGTTTTGTTGCTTTTCTAGCTTTTCCTTCTGTTCATTCCTTACTAAGACTTCTGTAGCTCCTAAAGCAACTTTATTATAATGTACAGAAAATGTATTTTTTGTACACAACAACTTTTTTTTTTTAATGTTTTATTTCCCATGCATTCAGCAGTGGGTTCCAGTCCAAAATTATTATGTAGAGTCAAGACTTCAGAGGAATTAAATTCTGTCTGGACTAGGAGTGTTCAAAAGCTTCACTGCAATTTGCAGAACAAGATGATACACAGAAATAGTTATCAAGCAGTCAAAAATTTTAAAATCATTAACTGAGAGACTATCTTTGTTCCTGTTGGGAGGGAGTGAAAGCGCATGGATTATTCTCACACAGTCTGTAAGTGATGTGTATGAAACAGACAATGAGACCGAGGTTTAGTTGCAGAAATCCAAATGTTAAGGAATGGCTCCATCTTAGTGTGCTCAAGTGAATAGCATCCCTCAGATTTCTATGCCAAAAAGTTAGAATAAATCCAAGGATATCAAAAGGCGTATATCATTCTTCCAAACAGAAAAACAGAAACAAAGAAAGTAGGAAATGTTAGTAGAGTCCAAATATATGATATTTAACGATTGTGTGTGAAATGAAAGTTACCTTTGATATATAACCTCAACCGTGAATAAATGCGATGGCTGGGGTGTGTGACTGTAAATGCATTTTATTTATACTTTTTAGAAACTTAGCTAGCATTCTGAGGTTAGCGTTCAGGAAAGGAGACATCCACCTCAAGCATGCTTAGGCAACCCAAACACAGTATTTCTCTGCAGACCTATGCTAGAACACTGCAACTTCCTTGCTGTTTAAATCTTTTCTTTGTACATAAGCAGACCTGCAGTCCTGCCCAAGAGCAGGGTCAAAATGGGGTCTGACTGCTAGTGATTCACTGTCCTCACAGAGCAAAAGGAAAGAGAGAAAGAAATGCTCCCTGGAAAACAGTGAGAGAAAACACACATTATCTTGTTAGCAGAATACATGGAAATGAAAATACTTTTTTTTCCGTGACAAGCAGGAAAGAAAAAAACAATCCTTATTGTCTAAGGACTGTTAGCATTTGAACAGCATGTATTGCTTTGCTTCATAGTCCTCCCTGAACTATGAACTGGGTGGCATGAAATCCCCCCCTTTCCCAAGCTTGCTACAGAATAAAGCACTATCTGCAGCGTAGGAACTGACTGGCAGTATCATCTTTATCGTATCATGTAATTTCATTATATTCCTAGCAAGGAAAAACACAGGAACTTAACCTGTTGGCTCGTTTTGTGTTAGGTGGTAAATACAGAGGATATGTAGAATGCATATAAATGGTAAGGAATAGAATAGTTTCTTGTTCCTAATTGTAAAATTACTCCAATTAAGGTATTCTTTCATTTCTCACAGTGTCTATACTTCTTCCTACTTCCCATTAAATATTGTTTCTTAAATTGCTACAACCCAAGAGTGTGATAATCCCTGGTTCTTCCTAATGCATAGCAGTACAGTAGGCAAGGTCTCCTTTTTTAAAAAAACATTCTATCCGAGCTTGCTTTATATATAGCCTCTTTTTAAACAGTTTTCTTCCAGGTGTATCAAGGGTGAATGTTAAGGCTCCCTGTTTACTCGTCTTACTGGAAAATTTGTTTATATTTAATAAAAATGTTAAAAATGTAAAAAAGCTTAAGTCTGTTTACAGGGCAATTATGCAGAATTAAATATATATATATATAATAAAAAGAAGGGCACCTGAAATGCTGGAATATCATGAGTAAATTTAACGCTAGTTTGCTTAGTGGCATATTCTGTACTACCAAGAGCCAATTTTTAGTAGTACTGACAAAGTTTATCAGTGTTTTTCTTTGTGAAGATTATGCTTAAAGAAAAGAAAAATGAAAAATCTGTATGAAAGTATATTCAACCACTAGAGCAGGATTATTGTTTTATTTTGCCAGTATTTGAAATGACCTTCAAAACCAGATTCCTTTAAAACTCCCATACTTTTGGGATATGCTTTTTAAAACAAGTAGTCTCTACCATCATTATAACATTTGAGTTCCATGGATTCCTAAGGGCAAGTGCATTTATTTCTGAAAAGCTGTAAATACTAAAGATGATTGCTTATAAAGCTCCTCCTCTTTAGTGTAAAGAAGGAATTTTTTCTCTTGTGACACTCTGTTCTGCTAGCTCTCTGACCAGGGAAAAAGCACTACACTAAACTGTTCCTGGAACCTTCAAAGGATATGAAATCATATCCTACTAGAGGGTAACACAGTACATCCTAATCCAAGTTGAAATATATTAATGTCAGAAGGGCAAGCTGTCTCAGGGATGAACAAACCAACCATTCACACACATCAAAGTTTAAATGCATCAGATGTAATGACAGAGCATCAAAACACATCTGTTGTATTATGAATAGCCAATTTAATGGTAGCTGTGCAGGTATAACAGATTCTTTGCCTCAGTCAAGTCTGTTCTACGGTATTTTTGAAAAAATTAACCAAGTAGAATTAATCATATTAATAAAAAGAAAAGGCACTCAGAATCTTCATTGTGCTTTAATCGAAGGAGTGGTTCTTAAGAAGTAATTCTGTTTGTTGTTTGTTCTATGCACCATCTTCTTGCCTGCACTCTTGGTAATGTCTGATTCACTTTATAACAACAGTGTGTTTTTATTCGTGTTGCCAGTCTAACAGAACCTGAATGGATGCCGAAGAATGGTCTTAGAAATATTCTGCTGGGGTATCAGCAGTAAAGCTTCCAGTGTCACTTACGGAATTGCTTCTTTTGATAATAACATCTACCATAGGCTGTCACAGCGGGTTTCCTGTGCTTACTTTTTAATGCTAGCACTTAGGGAAATCTTAGCGACTGGAAAATTTCATGAGTTAGCTAAACAGAGAGCATGTGCGAAACAGAGAGCACGTGCAACATCAGCACATGTCCAGTGTTCTTTTTTCTTTCTGTGTCTGATAGATGTGCGCAGTACACATACTGACCATGAGCAGTAGATGATTATTGTTTGTGTATCAGGACATGATACTACTGGGGTTAAACTTGCTATTTCTAGGCTCCAGTGACAATCTATGCAGAATAATAGGTGTGGGTATTCGTATTTCAAAAGCAAACTCAGGATTTGGTGTGGCAGCTGAAAATTTATCAGACGGCTGTCTGTTAAGGCCTGCTAACAGACTTTGTTTAGCTAGTTAAATACTCTGCATTTGTTATGTAGAAACCTTTTAATGATTATTCTGTTAGAGGTGAAATAATGTCAGCTTGTTATTTCAAGAACTGACACTGATGCTGTCAAGGTCTAAGAAAAAAATGGAACACTTCTGTGAAGTGCAAACAGTTAAAAAGGAAAGGTTTAGGGCACATGGGTAAACCTATGGCATCTTAACATTATAAAAATACATTATATTTTCTTGAACTAAGCCTCAAAAGCTGAGACCCTTGTAAGAAAAAACAAGTGTGATTGTGCATTCATCGCCATTATGTTCAAACAGGTCCGATGGATGCTAATTTAAGAGCTTACCTTTTTATGTTCACCCGGTATAGAAAATCACGGAAGTGAGCAGGTAATACAAGTTTATGAAACAAACAAAAACATTTAAACAGATAAGTAAAAAATCAAGGAGGGAGGGATCAGCTTTGAATGTGTTTTCTTTCCTGCCAATTTGCCAGTTACAGGCTGCAGAAAAATTGCCTTTAGCAGCTTTGGTGGAGCACACATAAACAAATTACGTCCTTTCTCGGGGACAATAAACTCCTTTCTAACTTGCCAAGGAAAGCTCAGTGTTATTTTTCAAGAGTAGTTATTCTGAAAACAAAGAAAACTGTCCTTAGGCCAAAAAAAAAAAAAAAAAAAAGGAAGAATGATCAAATGATCATTGAAATCCTGCATTCTGAAATTACTGAAATTGCAATGGATATGGGTTTTGGTATGTGACTAGCTCTTGCATAGTGTTAGAGGGAGCTGTAGAATTGCCTCCACTTTGCACAACAGTTTCCGATTCTAGTGTTCATAGTTAAAAAAGCACTCTGGGATGAGATTCTTTCATGATAAGACTAGTATTATTGGTAAGTGTAGGAATGGGACTATTTTTATTTGAAAACCTGCAGAATACCGCAATACCTTACTTCTATTTAAAAGAAATAGCTTGTATTACTACACAGCCGTTAGAAAAAGAAGCCTGGTTTGGCTGGACAAGGTTGTCTCACTCTTTTCTGCCTTTTTGCAAATCCACTCTAGTCTCGTCCCATAGGCCTGCTCGTGCTGAACAGTTTAACATGTCAATGATCCCACCGAGGGCATGGCTACCTTTTGTGTCTGCGCTGCAGTAAAAATGGAAACCAGGGGACAGCTGAGAGCAAAATGGACAGATTTACAGACTTGTCTTCAGCTGCTTTCAGGGGAGGACAATAAAGGCACTGCTTTGGTCTCTCACTGTGCTTCAGCGTTACAATGCACGTTCATCGTTCTGTAGGGCTCTGCAGCAGTGTGCCTGAAAAGGAAATGAAAGGGGGAAGAGAAGCGCAGCTGTGTGTACTTACTCTGTGACTGTACCTACAGGGTAGGTCAAATGAAATCCTAACACCAGGACAGTTTTGGACAGTAGGAAGAATTTAGGAAAACAGGACGTGCTTACCTGAGTTGGCTGTTGGCCAAAGCACTGAATGTAGTAGAGCTTCTCTTGAGAAAAATGGGGTGTCTGACCACCACGGTTAAGACCTAGGGCCTCTTTTCATCTGAAAGATGACAAATCCTACCCCAGTTGGCCCACAGAAAGCAACGCTTGGTCTTTCATAAAAATGTATTTATTCTCCCAGCTATCTTACTGGTCAAGATTTCATCTCTGAATGCTGGGTCTACCCTAGTAATCAGATGTGAGAAATTCATGCATGTTTGTTTAAGAACTATTTCCTCTTTAAATTTAAAGAAAAAGTACACCCAAAGCTGCAGTCCTAGCTGTCCTCTGTCTGAAGATGGCAGCTTTAAATGAAATCTTTTGTATTGCTTGTAGCTCTTACTACTAGGTCTCTGTAATACTGAAGAAAATTGCTGAAAAAACATTATGGGTGGAACTATCTCCTACAGGTTCGTTTTTAGTGATAGTGATACATGGCACGATACCATTTTTAATTGCATTTCTCCTCAGAAAATCCTGGACTTCAGACTGTTGAGATTTTTCTGGTCATTTTAAGAGCAAAAAAGCTGCTGTCAGTTTCATGATACAGAAATACTTTTTTAGCTCAGACAATTAAACATAATTAATTAAAAAAAAAAATAGGACAAGAGCCATATCTTTGAATAATGTCAAGTATCCACAACAGGATGCCTCAGACAGCAAAAACAACAAAGTGAAGCTCATGTTCACAAGGTATCTGCTGCTACATTGACTTCACACCTGGCTGGGTTCATTCTGCTTAATGCAGAAAGCATATAATCAAAAATCAGCATGTGACATCAAAAGTCAGTTTTCAAATCAGGTTAAGATCTGAATTAGAGTAATTGAAAATGAAAGAGTTGGTTCAGCACATCTATACCCAGAAAACAGCAGGATGCATCTGCCCATCAGAGCCCTAGAAATGTTGCATTTGGTCATTATATCCCAAGACTAGAGCAATAAGTTCATGTGGAAGAAATCTTGTTTCCATCATCCTCTCTCCATGCATTTGTTAAACACACGTTTTTGTGTGTGCAGTGCATCACAGCACTTTGGGGCTGTGTACACGCTGTACTGTCAGGACAGCCAGCAGGCACAGAACGCTCCTCCCCAGAGCATCTCGTAGTGCTACCAAATAACTCAATGTTACTGGCTGTCCTATGACCTCATGATATCCTAAAACCCTTTTTTAAAACTTGATTTTGCTAGTGAAGGCATGGGTTATTTTACAGCTTTAAATAATTTTTTTTAAATGTGTTGCTGCCAAAATTAAAATGCTTTTTGTATTTGTGTATCACTTTCTTTGTGTGATGACTGTATGTTTCATCCATATCATTGTTCAAAACCTGTCAGGACTCAGGTGGCAATGGTGTTGCAGTGACCCAGTGATCAGCTGGCGTTATTAAAGTTGAAATCTTTGCATTTTTTCCTCTGGGAGAAAATTTCAGATGGAGGTGATTAAGTATGGGAACCTCCTCTTCTATGCTTATGCTTGTCGGGGACACGCACAGGAGAGGAGGAGGAAGTAAAGGAGGAGGTATCCTTATTCTGCATGGTCTGCTTCACTTTTTCAGGAAGTGGCAAAGAAGTAAGACAGCAGGTGTAGTAGTTCATTTTATTTTGAAAATACAGTCCTTATCCACCTAATGCAATTGGAAATAGATTTAAGAAAACCCCAGTTTGAATAGGGTCTTTTACACTAGCAGAACCTACTTAATGTCTGTTTTCAAGCATCACAGGCCAGAAACTGGCTGACGATGTGTAACTTCACTCACCTGCTCTGATTGTCTGTATTGTTGAGACAGCTCTTCTGTAACTAGAATGTAAGAGTCTCATCAGACCAGGACTTTAGATCACAAAGATATCTTCCTCCTTTTCCCTTTTTCCTGTTTGAAGCAGATCACCATTCATGTTGCAAAATTCTTCAATTTGCTTCCTGTTTATCTGATCTCTGTGTGTTACCGAGGGGGAAAAATTACCATCTACATTGCAGAATTCTAATTACAAAATTTCTGCTGTAGTCTTCAAACTGCATTCAGATAATTTCAAGTATGCACAAGTGGCTGAACACAGAGCTGTCTGAACTAGCAATCAGCTGGCATTTTTAGTTTTGAGCAGCCAGCAAATTGAATTGGAAAAATTCATTCTGATGCCAGCAGGGGGGGGTGCTCTTGACTGTTGCTAGTTAAGAGATTCTTTGAAAGTGCAACATAATGGGAAGGGAGTTTTGTAATAAGCAGCCATATAACCCTCTTGATTAACAGGCCTGTTAGGTTAAGAGCTACATTGTTCCAGTACTTCGTGGTGTGATGACAAGAAGGGCAGGGAGGGGAGCTTGCCGTAGTGTAGCTCCTTAGTCTTGCAAAAGGGGAAAACCAGCAACAATAAAAACAAAGTATTGGAGTTAAATTCAGCAGAGGAGAAAGAAGTGGGTAGCTGAATTTCTCTGTTTTTTTCCATTATTAAAACTTAACTCTAATAATTTTGCTCATCCTATCAGTGACTCTGAGAGTTCAGCCATCTGGAACTCTGAAGAGCTGAGTCACGTGTGGTGAGCGTGAAATGTCAGGTATGAATGCAGTACTGTCCAGGTTAAAGATTTGAAAGGTTTTTGGAAATCGGATTTTCTTACTGGTGGTTACTATTAGGTTAAAATTTGCTTGCAAATAAGGTATGTTACTTTAAAGACAGAACTTGAAATAGTCATCAGTACCTTACCACCATTAAAATAAAAACTAGGTGTTGCTAGTGTAAATTGGAAATATGTTAGGAAATGAGGCTGTAAAATAACATAGAGGATTACAGAGTGTGTATCCCAGTTTCGGACAGTGGTATCATTGGGAAATGCTTTTTTTTCTTTAATGTGCTACAGAATTTCAACTGAATTTCATAGCATTTGCGCTTAGGCCAACTAAGATGCATGCTTACAGCATTGCAAAATGAAGTCATGTTTGAACACATGGTGCCACCTGTGTGTTGTCTGAATTTTTGCCCATGTGCTGAACTTGAATTTGCAGTTAGAGAAAGCCCAAGTATGTTTGCAAGTGGGTATCAGATCACTTAACCATAACGTTATATGGAAAATTGAAACCATGTTGATTCGATCCTGCCTGATCAGAGTACTGTTACCTGAGTTAGGATCTAAATCACAGAAGTTTTCAAACTTGGGAGTGTTCCTGGGGTAGGTAGGGTTCAAGCAGAGTTAGGTGGCTCCAGTCAGCAATAGATGTCAGCAATTTCTGAGATTTGGCTTGGGAAGGATTAAGGGGACATAGTGTCCATTCTTTTTCCCTAAGTTAAATTTCATCAGGGTCTACTGACTAGAATATCTTAATTTTACCAATGGTCTTCTAATTGGTTCTTTGCATTTTCTGAATCATACTCCTATGACACATTGAATGTCTTAAAGATACTGTGTAGTCTACTTTAAATTGCCCCACTCCCAAATTCCAGAGAGATTGACAGACTGTTCCATTATTTGAGGGTCTTTAACATCTCAAAAATTTTCCAATAGTTATCCCAGTCACGTGTACGTTGAGCAGATTAATTCAAGTTACATATTTTGTATACACAAGGGACAGTTGATTCACATCATCTATAAGAAAACTTTCTATGTATTTGAAGCTTAACCTCATATCTTCTGCCAATTTTCTCTTCTTAGATTAAAATCAAGTTATTGATACATTTTTTAGAGCTTTACTTTCAAAACCATATACTTGCTGTTGACCTCCAAATTCCTGTCCTCAGTATTTCTGCCTAACTAGTTATGCTTAATTTTCTGTTTAGGCATGATTTCTCTATCAATTTATAATATTTCATACGTGTTTGATTTTTGGAACACTTTTCCAGCTTATCCAGTTTATTTTAAACTCTCACCCTGCTCTCTTAAGTGTTTGCAGACTCCTCTATATGTCATCATCTGAAGTTTTACTAGTTACCAAGTTTCATTGTCAAAGTCAAAACTGAATACATAGAAATGGCCTGTATCCAGGACAAGTTATGATTTGACAGAGGACTATTAATCAATAATCTGAGTAAAGTTTATACTAACGTCATCTAGGCTATGTTCATCTGTTATGACAGCGTCTTGTAGGGCGATGTCAAAAGGCATGTTAAAGTTAAGATACATGTCATCTAGTGCTTTCCTTACACTTGCAAGGCCAGTTAACTTGTCAAAGAAGAAAACTGCACTGTGCTGATGGATTCATGATGATTTTCTGTATTACTTGCATAATATTGGTTTAGTAATTTATTTTGTTATCAGTCTGGGTAACTGTAATTTCTAAGGTTCACCTTTTCACCGTCTGAAAAACAGACATTTGATGTGCTTCCAAGGCCTCTGCCTTAAATGAATTCCTGAAGATAATCATTAGCAGTTACAAGGTTTGCCCAGGCTGGTTCCTTTGCGGCACTCTAAGGTAAATATCATCAGGGTCTGCTGAACTGAATATATTAAATTTACCAACTGGTTTCTAGTTGATTCTTTGCATTTTCTGGATCATATTCCTATGACGCATTTGTCATCTTGTTTCTGAGAATCCCAGTGTTTTAATATTTAAAAGGATAGGAAGTCCCTGGCGTGCAGGTTCACAGGAGGAAGGCTTTCTCAGTGCCCAGTGAGCAGTGTAAGAAATGAGGCAATGTCTCTGTGCACCGGTGGGCAGCCTGCAACATGATCTTTGCAGGGTGTACAAACTGCTCTGTTCAACTTCATTATTTTTTTTTAATAAAATAAGTCTTAAAATAAAAGCAAGTCTTCAGCTGTTACAGTTGATAGGAGGACTTTAAAATACAATTAATGCAAAAATTTTTGAGCCTGTGAAGAAGCTGGACAAAAAAAAAGTGACCTGCTGTATCTATGAGGAGCAGTACATAACGTCTGAAGGCTGGGAGGGCAGCAGGGCCCAGTACACACTCCTGAGCACTGCCAGAGCAGTTTGCTTCATGCAGCCTCTTCCAGCCTTACTGGATTGGGTAGAAGAAAAATATGGGTGGAAAATAACTTTTTTTGCAAAATTGAAATTTTATTAGAAATGTTTGTTTACAATTAGGTACTTGCTGATTTTGCTGTTACTCTTTTGAGGGAAGGATGGTTTTCGGTCTACTTTTTCTGTGGAAAAACTCTTGGGTTTAGAATTATTTCTGTTAGCAGAAGTGATTTTTTAATTTGTTTTCCTTCACATTTTTGATGAAAAACTTGAGCAAAAAGTAACAGTTGATTGGCTGGCTTCTCTAGACTAAAATTCAGGTTCTTCCTCCTCTCGCTTTGGTAACCCACTTGCCGTGCTTGCTGACCCATGCCGTGTGGGCCTGCACAAGATGGTCCTTTGGCCACCTATGGTCAACACTGGGGGCCTCTGCTTTCCATCAGATATGGCAGGGTATGTAACTGTTTTCTCTGACTGGTAGAGGAAATTCAGAGAAGTAAACTGCCATTGAACTAAAGTCTAACACAGTAGGACGCAGCCTGCTGTTAGGACCCAAACTAGCCCAGGCTTTCCAGCCTCTTTAGTGAAGACATTGCAATCATAGATTAGCTTTCCTGGGCTCAGGAGTTTATCATTTTTCTATTTCCTATATTATCATAGAGATTTTTTTTTTGCATAATTAGCAGGATGTCAGTTCAGAGTTCTGACTTGACCACTGGCTAATGGTATTCATAGCTGCACACTTTAAAACGAGCTAAGCATATGTTCATATATATGGTATATATGATACACATAAAGCATATATGATGCATTTTTTTAAGTCATCATGCACTCACTGAAGAGCAGGTGTATCTGCCTTCATTCCTGATCAGTTTCAGAATGGGTAGTTTGATGATCATATGCTTTTTTAAAAATAGAAAATGGGAGCATCCTTTCTCCTTTATTTTTGCAGGCCTAAGCCCGAGGTGAGTTGCTTTGTGATGGTACAGGATGGTGACTGAAGAAATTTAAATAATGTTTACACATTAATGGCACAGTGTTCTCAGAAGACTTTAACAATACTTATTTTTTAAAAAACTGTTCTTTGTCTGCTTCCTTCTAGTATGGTATCCTTGTCTAGTGTGTACCTGTCAGTGGTTGAGCTGTGGTGATACTGGAAGCAGGAAAAGGAACAGTTAAACATCAGTCCCTTGGATCTCACAGCAAACCACCAGTCTTACCTCCTATTGCTGACTTTTCATGAAGTGTGAAATACCCTGTTTTTCTCCTGTTGCTCTTTTCCTTGTTTTTGTTTGTTATTTTTATCTAATTGTTGCAAGTTTGGACCCGGCCTCTTAATGAGGATTTCAAGAACCATCAGTCTGTTCTTTGTAAAAGATTAAAGGTTGATCTATCAAGTTGGCTGTTTTGTGATTTATCAGAAATAATTGCAACTTTTCTCCCAAATTATTTTTCTTTCCTATCTACAACTTAGTCAATTTTAATTGTAAAGAGAAACAGGAGATAAAATAATGTTCTTTGGTTGTGTATTGTTGTATTGATTATCCTGAATTCTCATTTGATTCCCCTGAAGCTCTACTGCTCTATTTTGAGATTAAGGGGTTAAAAAGGATAGAGAGGAGTCACTCCCACTTGATAAATTCAGATGAATCTGTAATTTCTAAATTAATAGGAAAAACAACAACAACAAAAATCTAACCAGGAACATTATCCGTGATAATTCTTTCTTAAGAGAGAAATCTAATTCTTTACTGTTAATTAGGGAAAGTGGATAATGGAAGAAAGTTCAAAATAATAAGGTTCATGTAATAATGTTCAGTAGGTAGGCCAGAATACTGCATTGATTTACTATCTGTAGGTTATTGCATATCTTGGTTCCTTACTGTTTTATGTTGTTGGTTCTTTGGGAAGTCAGTGCTGGGCACAGGTAATTGCACTATCACTGATTTAGAAATAAGCTTTCAGAATAGGGGTGGGAAAAGGATATTTTGTTGTATTGTAAGCCATTTAGGATTGGGACTTTGTTTTGCTTCACCCAAGGAAATGGTGTTCTGTTTCCTTTGGAGTTCTTTGACCACTGGTTTAATGTAAAGTGATAATGGAAGTGTTAAGAATAATGTTTTTATCCATGTGTCTGAGTCTGAAGTCATCCTGTGCAACCAGAAGGCAATATAAAAGCTCTGCTGTGTATAACTGTAGTATAGTTTGCCCAGAATGACCACAGTATTGTGTTTGTACTATGCAGATTTTTATGAGGATACATTCTTGGCTGGTAGCTGAGTCGCTGGCTTGGAGAAACAGTTGACTACTTTTCATCCTTGACCCCAGTCTTTCATTTGCTTAGTTTAGCTAGTCCTGCAAGAAATTGATATTCCTTCTAGATCAGCTCCCAGTTACCAGGAGAAATTAAAAATCAAAACAAAACAAGCAAAAAAAAAAAAAAAAAAAAAAAAACTACCACCCTTCTCTATGTGTTTGTCAAATAGGCACAGGCCTATTTATTTTAGAAGTATAGTAAATGGGCTTCGCAATACTGTATTGTTGAAATGCAGGAACTGTGACACTGATCACAGCAGAGGAGAACACTACATCAATGAGGAGGAGGGCATTTTAACCCAGGGGATGTGGGCAGTGCTCTTGAGAACAAGGCCAGGAACTGTTTGTGACCCAGGGACAGAGACTTAAGAGATTTTTTCATCACAAAATCTCAAGTATAATGAACTATATTCTGTATAATCTTTGCACATGGTCCTCCTGCACTATTTTCTGGAAAAGCTTTTTCCCTCCAACTTCAAATGAACTATCAGGCCTTTCTTCTGGCATATGGTCAAATAACAAGATCACCAGAAGAGATTCATTTGTTCTCTTTGCTGTGCTTGCACTGGGAACTATGGGAGAACAATGCCTCATATCATGTTTGTGCTGTGGATATTGCAACAGCAGATTCAGTTGGCTAACATTAGTGCTGATAAGCAGGTTAATGTAACTTTGCAAAGAGCTCAAGTAACATTTAATGAAGCTTTCTTTATTTCCCTCTGCAGGTGGTGAGTCGAGTGGCAGCTCAGCAAGGATTTGACTTGGATCTTGGATACAGGCTACTGGCAGTATGTGCAGCCAACAGGGACAAATTCACTCCAAAATCAGCCGGTAGGAAAAACCTTTTTTGGTATAACAGTGATTTCTTGGATGGTTATATGCTGAATAAATACTACTTGCTATTGTATTGCTTTTTTAAAAACAAAAAACAACGAAGTGTTCTGTGGTTACAGTGCTGCAGATTTTAGCATTTCAATGGTATGCTGTTCTGAGGAATTAATTTGGGCATTAACATTTTTCCCAACTAGTGCTGTTCATAGCCCTGTTTGATCTTATAGATGAAGTGTAACTTTTAGAAACACTGATGTTCAGTAATATTAGGGAGGGAATGAGCATACTCAGACCCCTCCATCTTGATAAACAGTTGATTTTCTGTTGTATGTCAGCCTTTCCATATCTGTTACGTTCATTCTGTAAGTGTCTGAAACATCTGTTGCCGAACTTTGATTCCTGGACTGCATATGTCTGTGCAAAGAAGTACCACAGTTTCCTGTAGGTCAGTTCATTCACTATAGAATTTGAAGCCAAGAATAGGTAACAATGCTATTAAGATAATATTAAGTAACAATTTTTTTCCTAGTGCTTTATGGTAATTATCTGTTATGGTGCTCTGATAGGGTAGGACATCAATGTTATAATCCTTTTTGTTTGGAGCAGGCATGAGAAGATAGCCTTGAAAGCCATTGCTTGGTCAGTCATATCCTAGAAAAGCCCTGTTTCAGTGTTTCATTTATACAAATAATTATTTGGGGGGATATCTGCCTTATTTTTTTTTTGTCCAACTCATTACTCTAGCAATCTGTACAGATTTCAGTCTTTCCATTGTTAATTGATACAATACTGGGAAAATTGTAATGAAATCATGAGTTCTCTCAGTGTATTAAAAACCTTCTTTTCAGTCATTTACTTTCCTTCCTACTTCCCAGATGCATGTACAAATGATTTATTTCCAGTGATCTTACATATCAGGTTTCACAGCTACCTTAGGTTAACCATGTGTATATATATATACGTGTTTCACTAATTGTTCCTGGGCTTTCATCATGCCCACCCAGACCATGTTTTGCAGTGCTCTCTTTGCCTGTATTAAGTAGTGAAAACTCAGGGCACGCCTTAATGCATTTTGGTGAAATGTCACATATAACACCTACTGTAAGGGTGTCACCTTCACATATGACCTGTGAGAGCATTGAATGGGCAGCTTGAAAGACTGACAGGTGAGGATTACAAATGTGAGATTGTTTCAGACTATCTTGATTTTTTTCTGAAAGTGTTAATTTCAACATCTGAATGTATTAACATTTTCTGATTTCTAAAGCAACAGTGGATCTGCTCCTTTATTCAGTTATTAAAATACTGAGTTTTTTATTATTTTTTAAACAGTGCGTACCATTGAAAGCTGCCTTTCATGATTTGCTTAAGTTGTCAAGGGTTCTTGCATATGGATTTGAGTAACTCATTCTTTTTCTTGTTACATCTGTTGAAGACACCTTCAACACTTCTTCCAGTCACTTTCTCAGGTAGATACCAAATGGCGTTATTTTTAATGAATAAGAATGTTTTTCCCTTCCTCCAGGCTTAAGGGGAATTTACAGTGGCTTGAATTCATTCCTCCAAGCAGGGATATAATGCTACAGATAGCTCCAGAAATATTTTTAGTCTGTGTTGCTTTGTTTCTGATGCACTGAAATACTAGGAGAAAAAAAAAAAAATCTAATTAAACCAAATTAGAGTAGGTGAACACTGGGGAAAATATTTGCACCAAACCCTTTTTTGGACCACTCACTGTTAGTGCCACTATGCTGCCTAGGACAAGGCCTGTTGACTGACGTCCTGGAGGCTGCAATGCCTCAAGTGACCTGTCAGTGGTGGCTCTCAGGCTTTACAACTCTGCTCAGCGCAGCACGGGGACCACCCCAGGTCAAAACTGGCGGCCAAGAGTTCGCTGGTCGGGCTTATCAATTCAGCTGTTTCTATCTGCTGGGCCCAGGTGAGAGTTAGGGTCCCCGTGGCTGTGCCCGATGGTCTTGGTTATCCCTGGTGGGACAGGGCTGGAGCCAGAAGCCAGAGGGCAGCACAGCTGGCTGCCCAGCAGGCCCACAAACACGCACCCCTGGCTCAGGCAGTCAGCTCCACCTGGTTTCATGCCACTTGGCTTAAAAAGCTGTAGTGGTAGCTGCCTGCTAACCCACCTCCCATAAGCTGCAGAGGTTAGGCAATGATGACACGAGGTGCGGAAGGCAGATCAGAGCACACCTGATGTGGGGAGGTGGACAGCTGGCGCCGCAGGGACAGAAGCTTTCTCAGGTGGCACAGCCACGGGAACAGACCAAGAGCTGTCAGCTCTGTAGTGTTTCCCAAACAGAACAGGACAGTCTAGTGTTGCTGAGACAGTATTTGATGTTGTGCTTTGTTGTCTGTCGTGTTTTACTTGGCCATTGAGATAGTCAACAATTAGCTAATATGAATTGTTTCAGAGAATGCCTTGAGGCTGGAGACCTGCGTGGCATGAAAAATATTAAAAAGTTGTCATATGTGCTTTTAAATAGTAATGATGGTTTAATGACTGTGCCTTTTGTCTCTGCTTTCTGGTGTTTGTACCTGAAATAATAGCGATGCCTCCTTTTATTCTCCTAGCCCATGCTGCTGCATCTGGGCTGCTGCCTCAGCAGGAGGTCAAATATAGCATTTCCCACCCTGAAGACAAATGACAAAGCCTTTAAAAATACATGTCTCTCTTTTGGTGACAGCTGCTCCCCAAACCTTCCAAGGCAAATTCCTTTGCCTTGTTGTGACACCTATAGGGAATGGCACAGCAGGTTGGCTGCATGCTCATTTACTTTCAAACTACAGCAACCTCAGTTGCACTTAGTATGCAAGTGCATGGGTGTTTGCGTATTCCTGGCTTTCTAGCCCTCTGCCTGAGTTTTTCTTTCAGAATAGTGCCTGCTTGGGCATCTAAACCTATTATGAGCATTGTATCTGCTGCTTTTGCCCTTCCTGTACAAAATTTTAAGTTATGTGGTAGCTTTATTTTAAGGTCTGTTATTTAAATAAGACAGAATTCACCAGTCAGTGTATGTTAAAAAAAAAAAAAAATCTGAAAGGGAACAATTTTCTGCGCTGAAATTCAAGAAAACAACATCAAAAACTTTATCAAGCTACTGAACTTCGTTGCTCTTGTAGCTACTTCTGCTTTTGTCAGGGGGCCAAGCTGAGGCCAGACAAGGGGACGACAGGATGAGATCATACAGGGAGCTTTGTCAGAAAAAGACAGTGTTCTGTATCTCTGTAAAAGAGAGAGGGAGAAAGGAGCCCGAGGGCAGAACCGTGCAGAAAAGGTACTTTAGCAATCACTGAGAAGCTACAGCAAACAAATGCTCTGATAGCTTGGATGGGTAGCTAAGTGTTAGCTGTTTGATAGCAGAGATAGCAACCCCTTTTTGATAGTGGCTTGGTTTTGGTCCCTTAGGCTCTGCTTGCTGTGCTTTGATTTTACATTTGAAGAGAAAATTTGTTAATACTCTTAATTGTATGTGAAGCATAAACTAAAACTTTATGGTATTTGAGGACTTTATATTAAACTTTGTTTATTTGTTCAGCTTTTATCATTGTGCTGTAACTGCGAAGTAATCGGGCTGTTCTGAGTGGGTCTGATACCAAACCTGAGAGTAAAATGGACCCTGGGTTAATGAAGGTATTTGCAGTGTGAGAGTATTGGCAAATGGTTATGTAAAGCATGACCAGGCAAGAGAGTGAGACCTACGAAGGTATGTCCTGATTATGGTGTTACCTGGCATGTTTGACTGTCTTGTTTCAAAACAATGGTATAGATCGAGCTAAGTGTATTTTGGCATATTATTAAATCAAACTCACAGAAATGAGAGAAAAAGAGAGAAGAGTGTGCAATACAAATAAGGAAAAGGTAGAAAGTAAGGATGATCTCTAGAGTATGTGTGACCAGAAAGCTGGATGAACATTTTGCCTGAGTTTCCAATAATAATGCTCATATTGTCCGTGGAGGCAAGGCAACTCAAGGGATTGCAAGTATAGAATGGAAATTGCTACAGCCAAGGCCAGTGGCATCCCTCCAGCTTGAAGGGACCAAATGATCAACGTGCCTGCATTCGGAAAGAAATAGCATATGAAATGTCAGTCGCGTGCCTCATACCCAACATTTTCAGTAATTCAGTCAAGTCAAAAATGGTCCCTTACGGCTGGCGTAGAAATGCAAATACTGTACCTGTATTTAGCAGGGTGGCTGATAAGAATGTGTAAGCAGATTTATGAGAGCACAGTACAAGAGCTTTGCTTAGGGTGCTCATGAAATGAAAGCTGAGCAGGGTTATGAGATGTATGTAAATACTAACAAATAAAAAGCTTAGAACAAGAAGAGATGTAAAGCTACAGGATGGTGTTGTCACAAAAGTATATAAGTGTGAACTGAATAAATTACTGAAATTCTGAAAAATTGGATTGGCAGTTGGGTTTGGAATAGGCTTTCCATTAGAATGGCAGTGGAATGGGAGGGAGCAGAGGAAAGGAACACTGAAAATAAAAGTTTTTTTTTTAAAAAAAGCCCAACTCAATAAACATATGAAAGGGACTTTATAATATTCTTGATGTAGTTCGAAGCTGAGTTATAAGAATGTTTTTTATTTGTGTATTCCTTAATTCTTGCTACATTTCCGTGCAGCTATCTTATCCAGTGGCCCTTAGCATTAGTGTCCTAAAACTGTCCATTTGACATTGTTCATTAGAATAAAGACAGCACTTTCTTGTAGCTGTTACCTTTTGAAACAGCTTTTGATGCAGCAACTGACTACATTTC
This sequence comes from Heteronetta atricapilla, assembly GCA_011075105.1. Lineage (NCBI taxonomy): Eukaryota > Metazoa > Chordata > Aves > Anseriformes > Anatidae > Heteronetta > Heteronetta atricapilla. The sequence goes on along the minus strand of CM021736.1, from coordinate 12,095,791 downwards.
AGGTGATCTCTGGGTTTACTTCCCAGCTCTTAGCACAAATTCTCACTGTGTGCCCTTGACTGTTGCGCTGTCTGTTTTGTACTTCTATAGCTTTGAAGCAAGGATAATAATACACCTTCCAGCCACTTTTATTTGTCTGGTTTAATTAAACTCAATATTATGCAGGGCAGAGAATACCTCTTCCCCTGTAGGTGTATATCTTAGTGCAGTGGAGCCATGGTTACAGCTGGGACACTTGGGCTTTGTTATCACAGAGATAAATAATTCTGTCTGGAAGATACGTTGGCAAGCCATATCTGTATTGCAACTAAGACTCTCTTTCCTAAAGATTTATAGTATATATACTATATCTGAATTGTGCAAGTTGGCAACTCCCCTTGACCAAAAGGAAGCACAGTTAGCATTGATAAGTGGTGAGCAGCATTAATTTGCCTGTAGTCTGTGACAGCCCCGTTTTCACTGACTGCAGAAAAAGGGACCCCACGGAAGACATGCTAGACTCTGCAAATCTGTCTCACCTATCAGCTTAATCAGAGCAACTCAGGTCTCTAAAAGAGCTGCAGTCTGGAAAATTATACCCTGTATCTCGAGCCTCTGTCTGGTTGGCTTGGCATGTGGCAGCAGTTCTCAAGCATCTCAAAATGGAGCATCTGAAGAGCCTGCAGAATGAGAGATGCTGTCCCCCCTAGAACTTAAACTCAGCTGTTCGGTTTTTCCTTCCTCTCAAGTGTCTGCTGTTGATGCATTTGGTCTCCATTCTACACAGAAGAAACACTACCTTACTTGGGGCAGATTCTCATTATCAATAGATTGGCAATGGATATTCTTTTGCTGGAATAGAAATTCATTTTTGGCAATCACTGCTGTGCACTTGGAGTGTGTTTATAAATGAGGTTGCATGACTGAGCTGCCACCGCTTTTTTTCTGTCTAGCCAAAATATCAGGTGCTTTATCTGGCCCATTCTTTTCACCATTTGACAGGTCCTTGTTACCATGGTACTAATTTTGACTTCTGAGAGATATAGCAGTAAAACTCTGTCACTGGGTTGGAATGTTTTTGTGCTAATGCCTTTATTGTAGCACTTTGGAAAATTGCAGAGACTCAACTATAGCAACAAGATAGCTCTGTTGTTTTCTTACGCTGTGCTTGGGATTTTCATGAGGCTCGTAAGTCTCCCTGAATGCTCATTTTGCTGGGGATTTGAAGTGTATAGTGAATTAGCTGATCGTGTGGCTCCTGAGAAGCATCTTTTCCTGGTGAGCACAACGCACTTTCACTTGGATTGGAACTGGCATTCTCCACACAAGATTTTGTGTTGACTTCTACTGCTGTTTTCTGTCTTCTGCTGAAGGGTCCCTGTATGTGCTCAGAGCAACTGAACATTTGGGGGTATATTCAAACTAGAGGTTGGTCTCAGGGTGAATTTTGATCTTTTATTTTTTGGTGTTGTTTGGGGTAATGTATCTGTCCCTCTGATCATGAGCTAAGTCGCAAACAAAGTAAGAAGGAGGGCAGCTATGAAAACATACGTGCATTCATAGGAAAGCAGAAAGCTAAGTCTTCAGAATGGCATTTGCCTCTCACAGACTTACCTTTTCCTCAGTTTGCAGCAAGCAGTCCTGAGTGTGTTCCTTTGTGAGTTGCAGTGCATCCCAATGTGCCTCCCTGCCAGGCCTTTTATCAGGCTATGTGTCTTGAAGGTATTCAGAGAAGTTCCTGAGGAGTCCAGCTATCAGAATAGCAGTTTCCATGGGTGCTGGTAGCTTTGTGCTGCTGGTCGACTGGATAATCAAAAGCATGAACTGTATGAACAGATCAGATCATCAGGCTGGCTCCAGGACAGGCAATTCTATCCCTAAATAAAATTGCCATTGCAGGGGTCAAAATTCCAGATCCGTTCCTAATTCCTGCCAGTTGGTCTGCAGCATGCAGGCAGCCTCTTAAGAGCTCTTGCTCCTAATACTCCAGAAAGGACAGTTTTATTACGAAACATGCTGGTTAACAGACAAGATGTTGTATGCAGTGTTTCTCCTTACACAGAGAAATTTCCGTACTGTGAAGTCTTACTGAACAAGTGTTGTAGTGTTTCATCCTTTGTAATGCTCACGTTCAAACACACCTGTTAAAGTATGCTGGTAGCAAGGTATTTAAATAAGTTCTGTGTGATAAAATGTGCTCATCTAAGTATCAGCGTAAGAAAGTATAATCAACAAATCGTAAGGATTCATTGTTTTAGATTGCTCTAATTTGCATTAGTCGTTGTGCCTCTTCATGAGAGGGAATTCAAGGAGAAAGGCCACAGAATAACAGAGAAGGGATCTGAAGAGTGCTTATTAAGTAATATGTTCCCCAAACAAATGCAGTATTGTTCCTTACAACGTTTGCTCTTTTTCTGAGCAATTCAATAAAGGTTGGAATGTTCATGTTTGATAAAGCTTCTAGATCAGTTCCATTTTATGGATTGTTTTTGTCTCAACTTATTTCAGTTTTTAATTATGTTAAAAAAAAAAAAAAAAAAAAAGTCAAATTGGGTTTTGTCTGCAGGTTTCCCAGATGCTGAGGTAAATATTCTCTTTTTTTGATTATCTGATTAAAATTGCAAGGGCATTTGTTTTTCCTCAGTTATTCTTGACACATCTGTACATGCTCAATCATGTTTTGTAGCAGTTACCTGTAACACCTGGCTTGAGGAATACATGGAAGAAATGAGATGTCACTCAAAAAAAATGGTCATGAAGTTCAGTAGCTTAACAATAATACAGCCCAAATGCTGGGGATCTGAAATTAGAAACTTGGTTGTTCTGAATCACAGTTCTGTAACTTAGTCCAGGCTTTTTTCAAAGTTTAGATTGGAAGTCCAAGAAACAAGTCTGTAATAGTGAACATGTCTCTGGTCCTCTAAGATGCCTCTGTAGACACAGGTGTTGTGGGGACCTGGGCTCAAAGCATTTCTTAATGTAGTGGGAGGAAAAAATTATCCAGTGCCTGTCCAGGCACTAAGAAGGTGCCTGGACATTGTGCGGTCATAAGCAAATCTCTTTGAGTCTTATCTGCCTGTGTAGTAAGTATCTCTGTTGTACCTACGCATTGCTGTTGTGAATATGCATCTTTTGTGCACAAAAAACATAGGAGTTTTTTTCTTCTCTATCTGCTTGATTTTGGAGGTTCACTCTCAGGCTTTTGTACTTTAAGCAAAACTTCAAGTACTAGTATTTCATGCAGAAACTTAGCTTCTGTGAAACGTGTGATCAAACTAATGAGTAAGTGCAGCCTCGTTCAATATATTCCTTATTTCTTTCAGAAATACCTGCATTCCAAGTGTGCTGGAGTTACTCATTTTTAGTGGACAGACAAAGTTACGGGATTTTATGAATCTCCTGTCTGCCTATGTTGTCATTTCCCAGAGCCCTGCTCAGGGCTTTGCAGAGTGCAACCTGCAGTCGTGCATGCTGATCCTCAGTTTGGGGTTCACAAACTGGTTTAAAATGTGCATCTTCTAAAGAGAGCTGTCACAGGAAACATAAATTTAAATATTTTTAAAGGCAAATATTACTGACTTGGCTTTGAACTCAGTAATAGAAGGATGAACGGGGGCTGCTCCTGAGGATATAAACTGAACAGTGAACATCTGCGTACAAAGCAGGGTATTTGCTTCTTGTGTGATAGTCTCCCCTACGATCGTCTGGTCAGGCCCAAATGACATTAATCTTGCTCACTCTGGAAGATATTGTCTTTCCATCATAGGAAAAACAAATGAAATTATTTAGTGTATTTACTACGGAAGCAATTTCAATTAAGACAGAGAACCAGAGAGACCTCTAAGTTCTCAGTGTGAAAAATGACTCACCGCTGGTCTGAAATGAGACTGGGAGATGTAAATTGTTGGAAATTTATAACAGTTGCTGCCTTCCACTGGGGATGTTGGAGTGGTCCTAGTGGTCCTTAAAAAGCCAGATACCACTGCAAGCAGAAAGGGAGTTTGCTTTAAAGGTCTCCTAGTACTACAGCCAAGTGTGGTTGTTTCAATTAATTAGCAGTAACTACAGTAACCCTGACTCAAAACCAAAAACCAGCAACAACAAGGAACTGGAGCTGTCACTGTTGTACTGTCTGAGAGAAAAAGCAAAGACTTAGGGTAGATTTTTATTAGAACCAAAATTGTGTATACTTCCTTTCTCCATTCTGTTACGACCTTTGACATTCTTTATCGGACAGGAAATTGTTTTTAAATTCTGATTTTAAATGTTACCGAATTTAGATAAGTAAGTATCAGGTTCTTACCATGAGCATTGTTGTAAGCTGGAGAAGGGTTGGACTGGCATTGCAGTCCAGCAATATTGAGAACAGAAGTAAGAAACGTTCTTTCAAAAATAGAGGTGATTGTTTTCCCTTAATTGTGTGAAAAAATGTGTGTGTAATGTCAGAGTTCTTGAGTGGAGCAAATTCTGTGCTCATTTGATTTTTCCCCCAATATTGGCCCCAACCTGCAGTGCCGGAGGAAGAAGGCAGATGCTCCTCAGGCAAAGTGGTGGCAGGACAGCCCGCTAGCTGCAGCTCGGGGAGCTCCTGCCCCTGCGATGCTCGCGGATACAGCCGAACAGCTGGGTGAAGCCGGGGGCTGATCTGCCTAATGGGGGTGGAAAGAAGTGTTGTGTTGCCTGGTTGTGTTGTGTAAGCAAGATTGGCTCCCATGCAGAATCATTTGGTGCCTCTAAAGGAAAAGCAAGTCATGGTGTGAAGTAAGAATCATGTCTGAGAGCAAAGTCCGTAGGGCTGTGACGCACGGTTGGTGAATCATCAAACTGCTGTTGCAGGCTCAATGGGATTCTTTGGTTATTGATTATACGGTAACTCTGACACATGCCAAACTTGAAACTTAGTTCAAGCTGAGTGGATTTGTTGCTAATATAAGAACCCAAATCGTGTGTCTGAGCAAAGCAATCAGCTGGGCACAGTTCAGCAGCCAATCTTCCTGGACAGTCCTTGGTAAGAGTTAGGCTTTGAACAGAACCCAGCTCCTCTGGAGGACAACAGAGTGATTTTCAGCGTCCCTTGAGAGCAGCAACGTATGCATAGGCATTTCAGCATTTTTCTTTGCCTGTAATGTGTCGAGTAGGAGACGTTGAAGGTGATGTTAGAAAAACAGAGAGGAAATCCTAACTACATCGTCTGTCTTGGCATGGTCCCTCGGTCCCTTCTGGTTCAGCCAGCACTACAGACTGCCAGACTTCTGCAGTTGAAAGTATGTTGTGTGCTCCTCCTTTCTTCTTGGTTTGGTAGAATTCGCATCGTAGTGCATCAGTGACAAATGTATGGCTTCCCTCACAGAGTGAGTCTCTCAGAGTCTGGGGAGGGTTATGTTTTCAAGCTGACGGAGGGTGACCCCACATTTAATCAACCAGGTCATCGTGAAGTTTAGATAAAGATAGTAATGACCTCTCAGGAGACGTCTTCAAAGTCTCCAGAAAGCTAAGACCGTGGCTGACGGTCCGTGTGTGATACAAATGATTCTGGAAAGGAACTTTTTAGATAAGAAAATAAAACTAAACAGAGGATCTGGAAGGTACGTGAATCTATTGTGGGGTAAATACATTTGGACTGTGATTTGAAAACATACCAAAGACTTGGAATGATCTGGTATTTATTACATCCACAGTCCCATGAAACAATTTAATCTGCAGGTGCCATGTAGTCTACAGAGGGGGAAAAGTCCCTAAGGGATCATTGTTCCATTGTCATATTTATTTGCATAGGTGCTGTTTTTATCTGCCTTTCATCTCTCTGTCCAAAACTCTTTACTTATACTGAGGTCAATAAAGCTATAAAGGTCACAGAGAGATTGAAAATACAAAGCTATGCTTGAGAAAGCTCATGAATGCAAAAACGGCTGTCCTCTATAGCCAAGTTGAAATTGCTAAAACTACTTTTTAAGTTTTCACGTCTAGAAGCATTATTTCTTAGTGATGCCTTCTCTGAAACTTGTAAATCTCCCTTTCTCTGCAGAGAAAGCCTTGACTGCTGGCTGCATAGGATGGTGAAAAACAGTATATTTGGTATTTGCAGTGTGTCCGGACTGAACATCATCAGTCCTGCACATCAGAGAGTATCTCTTCTTCTGGCAGGTGTTTATATGTTCAGAGTTTTTAAAGCAGAACATAGCAATGACAGAGTTGCAATAGGTCTACTTCTTATTCTAAGGCAACAAAAAGATTGGGCATGAAGAAGGGAGAGGTTACAATATAAGAGCAGAGGAAAAGGACAGCATATCCCTGCTCTGCCTACAAAGCTGGTGAATTCTTGGCATTTGAATTAGTGTGGGAGAGTCTGAAATTAGAAGAGGAGAGAGTGAAATGAGAAATTTTAGGCTGAAAAATACAGATGTGCATAGGGAAACCTGATTGTTTGGTAATGCCACGTCCAGTACAGGGGGAATGGGATGATGAAGTTTTATGCACTTAGCAGGTAATAATGCGGTTCACATTATGGCGTATGCAAGTTAATAAGCAAATAATACTCCCGTAACTACAATTACTAGATAAACTAATTTTTCCCTACATCTCCTTCAACCCCAATATGTCACCTTACCTTTACAAAATGGACTGCTTTAAAAGAATTGTATTAGTTCTGCCACTTAAAGCAAATTGCTTTAATATTACAACTGGTTTGTTCTATTCTGTTCTTTTGTCTCCATACGTACTCTTGAAGTACGTTTCTTAAAACGTTCAGCTTTCTTTTCAGTATAATTTGAGGCTGGAGCTTTTAAAACTTTTTCTAATGTTCTTTTTAAAGCAGAACTTGAGGTATGAGCCCACAGTTTTTGAGTAAGCGAAGGACTAGCCATCTCTCCACACACACACTATTGCAAGTGAGGTTTCCGAAAAATCACAAAATCCATGGGATTTCTGAGTGATGTGTTTCAAAGTACACTTACTAGTACAATTAATGCTAAATGCACAACAAATCCAGGGCAGTACCACTTGCTTGGCACAGCCGAGGCACCTGACAGTCACTCCATTAGTGGTGCACTGCCATGCAGCATAGTGTCCCACTGTGCGTTGCATTATCTTGGTACAGAGGATATGGAAACCCCACAGCGAGCTTTGTAGATTAGGATTGTGCTATACAGCAGAGTCTTCATAAAGAAGTACTCTTGGATTCCGTGTTTATTTTGAGTATCTTTCTCTGTAGTGCTTTTCGTAGGTCTCAACCGTGTAAAATACGAGTAGCCAGAAGTGAAGTCATTTCTTGGTGTTCTTTGTTTTTCTCTTCCCTCCTCACCTCTGTACCCTTCCAAATCCACCTTTAATTGTAGCAGCCTCCAGTTAATAATGTCTGTCATGTGTTCCAGGGTTTTAAAGGCCATAAACACAGAAGAATGGGCTGAAGTATCTGAGTTAAAAGGCTTGTTCAAGATGCTATCTGTGTGCTGACTACAATTGCATGGGCATATTAAAAGAAATCAGATTTTCCCATGGAGGTGCTTAACAGAGCAGCCTGGCAGGAGTTTGGGCTTTGATCTTGCTGCTTTGCCCTGGTGTGTGTGTTACAGAGGCACCTAGCTGTCTTTTCACCTCTGGGGACGTGAACTGTTATTTTTGATGTCTGGATGTTCATGTTCTTACTGTTCTTCATAGTTTTTGTTTGTTTTAATGTTTAAATTTAGTGCTTTATTATTTTGTGTTTGTTTTCACATGGCTTTAAAATATCTCTTACATTGGGATCTAAAAGCCATTGTTCAAATGAACAAATAAGACATTTACGACAGGCTCCTCCCCGGTGCAAGAATTAACAACGGTGGAAAAGGTTTCCTATATAAAATTATTTTCTCTATGAAGAGTCTGCTTGCTCATAAATTTTCATTTACAGTATGTGGAGCACAATATTTTGCCCTTTATTTACATAAAGGGAAGAAAGGTGTTCTGTCTTTTACAGAAAACACTTGACTTTTGAAAATTGGACCACCCCGTTGACAGTATGACTGAAGTAATCCTCCTCTCTCATCATTCTTCGATCATGAAATTGTCCTTGTTCTGGAAGGCATTTAGGTCTGTGCTTATTTTTTGAGACATGCTTATTCTCTTTTGCATGTTGTAAGTAAAGATGAGTTGTTTAAGTACATTCCTGAATCAGAACCCTAATGCTAATCCTTCAGTCACTGCAAAGAATAAATGAGGGGCAAAGACAAAGGGCCAAATTAAAATCAACGAGATCCTATTCAGATGGGCTCTGCTTCAGCAAGCACATATCTAATTATAAGCAGACAAGCAGGCTCACTGACGTCAAAGTTAATTAAACTGCTTAATTTTAGGCGCATGCTTAAATTCTTTGCTGAATCAGTATTTTTGAGCTAACGAATAATTGGACAGGATTGCTGGTCAGAAGCATGATTTTTGGTGGATAGGAAGGAGTGTAAGCTCCTGCTTTCCTCCATTAGTTCTTCTGAGGTCATCTTCCTGCTGGCATTTTGAGTGGCAATGGTGAAGGCGTGTGTCAATATGTTAATGATACCGTTAACGTGACAGTTGGATCTCAGCGATTTTTAAGGCACCTTTCATCCATGCAGCATGCTATGCAGTATGGCAGGCTTGTGCCCAACACAGTAATGTTTCCTTGTTTGCTTTTTTCTGATGCTAGCCTTATGAAATGAATCCGTTTGCCAGGTCTCTGAAATTGCTAACTCATTTTCATAACAAAATCAGAAATGAAGAAAACATGTAGAGAGAAGTACTACATGAAGAACTCCTGTCATACGTAAGCAGCTTTTGTTCCTTTGGTTGGCGTGTTGTTTATTTATGATGTCATAAATAAATAACCCATTATTTGTTGGCCTTGAATCATTAAGGGCCTAATAAGAATTTCCCCTGTAGGAATACAAAGGACAACATGATATGTCTTGCACAGAAGCTCACATGTGGGAATTCCAGCAACGTTTTGTAAATGAGCTGGGGCTGGTTGTGAGCTTTTAACTATGCTCCCTGCCTAAATAACAGAGTAAAGTTGCCCTGCTGTACTAGCAAGGGATTAATCAGAGGTGCACTGCAAAAGATCAGATTTCTTCCACTTGGTAAAATTCATGCCATGGGGATTTAAGGGCTGCAAAGGAAGTTAATAAAGTTATCAACAGCAATTAGTTCAAAAAGGAAAAGCAGGTAAGAGAGCTAAATAAATCTAGACTTGTGTTTTAAAACCTACTCAACATTTTGTTCATGTGCATGTTATCTTCTAATCGTTCTTTTCTGGTAATTGCCCAACGCTACAGCTTAAAATTAATCATCTTCCTTTAGATACCAGAGAACAACATGCATTCGTTTATGTATTCATATCTTTATAGTTTAAACGACAACAAAAAACAGCAAATAAATAACCTTCCCTTCTGATGACTTCTGCATCAGTTTCATCAATAGTGACTGAAAGCAGTTTCCTTTTGGAAAAATGCTCTGTTACCTTGCAGGCTGCCTTGATGAAGAATCGGGTAGGAAGCTGTCAGTATTTGTCTACATCACATAATTTATTTTGAGCCAGTTAGCAGCGATATTTGTAGTCTAAAGTAGCATGATCTGTACAGGTGACTTGTAAGTGAAATTACAGCTGCAGTTTGACTCGGTTACCTTTGCTAGGTAAGGTGAGGAGCAAGGGAGCAGCTGTTTGAACAGTGAATGAGAATCTGCTCTCTAATGAGAAAGAGCTACTGCAGGTAGCAAAGCATAAGCTTTCCTCTGTTTCCTCCTCTCTCTCATGGCAGCTCATCATCCTGCTACAGGTCAAGAGTATAACCTGTAGAGAGTCGGATCTGCTGCTGGAACTGCCCAAGTCATGTGCATGGTGTTAGAGGCGGCAAACAGCCTTGCAGGGGAGAGAGAAGCTGCTTGAAAGCAGGTTGCTGATGATGTGGCCAGGAAGTCTCTGAAATCCAGCCAACATCGGTGAGCCTGGTCTAAGGGATCTCATATCTTCAGAGAGAGATCTCTTCTATCACACTAAATGTACAATCCCAGAGATATGATATCACTGGTCAACTTGGAAGGTGTGACACAGGCAAGCGTTTGTTTTGCCGAGGTACTTGATATTAACCTCATCTGTGTTATCATTGCTACAATATTTCAGGGGATTTGTGAATGTTGTCCAACAAAAGCATAAAACCACCACCTTCCCCAGCTTTTTATGCTTTAAATTTGTAGACTTAGTTTTGCTAGCAGCCTAAATATTGAAGTTCTGGCCAAAATAACTCAGCATTAAATCTCAGGTTTTATTTTTTCACATCAACAAAAAGAAGTGTCCTGCATGCTCTCTCTTGGTCACCTTGCTAGCATCATTCTGCAGATGCTTCAGCTCTTCATTTCCAGTGACTCCACTGTAACCAGCATACTCCAGAAATTGAAGGTAAATATGTCTGTGTGGCATGATCCTTTTGACTTCTGCTTGTCTTTGGGACTTCCCTTTCTACTGATATTTTTGGTCGTTAGTGTGCATCATGCAAGCAGCTTTCCTGTGACGGCACTATAAATCATCTCTTTTGCTGGATATTGTCTCAGCCAGTTAAGCAGAATAAAAATGCAGGCCCGAATGGCAGAGGTTTGCCCATCTTCCGGTGTAAGGTACTCCTTGATTGCATTTCATGTGTCTCCTGAAGATGCTGATGTAATTAATTTAAGCCAGGATATTTCTTTGTCAGTTTTCTGAGATCTGTTTCTGTGGAGTTGCATCTCCGTATTTTGCATACTGAACAGGATCCAAGTATCAAACTAGATCCAAAACACTCAGCTTAGTAGCGGAAGGATCCAAGTGGGGGATGGTCATTTTGTACATAAAGGTTGTCTAAATAGGAGGTTGCCATAAAAACTGTAATAAAATCACCTACATGGGCAGATTTAGTTATGACTGGAGCACGCTACTGCAGATCTTGAGCTACAGCTGGGACTGTAAGAACAACACAAAGCTCTGGTCCTGAGTGCCTGTGGCAAGTAACCAGCTGAAGCAGGGTATGAAGTGCTGCTTCTGTTGATAACTGGCTTTCTCATCAAAAAGGCTAACCGCGTGTTCTTATTCAAGAAGCTAAAGTTGAGTGTCTACAGAAAGCATTGCTTTCTGACCTTTACAGCTGTTACCTCCAGGACAGGGTGAAGCAGGGTATTTGCCTCGCTACTACTGACTGTGACATTTGTGTCCTAAAAATAGATCACCACCATCCCTTTGTGGTTCCGACTGGCACCCTCTGTGGGTATCTAATACTCAGTCGGGTCCTGATTTTCAGAGGTTTTGGGTAGCTGGATGTGTCAGATAGAATGTTAAAGGCCCAGAATTGGGCCTATAAGTTTGTTTTTGTTTTTAAAAAGGAAAGAACCTTACAGTATTTTCAGTTGCTGTAGTTCAGAAAATGTTTCCAGTGGAAGTCTTTGGCTTAAGCTGTGTGTGCTGAGATCAGAGATGATTAATCCACTTAGCAGATCCTTCAGCAATGGAAAGTGGCTGCACAAATCTGTGTAAACTAAGGGATCTTTTCCATCTTGATTTACATAGTTAAGAGTTATTATGTTCTTAGCTACAAGCATATGGGCTTAGTCTGCACCAAGACGAATATCATAGCTTAATAGCACACTTACTATGAGTATTTTAATCATACAAAATATTTACTCATACTTCTTATATACTTTTGATGTTTTTATGCTCCAAATGAACTGCTGATTGTATTTAAATTTTTATTTTTGAACATGCTTTGTATACCAAAATCAAGCATTTTAATGAGTACCTTTTATTTTCTGCTGGTTTTGATGACTGTAAAAGGTACTACATCTGAATGTACAGTGGACTGCTGAAAGATGTTAATGAAAATGAAGAAATTAACAATGCATGCTATTTATTATCCAACCAACCCTGTTACATTCTTCGGAAGCCATCCCAAGCATGTGTATCTGTTTAACCAAATTCATGCTGACCTTCATGCAGTTAAGTACATCCATTGATATCAGTAGTAAATCGTTAGATATGGGAGTTACTGATCAGGGGAATGTAAAGAATGAATTTTTACCTCTGAAGAAACTTTCAGTGGCACATTCAGCTCCAGCGACCTGACATGGTTAGAGAGGCTGGAGAGCAAGTTCCCTCTCACTAAACCTGTTCACCTACCTACATCTTAGATCACAGATGAAATCATTTGAGGTCCTGATAGCCCTTCAGTGTTTTCAAAAACCCTTCATCTGCTTCCGATGTTGGGGAAGACATTTCCTTTCAGCACGCTGGGGGAGAGCTGACGTGCCAGTCCACCTTCAGGCAGCACAACGAGCTGTGTCAGATCCCCTCAGAAGTGCCAAGAAGACACAGTGAGAAGAGGAACCAGTAAAAGTACAGGTCCTCGGGGAAGATGTAGGTACGATAGGGATATAGATGTTCTTACAGCTTAGGCACGTAAACAAAAGCTCTTGTGTCGTTCCACCAGTCACCTGCACAGAGGAGACTTGTAGCTGAAGATGTGTACAAATTAGCTGTGGGACTAACATTTTCTGCTTGCTCGTTGTCTCAGAGACCTCTCTGCTTTTCTTTCGGAGATGAAGAGAAGGAAGAAGGAATTACTGTGTTCTTGAGGAGGTACGCTCATAACTTTAAACCCCCCTACAGCTTCCACCTTACTGTTCTTTTAATGCTACAGGAAAACCACAGAAAGTCTGTAACTTCTGAGCTGAAAAAATACATTCTTCACATTAATGAGCAACTTCCCACAATAAATCGCAATGGGAACTTTGGGGTTCTTCCGCTGGAAAGAAAGATGCTAATTGTTTTGCCATAATAAAGCGCCTAATAGGAGCTACTTCCCCACATCCCCCTTTTCCAGGTCAGTGTGGCACATTCCAATTTGTGTTTGCTTCAAGGCACAGGAGGAATCCCTCGTGGAGGGGGAGGGCGGTTTGATCACGCTCGGATGCGCAAACAGTAAGCCTTTTGCTTTCTTCAAATACCCCCGTTTCCGAGTGGCTGTGAGGATTCTGGATTTCCCCACACACGCTCCAAAAATGCAGCATCCTTTGTTTTTCCACCACAAATGAACTGAAACCTATAATCTCTGTACTGAGCAGAAGTGATTAAAATAGTGTGGAACAGATGGTTTAAAAGCTGCCAAAGATTGAATCTTTTGCTATTTTGTTTCTTGGAACAGCCACGTTAGTTCCTTAGTCAGCTTTGAGTGGGCCATCATAACTCATGGGAGAAGAGACGAAGTACTTGTTTCTCTGTCTTGGGCTGTTCATTAATGGCAATTAACTCATTTAATCTAGTTTTTATTTTTCAAAGGTCTATATTTGCTATAAATTGAGGTAGCACATCATTTTCATGCATGCCAAAATGGAAATTTTGCACAGGCCTTTTAACAGTCTTCTGCCTGCTTCTTGGAAATTTTGCTACTTGCGTTTGGGTTTCGGTCCCTGGAGGAGAAGACCACATTCTAGGTCACAGTATTTAGAGGGTAAAGATACCACAGGGCTTCTAAATATGTTTTTTAAGTATGTCTTTCAAGCTCAGGATGTGTGTTTGGTACTGTAAACACATTGTCCTTCTCATGATCGAGAGACCTCTCACAAGCTGCCAGCATGAGGTGTGCTGTCCCTGCCGTTCCAGAGGAGCAGATGCCTCGCGTAAAAGGCTTGAGACCAGGAGACTTACAGATCATATGGGCTCTTGTCCTCCTCAGAGCATCTTGTGGAACAGCATTTTTATTTTTTTAAGCCATGGTCTGTAGTTTAGACTAAAGGAAAAATTCTAGAGAGCCAAGGCATGTCAGCTGTGTGAGTGTATGTATTACAGCAGAATGCTCTGTGCTGGCCTCTAGCCTTCCGCTTCTGCCACAGTTCTGCCGTGGAACCACTCCAGCATTTTTGTAGGTCGCAAATTCTGGAAAGTTCTTTTGATATCCCCGAGTCCCAACAGTTGACTAGTGCTTACTTCTACGTAGCAGTTCTATGCTTTCAGTGAGTATTTCAAAAGGTTTGGCCTTCTCTTGAGGAACATTTTAGGGATGTATTTTGTGGGCTTCAGAAAAAGATTTATTGGTCATTTCTGATTTTTATGATATTTGTGGTTTTCCTTTTGTTGTACAAACTTTGTGTGACCTGAGCCTTTACTATTTCATTGTCCTGACCCTAATTAAATTTGAAGTTTTTGAAAAGTAATCTTTGTAGTGAAATAATATTTATTGTTACTTATTTGGTGATGGAAAGAGGTCCCAGCTTTTCAGGTTGAGAGATGAAATGCTGCTGTGAATAAACACACTGATAAATGACTAATACAGAAGGGCAACAAAATGGAACTGCATTTGTATTTTTTATCTAAACATACTTTTCATTCTGTTAAGGTTTATACTTCTGAATTAGAACTTAAGAATTGTAATAACTCTGATTTCTGTAGAGGATGCTCTCTTTAAGCAAAGCGCTTTCAAAAATTGCAAGTCTCACCAAATGATGTATGGAACTGAACCTCGTGGCCCTCCCCTCACGTTCATGGGAACTGATCTGGTTGGCCACTCATTTTCTGCTGTCCTCTCTCACTGCAGCTCTGCAAGTAAAAGCAGCTCACTTGAATGGTTTCTCTTATCTAGACTCTAAAGAATTTGGCCTCTGAAAGGTGTAACTAGAAATAAGGAGGCATCCCCATTTTTAGAGAGTTAGAGATTTGGATTCTGGAGAGCCTGTCCCTTGGCTCTTCTTGGTGGAAGACATTAGGTGTGTTATATACTACAGCTGTGTTTACTAAGCCAGAGTTATTGCACTACACCTGAGACTCACTAGGACTGAGTAACATTTCATCTTCTAAATATTTACGCTATTTTCCTTTGTTTCCCTAAGGGATTAAAGGCTCGCTACTAAATTGTTTGTGATTCTCTGTGTTTTTTTCTTTTTTTCTTTTTTTTTCTTGTAGGGATGCAGTGCCTCTTGTTGGTCAAACCACAGATGTTCTGTTCAAGGACTTAGTATTTCCTAAAGTACCAGTATTTTGCTAAGGCAGAGGAGGGCAAATGGTGGGAAGAACAAGGATTTTGATGATTCACTATTGGAACTTCTGGTTTTGTTTATTTTTTTTAATTCTCCTAAGTACACAGTCTAGGAAGTGACATAATTGCATACACTTTTAATTTCCTCAAGGCTCTGTGTGGTCTTCATCCAACTTCTCAGATGTTGGCTACAGATGTTTTAAAATCGCTTCCTCCCAATTAAACATCTGCTCTGAAGTGACAAAGTGTAAGACCGCATATGTCTGAAAGGCCAATGTATGCACAAACAGTTTTTGTTAGTAGATATTACAGAAACTTTTTCCCTTGCCTCGGCTTTTAATGCACAGACGGTGAGAAATTGCTCTGCTTATTGAACTCCATGGGGGAGACTGAGCGGTGGTTTAATATGCATTTTAAAATGTGCTGCTTCTTGTTGGTCTTCTGTGAAAATCTTTCCGATGTCTCTTACCAGGAATGTCGCTTGCTGAACTCTGCAAGGGTTATTTGCTGTCACAATTGGGGTCGTCTTAGATCAAAAGTGGTGTGAGATGATCTGGTGACTTTACTGTTTAGTTGGAGGGAATATATATATATAAAAAAGAATATGTCTGTCATGCCAAATTAGAATTCATGTGGCCAATCTCATCCTGTGATTATTCAATGGCTGATGGAGTGAATGTATGCAAGAGACAAACTGACTAAGTAGTAAGAATGAAACTACATTTGGGAGCAGAAAAATAGCAGAAATTGTATAAATATGTTTTTGTTTTGGATGACAGAGTTAAAATACTGAATATCAATGAGTTTAGATTAATATTTTTCCTTGGCTTCTTCAGAAACAAATTTCTTTTAATCTTTATGTTATTCTGTGGGCGTGAAACCAAGAAAAAGCAAACCAGTGAAGAAAAGCCTTTGCAGATAGAAATGTAGCAATTTTGCACTTAATTCATCTGCTGACAAGTTACCTTGCATTAAAGCACGTATGAGAGGAGTGTGTGTGTTTGTGTATGTTCTGACACTGTGGTGGTGTCAGATGATAAGATTCTGCAGTGTGTTACTTCTGTTGCATCCCAGTCTGCCGAAGGGAAATGGGTTACAAAAGCATGATGACCCACCACTTGCTATGTTGGTCCTGCTAAGTAACTACTTTAAGGATTTTTAGTGGAGAGAGAGAAAAAAGAAACAAAACAAAACAACAACAAAAAAAAACAACCACCAAAGGAAGAATGTTCCAAATTACAGGTAAGGGATAATATTTCAGAGATGCAGCCTTCTGATTAAGAGCTTGCTGTGTATGAGATGACAGCCGTTAAGTGAGATGTTTTCAGAGATAACGTGTTTCTCAAGCAGAACCCCGAAGCATGAAGTTCTGTTACACTCTGGACAGTTGCAACATAAGCAAAAGATTAGCAACCTGATTGAATATCCTGATTGGAAACCTGATTGAGAAGATCAGCAACCTGCTGGACTAAACAAATTTAACTAGGCAATATCTATTTTAAGTCCTTCTACATCTTGATCAGAAACAATTTCAGAGAGGCTGAACTCACCGTAACAAATATGGTGACGTAGGCACGTGAGCTGAACTGTGACCAGTGCCCTCGTTTTGTGTACGCTGCTGCACAGCTGCCGATGGTAACGAGATAACCCAGTTCTTACTGAAACCCAGGCCATAGCAAAAGGCCACTTAACCAAGTTAATGACACCTGGAACTCTCTTGGTACACTCACATCCTTGATCGTAATGATACATCTTTTTAAAAGGAAGGAATATATTACTCCTGGCCTTCTTAAATGTATAATGTTCGCTTTTAAACAAGCGATTAAAAACCTTAGCTTCTAGCCTTAGTCTGTTCATTATTAGATAGCTAAATATTGTTATAGCAAGTCCTGGCAACACTTAAAAGTGTTTTTTCTCCCAAGAAGGTAACTTCATCTGCCTTAGTCATCGAAGAAGAAAGTGCAGAAAGTGTATGTTTTTCTGGTGCCCTGATGCAGTGGTGCTTGGTTGCGGTGCTGATGTTACTCGCTTGTGCTGTCAAAGGTCCAAGCGATCAAGAGATTGTGGCCGGTTGTGTTGAGACCCTCAGCACAGAAAGTGAGGGTCCTTTTCTTGAAGAACTTGTAACTGAAATAGGTAGGAAGGACAGAGGGAAGGAGGGTTCAGAGTAATGCCTTTAAGTGACAGAAGAATAAAAAGATTTCTCTGCTTTCACCACCAAGGAGGTACGCATGAGAGAGACCACAGGGGGATGGATCCAAGCAGATGGGGTGGCTGTTATCAGTAAGGCTGTAGGGGAACCAGGTGTCCCATGGGGACTGACTGCCTTGTGTTAGTGCCCAACCTCAGGGCAAGGTGACCTCCTCATCTGCTGCCTTGGGTACATCCACAGTACCTTCCCTGTTGGCTCGGTTATTCCCTGAAGTGAGGATAGCAGATGAACAGTGGATTTGCTGTTATGCATAACATAACATAACTAACATACATTAATGTGTTGAATCCCTCCCAAACTGGGCTCAAATGGTGACATAGTGACTTCTTTTCTCTTTGTTTACTGTATTTTGAAGTGTAATCAGTTGTATTAAAGCTCGGGTACTGCGTTTTTCATGAGCTTATGGACAAAAATGCCTTTTCTTCTGTGTCTGTTTCTTCCCGTACAACACAAAATGGAAAGTGTGCCAGGTTGCTTGGGAGGATTTAGTGTAATTTGCAGGAATTCCCCATGGGGCCGTGTCTCCAGAGCACGCCTCAATCTTGAAAGCTTTTTCTTCCCCATGCTGCTGCCTCCCAGCTCTGTCCTCCTGAACGTGGTTGCAGCCCTTCACCGGGCGCCACTTGTCACTCCAGCAGTTGAATTCGAGAGTTGTAGGAATGAGTGGATTTTCCTTCAGATTTGCAGTCTGCATTTGAGCTTCCTTGCTGGCCTGCACAGCAGTTGATGGACACAGCCCTCCTCAGCAATATGTAACCAAAGTACAGAAATGTTCGTTTCCCACACCTTTGTTCTTATCTTTGCATCCTCCAGCCTGAAGGATGACTACTCTCAAAGAGCATTGCTACTTAAATACCAGTTCTTTAATCTGATGTAATTATTTAGAGAATGTTGTAATGTTTTTGAGAAAGTCAGTTGTCTCAGTCAATACTTTGTCTGAGAGTAACATAAATATTTTATAAGAATCATGTAAACCATGTTCCACATTTCAGTAGATCAGTAGGTTATTACTTGCCCTCTTGTGCCATTCCGTAGGGGTTCATGTCTTTTTTTCCTACCTAATGTCCATAAATCTTGTTTGCTGTTATATGAGGCGTGTCCAAATCTAAAAATTTAGTTGTAGTTCTAAAGCTAAAAGTTAGCAAGTAGTACTGTTTCTGTTACGATGATATGCTAATCTCACTGGGTCTCTGGGCAGTAGTATAACTAGTGATTAGTCCTAGGAATATTCATTACACTGAACCTGTATTACTTCAGCCTAGCTGATGTCTCCCTGTGGCAATGGTGATTCTTAAAAGACAAAACAAAACGCTGATTGATTTGATTTGAATTTGATCAGTGCTCTACTGATGGGATTTGTATGCTTACTCCTACAGCATAGAAACACGTATATATGTGCTTTCTGCTTTTGTTTCTTAAGTAACCCCAAATTTGAGGGCATTTCATTTTTATCCTGGCTGACATGCTACTTTGTTCTGGAACCCACATTCAGAGAGATAAATTAGGTTTATCACAGGTTAGAAAAACTGTGAGCATGCGTATTTTATTTTGTTAATACTGAGGCTGGTGGAGAGAGCAAAGGCTGGCAGAGGTGAACTGGGTTAGAAATCTATGTAATTCGCCCTGAGAGCCAATAAAAGAATTAACCAAGAGTCATTACCTACTCTCAGCCTTCCTTTTTTTTTTTTTTTTATTTTTTCATGGAGAAATTGCTGCTAAAAATGAGGAAAAGCTAAAGAAAGTCCTGTTTCCTTTCATGAAGGACCCAAGAAAAACTCCATGTCCATGTGGAAATAGAAAATTGTGAACTTAGAATAGGCTGCCTAACCGTGCACCGGGAGGTGGTTTGCAGCCCATAGCACGTGGCATGGGACTGGGATAACAAAAACAACATGGTAACGGTCTTTGGATAAGATGGGATTCTTTCTCTCCCATCCCCCCCCTTTCCACAAAAGTAAAGAACAAGTGGTGAGGAACCAGTGTTGTATTTCCCTCTATCTTTTTCCCCTTTAGTTCCAGGAGCGTGAGAAGACTTCCGAGTGCATTAGAAGACATGTAAGTCTTCTAAATTTGCTGAGGCAGTTGTATCTCTCTTCTAAATGATAACACTACTGAGGAATGGCATTTAAAGGTACACATTAACCTTTCTGTTCCAGTTCTGTGAAGCTGGTTTCCACTCCTCTCCCCTCTTTTCCAATTCTGAGAGGAGTTTGACAGACCCCGCTGATTCCGATCTGATCCAAGTGGGGAGGCGTAGTTCACTGAAATTCACTCCTTCAGCAGGGGTAAGGGCTGCTATTAAGTCCCAGAAAGGGATGGCAGCTGAGAGTGGAGATAGTACCAGAATATAAAACCTAATTTTGACGGACTATACATTTTACAATTATAGGCTTTCACCCACAAGT
Organism: Heteronetta atricapilla; assembly: GCA_011075105.1. Lineage (NCBI taxonomy): Eukaryota > Metazoa > Chordata > Aves > Anseriformes > Anatidae > Heteronetta > Heteronetta atricapilla. Next base: position 12,076,199 of record CM021736.1, on the reverse strand, counting down.
ATGTCTTCAAAAAAAAGTAATGGTGATTCAAAGCAAGAGAGGGGCAATTTGGAGAGGGCATTCTATGCATGAGAAAATAGAAATGGTTTTGATGAAATCTCTGGTGGTGTAGGATCTTTTTCTTTCTGAGAGCACATGCCTCCTGGAGGTGTAGTATCTCTAATCCCACAGTACAGAAGCTATTTTTTAAGCATGAGGCAGATTGTTTTTTCACTTGAAGTACATCTGTGTAAATATGTCTATTCTTTTTTTTTTTACATCTTTTTACAGAAGGTTTTGACACAAGTCATGTTTAAGGCTGCACAGTGTTTTCCAGACAGCAGTCCTCCAGGCCAAGATAAGCGGTCTGCAGAGTAATACTAAAGCATATTAAGCCTCATTTAAATAACCTGCCAGCACTTTTTAATTTAAAATGTTGATGATAAAGGTGGACTAGTCAGTGAATAGTTTGCAGAGCTGACAGTGACTGGTCAAAAGTTTGGAGCTGTGGTGGTACAGGCCACAGTTCCCAAAGCAGACTAATGATTTGTGGTTCCCCCCGTCCTGGGTGTGCAATTAGAAGGATGTTAAAGGTGCTTAGCTTTTAGCTGCAGGAAATTGAGCACTTTAGAAAATCGTACCCAATTACGCTTGCTCAAATTGAGGCATCCAAAATTTTAATTTCTTCTAAGAGTCTTAGCCAAATTATAGTTCCTCATTTAAGTCAGTCTCGCTGAATCTGAACTTTCACTTCAGCTTTTATACTTAAAGATGAGATGCTTCAGTGTGTATTTTGTAAATACTTTAAGAAATTAAAAGCAAATAAATGTTTAAATATACAGTTGTCTGGTTAAGCTTCCAAAAAATATGTTCATCTCTAATGTTCACTTACCAGCGTATTTAAATATGAATCAAAAAGCAAAGACACATTTTCAGCTTAAGGGAACATGCAAAATTCTTCTGTATTTGCTTTGAATGCTTCTTTAGAAGTATGTCCTCATCGAACTGCCCATCCTTAAGCTTTTCTTTTGAGCTGTTCAATTCTCAAATGTTTCAAAGGTGGATAGTTTGCCAGTCTAGGCAATGTGTTGTATACACTAGACAGAAAAAATGATCTGATGAGTGTTGATTAAAAAGAGGGCAGTTCTTGTCATTCACAGTGGAAAGTTCAAGGGTTCTTGACTTGATCAAGCTATTCAGAAGCATCTTTTATGGACAATATTCCTTTCTGGTGCCTGAACATCATCAAGGCAATGCTCTTGTGTGAAACTCTCCGTGCAGTGTTGCAGCAGAGAAGTAAGAAACAGTGCTAAATACTGGTGGATAGTTTCCAGGTTATAGAGTAATGTATATTTTCACAGCTATACTGTTGATGCATGTTCTAGCAGAATATAAATTATTTAACAGATGGATGAAGTTATTAAAATTTTTGAATGGTGAACTTTAGTATTTTTCTATATTCAGATACAGAAAATGTGTTTTGGGGGAGGAGGTACTTATCTTTGCTGTTTTATGAATGTAGAAATTCATTACATTAAATAAACTTCTTAGTCTTTGTCAAACTCCTGTGTACCTTATGTTAGATTTCCTATGGCTGTCCACAACATATTTTTCATCACATCAAGGAAATGTTTTGTTTGTTGGTGTTTTTTTGTTGTTGTTGTTTGTTTGTTTGTTTTACATTTTCTTTTGGGGCTTAATCCAAACAGTGAACAGTCTTAATTTTAACATCTTTCTCTTGCAATTTTTCTCATTTGGAAACACCTAAATGTCTTCTTATGCTAGGCCTGAGTAGATAAAGCCTGCAGTATATTGGCCAAATTGACCAGCATTGGCCACACTTTACCACTGTTTCTGTTCTGACCATCTGAAGTAAAGGTAGAAACTCCATTTAACTTACCATGGGTAGTTTTCAGTTGTCATAATAAATGTTATTTCAATTTAGGGGAAATATAGGTGTTACCTTCTAATTCTGTTTCCTGAATTAAGTCTAGTTACAAGAAACTCCACAACCACTTTAGATTATAGTTCATCTGTTGGAAAGAAATTCTCCATAGTGAGGTTCTGAAAAAGCCTCTTTAATTTGGTATTTATACCAAAGGGAGCAGGTCCCCCATGACGACTGGTGATTCCTCTCAAAGAATATAGACCTTTGTGGAGAGGCTCTGAAAGAGAGAGAAAGTAGTTTGTTAGTGGTACAGCACAATGCCTGAGATGGTGACAACAAACCTACCTCTGGATTTCGAAATGGGATAGTCCGTAGTGAGGTCCCCGAGCTATTGATCCCTGGCAAGAAGGTTTACAGTCCCTGGTGCAATGGGATGAGAACTGTCCTGTATGACTTCGGGGGCTGAAGTCAGTACCACAGAGAAGGACAGCCTGGCTGCATGGGAGCATGTCAAAGGCTTGTGGCTCTTTGCAGCACATTTTATTGCAAGGTGTAGACATGCTCTTCATCTCAGAATAGACTAGGTCCATGCTAGAGGTCCTCCAGTAAAATAAAACCTATTTGTATACGTGCCAAAAGCCCTCTTTCAGTAAGGTTGTGTAATCCCTTAATTGGAAACCTAATTTCAATGGGTAGCCAATATAAGCAACATAAGGCGTGACCCATTGCCAGCATGAGCTGTGTCTAGGCTGGTAGGAGCTGCCAGTCCAGCTTTCCTTCATGACTGTGCTGCTAAATACTTCTCAGTGCAGAGCAGGTCGTAAAGATTTTCAGCCACATTCAAAGAAATACATATACTGCTTTAAACAATCAGGCAGAATTAAGATGGTAAAAATAAGTCTGTATTGCGTGTGTAGGATTTTTGGTAGGATTGTGCTGGATATTTATTGGCAGCCTCAAACTGAGGGATACTTCTTTGATGTGGGGCAATAATATGTTCTGGTAACTTCATGTTCTGCTCTTAGCTTCTCTAACCCACAGGCCATGGTGCTTTAAAATGAATCACAGTTTAAGGAGGATTAACAGCTCTTCATGAGTCCCACTATATCTATATATAGATATATTGTTATCTTTAGTGCGCACCCTTGTGCTTTGTTTTGATCTATTGTATTTCCATGATTTTGTTGGAGAAGACACAATTGTGTTATAAGGGAAGTGCTTCCTAAATCTTAGTAACAGTTGAAGGGTTAAAAATCTGAGGTCCTATTAATGTAGGGAAATGCTGACACAAGTTCTTCAGTCCTTTTCCTGACAGAACACCCATCTTTAATTTGCCTGTCTCTTTACCCATCTAACGTTGTACATCTGTCCTTGAAAACAGCCCTTGCAGCATGAGCATAGCCAGTGGAGTCAATTTAGCTAAGGTTGCTGTCTGTGTCCTAGCAATGCAGGCAGACAGCCTGGAGCTACGACTTATAATCAGCTAAACAGGTATATGAATAATTACTAAAGATAGAAGCCTCTGTTAATTGCTGTTTTTAATCTTGTTCTCATAAATTGTTACAGAATTATTTCCCCCAGCAGCAACATGTCAAAACGAATATTTTTTCACAGATTCTAAGTAATCTAGTGGATTTTAGAACATTTTTAGTTTTAAGAAGAACCTTGCTAATATTTAAGCATATGCATACTCCCTGAGAGTATTTTAATGAATCCACTTGAAAGCTCTGTTCCACCGCCAACATGGTGGAAGGAAACATTGCACTGAAAAACAGCGAGGCCCGAAGTATTAGGAGTTGGCTGAGACTAGAATCAGACAGCTTCTGAAAGCAAAAACTGCATTGAGCTGTTGTTTTTCCTAAAATGAATGCTTACCAAAATGTTTCCTTGATATATCTGAGCAAAACCACTTTCTTTTCAGACCATTTCCTTTCTTGTGCAATCACTGTATATTTGATTATCAAAACAGACAAAACAATAAAGATCCCACTAGTTCTGTCTTGTTGTTCCTAATGCAGTAATCCTCCACAGTAAGTGGGAAAAATTAAGGGATGCTCTTAAGAGATTGATTAGGGTTTAGGGGAAGAGTGACAGGGACTGCATTTGGTCTTCACCAAGAACATTTTGCCTTATTAGGCTACGTTGCAAGCTAAATTGTACTTTATCTCACAACCCTCTAAAAATAACTCAGTATGGCTTTCTGGCAGATTGATACAAAAACTGTATGATGACGATGCATGGATTTGTTTAAATACTAAGCTAGAAGCATGAGCTGGACTCCGAATGATGAATGCCTTTGTATTCCAGAGTGGAAGCTTTCCAAGACAGTGATGCAAAGCCACCAATTCGTAACTTTTCTTTTAATCTGTAACTTTGGATTTTTATCTATTTATTTATTTATATCACCTCCCATGTGTTGGATATGGCACCATTAAAAAGTTGCATGCACTTTTGATGGCTTTCTAGACACTGCGATGGTTTTGGAGAAAGTGACGTTCAGTGTTGGGTTTGGAGTTTTTTTGAATTACAAAAATAGACTGCATCTCCACTTTCTCATTTGAATGCTCTCAAAGTTAACTTGTAGCATAGAGAAAGGGCCTTGTCATTAACTTTCTGATGTACAGAGCGCAAGTGCTGTGGATAGATAGATATCTCTTCCTTTTTATTTATATCCCATTCAGGGTGTTCGTATCACATATTCCTTCTCACTCCTGATACCTCCCATATTTTAGCAGGTTGTTTTTAACATGAGAAAAATAAAGATAAGGACTTTAAGCAAATGGATAAGGTTCCCTCTAAAACCCCTTTTTGGATGAGGGGGACCTCAGTGAACCTGGACGCACAGGATCAGACGGAGGGGAGGACGTGGTGAATTGAGGCGCTCCCCAGAAGGCCCTGGCAGCCCTGCTCCCTGCACTGCCTCGAGGGCAGGCCTGGGGGAAGGAGGAAGATAAGGGCACTGCAGATAAGGGCACCTCTAACCTAGAAAGAAGAATTAAAATAGTCCCTGGGATTGAGTATGTTCATGGAGGGTTTATTCTTTTGACATCTTAATGAGCAATATTGATGCAATTTATGTTTATGAAAAATATTTCTAACAGCCAAAATGGCACAAACTGTTTTTACAGTGCCAGGGAGAGTTCAGGACCCCTGGCAGGACTTTCACTTAGCAAGCTTCAGCTTCCTCTACTCCTCCACATCCCTTCAGCCCTCCACAGGCTCACAAGCTGCTGTTCTGATAGTTCGCTGCCTTCTCTCACTGAAACCTGATTAGCCTGCTGTCTCCAGAGCTGCCTCCTTATCCCTCTTAAACAGCTAACCAGGGAGAGAGGAGGCTTAGCTGTAATTAACTCTCAGCCTGCCAGAAGTGGGGGGAGGCGTCAGCTACAAATAGCTACAAGTTCAACAAAAATAAATAGTTTGACTCCAAATACAATCTTGGGCATCTCAAAAGCAGCAGAAAAATACATTTTTATTAAAGTGCTTTGAAAAATGTTGTTAGCAAGAGAGGTAGGCTAATCCTCATTGCATTTGAAAGTCTTGCCTTATGTATAACAAAGTTTTAAATTCTTTTCATATGAACCTGAAATATTAGTTTGAAATCCAAGGTATTAGTTGATCAGATATAACCCAAAGTGATAGCAGGCTAAAAAGTCTAAACTGCATGAGGAAAACCGGGCAGTTTGCAGACATTGTATAAAAATCAGTTTGATAAAAGTAAATGAAAAGTATGTAACATGTTTTAGGAAGTCACTTGATCATGCTGCAGAATTTCATAAGTTGGATGATATTCGTAATTCTTAGCCGCACCAGGTGGACAGGTGGGTTGGTGTGGGCTGGGGCAGCTGCAGGAGCTCTGCTGTGTTGCTGGTGACATTGTGCTGGAGACAATCTAAACTGATGTCGTCATTGTGCAGTGATTTTTTTCTAGTTCTGTAAAGCATCTCTTCTGACTGTCATACTATATTACAGAGGTGATTTTCTCCTTAGAGTACTGTCCTTCATTCTTTATTTTTGCACGGCTTCATTACTTTTGTTTCTGTTTTCTTTAAAAGCATAACTGTGAAGAGAACCAAAGAGACAATAATGATGAATGTGGCTTCATTCTGTAATTCTGTTCTTTTTTTTCCATATTTCATTGTAATTGTATAGATCTTTTTGTTTTCCCGCACATGGTAAAGGCATTTAATCAAGAAAAGGAAGGAAGGGAGGAAGGAAATAGATTAGAAAGTTGCAGCACTGCATATTATTAGATGGTTTTAAGGAAGACTTCTTTTTTACAAAAATTATAGCAATTTACAAAGGTTTATGTTGTTGTTGTTGTGTTTGGTTTGGTTTGGTTTGGTTTTTATTCATTGCATTGCTTACAGGTCTGTCCTGAACCATTGCTTAGGTACGAAGGAAAGATTTTTTAAGGTGTTAGGTAACAAGGACATGAGGATTTCTTTGGTCTTGAAAGGTAAATAGGACATAAATCTCTTTCAGGAGGTGTTGAGTGTTTCAGACCAAATGCAACATTCCAGTATTTTCAGGTTTGTAGTCCAGGTCAGAGGGTGCGTCAAAACATTTAGGTAGCAAGGGAGCATGCAGACAATGGTTATGGTCACGGAAGAGAGCAGGAGAAAAGGAAATGCTGTGTTAACAGTTTGTAACTTTTCTACCTTTTTCTTCTAAAGCTTTATGGAGCAAGTGACCAAAGGTTAAGTACTCTAGTATTAGTATGCTCTGCAATGTAGACTTAACAAGACTTTGACTTAAACAAGAAACAGGACTAAACCACATAAACGAGTCTTCATTTATTTATACATGCGTGCATGCATCCTGGGTTTTCCTCTCGCACCTGTCTTCTGGAAGGAGTTGGTTTGATCCTGGAAAAGTGGGTTATCCATGAAAGACACTTCATGTGGAGCCAAAGGGTTTTTTTATTATTATTTTTTAGTTTTTAAGTACATTGTTGCCTTCTGACTGGGATGCAGCCCTGTGATTTATAACTGCTTCAACTGACTCAGCCTCCTGTAAAATATTAGGAAAAATCCACAGCGCCACTGATCCGTGTATTCTGTGCATTTCAGCTATGTAATTGCAAGCCTTCTAAAGAGTTTTTTTGAATCCTTTGAATCAATAGTAAAATACATACATATCCAGGGAAGTAATTCTTGGTCAAATAAGCTACTCTAGATAAACGTTGTAAGGAACTACCCTGCTGTGTTCAGCAGGGCAGCTCAACTCTGATGAATAAAGATTGGTCCCCAAGATAAACCTTTAAATCTTTGGTCATAGAAAATTTGCATTGCTAAAGGGTTATATTATGACTCAGTTGGCAATAACTGGTATTACAGCTCCTTGAAGAGAATTTCTTTACTCCTTATGTTTTTTCTCTAAACAACTTTTTAGCTCTCTCTTCTGCACATCTCTTATAAGGAAATTACAGTGGAACATTATGATGTCCCCCCTGTATTGTACAGTGGACGTGATACTAGAGCATCCGAATTGGGAATTTCATCTCTGCTCCTCTGCAGCCTTTCCTCCTTTTCCTCTGGGTGGTCTGTTACTTGATTACAGGTGTTTGTATTTTGTTCATGTTTTGCAATATCTCCAAAGAGGGGCAAGGATAGAGAGAAGCATGAATTACACTCAAAAGCTACGCCACGTGACCATGTGCAGATGAGCATTGTGCCACCTATGCTGAGCAAAGACTCCCAAACATATATATCCATCTCTTGGTGACCATAAAAAATGGTGTTCCTTGGGCTTGCGGGTGTGTTGGACTATCACAACTTCAGAGTGGACTTTGGACTTTTTAAAAATAAACTTACTGAGTGGGAAGTGTCTTGGTATGGATAGCAGGCAAACAGTAGTACCATGTGTATGTGGTGGTGGTGGTGATTTGTTTCTGTGCTAAGCTGTAACTGGCAGAACTGGGAGTTGTAAGGATTCTGATCAGCGATGTGCCTAGGCATTGATGACATGCATTAAACAGAAAACATTACCTCCTATTTCCAGGTAAATGGGACTCCTTTGGTAATCTTTGAGCTTCTCACCTTAATCAGCAAGGGGTGGCCCAAATGAGTGTCCTACTTTTGCCCTGTGGGACCGAATGTTGCCCTGACCCTCATCTTCTAGTCAGGCAGAGCATCGTGCTAGCCCTGCAGATAACAGGCTGCCCAGGGTCTGAGGGCAGATGTGCCAGCAGGCAATGGGGTCTGTATGGCATTGGGAGCAGCACAAAGCACGGCCAGAGAGTTGAGTCTCCCACCTTAGCATTTAAAAGGTGCTTCCGCAGCACGGACCCGCTGCTCCCAGTAGTAGGTGTCTTTAGTGAATTTTCTTAATAGTTATCGCTGCCTGAGATAACCTTCCCTGGGAGGTAATTTGACATACTGCTGTCACTGGGGCTTAAACATAGTAATCTTTAAAAATTATTGGGAATTTGCCCTAGAGAAAAAACTGTTATGATTAATTTCTACAAATGATAAACCACTCCTTCTTCAAAATACTGTATGCTATGAAGTGTGATTTAATCCATTTAACTACAGAGCCTGATGCTTCTGACAACTGTGACTCAAATGTCATCACAGAAAGTGATATTTCAAGTGGCAGGGTGGGATTAGAAACCTGCTGAAGATTTGTCAAAGGAGAAGTAAGTACATAATTTTTAGATAAGTGATTTGTCTACTCTAAACCACTTCCGCTGGAAAGACAGGCAGCTTGAAAGAGAAACCTACACTGTTAGACTAGAAAGTGCATTTAATTGCAGGAGGGGGGGGAAACAATCCTTTCACTTATGATGACAGAGAGGGAAGAAAAAGAAAAAAACATAATACAATGGGGAAAGTAAGTTTTCTATAGATAATTTTTTTCCCCTCAGAAAATAAGATTTCACTGAGTCTTGTATGAGGAAGGAGTCAGTCTTGATACTGAGGACCTCACAATTGCCTATACACTGTTGTTGTTGCTTTTTGTGTTTTTTGAGATAATAACACCATAACTGTGAGAAAATTTTGTAAATGCAGTAAAACCTGAAACAAACACAAAAATATATGCTCTGTTTATCTAGAATTTACGCAGTTACAGTCAATTATAAATGTAATTTGCAACCACAAGACTGAACTCAGTGCAGCTACCTTGCTGTGGGGAGTTTGGTTTTCCTTTGCATAATCAACATATACCTTTTAATGCTTTTCCAGTCCCAAATAACCTCCTCTAAAACTCATGCTATTTATCTATTCTGCCCGCCTAGCTGTATAATTTACATCTCCCTAAAGCCATCCGTCCACTCGGGGAGGCCGCAGAAACAGTTCCATGGGGTTCTGCACTTCTCTTGCGTGACCGAGTCTAAAATTTGATGAACTGGGATTGAGACGGCATTTTGTTTGGGGGCTGGTTCTGTGAGGCCTGTGGGCCTGCCTGGGTCCCTGAGGATCTGGCTCAAGTCTTTGCCATGTCGTAGGACTATCCGCTATGGGTAAAGGTGCTCCGGGCCTAACGCCGTGTTGGTGACACCTGTAGTGGCCATGTTGTGTCAGAACTCTTCCTTCAGCCCCATTGTGCAGCTCAGAGGTTGCAGAAGTACCACCACGAGCCTGGTTTGCCGCGCTGCTCATTGTGATAGCCACGGGGAAAGCCATAGCCCTGCCTGGTGGCCTGGCCCGGGGCTGAGGCTGCAGGAGAGGAAGTTGGGAGAAAAGCACAGGTACCTCTTACTTGTTTGAAGTGGATTTGCTGAAGGAAAAAAAAAAAAAAAACCACCACACCATGAAATCTGACAATGCTCTTTTGTGGAATCACTTTTCTGAGAAGAAGTGTTCTTTGATATCTGTGATAGTTTGATAGTTCGCTGTTCGGATCTGTCATGTTGCAGACTGTCTGCTAAGGTGTTTATAAAGCAGAATTAAGTGATTGTAAACATGGCAGGGAAAGCTGAGGCCATTTTTTAGCTGGAAGGAATTTTGCTGGATTGCTGGTATTTCTATTTTTTTTCCCCGTAGGCCCTTCTTTCTCGCTGCTTGGGCTGTGTTCGCTCCCTTGCTGGGCCATGCGGACCGGCCGCCCCTGAGGAGCCAAGGTCCTGTGAGGAAGTGGCTCCATGCTGCAGGGGCTGGCAGGAAAAGGCTGGCTCTGGGCCGCAACTGCCCGTCCCCCTCCCAGGAGGAGACAGCTTTGTCACGTTGGCTTCCTGTTCCTTTTTGTGTTTGGTGGGGGAGGTTTTCGCTTCGGTATCGTCAAAGGCCTTGCACCAAAGGTTTTATTGAAACAGGCTATGCCGCAGCACAAGTTGAAACGTGGAACTTATTTAAAACTTGTAACTCAGGGAGTTGCATGGGAAAGGTTGCTTGGTGGTGGGAGGAAGGAGCACCAGGCAGTGCTCAAGGTCTGGGCTCCAAATTTAAACAAAAACACACCAAAAAAAGGCAAAGCAATGAAGCAACCAAACCAAGGCTGTCCGGTATCCTGGTAACTCCCACCAGCAAACCACAGCTCTGTGCTGCCTGCCTCAGTTTCCCTGTCTGCAGGCAAGGGAGGACGGTTGTTGTTCTGTCAGGCAAGAGCAAGGCGATGAGTGGCCGGCAACCTACTAGGTGTTTAGCACTGTTGCAGCCTGCAGTGCCATCAGCAATAAACACAAACCTGCTGCTTCACTAACAGGCTCAGCATGTCCAAGTAGACCTGTGTGTGGCCAGGTACAGATGTCCCCACGCAGGTACAGCCCAGCCCAGGTACAGCCCCATGCATGTACAGCACAGCCCAGGTACAGTCCCACACAGGTACAGCCCAGGAACAGCCCAGGAACAGCCCCACACAGGTACAGCACAGCTCAGGTACAACCCCACACAGGTACAGCCCCACGCAGGTACAGCACAGCCCAGGAACAGCCCCACACAGGTACAGGCCAGCTCAGGTACAGTCCCACACAGGTACCGCCCAACGGAGGTACAGCCCCATGCAGGTACAGCACAGCCCAGGTACAGCCCCATGCAGGTACAGCCCAGCCCAGGTATAGCCCCATGCAGGTACAGCCCAGCCCCGGTACAGTCCCACGCAGGTACAGCCCAGCCCAGGTACAGCCCCATGCAGGTACAGCCCAGCCCCGGTACAGTCCCACGCAGGTACAGCCCAGCCCAGGTACAGCCCCACGCAGGTTTCCTGGCCCAAGCACAACTGTGCTGGGCACCGCCAGCGCTGCTCCACTGCAGCAGCCACTCTGGACGCTAATTAGCGTGCCTAGTTTGATGGATTTAGTCAACAGCATTCAGCAAACGGGAGGGGGGAAACAAGTGTATAAGATTTTCCAAATCTAAAGACTTTTCAGCCTCGATGTCCTTAATGGTTTGTTATGCGGACTCGGACAAGTGTTGCTTCCAATTAATTGATCAAGGGGATTTATTTTAGTATTTTGGCTGGGTGCCAGAGAGGGAGGCTTTGTCCTGGTGGTTTAAGCACCACCCCTCCTTGCAAGTTTGAAATGTGAGCTGCCTGCTGTTTTTTTTTTTTCCTCCTCTCTCCGTTTCTCTCTCTCTCCCTTCCTTCTGGCAAAGTGGCTGTGGCTGCGTGTGTGCGCGCGTGTGCGTGCGTGTGTATGAGTATGAGAGGAGGAGGGAGAGGTGTAATGGGAAAGCAAGAGATGGAGCACTAGAGGCAGAAAAGAAAACCATCAATATCAGTAACATGCAGCTGAGGTGAGATTTTCTGAGCGTTTGATTTTCTTAAAACCCTTTCAGAAGATTTAAAGCAGCCTTTTTCCGTGCCGTCTGCTGAAGACGTACTCCTAAGCAATGTCATATGGATGCTTACATGTATATTGCTGTTTTAGGTCTGTTCGCGTATGTGTGAAGTTTTAAAGCTTAACCTGATTCTCTTTATTGTCTCTAGAGGGTTGTAGCTTGAGCACAAATAGCCTGTTGGCAAGTACGGTATGAGCCCATTAGCAAGACTCCATCTGTGATTGGTTTTGCCTGGAAACCGGGAGACAAGCAATGAATAATTGATGTGTGTTGTGCAGTAGCTGGACAGGCAAAGAGGAGAGAGAGAGGGAGAAACAGAGCAGGGTGCCCTCAGAGGGGGGAGAGAGAACAAGCTTGAAAATAGCTACTGGCTGCCTTGTGCTGAGATTAAGGCAACCCCGGCTGTCTTTGTTCTGCACTAGATGGTTTCTGCCTAGAAGTGCTTTCAGACATATGTGGCCTTTTTCTGCAGCAGAAGAGAGGCAGGAAAAAACAGAGGAGGGGGAGCAAAGGAAGACTAGTTTTTTTGAATGAAAGCTAACTTGTGGGTAAGTTGGTTTCTTGGGGGGAGGGGGTGTGTACGTGTGTGTGTGTGTGTGCGTGTGTGTGTGTGTGTCAGCCTGAGTGTGTGTGCGTGCGTGTGGCAGAGCGGGTGCATTGTGGGTAAGGCAGAGCTGCATGTTGTCAGATGGAAACAGCAGCACCAGGGGATGAAAGCAGCTCCAGCAGGAAACTGGGACAGATTTGCATACAGTTACCGCTCGTTGTGTTCGCCCCTCGTGAGGTCTGGGGACGTGAGAGGGAAATTCACGTCTGGCTCATTTAACGGCTTTATGATGTTTTTATCTTAGGGGGTGATATGTTTATTTTTTGTTTATTTTTTATTTTTGCGTGAGAATCTTGTTTATTTTACCTGCAGTCATAAAACCAAAATGCAGCAGCAATCACCAGTGGCATTTTCTTCAACTTTAGCCTGCCTGGCACTGTCAAAATGCGACGTGCTGTTCTGCGAGCAGCAGCGACAGTCCTGCTGCCACCATTTCATTTTTGCTGTCTTTATAAAGACCTTGTCATGCATAACTCACAAACAGCGCGCGTCCGTGGCAAGTGGGTTCAAAGACAACTCCCAAGAAGTACGCGTGTCAGAGGCAGTCCCGGGTGTTGGAGATGATAAGTTTTTTGCCCCTTGTATCTACTAATAATAACTGTCTTGTTTATTGCTTTGCTAGGGTAAAAGCTGAAAAGATTATATAATTTGCATATGGTTTAAGGAGTTTTCAGAAAGTTTAAAACTGATGATGTCAGAGTGGAATTTGAACTCCGACATGGTGCAGGGAGTGTTGGTTTTTTGTTTTAGTTACTTGATTTAAAGCAAGCAGTAATTTTCACCTGAATAAGATGGTGCAGATTAATGTTCAGCAAAAAATAAGCACAACAGATTTAGATGGCTTCAGTGTTTGCAACTCAAGTGTTTGAACTCAGCAAGCATCAACACCGTGGTTTGTTGGGGAAAGAGACTCGCTGTTGTAGACAGCAGCTCTCCCATCAGTAAAATCGCAGCACAAAGTGCAATAGGCTTTGTCTAAAGCACTGTCAGTGTCTGATCCTGTGTCACTGAAGTCACTGTCAAAACCAGCACTGACTTCACTCACGCAAACTACTTGACTCTGAGTACAGGTGAGCCCTTGCGAAGGTCTGGCTGAAAATCCTGTAGTACCTGGGGACTTTGGATCAAATAGACACTTGATCTAGGCAGAGCTGACTGGCTGAAATGGCCAACTGGAGCCCTCATTTCGGGCAACAGCTAAACTTTGCTCAGAAAACTACAGAGGCTGGTGTTTGTTGTGCAGGTCTGCAAGTTCTGGAGAGAGAAGTTACTGTGCAGTTGCTTTTAAGAAGTGTCTCAGTACGGTTATGCTAACCGGGCAGTGGGGCTGGACTGACCTGAGAGAAGCAGGTAGCGTGGCCAGAACACCACCTGGAAATGGCAGTACATAAAATTAAGACCCAACTAAAATTGCTGTTAAGTAATCCGTTATTTCCTGCAGTTTTTCCTTAAGTTAAAACTTCATTGCAGTTATATTGGTAAAGAAAGTAATATCAGTGGCTAACTAAAATGCAGAAAAGTAGAAGCTCTTCTCAGTTGAGCAAAAGCATGTTTCCTCTGCATGACACTGATCAGCTTAGCAGGATTTTGTTCCTCTTTTTGCTTGCTACTGAAATCAAAATGGCAGTTAAACCAGAGAAGAACTTGAGAACAAAAGTTTGTTTTTATGTAAATTTACTTCAGAAGAACTCAGTCCGTAATGCTTCAGTTGGATTTTAAGCCAGCAGAGGGGTGCTACCCAAGGCTCAGCTTTGAAATTAGGATGAAATCTTGTATTAAAAAAGTACTCAACATGAAACTGATCCCACGCACACTCACCTTGCCCCTTTCTGGAGGACCTCTCAGGAAATCTCTGGGGAAACATGCCTGCAAATGCAGTGACTTTCCACAAGCAGGGAAGCTGCCTGAATGGTCCATGTCCAGTTCCGTGGTAGCAATTGAAGACACTAATCATGAGGGAAGTTTAAAAGTTAGTCTGAAGTGTCTGACGTAGTTTACATTTGTGGTAGAGTCACATTTGACAACGTCAAGTCTGTGCTCTTGAGATCTGCTGTCTGGGTGGTTCTGACACAAACGTTGTGTTCATACCTCGGAGAAACACACGCGCTCGTATTGGTGTTGGTTGTGCTGCGCGTGGCACGTACTCCTGGAAGCCTGATGCTGGCTGCTGTGCCAGCACCCGAGAAAGGCAGTGCCCGTGTAACACACAAACTGATGGTTACAAACCAAAAACCATGAGTGTTCAAACTAACAGTGAGAGAATAATAGAGGATACATGGGGCTCAATTAATAAACTAATTTGCTGCAGTAACAGGTACAGTTCTAATTACGGTGAGATAGTTCAGAGAAAAGAATCTAACAAAGTAGGCTTTCTGTTGCAATAAAGGTTAATACAGCAATCAGACCAACAGCCACTGGATCCAACTCAACTTCCCCACCCCCCAAAAATCCCCAGCAATTACTAGATGTGTAGCTTGGCCAAGAGAATTGTGTTTTTCTGTGTCACACGCCAAGCCGATGACACAGAAGTTCCCATGCTGGCTTCAGTTGTCACCGGGGCTGTGACAACTGTGACAACTGGGGCTGTGACAATGCACGGCTGCTTGGCTGCAGTAGCCATACGTTCTCGTAATCAGGACACCAGCAGAAGGGAGTTACTGATCAACAGCAACACGTCTTAGCAGGGTGCAACCAAGAGGAAATTCACTCTATGGGATTTTACAGTTGTAACGTAGCTTTTCTCTCATGGCCAAAGACAGGATATTATATTTTACACCAAAATGGTAAGAGCTAGCCAGGAAAAAATAAAAAGTAAAACAAACAAAACAAAACCTTGCCATGTGGAACATGGCTACATGAAGTGATGTTCAGAGATCTCGATGAAGAAGCTCTCTGGTTTTGTTCCTCTCAATGTAAGAAGAGAAACTGCCACAGGAAGTAACTTCCTCAGGGCTTCTCTTGCAGAAAACTTGTTTTATCCTTGGTGGAACCACCAGAGGAAGCCTCTGTCACAGACGCCTGTGAAAGTACCCATAAGCAGCTGGAGAGCAGGGCTTCCCCAGCACTGCTCAGCCATCAGTGACTGCAGGGCGGTGCGGAGGCCTTGGAGCTAGGGCTGGGAGATTTGAGGTGATGCCCCCCAGCAGCCCCGCTGAGCCACACGGAGAGTGGACCTTGCAGGGTACATACGGCCTGCGGTGCAGCATAGGTGTAACCTGGGGGTTCAAGAAATAGTGCTGTAACAAACGTCCCCGGTCCCAGTCCTCTGAATTTCCTAGAGTTTGCTCTGGTGGCTTGCCTTGTGTTGCTTTTCCAGAACAAACCAGAAAGGGCTGTGAAAAAAACATGAGCCATGATGTCTGTTTTGCTGTAGTGTGGAGTTACTGATCATCAGTTTACAGTGAGAGAAATGAGCAGATCCTTATAGAAATAGTGAAAAGTTAACCCATTGGAAAAATACTTTGTATTAATAACTCTTGTTTCTTCTAACAGCAGGACAGGGACAGAAATTCCACCTGGTATACTTGCTTTAAAGCGGTTTAGCAAAAGGATGTTTAGGTATATAAAACACTAGCTCAGGAAGTAACCTGCAAGCATTGCGTGCGTTTACTAGAAAGCTTAGCACTCCAGCACTTCCCTGCCACTGCTTCTCCTAGTTCCAAAATGTGAAGCACCCTTATAGAAACAGGGGTGGTCCCCAACCCAGTGTCACATGGATAAAGTTAAGGGAGGTTTAGAGTATTGCCAGGTTTGTTAAAGGCTGCAGGTGAAAGGAGACCAGCTGTCCCACCTGCCTGCGTTGCCACCCGTCTCCAGAGACCGGTGAGACATCAGCAGGTCAGCATCAGAGGAGGCTGGTGAAGGTGAGCCATAACGCCTGTAAGGACAAATAAATGCCCCAAAACAGCTTCCACAATATCAGAACAATTTCAAATGCCTGAACAAAAACTTCTAAATTGGAATGTAACAGGAGAGCTAGCCTTCAAAATAAAATGTGTTTCAAAAATTATCAGAGCTACACAAACGCAGAATAAAGCGGAGCAGTAATAGCTTTTAAGGCATGGTGAAGAGTGCATATCCATTAATCATCAATAAGAAAGCAGCCAGCCAGTCTGGCACACACGTAGGCTCTTTCACTGAGAATTCAGCGCAGAGACGAGAGAAGCCCAGAATGAATGCAGACCATTTTTTTTCCCCCATTTTTTATTGGAAGTTCACTTCAGAATTTTCTCTGTAAGATCAAGACAAGGTATGGTTACAGAATGAGTGACACTGGCACAGTAATTACTAAAGCAGTGTGGAAGACTGCCACTCCGCCTACCTGTAATAGGTGTTAAACATTTCTCCAGTTGTTGACCTGGATCGTTCTCAAATGCCTTGCGTTCTCCGCAGTGTGTTACTGATCCTACTTCTGAGCTTGTTTGGGCTCATTCTGTTGACAGTAATCCAGTGTGACCAGTGGCAGTTTGATCTATTCCAGAAAAAAGTTAGTTTTCTTCTCAGTTGTCTTTATTAGTACCAATAAAATGCTCAGACATCCAGCTCAGCTCCTAATTCTTGTTGTTTATTGTAACTGAAGTACAGCTCTCATCAATTTGATTAATAACCTTTTATGTTTGTATATCAACTTCTAATTCCTCTGCTTGTTAACGGTTAATGTTTTCTGTACCTCCTGAGCACCCCTTAAATCCCTTAAATTTCAGTAGGTAGGAAAGCTGCACTCATGGCTGTGTTGAAATCCTGGAAGCAGATAAAAAACCACAATTGTTGGTAAATGCGAGCTCGTTAGAATTATATTTGTTGTAATATGCGGATGGGTTCCTTCTTTTGCATGCTTCTTATTAAAACTATTTGCACTGGATTTTAAAAATGATTCTGACCTAACGGTTACAAATGAAGCCGGTAGAGGTTTAGTGGGAGCAGAAGTAGGACAATCTGGAAGGCTCCTACAATCGCTCCTTCATGTATTCTTGGTATCTTGCATTACTCGAGTCCGAAAAGGTAACCAAGAGTGCTAATAGCAGACTGAGGTGACTGATCTCAGTACTCAATTAGTTCTGCTAACCAGCCTTGCTGACTTCTTGTTTGCTTTAGCGGTTTAGTACATTCAGCAGTTTATTAACAAGAAATTGCCTTATTTCTGGATTACTAAGTAGCAGGACGATTGAAAAATTCCTGTTTTACATTGCCGTTTGTTTATCGGTATTCTAGTCAGGCACCCCAGAAGGGTGCTGACAGTACCGCTACTTTCACTCTTATGTACCAGCACCATCCAACTGTTTAAGAAAGTTGAGTTTTTCAAGCATTGCCCTAACACCGAGGCTTTCAGAGGAGCCTGTCATGATTTACTTATTCATACAGATTGCAGTGGCTTATGTAGTCCTGATCCTGCTTGATCTGCCAGCAGTACTTGCTTCTATTGATCACAGGCTGTTATTTGGCTGCCTTGAGCAGCTTGCAGGTCTCCCTGGTTCTGTTAACTGGTATTTCTCAACATTCTCATTTTGTTGCTGACAACAGATTTAACTCCCGCCTTGCTGCTCAGACAGAGGTGCCACGGGGTTGTGTCGTACCCTTTGTGGTTTTTTGCTGAGTTTGGTGATACCTCGGTGAACCTGGGGTTCCGTCCAAATTTGGCTGGTAGCTCTGAGACGTAATGCACGTTTGGCAGTGTGCCTAGCTGTCCTGTGTGGTTCTAAGGGTGTAAAAGTTCCTGCCACCCTAGGTGTAATAACATGGCATATTTTTGGAACCAAGAGATGGTCACGTTCAGTCTTCCTTCAGGTTCCTACTTACCTTTTCATTCATGTGCATTCTTACTGCTTTTCCAGCAATAGGGCAAATGAGAGGTTTGTCTGGAGGAAACTTCTCAACCACGTTGTCTTCCTGAAGGTAGACAGGCATTGTGAAATTGTCCTATTGCAGTCAGCTTTCTAAATGGCTATAAATGTTTTCTAAATATTCCTCAGGGTGGAAATACTGTAGTTGCTTAATTGGCTGATTTATCTGGAAGGTCTTTTAAGTGACTATCCAAAGTAATTTGTGGCTGTCAAGAAATACACATCATTAGAGAACAGTTGCTTTGGAATCAGGTTAAAACCAGAAACGTTCATGTAAGCTTTTATATGGCCGTAGTCCATTAGATACCAAAGATCTTAATCATTTTACTGACTGACTTTATTCATGGCTCCTGTATATACCTTTAAGCTCTTTGAAAAATACAAGTATAGATGGCCCTCGTGCATTTGTGTTCCTGGTCCTAATGTGAGGGTGACCTTCTTTTGAACATGCAATTAAGCTTCTGTCTGTCATTATTTGTTGCTCCTTGTGTCATTTTCACAGAGAAAGGGCCCCGCATATGGTGTTTGAGCAGAGATGAGATGGCCAGTGGGTGCCTTTTTAAAGAAGCATCTGAAGAATTATGGGGACTTGTAAGGAATAAGTATAATAAACCATGACCGACTGTTTTCACCCTTCCATATAGACACTTCTAAATTTAGCAAGACTGGAATGTTGTCCTTATGGATTGCCAGATACTCAGGAAGCTGCTTCTTTGTTTCTCCATCTATAAAAAATACCAGGGGGAGATTTATTCTTTCATCAAGAGAGTTTTGCACTTGGAGAGGTAGTTGATCATTATTACGTAATAACCCAAAATCTTGATAATGCGTTTTGCGGTAAGCAGAACAGAAGATGCCTTTGTAATTTCTGCTAGGAGTTGATTATAAGAAATGAGAAAAAAAAAAAAAAAAAATAAGTCCCATCTTAACTGCTGACTTAAAATGGTTCACTTGAAGCACTCACGAATCATGTTGCAAAGGCAGAGATGTCCTTTGTGTTAAACGACTGTAATCTAGAATGTTAGAGAGAGCTAAATGATTTATTGATGTCTTTTTCTGCGGCATTTACCTGCACCTGTAGCCAGCCCATTCCATTTATTTTGGCTCACTGACAAATTAGCAAGCTATTTGTATGTCAGACTTGGTCAGTAGTCAGCTCCCTCCCCCTTACATATTGAACAGCTTTTAATTTAATTGTTTGTGGTGGTGGCAGTTTACTATCCCGATAGATGTAGCTCAGAGGAGATCTTTTTATTTTCCTTCAAAAACAGAAATGATGACGATTTATGAGTGAATGTCCTCATAGTGCCATATAGAAGAGAGTATGCTGAAGAGCTTCAAGCCTTTCCCATATACACAGGCAATATCTTCCGTAACAGACATCCATGGGACACCTTCCTTTCTGTTGGCCAATGTGGAATGTGAAATACTCGTTTCAGTTTTTGTATTTATTTAATGACTTCAGTAAGGTGAGCAGCTGCATAAACGTGGTGCGTGAATGCTCTCAGCATCGCTGAAGTGTGCGTTGCCACCTGCAGCGGTTATGCAGTTATTCTTGAAAAAGTTTTGTAGGGGATTTAGGAGAAAATTACTGTCTTGCTGAATTGTCTTAACTGTAGCCGTCATCACAGTGAGGGCCTGAGTGCTGCCTTTCCAAGTCAAAATGACATCCTGCGACACGGAGGCAGCTGCCTGCTCCGACGCTGCTGCTGGGGTGTGCCTGGGGAGTCCCCACCTCGCTGCTCCTCCGTGAGGAGCTGAACCCCAGGTGGCTGCTCAGCTGAGCAGGACTGGTAAATCTATGGTCTGGGTATGTTTTCTTAACCTGCCCGTGTTATTTAATCCAGTCTTACTCTTTATAAATCATGAGTAATGTGACTTTGATCAAGCAGAGGATTTTCACGTAATGTGAACGTGCCCGGTGCCAGCCGCCCCGGACACCTGGCTCTTGTAGGATCCCCGTGAGTGCAGTTGGTGACAGACCCAGCTATTTTTTTCTCCTCTCAGAAGGCTCCATGTTTGCTAGTTAACACTGTTGGCACTGTACAGCTTGAAATGTTTTATGGTCTTACATCTACTTAACCTTTAATGTTCTCTGTCAACCTCTATTGTGACCTGGTGGCCTATAGTTAGTAAAATGTGCCCTTGCAGGCTGCCAGATACTGTAATGGAATTAGGCCTTGAAAATTATCAGACCTGTCAAGGGGGCTTATAATCCTCTAAGAGCTTTAAGTGGTTTCTTACCTTTGCTTGAACACGCATTTGACCTGGCTGAAGTGTTTTTTCTTGCTTGTTTTGTTTTTACTTCATAGTAGCACTTTAAAAACTGCAAAAAAAAATAATTGGTTTCCTTGGCATATATATATGAGGGAAAATGTGGTGTCTCAGTTGTCTTTTTTGGCTTTTTCTTTGTCTCTTGCACCTGTAGAGCACCCGTTAAGCTCTGCAGGTACTTCAGTGCGAACGTGTTCCTCTAAGTAAGCAGTGATGACACTTCATTATATGCATTTGTCAGTCAGCAGGCGCCACGCGATGACACGAGCTAGAAGGGAATGTCAGCCCTGCTTTGCGACGGGTTGGGAGTCAATTTAGCGCGCACGGAAGGCGCTGGGCTGACAGCCCTGCAGGCTGGTGTCGGCTGCGCGTCTGCAGAGCGAGTACGGTGAGGACGGAAACGCTGCACGGTTATACCCGTATTTACCGCTCCTGTTCTGTGTCCTGAGCAGCGGGCAGTACCAGAGATGCAAGACACTTTCTTTACCTTTGGCTTGTCAGTTCTCAGTTGAAGTGGTCGTAGTACCTTGGTGGTCTCCCTGTGATTGTAACACCAACAGAGACTCTGCAATGTTTCTGAACTGTCAGAAATTACGTGTGTCATAGCCAGAAGAAACGGAAATGTGCAGTAGAAGCAGCAATATGAGTGACTTTGTACACAGGCAGGAGCTGAGCTTGGCGGGTCACCTAGCTGAGCCTGCATCCTGAGGCCCTCTTCAGAGCAGTCTCTGGCCTTGGTGAGGTTGCGGTGTCTGAGCTATTTGCTTCAAATTATTGCAGGCTGCCAGTATGACTTTATTTAGTTAAAAGGCCATTTGACTTGGGCTTCTAAAGTAGTGGCCAGTGACTCTGTTTCTTACTACCATCAGGGTAACTTAAGGTAAGGGAAGAAAGCTAACGAAATGCTGCTGTTTGGAAATACCACTGGAGACCTTATACATACCTGACAGGGGGAAATGCACTGCAGCATTTCATATGCAAGGAGAAGACCTATTACAGGGATGTTTTACATCTCCATTGCTCTCTTATAGCACAATTAGGGAAGGTAAGAATGCAAAATAAAATGTGGTCTCTGGTATTAAACTGTGTGTAGAAATTAGTCTTGTTGGTGTTGTATTTTTTTTTTTTTTTTTTTTTTCTTTTTAAAAACACTCCCCTCCCCCAAAAGAGTTTGGATTGTCTGAGGTGACAATAATTGGGATGGATGCTGGAACAAATTGCCTTCCGTGTTCTAAGCAAGGAAAACTAACAGGCAAATAACTATCCTCCAGGAAGAGTAAACACCTGTTTAATTTTGGGGAGCTTCCAATACACTCAATACTAAATCCTGAGCAGGAATGTACCAAAACCCTGACCCTGTAGAAGTTACAAGTGTGCTTCCCTTTTCTTTAGCATACAAATCCCAAGAATTTCCCAGGGCCCCCATGGCAAGAAGCAGGAAGGGATAGAGATAGAAGACTGAAATCAGTCATCAGGCAACCGTGGAGATTGTCACGAGATGGGCTGTCCCTTGTGATCCAAGAGCTTGAGTATATTTACGGGTATATTTTTACTTCATGACAGTCTAGTGAATGATCTCATCAGCTGTTGCTAGCAGATGCAAAAATGATGAGCTTGTGGTAGCAAGCCAGACATTGCACTGTTTTCTGTGCTTGTCTTGGGATACGAGTGACAGACATGTCATCGACAGTTTTCTTTTTGAATAAAATTGTCCGCAGCATTTTGGAAGGGTTCTAAGTGGATCAGGATTAATTGTTTGGTTGAGAGAGAGGACTCCTCCCAGGCAGCGGCTGCCTGTTGGTGAAAATTTAAGATGCTTTTTGGCTCCTAGGAAACAATGTTTTGAAGGCTACATAGCTGTCTGAAGAGGCAGTACCTGAACCGTTGCCATTTCTACCTTCGTGGCGAAGACATGAAAACAGTTTGGAAAAACTGGGGAACAACCAATGTCACCTTACCGTACTCAGTGTTGTTTGTTTAGCTGTTACACAAAGACCTCAGCTACTACTTTTTAGTACATTTTGATTTAACAGCAAGGAGAAACAGCTTCTGCAGTCAGACAAGCAGCTTTTCACAGTGCCAGATTCATCAGATCTGATTCTCTGCAGAGTTCTTCTTAGTGTCAAGTCACATAAAGCTGATGCAGATCACTGGAAAATGGGACCTCTGTCAGTGCTTAGATTATTTCATCTTCAGTGTTGATTCCTGGTTGTAATAGTTTCTGTTAGCAGTATGTTTTACTCTGAGCTTTCTATTTCTCAATTATAAATGTCTCTCCCGTAGCTGGAGCACATATGCCCGACCCATATGAACACTCAGACTTTGCCTATATCATCCAAAGTAACGGGAGACGGGTACTTTACTTGAAATATGCATTTGCTTTTCCAGGCATTTAAGCAGTTTAAGGGTGTACAAATCACAAAAGGTGTCAGAGTGACCCAAAGCAGATTGAAATGAGAGAATTTATTTGAATGTGGGAACGTCTGATCATAATAATGCTGCATGTGAGTTAAAGACCCTCTGGTTTTAGTGGAGACCTAAATAGCCTGAGTATTTCCTCTCTTGCTCAATTCTCCCTACTTTCAACCCTGTTTAGCATACGATGGCACTTTTCCCTAACATTGCCTCACTTCTTGCTTCTGTGCCTGCATTTGTGCAGTACCCTGACTGTCAAAATGTCTGTCTTACTGCAATATGGAGGTTAATGTTTTCCTGTGAAAGTAATATTTATTATTCATTGTCTTTACACTGAAATGTCTCTGTATTTGTTGATCTTCACAAAGCATGCCAAACAGTTGATAATTTTTCAAAAATCTCACTTGAAAAAGCTCTCGTTACCTTAAACTGAAGGCTCATTGTGGATCTCAGTTTTCTATCAGAGGAATCACCATAAGCCACCCTTCTAATTTATGCCATTTCAAGCTGTTGTGCAGTTTCACTCATAGTATTTGGCAAAATTTTCAAAGTCGTCTTCAGAGGACTTTAGATTGTTAACAGACCAAGGCATTTCTGAAAATTTTTACCAGTTGTCACCATCCAAAACTAGAGTCTGCAGTTGAGTTTTCCCATATGTATTTTCATTGTTTCCCTAATCTGTTTTGAGATCAGTTTTGCATGAATCAAGTACCCTAGGGGGAAGAATCTAAGTGCTTCTCTCCAGAAGCTTCTGCTGCAGATTTCATTGATGATTAAGATATTTCTGGCCTGTCCTTAACTCCCCTTTTTCTTCCTAATTACACTAGAGATTGAAGATTGTGTTACATACTGTATGAGTAGTTACATCTAGATATACCAGCATTGACTCAAGCAGCAAAATAATCCATAATCAGATTTCCTCCGGTGATGGCAATTTCTCCCTTAAAGCTGGGAGGTAGAGCTACCTGTCTGAGAGAGACGAGACCTCAGCTGCGGCTTCGAAGTGCTCTTAAGTAAGACAGGACAAGAGAGAGAAGGGAAGGAAAGATTCCCGAAGCAATCATTCTGTGGTAGTTACGGATTTTCTAGCTTTTTTAATTGAAGGTAAACTATGGCTGCCATAAATTAGCAGTCCGACTGGTAACTTACACCCACCTGACACAGCCTGTTAACATTTCCCTGCAGAGCTGTGTGTCCTTCTCTTTTCATAACATGAGCTCTGAGACTTTACCTGCTCTCCACTGAAGCTGAGTGTTACGCAGCGTGAAAGGCAGGTGCCTTCTGGAAGACAGTTTGTTACTTGCTTTCAGTGATCCCTCTAAAACCTGGCAGAAAGGCATTAAGCTGCAAGGACAAGGAATTTTGTGCAGTGCAAACAAGATCACCTTAAGTGAGATATACACATAAAACTTGGGTGAGCATGGAAATGTTAAGGACTGTGATTATTTACAACTCTCAATACAGGCAAAAGTGCTAGGGTAGGTATAGTTCTACAACAAAAATGTCCTTTTGCTGATACAGCTTGTTTCACTTGAGGAATTAGTGTAAGCCATAAACTAGCAAAATCACTTTTCTTTGCTGATACAAACTATATTTGCAATAGGCACATATATCAAACTTCTTGAGGGTGATTGTTCTGGCAGAATATCTATTGAAATGATCACAAGGTATAGAAAAGGTAAGAAACATACTCCTGGAAGCACCTTTTACTGCTTATGTGAACTTTCCAGCTTGTACGCTGAGCTCTCTTTTCTGGGTTAGCGCTGTGTTGGTATCTCATCCCGTGTGTTCAAACACAGGCTGTTCCTTTTTTCAGTGCAGGGAGTTTGAAAACGTACTGAGAGTTCAAGGTTAGCCGAGGTGCGTGTTCTAGCAAATTTGTTTCCAAAGACACTCCCGTGGGTATTACTCAGCCTCTCTCTAGAAACTGCCCTGTTCCCCAAAGAATAATTTTTCTTTTTGTTTTAGCATCCATGAATGCCAGTAAACAAACAGTCTACAAGTTCTGTAGAAAAAAAAGGCTGGCATTTAAAGATTTGTGCACAAAAGGGTCCACGAGATTCTCCTTGGCATTATAGAATTGCATAAATAAAGCTTTACTCCTCGAGAGTCATTTTGAGGATCAGTCTGATGCAGACTTCTGCGTAATTTGGAGGTTTCAGTCCAGAAGGACTTATCCTACCCTGTGTTTTCTTTTGAGTTTCAGATTCAAGGAACTATCAAAGAAATTATGAACTCAACTTAAATGGACTTGACTTTATTGACAGCAACATCTTTTATATTCCTCACTGAATTCATAGTTGCCCCAAACTGGTGACCAAAAGGCATCCAAACACTTCTTGCTCTTTCAGCAACCTCAGCTGTGTTTCCTTTGATAATTTCCTGACAAAGCAGTTCAGCCTGGTTTCAGTATAAAAATATTCACTCTAGCCTAGCTCTGAGTAAGAACTGTTTTTTATATATTCCCAAGGCTGCGTGGTGTTTTTTGCTCTTCAATGCAGCGACCTACCCTTCGGAAAGAAACTGGGACTTGCCAGAGCAAGGCATATTTGCAACTTGAGCAGCTTTTGTCTAAACCACATCTGTGAGCCTTTTGTAAATGAATTAAAATACAGTTATGCCTTTTACACCAAAATTGATGCGATCCATTTTTCCAGCCAAATGGTCTTTAACTGTATTTGGGAGATCTGTTCAAAGATAAATGTTGCTGCTGGTCTCCTTTCTCCAGCGTTGGTTTGCCTCTCCAGAAATGTGATTCTTCATTTTTCTGCTTATCTTTTAAGTTTTGACAAATATCCAGTATTTGGATCAAATGACAGTAGCGTGGGGCAACTTCTTTCCATATGCTCGCAGTTTAAGCATAACAACTAGTGCTAGCATTTGGTAATCTCCTGCCGTAGAATATCACATTTAGCCTTTTTCAATACCTCATTAATCCAACGGTAACGTGCTACTGGTGTTACAGTCAAGTGGATCCAGAATGACAAATAAAATGATAAAATAGTGATTGACAAGCCTGCTGCTCAAGGTGGGGCTGGAATTCATCGCAGCCTGGAGCTGGTTTGCAAAGCCGATTGTTGTCCTGCCTGGGGAAGCCTGTCCTGAGCTGAGAAATGGAGCATCCCTTGGTGCCCAGCACTCCTGTACTGTGTGCTTGCGGGCAGGAGCTATGTCCTCTGCCAAGTTACTTGGGTTATTTTGCTGTAGGTATTTTTTTCCTTTTGAAAATGAATTTTCACCTGCATTCTGATTACTTGAAATATTAATTTAGAGTAAAAACAATCAAATCAGTAATTTGTGTTTAGTTTTTAGTACTTTCAGAATTGAGCTGTTTCATAAACTGATTTTTCTCGTTTCTCTTAATGACTATGAAGAGTTTCTATGTCATTGAAACAGAAACAGTGGAAGGACCAAAGCTCAGACCAGACCTTAAGGCTGCAGCCCTACAAAAAGCCTAGGGTGGGTGAAATGGGCTCAGGCCTGGGACCTGCTGTGTGCGTGCTTTGATGCTACTGCTCCCAAGTAAACCAGGGTCATGGTCCTCATCCCCACGCACAGCTTCACTGGCGTGACTGGCTTTCTTCCTGGGAAGATGTTTCTTCTCTGGGCAGAAGGATTGGGTGTGTCAGCAGGAAAGAAAGAAATTGTGCAGTCTGTGCTGTGTAACTGGAGCTGTTAGTGCTCTTAATTCCAAAAAAAAAAAAAAAAAAAAAAAAAAAAGACAGCTGAATAAACAGTTATAGACCAAAAGCACAGGCAGGATAGCTGAAGTCCACGGAGACAGGAGCAATGCAGGCCAGGACATTGAACCCCGGTAGGTGAGGCTCGTGAGCCTGGCCTCACTCTGGGGTGTCGGTGGGGCAGATCTCCCCACGGTACAGAAGGAATTAGGTGCAGAGAGGAGGAGCTCAAGCGTCTAGTAGCAATATGCAATTTCAGATGCTTTTTGCTTTGCAAGCTTATACTTGGCAAGAGCATGTATGACTTTGATTGAAAAGCTGAGCTGACAAAACCATTGTAGAACCAAAATACGAAGTGAAAGGAAAATCTTGTCTGGAGCTTGAAAACAGTTTTCCAAGGTGTCTCTTCCGCTGGGGAAGGGGCTGGCCAGTGCTGTGCTGGGTCTGTCTGCAGGCAGGTGGGGGAGGTACCTGAGCAACTTCTCCATGTGACAGCTGTACCTACTAGGCTGCATTTGCTACCTCAGTATCTCCAGTGCCATATGCTTTTTTTCTTTAAATAACCAGGCATATAATGGGACAGATGTGAGCAGCAAAACGGTGTTAAGCGGAGGAATGATTCTGAGGAAGAATCAAGTGATTAATCTTGACACCAGTGGTCCGAGCCAGTTTGCGACAGAACTGAATTAGTACGTGCTGTGCAGTTCCTTTCATTGTCCCTGTTAGTGGAACAGTATCTTTAATCAAATTACAATCTTAGTTTCTATCTGTTTTCTTATGAGTCATTAGTGTTTGTAATTCCATCCTTTTTGAACTTAGTAGCTTGGATATTGCTTACTAATACGCTTCAGAAGTGTTGCAGATTAGTTTTGTAGACAGCCTAGGCAGTCTCCTCAGCAGAGAGGCACATACAACTGTTTTTATTTTGTTTAATTTAATTTCACCGGTTCAGACTCACTGAGGTAAATACTTTTTTGAAATGCTGTAGAAAACAATGGTATTAAAAGCATCAAATATAAACATGAAGGAATTAGCATGAAATTACAGTGAAACAGCAGCTGGAAATGTAATCATGTAGACAACTATAGTATAGCAATAAATCCGAAAGCAGTTACAAGATTTATTGTTGAGTTACACAGATTTTATTCAAAAAGCCATCAGAAGGGTGTCAGGATGCTGGCAGGGGGAGGACGTCCCCCTCCAAGCGCTCAGCAGTAGGCGGGGGTCTCCTCTCGGGACAAAGTGCTGTGATGGCGCACTTCTCAAGGCCAGAAGTTTATTTTTTATTAGAGAGGAGCTGCTCTCAAAACAGGATCTACAATTATGAATCTGATCTTCTTCTGCCTTATCTTTTAGTTCTACCATCTGTAGCTCTGAAATATATACTGCTCTAAAAGATGAATAGGATTTTATTCTCATTGTTTGCTGCCTGCATGTGATTTCTTTTATTTCTTCCCCAGCCCTTGGTGGTAATGAGCATCAGTTCACAGTAGTTTCCTATTCTTGTAGCATGTTTTAGAACAGACAGTCTTAGGAGAATAAATGAGGAACCCTAAAAGCACCTTTTTACAGTTGCTTATCAGAGTTTAATTCCCACGTTGATAACAAATCATAAGGTAAGGATTTGTGATGCAAGCACGGCTCCAGACTACGTTCTTCACAACTGCTTTTACCTTGATTGTGTTGCTGCTGTTCACGTATTTGCAAAGGTATTCGGAGGAAAGAGAGTATCATAAATAAGGCATCAGAAGGCAATTTAGTGTACACCTTAGTATCTGTTGCTGGGAAGGTAAAAAAACAGATCTGCTGGTCTAATTCAAAGCGATTTTCAAAGAGCAATGCTGTGTAAGGTCACTGGGAGAAGGTTAGGGGAATCCCAGATGAGCTGGGAGAACTCCTACCAGCTTCTTTCCTTAATAACCCACTTGGCTTTCCAGAGTGAGGCACGAGGACAAGATCTGCCCCTCGCTGTGGCCTGCTCGGCGAGCTGCAGTGGTGACATGGCCCCATCATGGCCCCGTTCCCTCTGTAGGAAACACATGGATGTGGCACTAGCGGGGGGAGCTAAAACCCTGCGCTGTCTGTGTGATGGAGAGGCTGTCAGCGTCCTTGGCCCTCGGAAGGCAGTCGGAATCCCACCTGGCACACAAAACCCCATCCTTCCTGCCGTTGCTGCAGGTTTTGCCATTCTCCTGAGCGTGCTCAAGACTTTAGCAGAGTTGCTCATTTTCCTGTAATTGTTTCTCCTGTTCCCTGTAAATGAAAGAGAAGCCACTGCATAAATCCTTCCTTCAATTCATGGCATTTTAGTTTTGGCATGATAGCTAATGACTCTTGATACGCATTTACAATTCAACTTTTAGGTTTAAAATGCTGCCCCGGGTGTGAACTAAGTGTATTATCAACGAGACCTGCATGTACCTCTTGGCTTTTGGACATACAATCTGTGTATCATCGTGTTTCCTTTTTCACATTCTATTAATTTTTTATAAGCTTCATCAGAACTGTAAAGCACAAGCTGTTTTCATGTA
Organism: Heteronetta atricapilla; assembly: GCA_011075105.1. Lineage (NCBI taxonomy): Eukaryota > Metazoa > Chordata > Aves > Anseriformes > Anatidae > Heteronetta > Heteronetta atricapilla. The sequence goes on along the minus strand of CM021736.1, from coordinate 12,047,263 downwards.
GATGGTTTTTATGGTGACTAAACATTGGAGAAAGGAAAACAAATAATTGTCCCAATATACACATTGCCTGGAATGAACAGATTGATTTAAAATGCACTGCTCCAGTACATTGCATAGGCAGCAGTCTTTATGATTCAGTTCTTAATTTCTGGACTTCACAGTGCTAATCCTGAGTTTTCAGCCTTGTTTTGTTTTAAACTAATCTTGTTACCTTAAGTAATGCAAGAAGTGTGTGCGTGTTCCTTTCATTGCAGAGGGAAAGATGGAATATCATAGATTAATTAGGTAAGAATAATGCTGTCTTTTTTGAAAATAGTACCCTACATTTGAGAAATGACTATTTTTTTCTTCCAGTTTTGATCTTAGATGACACATAAGGCAGATGTGTGCACCTATTGCCATACTACTAACAAGAACTAACATTTACTGTCCATTTACGTCGCGTATCTAATGTCAGTAAGCATGTGTACATGTAAGTAATTTTATTTTGAATACCACTTGGCTCTTGGCTTCATAAATACTTTGTAGTGAGGATGTTTAACATTTGAACTTTGTGAAAGAGAAAACGACAAGTGGTTTAAAAAAAATCCTTTTTGTGTACTAGTAACATAGTTTTGAAACCTTTTCTATCAAGTGTATGTTTTCCAGGAAGCTTCATGTTTCTATATCCCTTTTTAAGGTGTCTTTCAATAATAGGGTTTTTCACTGTTTACTCATCCATCTGTCTTGGTGGTTTTTCAGTCATTTTTTCTGATCTCTGAATCTTTTGACTATTTGGTTAGCTTTTTCAGGCAGAATAACCAAAACTGTATACTGTATTCCGCTGAGCAGTGAGCCTTCTACTTAGGTAGCAATAATTAAAGTACTATTGCCATTTCCTTCCCTGGTCCCATCTTCCAGTTTTTTACCATATATTGATAATTTTGTCTAGCTTTTCACAGTGCCATGCCCTTTTCTTCAAAAGGTTTACAGGTTTAGAACCCGGTCACACTTTAAGCTGGTACAAATGCTCATATTCATCAAAACAAAATGTGGTATGGCATCCAGTTGCCCATACACCTTGTTTCCTTCCCCATCTTGTCTTTTTCTGATGCAGAAATGTGTCACCTGCGAGTTCTGTCATGTTCCTTTCAAGCTCTTTTCCAGAGACTAGGTGAATGTATTAAACGCTGTTATATTTTGACGTGGCTTTGATCCCCTTTGCATGGCAATCGTTTGCCATATTGAGAGCTGTTGATGTTGCTTGGTGATGGTGGTGTTCCCTACTAAGCAGTTTCAAGCTGGTGCCAGCGCAGGTTGCCACAGATCCGGTGGCTGCACAGTTTCTTGGGAGCCTCCTGTAAGGGGCTTGGTCCCAGGCTCTTCGAACGGGCGGACGGGTGACGTGAAGGCGCCTCACTTGGGGCACGTCTTCGCTGGCATCTTCAGAGGACTCTACTGGTTTGCCTTTGCTGCATGCTGCCCAGTTCCACGTTTCTGGGTATTAAATCAAGGTAATTGGCTGGAAGCCCTTTCAGCTGGGACTCCTCAGAAGTATTGCTGTTAAAGAGAGCAATAGGATTCAGTGGCCAGCCAAATTCTGCGTAGACGAAGAAGGGCAGTACTCCTTGCTACTGCGGCTGGCTCTGTTGCCAGTGCAAAATGCAGGTAGCGTGTGTCCTCTGTGCTCCCACGCTAAGTTGGGTTGTAGCACAGCCCTCTGCTCTCGCAGCTCTTGCGTGGTGCCGTAGCCATCCTTATTAACAAATACTAATTGGTGCACCTCTCCTTGAACAGACTTTTCAAACGTCTTCTTCATAAGGCTGAGATTTCTTATCAGCAATCAGAGCCTTGAAAGCAAAGTAGAGGCAGGAGCTTGGCTGACATTTGCGAGCCAGTCGGCTGGCTGCCGTGCTCTGTGTTTATAAATACAACATCGGGACTCACCACCCTGCAGATCAACAAGGTCAGCTTGAGAAAGCAGATAAAGGAGCAAGTAGTGTCTGCCTGCTGCTCACACCGCGCCGCATAGATGGACTCTGTTCATCTTGCCTGTGTGGGACTTCATTTTATTTTTTTATGTTTTTTAATTCATCATTCTCTACTCTAGTCGTTTACACAAAGGATGCTTTTAAATGAGTAATGAGTGCTTTCCTGTTTGGCAGTTAGTTAAACTGAACTTTGTGTCACAGCTCTTTACGATTCACTCATACAAGACCTAAAATATTCAAGACTGGTAGGGGGGCAGAAAGCTCTGTCTGGCTCATGCTGTTTCTAGGAAAAGGGAGTCTTGGGGGGAAAAAAACCCTGCAAAGACCTACAAATTATGCAGTGTTCTTTCTGTCCATGAATAGTTTCTCTTGTGAGTGAATGAGGCTGTATTTTTGGACTTGCAGACAAAGCAACTTGTGCTACAACTGGCTTTTCTCCAAAGCACGCTTTCTGTGCTTATTCTATTTTATTTTATCTTTAAATACATTGATAGCCTGAAACTGATGGAAGGTCCTGAGTGGATACATGTCCAGTTGGTCATCTTTGTGATGGTATCGCAGATCACCTTGCAGTGCGGCTGGGCTCTGCTGAGCCTGTCACGCTGCATCTCTGGTAGAGCACAGGTTTTGTTCTGTTTGCTCATCTCCCAGGAGCTGACTCATGCTTGCACACAAAGTCAGAAACTGAATCGAATTCAGATTTTGAATTGAATTCAGATTTCAGACTGTTGTTCTCTTATGGCACCCCGTGAAGAATGCTGTACAATCATGTAGTTTCATTCTGAATTAAGATCTGTTACTGCAATACATATGCTCAGCATCTTTGGCCCTCTGTGACCTAATTAGAGAGGTCAGATGGAAATGTGGCCATTTTCACTCGTGGAGCCGAGTCAGCGGAGATCTGCTATAAAGTAGCAGCTTGCCTGGCTTCCGTTGCGTTTCATCCCATTACCTATTCCAGTTACGAATCCGTGCCTTTGTGATTTACCACACGCAGCATGGGAATAAAGCAATTTGGTTGCAGGTGTTGTGAAAGTTCATTATTTTTTAACTTTTAAAAAAGCTCATGCAGTACAATCTACTAAAGTGACAAAATTGACTGGCCTTTATGGAACATTTCTGGTGTGACTTTTTGTAAAAAAATCACCTGCAAGGTGTTCTAATAGCTATTAATTGCGTGTTTATCAGTTTCGGTGGGGTTTTGTAAGCTTTGCTGATCATTTCTCGAGAGATCTGCATTGTGAAGTCCGGTTTCCTGAGCGGTAAAAATTAAAAAGCTTCTCACAAAAAGGTAAAATAACTTGTTAAAACTGAAAATTGCAATCCTGCAAGTTGATGCAACTTGTAAATAATAATAATAATAATAATAATAATAATAATAATAATAATGGTTTTGTTACAAGAAAGAGCCCCCTCTTATGCTATGATTTAAGTATCTCTCTGGTGGCAGCAATGTCAGCAGTTTAAAAATGAAAAAAAAGAAATCTGGCTGGTGACTTGCAGTCGCTGACAGACTGGCTGCAGAGAGGGGCTTCACGTTCAGGGGCCCACCTCAGATGAGCCCTCAGCTTGTTCCCATTCCAGTGCCTGGGGTGGATGGCTTCCAACCCGACGTGCTGTGACAGCTGGGGACGGGGCCGCTGCTGCTGCACCGGTCGTGGGACTGGGCTTGCACAGGTAGGGGACCCTCAGGGTGTCCAGCGCTGCTGGCCTCTGGGGGTCGGGCTGGTGGGCTGGTGATGGCAGAAGGCAGGAGAGTTTGGGGGAGTTTTGGGGGTGCTTTTGTTTGTTGTGTGGTTTTGGTTGGTGTGTTGGTGTTGTTTTCCCTTTTTGAACTCTTTTCTCCAGTTAGATAGAGGTGGTTGTGTTAGCTGTCAAGAATTCCTGACTTTTTACTTGGAAAGAAAAAAAAAAAAAAAAAAATACCAGTGGCTTTTATACCAGTGGCTTTTGCACACTGGTGAGGATTGGGGATGTTACCATATGTTATAGTTCGTAGATGCAACCAGAACTTACCCCATTGCTACCACAACCACCAAAACCTCTCGCGGGACTTTGTATGGATTGGAATTATGCGATGCACTGAACGGTTCATAGCACCCATGAAGAGAAGAGGAAAAAGGATTGTAATATCAAGTCCTTGACAGATGCGCATCCTGCAGTAGTCAAGTTTCATTGCTTTAGGAAATGTGTCCCGGGAAGGTTTGTTGTTGCTTTTAGTAAATATAGTCAGGGAAAGGCTGGCCTGAGCAAAGGGGGACCAAAATAAATAACCAGCTTGGAATCTTTCTCAAGGTTTTTCGCCATGTGCTGCAAGCAGTACTGCAGTACCAAACTGAGGACAGCAGTTGCAAAGATAATTTTCAGTGTTCAGTCTTGGTGGATTTAAAGAGGTTTTCGTAGCACTCTTTATTAGTCTTATATGAGTAGCTGATGATGTTGGAGCTCCATTTTAGGTGTATTTGTTACAAAGGTAGGATAGCTAGGGCTCATCCTTCCCATCACAAGACTGTTTTCAGGTCCTTAGCTGTCTGTTGGGTTTTAACGCTTCAGGCTGAAATTTTACAGAGTGAGCATCTGCATGAGACAGAAAAGAGGAGGGAAAGAAGGAAAGAAAGAATGAATATATATATATATATATATAATTACATATAAATTTTACTTATATATTTCAGAGAACAGGCTAGGCCATTGTGTGTGGAAAAAATGTCTGTTGACCTCTTCCTTGAAGAAAGTGTGTTCCCATTTGGCAAGACGCTGGACTTTGAGTAGCAAAGTCATCAGGTCTTTTTTTGCTTTTTGTTGTTTTTCTTTTAAATCTACCCAGAGTTGGCTAAGTTGATACGTGGCTGAATAACTGTGGTTTACAAGTTCTCACAAGGGACCTCCTTGGCTGGAGAAGAGAAAATCTCCGAAGACCTCCTCTTGGCTGGCCGCGTTTGAACTGCTCCCAGCTCTGAGCGCTCGGCAGCGTGCTCAGGCGCCGTCCCCACTTACCAGCTGTGCCGGCACGGCCGGGCAGCACCAGCGAAGCCAGATCTTTTCTGTAACTATGATAAATCACACCAAAAACAGAAACAGGTCACAGTATCGCTGCCTAGTCACGATTTGTATGTTTGGATTTCAAACGTTTAATACATCCTCCAGAAAAAAGTCAGCATTTACACTAGTGGGTGCCTCCTCCTGTGGTGGTTGTCAGGATACTGGGATGTTCTGGTGTCCGAAGTGAGAGAGACTCCCCACCTGAAGCTGTGTGGAAGCTGAGAGGTTGCTGAAGGAGAGGTTTGGAGTTTGTTGCTGTTGAACTGATCAACAAATAGAATGCAACTTAGTTTACCGTAAGTGTGCAAAGTGGAATACAGTTTACAAGTAGTGGATTAACACCCAGTTCACCTGTTCAGGTAAATGTTTTTTTTAATTCTTTGTAGTTAATTTTTCTGGAAGAAAAAGCTGTAAAACCTGAAAAGGTTTGGATAGCAGCAGAGGTGTTGCAACTGATTCGAATCACATGAAACAACATCTCAATTTCTCCTTCTAAGGATCAAAACTTTTTGGTGTCCTTTATTTCCGTCAGTTCCACTCCCGGAGTTCAGCTGGTTAGAGGTGTGCAAACAGAGGGATGCGCCCTTGCAGCACTGGCTGCTGTAGTTATGCAAATAAGTAGAGTTAGCTTTGATTTGGCAAGATTTAGGTGCTATCACCAATGTTTCATTTTATTTTTTGTTGGTTTTGTTTGTTCTGTTTTGTTTTATGATCCTCAGTTCTTCCGTCATTAAAAATGCCAGTTACAGATGTGCTGCTTTCTGGAGGCTCAGGCATTTGCCATCACTAGTTATTAATATTTCATTAGCGTTCATATCAAAATCAGAAAGCCTGTTGTGCTAAGCACTGTACACACCAATTTGAAGAGGCACGCGCTGCTCCAGAGTTGAGCAGGTTTATGCCTCAGTCCTTTCACCTGCCTTAACACCGTCCTTTTTTTGCCCTTCGGTTACGGTTACCTATGGAGAGCGCTGCCCTGACGCCTGCGTGGTGTGTTTGACAGGAGGCATGTTGGAGACCTTTCCCCATCGCCTAGGACGGATGGAAAAATCCCCAATTTACACCAGCATTCATTTGATCCTGTGTAGTTTCTCACCTTTTCTAAAAGAGGTTTTCAGCCAAGACCTTACAATTTCTAGCCGTTCATGAACAGTTCATCTGGAATAGGCGTTGGCAGACGTACAGCAGCATCAGTTGCATGAGGTTAGGGTGCTCTTTGTTAATTGCTCTGTTGTTATCTCTCGTTAGTATAGTGATTGTGCTTCATAGCCCCCATCGCTCCCTCACCTAAGCCCACAAGGCTCCAGGCTGGGGGTTTTGATGGTTGTTTTTTCAATGATTTTTTTAAAAATCAGTGTCTGTCTGCAGCAACTTGTTAGTCAGGAGCCTGTCTGATGCAAGATGTCATGTGTTTCATTGTAATACCTACAGGAACATTTGCTGTAGATGTGTAATCATTCTTCCAGTCTTGCCTTATGAAGTCTTTATACCTTTTTAACATATCCCTTTTATCTTACAGAGCTGTTCATGTTGGTTACCCATGTTGTGTTCTCGTATCCTTACTGATTCCTAGATTTTCCCAGGATGAAATTCATTTCGGCTTTATAAGGCTTCCTTAAGAATATCTTTCCTATTAGTTTATTCCAGTCTGTAATAGCAGGGGCTTATTCTGTACTCCATGAAAGCTTTGAGATACTACCTTTTATAAATACTCCAGTGAACTAGACTTTTTCACTGTAGGGCTTTGATTGCTTGATCCTAGTCTTCAGCTTTGAACCCTCTTTCCTCTATGTAATGCTCTGGCTTATGTTGCCGGACTGGTGCTGGAGCTCTGTGATCGTGGCTCTTGCTTGTCAAACTACATTCCATGCACGTGCGTGCGCTTGGAAGTGCTCTTGAAAAGGACAGTTTTCAGCCTTTAGCACCTTGTTATTATTTGTTCTCTGGTGTTCGGTGCTGCATTTCCTTGTGCAAGAATTTGTGAAGAGGTTTTAGACTCCACGGTTCATTTTCTGCAACACGAACCTGTGCTTTCTTCGGCTGCCTTGCCGGAACTCCTCCTGTCAGATTAGCATGGTCTAGTGGTCTGCATCCAGGCTATGAAAAGAGCCTCTGAGCTCTAATCCCACATCTGATTTCGAGTGCATTGATCCTCTTCTCTTCAGGATGCCATGGATGACTGTGAATGTATGTCCTTAATGACGGGCATTGCCCTCTGGAACGGTTCTTCTCTTTTTTCAAGACCTTGTTCTATAGATGTGAAAATCCTGTTTCTGTGGTCATGGCCAAACCTCTTCTCTCCTGCGTGGTCTTTTTGTCAACAGCTACCCTAAAGGTCCCTGAAGGAGAGGAAGTAGTCTCGGCAGCAGAAATGTGTCTGAATGGACAGGAATTGCCACGCAGACCCACCAGTCAGTAGCCTCAGACTCCGTCATCCTGGCAGCACCTGGAGGGGATTTCACTGCATCTCTAGGCAGTGCCCAGTCTCTGTGGCCTTCTAACCTGAGTGTTTTCCCAAAAGAATTATTTCACTCCCTTAGGTTCCCTCTTGGTAAAACTAGGATGATGTCCTCTCCATAGGATTAGGTGAGGAATAGCTAGTGTTTATCGGCGACTTGCAGATAGAAATAGTACTTGGTTTACATGTTATGTCTTTTAGGCTGCGTGGGCTTGATACGTGGCAGTGCTCAGCTCTGCATCTGAAACACACCTCATCTGGGATACTGCTACCAAATAATCGCATTTTGCAATTTGGAAGTTTTCTGCCCTATTCTCTTCTTTTTTTATTATCTTTTTACTTTTATGAATTAGTGTTAATGCATAAAATTCACCTGGTCATGCTAGAAGTTCCAGGAGCATTTGTGGCTCAAGCTGTAAAGGCAATATGAAGTAGAAAGAAGCAGTGCCATCCTTCAAGAGTTGTCTTGCTAGACAGAGAGTAAGTGCTCACCGTCTCCTGATACCTTTCCATACCATATATCCCCAGTTCATGAATTCACGTATCTGAAACCTGAAATTCACAGTTTGTTTGTTTGTTTGTTTCCTGTTGCTTTTATCAATTCTGGAAATAAAGGTTTTGCAGCAGCTGGAATCGGCCAACAGGCTCGCTGAAAATACATCTTGTTCTTCCATAGTGATACTGGCTCTGTGGGGCTTTCTTAGTAACACGAACAGATATGACTCAGAAGACAGAGGGAGAACAACTACGTTGTGTAGGAAGTTAAAAAATATTTTTTACCATTTTTTGGCCAGCACGACAGCCAAGCTGCACTGCCTGTATTTTATTTTTTTAAACCCTTCTTGACAGCCTTTGGAACTTGAGCCGGTATCCTGAATTGATCTCAAACAATCAGCTTGAAATCCAAGAGAGAACAAAACAGATGTTCTCAACAGCCAGATTTTCCTTTCTGGCGGGTTGTGCTACTGCGGAGCTGCGAGGATGATGTGTGTGGAGACACGAGCGGGAGCAAGGCTGGGGAGCAGCTTTTACCCCACAGGCAATAAAGGGTGACACAAAACATGGAACTTTAAATGCTGTAATTCCTCGTTTTCATGGCACCGAACTGCCAGCTGCTAGTGCAAATTTATTTATGTTACTGTAGGTGAGATTAGATGGGCTGTTGCATGCATTTATTATTTGAATTTAGCCAAATTCAGACAATTTGGCTTCTTTTGCTTTCTTCCCTAGATAGGTATACGTGTGGGCTCTAAGCAGGAAGAAAATGTAGTATAAAACTTGTTTGCAGAGTATAAGACGACACCAGAAGTGTGCAGTGAAAAAAAATCACACTTTTTTGGAGCTGCTGTATTTACCCTTTCTTCCTTCTCATTAAAGGCCCAGGCAGTGCCCTCGATCTCTTCCTTGTTGCCTTCGTCCTTGTTCCTTCTGTTTCTGTTGCTCTCGAGGCTCCCTCCGTCTCTTCCTCCACCCTCATGTTTTCAAAATTACTTCAGTCTATTCCCCTTAGAGAAAATTTCCTAACACTTGGCTGCAAACCCCTTCTTTCTTTCAAGCCCTTCAAGTAACCAGCTCCTTCCAGAAAACATTCCTGCGTTAATTTCCCTGAGAAACTTTTGCCCATGCCTTCTGGTTTTGAACTTTTATTGCATTTCTTTCAAGTTCCTTATGGAAGGAGCAAGCTCTTCTGTGCTTGCAAAAGGCCGTTCATGTAGTCCCTAGACAACAAATAGCCAGGCACAGGCTGCAGGCAATAATTGCGTCTCTGCCGCCACGTCTGAGTCCTTATCTCTCTCCAACCTAGTGTCTTCTGCTCTCATTTCTCTGGGTTTTGACCCTCTGGTTTAGTCCCTTGCCCACGTAATCTGTTAGTGCACGTCCCACAAATTAGACCGTCCTCTGTGGAACTAATACAAAAGCAATCATTAATGCTTAGTGGGAAAGTTACCTTTTGTACAGTGCACTTAAGATGGTGCCTGTTAGTTAAAGGATCAGATGGGTAGTCTGGCGTGCAAGGCTTCAGCCTCCTTGCCGCTAAAACTGCTTACAGCATTTCCCACCAACTTCAGTAGGAGCAGTTGATCCAAGATGACTCTGACCGAGAACAGACAGTTTTATTTACCGTCTGCTTGGATAGCATCTTGCGGGTTGTTTTGTAGTAATGTTTGGTGATCTGATGTCCGTTTGGATTCCTTTTATCCAGATGTTCTGGGAACATAAACCAGACTCGGGTGCTATTTAGATAGGATGTTTGCTCAGTGCTGATACACACTGCTGCTTTGCTGCAGGCTGTGAAACAGAAGCACTGTCCTTGTGGAAAGCTCTGCAGAACCAACGGGGTTTGAGGGCTGGGGAAATCCTTTACGTCCCTTGCTGCTCTCCCTCCTCCTCCCCCTCTCCTTGCTAGACTCGCTTCAGTTTCGGCTCCTGAAGATGGAAATCTTATCCCAGTAATGTCTTGTGGGTATTTCTGTCTTGGATAAACAACATTTTTCGTAGGCTCTATTGGCCATGTCAGGTTGTATTCCAGTCATTTTCCCAGACAAACCCTGAGGAGTCGCATACAATGGATCTGAAATGGTTTCCTATTTGCGTTCACCACTAATGCTGTGTGGAATTGCTTAAGCATTCAAACTATATTAAAAAAAAAAATCATTCTTTTGCACCGCTCCACTGCTCTAACCAGTTTTGCTGTCGGAAATCGGCCCTAAAACCGGGTTCCTCGTGTCGTTAGGACTGTCTCTTTTTCTCTGTTGCCCCGGTCCTCCCCCGGCAAGGCTGGCGGCAGGCTGGGAGCCTCTCGCTGCAGCGCGGCGCAGGAGAGGAGAAGCGCTTGGCTGCGTGGCATCCATGCTGCGCCGTCTGCCTCCTCCTGCCTCCCGGCCCGATCGCCTTTTCAGTGGCTGAGCCAAGATGTCAACGAGAGGGGAGGGCGGCTTAGCTGAGCTGCCTGAGGAATTGATTCTCCTCTGCCTCTGCAAGCAGCCTGTGTGCGCGCAGCAGCGCACGGTACGGCTCTGCACAATACCCAGCTAATGCCCTCGTCAGCAGCTTCCAGGGGAAGAGCAGTGCTGGAAAAAATAATAGCGGGCTTCTGCAAGCCACAGAGAGTGCATGGAGCAAAGCTAAATTTGGAAAGCTAAAGCTTATTTCATGCAAGATTATTAGAATTATTTGGGTTTCCAAATGCGTGCTCGCACGCATGTATGTATTGTTGGCCAGCTTTTCCACGTGACTCTGCTGGATCCGAATGCAGTTGTTATTTATAGATGGCAGGAGCAGGGATGGCATTATCTTGTAGCACTCCGGTCCTGAAATTACGGCACTTCTGTGCGGGGAGAAGGGGCCAGCTGCCCTCGGTGAGAACTGCGGCAGGCTGCTCTCCCGTCAATGTCTCTGTGATGAGCTAGTCGCAAGTAACCCTTTCCCTCTCCCCCATTTTTCGTGTTTTCAGACAGAGGAAAGAAAGGTTTTGAAAAATCAGCGTGGGCTCTGATTGGTACTGCCTTCTTCCCTGAGTGCATGCAAAAAGCAATTAGCCATGTTCATGTTTTTACCTGTTCCGTAGATAATCTCCTCCCACCTATGTGAAAAACAAACATTCCCCAGCAGACAAAGAAACAGCAATTTCTAATCTGTCTGAGGCTGACGTTGACGTTAAGGTGCTAACTAAAACCAGCCTGACGCTGACATCGCCTGCGTGCTCGCAGCGCTGCTGGGGTGACCTGGGTGAGCAGGAGCAGCGATGCTGTGCCATGCCGTGCTGTGCTGTGCCATGCTGTGCCGTGCCATGCCGTGCTGTGCTGTGCCAAGCCATGCTGTGCCGTGCCTTCAGACAGCGCCTGTGCCCAGAAGCAGCTGCCTGGCCCCTGCCTCTGCAGCGTGCTGGGGCCCTGCTGCTAGGGCCAGGCCCCGAGCTGCGTCAGGGAATTGATCGAGCTGGAAACAAGCAGACACAATCAAACCAAACAAGAACTGTCTCCAGGAAAAAAAAAAAATCTCTGATGAGATGCCCGGTCAGGTTCCCAGGGTGGTCACACAGCCAGATGCTTCAGCACAGCTGGGAGCACCAGCACGGCAGGGCACGGGCATGGGCAGCAGAAGACGGGATGGGTACCTCAAGGCAGCGCTGCTGCTGCTGAGCACTTGGTGTTGTGAAAATACAATCAAAATAATCTGAAGATCAGGGTAGGTTAATTTAGCTGTTGAACCCAGTTTCTTATTTCATGCCAACTGTGGTTTCTCTGTGCGGCTCTAATTGTAACAGAGCATAGCTGGGTTTTGCTGTAAGGGTAGTAAATAAAATAAGTACGGATATCAGAATACCTTAATGAGAGCATCCGTGGCTTCAAGTCTGCTCCTTTAATACAGCAATGTTTAAGGTGAGAAACAAAAAATGAATTCAGCGGGTGATTGTCATGTATTTTTTAAACTGTAATTTAATTGCGGTGTTGTGCTATCAGTGATAATCGAAGACTATAACCATGCAAGATTTGTAGGGAGAGGCAACATCTAGTGTTTGGACAAGGAACACAGCTAGAAGAAACAAACTTCCAGGTGCACAAGCCCGTCTATTTTTCAAAATAGTTCCCAGGTTCGCAGTGCAGCTTGGGAACAATTATTTGGGATTTAACTTTGGTATGTTAATTAAATGTTAATTCATGAGGCTGCTCTCAAGAAAAGGTCCTTAGTACAAGAAGAGCGTAACAGGTTGCTAGTAAAGGGAAGATGACAGAGTTTGCAGGGCTGGTGGGACACAGAGAGGGCGAAGTAATGACACTTAGAAAACATAGGCATCAACTGGGGGTTGGGCCGGGAAACGTGGCCTGTTTGAAACTGCAGTACTTGCACACATTGGTCTGTTCTGTGTTGTCAGAACAGAAATAATTAAATTAAAAACTCGTGTAGGCTGTTTCTTTTTGCTGATGCCCTTAACTATTTCCATGTTTAGCACATAGAGATTATTTTATGTGGCAGCTGTATTTTTTTTCGAAAAGAAAAGCAAAATAGGTGCATATGCCCAGGGTGCTTTCAGCTTATTTCTGTTCAAATGCAGAAGGTTGTATAACGTGAAAAATGGTCCTGCCACCCCCAACTTCGAAAAATAACTTTTTTTTTTCTGCTTTAACACTTAGAGAAAAGTTGGCAAAGGTTGTATTAAACTAATCAAGCAGAAATCTGAGGACACCTGATAAAACATTCTTTTACCATAAAGATGTAAAATAATGTACAATTAAAGTTAAGAGCAAGACTGCAAAACCAAGAAGCAAGAGTTCCTAAAATAGCTTTTGGTCCTCCTCAGAAGTTCTGGCTGTGCAATGTTAACTTTGGAAACATGTTTCTGCTATAAATTTTGGTTGTGTGGTTTTTGTAGGGTTTTTTTTTTCCTCCTTGAAAGCCTCTCCAGATGTTTTACAGTTGTTGTTTGAAAATGTTCCATGGCAGGCATTGAGAATGCGGGCACAGAGCAGTGACCCCTTGATGTGGCACTTGTGGTTTTTCCTTGCAAAGAAAGGAAGGTGTCTGATCCTCTCTGTTCTGGGACCCAGTAGGTCACAGGCACATCACCTGTCCTCAGCTTCTGTCATCTTTAGAGCTTAGCCAGCAAGCCGTGTGTCCGGAGGGCCACTTCTGCAACCTCTGCAGGAACTCCCCACTCTGCAACTGGCACGTTTTTTTATATTTTCTTGTCTTTTTGCAATAATAGTAATACAGTCCAGATAGAAACACTTCTCAGATGGGAGCTATTTGATAGAGATGTCTGTGTTCACAATCATAGATCCATTGGACTGTAAAAGACTTCAAAAAAATAATCGGTGCCATTCCCTCGTGGCTGAAGAATTGCCGATGCCATTCTCACCGGTCGCTTCTCTGACCTGGTCTCAGCATCTCCAGTCACGGAGCCTCCTCAGCTTACCCCATGTTCATGAGGAGGGTGGTCCTGGCACCGATCTCGTGTCTTTTCTGTCTCTTTGCAGTTTAAGTAGCTTATTTTTGGGCTCTTCTGCTGCAGATACAGATAATGCATTGTTACTCTGCAGATGGAAATACCGCTCTCAACATCCCCACATCTTAAATAAACAAGCCTACTCCATGCAATCCTTTCTTGCAGGTTCTGTTGATAATTTCCCCCCCGATCACTCGTGACTTTTCTTTCCATTCTGTGGAGGTACACTGCTGTTGAGTAGAGAGAAAGGAGAACCGGGCACCTCGCAGACTGTGCCACCCCTCAGGCGACCAGGGCAGCTGTTGGACTCCTCTGCAGCAGGGCAGCACTGCTGAGCCCTGCACAGCTGCTGCCTTCAGCTCCGTTTCTGAGAACTGATGGGGAGGTTTTCCTCACGCTGTTGTTCTGAAGGTGTGCAGTGTCGTGCTTTGTACTTGTTCCTGCTGAACGTAGTTTCAAACTACTCCAACTTGCCAAGATCATTTTAACACCTTACTTCTGCAATGAACCAATACTCCTTTCCATCTTGTGCCACCTATAAATTGACGCAGAGCATGTTCTGTCCCTTTATCCACCATGGATGTCTACAAATGAAGCATTCAGTAACCGCAGACCCAGACCAGACTTATGCAAAAACTCTGATTATGCTCAGTTCTATTACTGGCCGTTGATTTAACATTTCTATAAGCTTAAGTTCCCAGCCACTTTCTGTTGTGTTCAGCTAGACCTTATTTCCCCTGCCTATTTATAAGAAAGCCGTGTAAATTAGAGCTGAAGCCTCAGTAAAATCAAACTAAATGATACCTACCTTGTTTGCTAGTGTAAAGAAAGTACAGAAGTGTGAGATGATCTGTTCCTGGCAAATCGTTTTGGTTTTTACTCATTTTTTACTTTCTTCTTAGTCCTTTAGAATCATTTGGGTTATTTTTCTCCAGGAAACTGGACCTCTAATTCTGCAGTTCTTCCCCTTGCTTTTTTGAAAGTAGTCGCTAAATTTTCCATATCCCAGTCTTTTGTCGTCTTACTGACTGTGCATGGATTCCCTGCATTGAAACTCTGCTTAAATGACTCTGCTGTTTTATTTTGTAAGCAATTTTTATTGTTCGTCCTAGTGTTAGCTCAGAATTTGTTCACAGTACTAACTGGAGAGCCCAGGATGGATTAAGGGAAACGGAGCCCCTCACTTCTGGGTCCCCAGGTTGAATCCAGCCAAAGATGGGCTGAAGTGAGTCACTTCCACTTTTCAGATGCTCGTGTTAGGTGTGAAACCCGAGGATGACGAGAACTGGCATTACCAAATGGAAGCACACAGCGGTAATGAAAGACGCGGTTGTTTGAAACCAGAGCAGTGAAGCCCACAGTGGGATGAGTAAGAAAACGAGCAGTCTAATGCCATTCGAGTGCATTTCTTTTGGAAAGCCATATTCAAGATTCACTGGCTGGTGGCCTTTCAGTGGCTTTGTCTCCTCTTCATAATGGTTCGTGCTTTCAGATGTAGCAATGTGGGTACAGCTCAGCCTAGATGAGTTGCTTATGTATTTTATCTGGAGCTGTACAGTGTGTTTAGTGCTTGCCAAATTGAGCCATTGTTGCTGCGTTTTGTGATGTATTACTTTAAAGTTAATGTAGTGAATCTGGTAAGATGCTCTGCCAAGTTTTGGCAAGTGCAGAAGGAAATTGGGAAATCCCAGTTCCACTGAAGTCATGGGATAAGGATAGCAGTATTCAGATCTGTGTCTCCAGCATGTCCTGTTCCAGTTGGCAAGAGCTTTGGGGAAAGCCTATATATATGTGCGTGTGTCTTGAGAGGCATTTGTGCAGAGCTGAAGAAGTGCCAAGGCGAGCTGGACCCATACTGGAGACCAGGCTTGTGCACTGTGTCGTTCTCATGCAGCAGCCTTCAGAGCACATGCCAGGTACTGCCCAGGTTTACTCTAAGCGTGTTATTCAATAAAACCGCTGTTAATTAATTTGATATCACAGCTGGTTTAATTGGGCAGTCCCCAAGTTACCTGTTTTGCTACAAACCTGTGTGGTGTGTGTTTGGTTTTGTAATACATAACGGCGTTACAGCGCGAAGCTGGGCGTTTCTGCAGGGCACGGCTCTGGCTCTGGCAATCAGGGAGACGGCGGTGATAAAGGACATTACTTTGACAGTAGTGGTGAAAACCCGTTTGTATACTGACACTCAGTGCTGCAGCATTGCTGCTCTTCACATCCCCGTTGGGGTTACTGGCTGCCCTCCCCGCTCCTCAGGGGAATCAGCTCTGCACAGCTCCCTGCGCGCTCCTACAAACCGTGTCCACTTGAGGGTGGTACCGAAGGCACGACTCTCCTCACTGCTCCGCCAGTGGAGCAGTTTTCTGTTGGTACTTTTTAACTCCAGATAAATCAGTTTAATCCAACCCATTTACTTGGACTGTTCAGGCGGCTTCTGCCTGATGGAGAAGAGCAAGCACAGCCCTCAGCTGCTCCAGAAAAGAAGCCAGCTGGGGTGCAAGCCTCCTGGGACGAGGTGGGAGCTAACACCTGGGAGCAAGCACTGGCTGTGTGCCCTGGGCATCTGCTGGCAGCCTGAGCCCCGGGCCTGCGAGGAGGGCTGGGCGCCCGGGGAGCGCCGCGGGAGGAGAGCCCGCGCCGAGCAGGCAGGCTGTTGAAAAATTACTGCTTCTGCTGTGTAATTGGCATTATGTGCGCTTCTTTTGTGCTCTTGGCATTGAGGCGGACAGGGAGCAGAAGCCTGTGTAATGACAGGGGTAGGGCTTGTCTGTCTGAGGGCTGGGACGTGCAGCGGTAACTTGGAGGAGCTGAGAGGAGGGGAAAGCACCCGTACTCTGTTTTGATGGGTAGTTACACCCTGCTTCCTTTGTGGCCTTGCTTTCCTGCCCTGACTGGCTGGCGTTAGTCAGCCACTGCCAGGCCGTGCTCAAGTGCGTGAGGGGGGGAGCTGCAGGAAAATGAGTCCTTGGAGTAGTTGGGCTGAGCAGTTTCTCTACTTTCTCTCTATTTCCCAGCTCCTTAAAGGCAAAAATGGCCTTTAAAATAAGAGGAAAACAGCCAATCTACTGTTTCCCAAGACTGTGAACAAAGATCCCATCCTTTAAATGTGATTGGAGTTATTTTTCTAATATTGCAGCACATTGAGCATTAACTAGTTAACATTTCTTATTTTTTTTCCAAACAGTACATATTCTGCATTATTCTGTGTGAAAAGAATGACATTCTTAAATAACCAAGACAATATTTATTTCCCCTCCTTTCTTTTTATTTTCTTCATTGCTTCCCTTCCCACCCCATCAAATTAGCTCACGGGATGATTTATAAGAATTGTATTGAGATTGCAGCCTCTAGAGCAAAGGATACAAAGCCGTCGGTAGCTCTGTATTCCCTTTACATGGAATTCTCCGTTTAAGAAAAACAAATTTGTTTCTAAAAGCAATATAAAATTAGGGGATGTGATCCGGGAAAAAAGGCTGGATTTTCTGATTCAGGCTTTAAAAATTGTTTTCAGCCCAGTGCATTTCATTCTGAGATACAACCGCAACCCAGCGAGGTGGTGCTGAATAGAGAGTTCTCCAAGTCAGACTCATCCTTTTTCCCTAATATTTTCATTGCAGTGAGTAAGAAATACGGGTCTGCCAGTCTGCCTATTGAACTATCTACTGCAGCTTAACTGCAGCAAGAAAACGGTAATCCTATTGTGCTCCTCCAGCAGTCTCCTGGGAAGCAGAAGGCATTGAAATTACTGAGCTGTTGTCCTATCCCCTCCTCACCTGTCTTCCTAGCTGTAAATATAGTGTCTGCCTGTAAATAACAGTTTGCTGCACCTTTAAGCACGTTCCCTAACAAGAGGCGGTGATTTACTGAGGTGATAAGCTGTAACTAATACTAGGGTATCATAATAGGTAAATAGATTAACGCCATGCTTCTCGGTATTTTGCTTTCTAGGGAGCCCACTGGCTCATTCACTCCCAGATGCTTACTGCAGCACTTTGCAATGCGCCGAGTTAAATCAGTCGGTTACAGGACTGTAGCTATCGACGGCGGTGAGTGTGCAGCTAATGAAATGCATTAGCGGATCTATCGGGCAGCATTGATTGCTTGCCCTATTTGCCTTTCCCTTTCTGTTCCCTCGCCCAAAAAGGATTATAATGGACTGTGCCCAATATTCAATGCCAGGGCTGTAAACTGCCCTTCAGGACACGTCGCCGTCATGCATCACGTAATTGTTGCTGTGTGAGCGCCAGTGCGCCGCCAGCCTTTGTCGTCAAGAGGTCGGAAACGGCGCAGGCAGCCCGGGCACGACGTGTGGGTCTCCCCCACCTCGAGCTAACGCTGTCTGCCCCCGGCGCCCGCCCTCCGCAGGGCCTGCTGCCTCTGGTGCAGATGATGCCAACGTGCTCGCTCTGCTGCCTCGCCGGGGCCGCGGTGCTGCCTTAGGGGTGCTCCCTGCCTTCTCCAGCCGCGCCGCCGAGTGTCTGGTGGAGGTCTCCGCTGTGACGCCGTGTGACAGGTTTTCGGCACAAAAGGACCCTAGCAGGAAATGAACAATACTTGGGGGGAGTGTTGCCAGTCCTCATAATGGTGCCGCACATCTTGTGATATTTGGCACGTTCCTAAATACCTGGCTCCTGGAGGCAGGGGATTAAATAACGATTGCTTCCTTCCTCTTTGAAGCAAAGCTTAGCTCTGTGGTTACAGAGAAATGCTTGAAATGTCACTCGAGCTGAAGGGAAAAAAATCTGCCTTCCACTCCTCCCTGTCCCCAGGCCCCCAGAGTATCGACTGCAGTGTTAATCTATGGTTTCTGAATGAAAGTGTTTACAAGTACTGGAGGCATCCAGAGGCTCTGGGTATGTGGGAGTATTTATCAGTGTTATGGGGAGAGGTGGGTCCCGTTCTGCACCAAGGCATTCATGCGCCTTCACGCCTCTTTAGGGAAAGGAGAAACAAAGATGGGGCTGGGTGCAGGAAGCTGCGTACCTCGGAGTGATCTCCTTTTTCTGCTTCCTTTGGAGACCTCGTTGGCTGTTTGTGATTGAAATTGCTTTTATTTTTAATCTTTGTTTTTCTCTGTTTCACAAGTGCAAAAGCAGAGGCTGCTCATTTCTGTGCTGGTCTCCTAACATAGTTGTTGTTAGCAAATCGGTATTGATTTATTCCTACGAAAATACATCGTTTGAGGTAAAATGCAATCCCATTAAGAATGATACAGGTTTTCCAAATGGAGAAAAGTAGGTCAAATATTGCACCAATCAACCCAGAGCATGTTCCTTTAAGCAAAATAAATGTGTGAATACACTTAAACTGTCAGCATGTCATTTGATTGCCATTATTATGCATCTTCTGGCATGAGCTGGCAGAGCCCTCTGCGACTGAACGCTGGTTGGAAATGTCAGCTCTGGTGCGCTAACCGGGCTGTGTTTTACATTGGTATTTTGGACGGGGGGCAAGGGGGTGCACGCCTAAAGAAATCTTGTTTCCCCCCTGCAACAGTTGACTCCAACTTAGGCAGGAGAGCTCCGCTATTGTATGCAAGGGGCATTGTAGCAATGCAGCACAGGAACACGATTTAAATCTGATCGTTAAAGTGCCGCAGCGAGAGGCTGTGAGAGACGGTGTGGATGGTCCATCTGCAAAATCTGTGCTCCTGGTTTACAAGGAGGAGGGGCGGAGGGGGGAGAAAAAGCAGCTGCTTGGCTGCGCTGTAAGAGGGAGAGACTGACTGTTGGCACCATCTGTAGCTGTCCTTTGTGCTTGCTGCTTTATCTGTTCATTATAGTATGATACTGAATTTCTCGTGCTTTGAGTGTAAATGAGTTGAGATGTGCCCAATACTGTCAGCATAAAAAGCAGTAACTAAGTACACTAAAGATGAATAGCGTAATCTGTAAATTCATTTTGAGTTTGTTTCATCCGACTTGAATAGCACAGGAAGTGAAGTTCTCCAGAAAGCAGCTGTACCAGATGTGGGGGTATATCCTCATCTACCAGCCAGCGCCGGTGGAGGTGGATGGGGTAAGGAAGAGGGAGGGCAGTGCGGCGTTGCAGGTGAATGAGAACAGGATCATTCAGAGGGCCTTTGCCCCAGCTCGAGCAGGGGGATGCCCGGGGCTGCTGGTTCTGAACTTGGCTGCGCTCAGCTCTGTCTTCATTCCGCGCACAAACACCGGCGCTGGGAGGAGAGTGATTATTATACACGGTACATGAGTCGAAATGTCCCGGGGGAGGAAAGGTTAAGCCTCTCAGTAATGAGTGCTGTGATAGGGATGAGTAAATTCATTGCGTTTTATACCTGCGGTCTCCTAGTTTGTCAAAAACACAAGTCCTCTCCAGATAACTTGTAGAATGTAACTGTCTGGCTTATCTTGAGGACCTCTTTGTTCTTTGGCAGTTTACATTTCACCTTTATAAACGCGCCTGTTAGATATTAGTAATCGTAATAACTCATTAATATCTTTTCTTATCTCCACCTTGCCGAAGCAGTGCTATCTTGTTGGCATATTCCTTTCGCAGAAGTTGCTCTGCCTTTTTTCAAAGCAGGTATGGCCTTTGTTTGCGGATTCGTGTCCTCAGACCCAATAGGTTGTTGCTCCTTATCTTATTTCTCAAGTGCATATACGTGTGCAGAAGGAGCGGCTCCCTCCGCATCAAAGCCACGGCTAAGATGGACGATTTCCATCTGACACTGTAGCAATTACACTCGGCTGTGGCAGTGCTCAGCATCCCCCGGTACCCTGACATGGCTGCGTTCGCCGTTCGGCAGCACACTTGGTTCGCTCTTCTCAGCGCTCGAGTGGCCGTAGCGCGCGTGAAGAAGCTCGGCCAGGCAGTGATCTTCATCTGGGCGGCAGGAAAAGGGGGAGGGGGCCTTTGTCACCGCCACATTAGTAATGATATGGCAGGGATAAAAGGTGAGTATAATTTGATCAAATGCTTGTTGACAGATTCCTTGGCTAATAGAGAAGCAGCTTAGACTGACACTTGGTGCTGGAACATTTCACACATCTCGGGGGGAACGCTCTCTGGAGGCTGCGTGTGAGGCTGACAATTTCGGAGTGGCCATGCTCAGTTACATAAAGGAGCGGCGTCCCCTTTTTGTCATCCGAGCTCCAAACTGCTTCCCTGAACACCGCTCTTGACCTTCTGCCTGATAAATGCAATGAATTCACTGCATCTCCTTTGTCCAAACGTGTGATTAATTCACAGGAACGGTCCGGGCTTAACTGTTCTTCTTGTGGCCATTAAACTTAGGAAATTTTGATTGTTTCTCAAACGGAAAAATCATATTTGCGGGTGTTCTTGGCAAAACTTTTTTTTTGCTTTCTCACAAATATGACTTCACAATTAGTCCCTTGGGAATTTGCTCTACTAAGTATTTGTTGACAGTACCTCTGAGTATTTACTGAAAAAAGAAGGTGGTTTGCTACTGCTTGGGATTTTGTTACTAGGTTAAAAGATAACCATTGGAAAAAAATAAGAAATGAAAATAAAAGCCTGAATTTTAGATAATTCTTCATTTGTCTCTTAAATGTGCGAGCTTAAAATTACACTGAGAGCTGTCTTCCTTAAACCGCTGTGGCAGTTTGTTTTTGAGGAGCCTTCTGGTTCTCAACTGCTAGCACAATCTGTTGGCTTGTGTTCGGTTCACATCACCCTAGGAAAGCACTTAGTTTTAAAATAATTAAATGCATTTTATTCTTACGAGGTTTTTGCAAAGCAGACTTGAAAGAATGAAAAACCCCAAGCGCTTCCACCTGGGGATGTTTCAGCTACAGAACCGAGTGCCGTTTGTCTGCACCAGGTCTGGTGAAGCCCTCCACCACACCACACCTCAGCAACGTTTTGCCGGAGCCACTTGCGGTCCTGGGGCTCCAGGGGCAGCTCTGCGGCCCGGTGGGTGTTGCTGGAGGCTGCTGTGCGCTCGCTGGAGCCAGGCTTCGCTCACAGTTGCTCTCTCAGTCTCTGTTTATTCCAAAGAACCTGAGTTTTGTAACGGGGCTGGTCTTCTCTGACTGAGGGTGCCTAAGGAAAAGGCCGCATTTTCGGAGATAATGAACCCTTTCATGTCTTCAGAGGGAGTTGCAAGCTTTTAGTCTCTAGGAAATCTCTGCCTATCATAAGCATGATTTTCCTGTAAGCACAGAAGTACCCTTATTGACCTGAAGATTAGTCACATAATGGAAGCAAGCATTTACGGGTGATGCTGGTTCAAATATAGATCTAAGTGCCTAACTTTTGTATACGCACATTAGCGTGGCGATATTCTCATGTTTATCTATTCAGGACTGGTAGCTAATAGTTCTGGAAATGAATTCCAGCACATGGGTTTCTCTTCATGCCTCTCCAATTAAGCTTTTGCACAAAAATAGCCCAACAGAAAAGAGATCTCGTTATTGTTTGCTCCCCTCTGTGAGTGATGTCTTGTGTATGTTTCTGTTACATTTCTGTTAGTGTGAAATGAACTCTTCCACGTTTTTTTCACTCACCACAGCTACCCCATGTCCTTGTGCCTCAAACATTCTCCATCTCTTTGCTGCTCAGTGCAGATGAGTTCTCTCATGCCTCCTGGGCTGCGCAGAATGTTTGTAACTTGTGTAAAAACATTGTAATGATAGTGTAGGGCAATTACAGACTCAATTTGATAGGATAATAATGTGAGTGGTGGATCGTGGATGAGCTTTTCACTCCTGGGGCTTGTCAGTTCAGTTTGTGGCTCTTGTTATAGGAGCTTGTGTCTGCACTCAGCTGCACCGGTTGTTCCGTTGTGCACTTACTGTCATTTTGTTCTGTTCGCACAGCACTGCTTTCGTCGTGGTGTGAGGAGCTGGGACGGCTCTTGCTGCTTCGCCACCAGAAAAGCCGGCAGAACGATCCTCCAGGGAAGCTACCCATGCAACCCCCCATGAACTCTATGAGCTCCATGAAACCCACCCTCTCTCATAGGTGAGTCTCAGCCCAGTCTGTAGGAGTGGAAGCATGCACAGATACACCACGTGGCAGGTCTTTTAATTGAAATGCTTATTACAGAGGTAGCTAAGGTGTTTTGTGCACTGAACAGTGCAACAGACAACAGGGGATGTATAATTACAGCACGTCCTAAATAAATGCGGTTTTTGTCTTTGCTATTACCCAGTGCATACTGGAATGATGCTTCCATGTTCACGTCTGTGCTCAGATCACGTGGGCTTACTTTCAGACTTGAAGCTGTGCCCTAAGGATAAACTTCTACAACATACCTCTCAGCAGACATCTTCCTACTGTTTATTTAAATACAGCTGGCCTTCCTTGAGGTTGTTCTGTTTGTACGTTATGTTAGAAATGCCATGCTAGTTTAAAGCAATTGTGGAGTGGGAGTACCCATAGCTGTGAGAATGCCCTGTATCACCTTATATCAGATGAGGACCACAAAGTATTTAATTGAGAACAAATGGGAGCACTAAAGGGCACTAGAAGAAACGAAAGATGTGAGCTTTAGATTAACAGTTTACATAGACGAACAGAATTTGTATTTCTTGCCTTTGGAGCCTAGGTCAAGGCAAAAGCTGAAGAGCAAGTGTAGACAGGGTTAAACATTCACTTTATGTTTTATATTTCTGAGTTTTTTTCAAGGCTTCCTTTCCCACAGCATCACATTAAAGAAATCACAATACTATAAATAGTTTTTTTTGTGTAGGGCATTCCCATTAGTAAAGATCTATTACAGTGCAGGTAAATTCCTTGTACCTAGATCTGTGGTAGCATAATATATCTTGAACTTCCATGTTAGAATGGAGCTTAGGGATTTGACTCTTCTTTGTACTAGTGTATTTGCATGTGTGAAATTGTCTTGAAACCACATTTTTTTTCCCCATATGTTGTATTGATGGGAGAACCATGAGAACTCTATGCCTTTTTATTTTAGTACTTGAGAATAAAGACCTTTTTCTAGAATAACTAATATAGTATCACTGACTTTTTGGAGCACCTGCATTGTCACTTTTTTCAGTTGATTATGTAATGACAGGTTGTAAACATGCTTCAAAACAAAAGCAGAAAACCTTCTGTTTTAAAACAATTTATTTTTTACACTTTGGAAGAAGCTTTGCAGAATCCAAGATGAAATTTAGTGGAGCAGTCAGTCTGCACAAAAACATGTGGTGCAGTACATAAACACTCTTAGGCGTAGTTTTGTAGTTTTTAGATGCACAATTCGCATCTGACCTTTTAGCCAGTCTTACCCTGGAGCCCATGAGGTACAGATGAAAGCACTGTCCTACCTCACAGAGGCTGTGTACTATACTGCTAGATAAAACAGATACAATTCTTTTGTCTTTCATGGCAGTTCTCCCTCAAAACCGTGTCACATTACAAAGAACTCTCTCCTGCTAAATACTCTCTTGCTGGCCTTTCTGCAGGAGCAGCTTACCCAATATTCCAGCTAAGAGTAGAACATCCTGTCCGGTATCAAGCAGTCCCTGCATGTTTCTCTTGAGCAATGTCCTTGAAATGCTTTACACAAAACGACGCTGGCAGTTAGTTCTAAATTACTGCTGTTTACCTATGAGTTATCCCTCTAGAAACATTATTTCCATGGCACAACTTCTTATCTATAATAGCTGCAGCAGCATCTTAGGGATTTGAAATACCTGCCAGCCATGGAGCATCACTGCTTCCATGTGTACTGTTCTCTCATCTGTAATTTAGCCATAGCTATGACTGCTCGAAGTATCTCAGGTGGTACATTACAATGAGACATCTTGTGGCTCTCCAACTTCTTTTTCCAGTAAGTGTTTATTTTCCTGCATGTTTTATGATGGGTCTATCAGACAGTAGTGAACTACGGGGAAGGGAAGAACTGAGTTTTCTGTTTGCTAAATAGAAGATGGAAAGCAGTTAAGTATAACCCCAGTGACAGAGCTGTTGTTGAGGCAACGTTTGTATATTCATATTAGATTACATTTGGGTCAAAAGCTTAGTATTAAAGTTCACAGTATGTTATCTCTAATTCACAAGGTTTTTGTGTATTTTTTTTTAAAAAAGCCTGTTTTGCATTTCCTACAAGAAACTAATGTAGCTTTTGTAGAAGGATTAGATAGCAAATTAGAACAACCAAGAGCTTATTCAAAAACTTTGCATAGCTCAACAAAGAGAATACAGGATATATGACAACTGCTGAACATCGCTAGACAAAAAAGAAACTTCTGTCATCAGACTACCTTGAGTACCTAATACAGGACTTTCTCTGACATAGCTTTTACTAGCAACAGAATTACCCAGAACTCTGGTCAGGCGCTAGACTGTCATTGCATGTGATGCTACAGAATTACAGCTGCATAGTATTGAAGCTTAAAGAGGCCTTGGCTATTTAAAATAAATTCTGACTCAAGAATGTGTCATAAGAGTCGAAATCTAAGGATTCGTATTTAAGAAACTGTGGGCACATACATTGGAAAGAGTTCAGGTTTGGCCTATTTTTAGGGTAGCCTTTTATTTTGGAAAAGTGAATTGAGTAGTGGGAGAAAACTGAGGTAGACAGGTCAAGGAGGGCTTTGGTGGCAGTATTATTGGTCAAATGGACTTAGTGAGTGCAGAACGTAAGCCATGTAAGGATTTGCACATGTGCAAAATGCTTTCAAAGTAAAGACTGCCTTGTGCTAATTAATTTTTAAATTTAGCCTTTCATTAACAGAGTGATTGAGCGTTAAATAAGTATGCAAGTTGCATATAGAACAAAAATTCAATGAAATACCTACTTTATAATGCCAGATGGTTGGTTAGACTGCAAACTCATGCGCTTTATACACAGAGTGAACGCTGGATTCTCAAAAATAAAACAAAAAAAAACCCTTTTTTTAATCTATGTAATGCAATAATATTTAGCTCAAAATTGAGCATGAGATGCACTCATTTTTTTAGACTTCTTTACTGATTCACATGGGTAAACTTTATGTGTGTACTGAGGGACCAGTATGAGATCTACCCACCTCTTTAATCCTGTGTAACTTCCAATTTAAATCCCTCTTAAAGGATTTGTGGGGGACCTAAGGAGACCCTGTAGTCTTTGTGCTGGCCGTTTGCACAGGAGTGAAACTTCATGCTTAACGTAACTTCTTTGTATTGCAGTTTTCCATTCTGACATAATGTCGATAACGATAGACAAATACTACTACTCCAAGTGGCTGATTTTTACTTTCACAGGCGCTTTAAGATTTTTGGCAAATGCTGCTCATGCTCTGATGAAGTTCCTGCTTATCACTTTATTACATTAAGTGGTGGACCTCGGTAGATGTGGATCAAATAGAATCTTGGTTAAAATGGGCATGGTTTCCATCGTACTGAGCGGGAATTGCACCCTACTTTGTCAATGAGAACACCCGAAGCTGTGCAGCTGTTAATTGCAGCCTGCTACGTTGTCATGAGTGTTCTTTGGGTTCTTACTGTCATCTTTCTCATTTCAAATATGGGTCTGCTGTATTAATAAGTAGCTGTCCTGCAGTTAGTGAACAAATGTCTAGGGAAGTCAAGATTGATAAAAAATACAAAGATATTTTTAACACAAATTACTTAGTGCCAGAGGTTTTGATGAAATTAAACAGTAGATCAAATTAAGTAGTAATTCAATTATTACAGTAGGTACTTTATAATCATTATTGTTTTATGTTCAGGCAATTGTCATAAATACCTTTTATTGGTAATACTTGCTTTACAAGGGTGTTTATTTTAGTGTTTGTTTTGGCGCTTGATCTTCCAGCTTAACTGACACCTGAACTTACATTGGTAGGAGCAGCAGTCTCTCTGGGAAGAGAATGACCATTCTGTGTCTGATTTTGTACTGGGTGGTTAGGACCACCCCTGACATGGGCTGCTAAGAATCCAGGGCGATCTGGCAATAAGGGGCCAGTAGCAACATTGTCGAAGTTTCTGCAGAGGTTGCAGCCTCTTCAGTTTTGCCATGGTAGGCAGTTGTGGCTGATAGTGACAGCCACTTGAAAAATGTCTGGATGAGGGAAATGGTTCGAGTGAAAGCTCTGGTGTGGAGTATACAGGCTATGAAAACACGTACGTTGTGCATCTTTTATACATCAGTTCGAAGTTGGGGATCGCTTCATTACTGCATGTGGCTGGGGCATAGAGGAACAATCTTTGAAAAGAAATCAGTAGGTGAAAGATAAGATTGTTTCAGTCATCTCATCTTTTTATTTATCAAATTGTAAAATAAATATTATTAGGGACTGAACAGATGGCAAATCCTAATGTAAGAGAATATCCTCGGTAAAGTATACTCGGTTCAAGTAACTCTCCCAGTTCTGTGAGAGCAGTCTCTCTCTTTTTTTTAATCTTCTAGACAAAAAATGTTAAAATCCACCATCAGGAAAAACAAGAGGAAAGTTCAGAATCTGTAAATGTTTCTGCAGAAGTGGCATTACTTAAAGGAAAAAAAAAAAAAAAAAAAAAAAAGGACAGAATTTGTTAAAAGTAGTTTTAAGACCCCGGATGCTCTAAGCACTGTAAAGACAAAACTGTAATTGCTTGAAAAGAAAATACTGTCCCAAGACCACTCGCCCATCTTGTCCCCTGAGAGCATTAAAATTAGATTTAGCATGCTCTTATTATGGGGAGGAACAGGAAGAAAGCCTTGAATGTTGGAACTAAAAGCAAATGATTAGTGCTCTCTACTTGAAAACTGAACGTGTGTGACCATAAGCTGTTTATAATTAAACCTTTAATATTTTCATGTGAAAAGTCTGCATTTCATTTTAGGTGAGATTATTTTGTGGTCAGTTCTTGTGGTAAAAGGAGAGGGTGATATGAGCTCTGAAAACAGCAATGGGCAGCTTAAATCCTCTTCAAATGTATATTCCTCACATGTCTGGTAAAAGGTGTAGGGCAAGGATCTTGTTTTATTTTGTGTTCATTGTTTACAGCACCTTGCACATGTCATGATAGGGCTTCTGTACTGACTAGGGTGTCAAAGTAAGTGCTTCTGCTGTAAGAACAATATGTGGCAGTACAGCTACTGTAATTTTGTGACGGTATTTGTACATACATGTAAGTGTTACTTTTTACATTTTTTTCCTCTTTGTTTTATGTATAACATGAAGTTTGGGGTTTTGTGATATATAAATTTTTTTGAATTAAAAAGTGCCAGCTGATATTTTTATAAATCCAGATGAAGACTTGGCAGATACTATTTAAGGAATGCCTGCTGACTGAGGCAAAATCTGACCTTCTCAGGCGCTGCCCTGTGTACAGTAGTTTTTAAAATATAGGTATGCGTTTGAAAAGACAGCTTTCATCCCTGTAAACGGGGCATATTGAATGTCCAGTTCCTAAAAATGCCTAATCGATTGCGATTGAAGTTTAGTGATATGCAGAGTAGTCTCACGAGCTTTACAGGAGGGCTGCTTTCAGAAGCAGGTGGTTCGTGCCCCGGGTCGAGGTGATTTTGCTCTTCCCGTGTGTTGGGAAGGCTCGCTGCCTCCGTCGCTTGCTCTCAGCAACCCCACTCATTTGGGGTGGCCCTGGAGTTACAGATCATTCAGGAGGGACAGTATCTGTAGCCTTGACCCGTTTTCCCTGTCAGTGCAGTAACTGCCCGGCGGCACAGACAGCCGTGCTGTGCCTGGCTCCGTGGTGCAGCACTCAATAAAATCACCGGCCTGCCTGCGGGCCCGGCGTCCCGGGGCTGTGGTGGTGGCGTCAGCTTGTGCCAAGCGGGAGAGGAAGCTACTGCTGCCAAGGGTGCCAAATGCCTTCTCATTTTCATATTTGTGGTGTGGGTTTTTTTGTTGTTTTGTTTTGTTTGGGGGGGGGAGGGAGTAATTGGCCACTATGAACACGTGTATTTGGTCTCAAACCTAGTATTTTTCTCGATGCCTCTTCCTTACGTGGACCTGTAATTGATTGTTAGATGAAAACATGACCCTCTGCAGGATTTCTCTGTAAATAGCTTATAAAAGGAGGGCATTCCCCACAAGTTGTCTTTTTTTATTGCTCCCCCTCCTCCCACACGCTGGGGTTCTCGAGTGCCGTCGGTGCAGCTCGAGGAAGGAGTTGCGGTGCTGGCTTCCCGCACTGAGGCGGGTCACAGGCTGCCGCTCGCCTGCCGCCAGGGCTCACAACAAAGGCGCCCGCAGCCCGAGCACCGCCGAGGGCCCGGCGCGGTCATGAAGGGGCCGCTCCGTACCTGGGGGGCTGCTGCGGGCTCGGGGGGGTCGCCGCTGCACTTCCCAGCCCCACAGCCCGGGGAAGGCACCGCGGGATGCCGGGGCGACAGCTCGGCGGCCGCTGTGCCACCAGCAGCCTGCCGGCGACTTGCACGGGGGAGGCGTCCCCCCGCCCCGCGCCTCCCTGACACCGAGTGGGGGAACCCCCCCAGGGCCGTGGGGACCCCTCCAAGGCTGTGGGGACCCCACGGGGCCGCCGGGACCCCCCCCCCCCCCCCCCGCGTAGCTGGGACCCCCCGAAGAGCGGGGAACCCCCTGACAGGCAGCGGGACCCCCCCGGGCCCTCCCCGGTCCGGCCCGGCCCGGCGGCTCCGTTGCGGTCGCGCCCCCGGCCCCTCAGCCGCCCCCGGCCGCCCCGCAGTAAGTTGTGGAGGGCTCCTGCCGCTGCCCGGCCCGCCCCCCGCCTCCCTCGGAAAGCGGCTTTTTGTCTGCTCTCCGCCGGCGTAAATCAGCCTCGTCTCAAAAATCCGGGAAGCGCGAGTCCGCCGAGCGCCGGAGCCAGACCGCAGAGCTCCCCGTGCCCGGGGCTGCAGCCGGGCTGCTCCGTCCCCCTGTCTCGGAGCCTAAAGCAGGAGTGGAAGCTGCTCACGCGTTCAGCGGCTCCTTCCCCGGTTGTTGTAGCAGTCGCTGACCTCCAGGCACTATGAATAAACAGCAAAGCTGGGAACAAAAGGAGTCTTCTGGCTGCCATTATCTCACATTAACATAGCAGACGCGCTGCGGTGTGAACAATGCGAGTCTCATTCGCCGATAATCAGCGAGTACCCAGGCATTTGGATTACCAAGGCAACAGGCAATGGTAGAATACTGGGTGGGTGTGTTTTTTATTGTAAAGGAGCAGTCGGATATGGAAACCCAGGTATATTGATAAAGCAGAGCAGAAGGAATGCCTTGTGGCAGGGGGGGACTGAGGACTCGGGGTTGCATTCCGACACACGTGAGATAAATAAGGCATGGGTGAAGCAGGTCTGTGCTGCGAGATGCAGGAAAGATTAAACTGCATTTGTCAGGCTGAAAGCGATCATAAGATAATTTCAGCATTTTGGAAAAGGTAACAGGTGGCATGTTAACAATAGGGCTGTTACCGGAGGATTTTGTAATGTAATCTGGGCTGTAGTAATGCATTGCATGGTCTACTTGTGTGACAATGGAACTGGGTGTGATGCTTTAATCTTTTTTCCTTTGATCAGATGGATGCTGTAGTCCCATACTTCAATACGGTGATAACACCTTCAGCTTCTGCTGAGACAGGAGCGGGTTTCCGTAGCATTTGTTTCTTACCTGCATAGCTGTGATCATTTGTTCCACCTGGACAGAAATAAGTTGTGTTATCTTTGTGTCTCGGCGCATGTCCACACGCACATGTGTGTGGACATATGTGAAACCAGTAACTGCTACCGGTAACGTAGCAGGGCTGTGTGTGTGAAGGGGGGTGGGGGTGCTTGCAGGCTCAGAAACACTGGAATTAATCTCATTATTTGGCCTGATGCATTTTCTAATTTCAGGGGTAGGCTCAGACGCACTAACTCTGGGGGAGCAGCGTCGGACTCTGCAGGCTCTGGGAGTACGAGACTGTTTGTAGAGTAAGGAGGCTGTTTGTAGAGTGAGGCGCCACGAAGCAGCAGCAAGCGTGGCACAGCCTGACCCGTAGCAGCCGTGTGGGAGCAGGAAAGCAATGTTCCTACCCGGGGCACTACCCAAGTCACACAGGCCTGGCCAGGACTACGAAGAAAAAGTTGAAGGCTTTCAGCTTCTAAGGTACTGCGTATCACCTGCTGAGCCACAGCCCTCATTTCGCAGGTCTGTCTCCATGCAAGCAGCAGTGTCATGCATATGTGTATGGCTACAAGTGGCTGGCTACAGCGTGCGTCTGTGTGGCTACGTAAAGGGCTACTGGAGATGGGCGTGATACTGGAAAGAGCAGAGGCAGGGTGTGATAGCCATCCGCTAAATGCAGATGCTATCTAAACCAGAAGCTGACAAATTGCTCGCTGCTTTCACCTCTTGACTGATTCACCTGCATCTGCTCACCTAGATCAGATTCAGAACACTTCAGTTTTTTCAAGCAGCTTACCAGAAAGCAGTCTTCCTTCATTTTACAGCGAATTACGAAATTTCTAACCGCTTTCAGTCTTCCTGTTCAGTTTACGTTGCTCATAGCCCAGTACAGGCAACATCCAGTACTGAAACAACTCTTGTGGTAATTCTGTCAATAGGGAAGGGCTAGATATGGATGCTTTTGGAGTCAGGAGAATTAAAGATTTGCACAGGGTTAGGAAACATACTCATCTGGTGGAAAAAGTGGAGGGAAAGAACACGCTTGAGAAGTTTTGTGGGGATAGTTTTTGGAGCTGGATATTTTCTCTGGAAGACCTGAATGTTTGGAGTCATGCCATTAGGAAGGAGACAGAAGCAGAATCTTGCAGAACACTTCCAGAAATACTTCTTTCATATTCACATTACATAAATACACCCAGGGATTTGGATGGAACTCTTCTTGTGTATTTGTTGAGTGAATTAAATAGCAGAGCTTTAGTAAATGCCGATGTCCTTAAACTTCTTCAAATAATACTACTAAATACAGAAAGGTATTTGAGGAAGGTATGCATCCCATAGGCTTCATCAGTCAAAAGTACCTTATTGCAGCCATCTAAAGCCTGTGCTAGCATTCATGATTATTGTACCGTTTTCTTTTCCCCTCATGGTTCATGTAAGTACCTTAGGGTACCTGTACACAACATCGGCTTTTAGTTTGCTTTATGTTGAAATGATACGCAGAGATAGTCTTCGCTGCCTTTGCGCTATGCCTTCAGATCTCCTCGCTGACTGTAAGTGGTCTTCATATCCTTTCCATGCTGGTGTCTCTGCCATCTTCCTCCAGGTGAATGGATTATCTTGGGTGGCTCCTACAGCCTACGTAAAATGCAGAACAAAAGGTCAAGTGATACCTTGATTAATTTCTTTTGTGATGAAAAAGATGTTAATAGTAACGTTTTTCGATATCTGTGAACTA
Source organism: Heteronetta atricapilla (assembly GCA_011075105.1). NCBI lineage: Eukaryota > Metazoa > Chordata > Aves > Anseriformes > Anatidae > Heteronetta > Heteronetta atricapilla. The sequence goes on along the minus strand of CM021736.1, from coordinate 12,015,624 downwards.
AACTAAAAATAGGTGTTGTAAGCTAGGATTGAATGTTTAAGTTGAAACATTTCAGCCGAACATGTTAGCTGTTTGAAGATGATGCATATATGTTAGTTGGTGAGGAACTGGTTTTGTTCCCCTGGGGAAAAAAAAAAAAAAATCAATGAAAATGAGAAGTTAGTTGTTTCCATCTAAACTTGTGGAGTTGTTAAAAAAAAAAAAAAAAAAAAAGGCACATTTCTGAAATGTTTCTGATTTTCCAGTGTCACATTGTTTCTCCAAAGTAGTAGTCATGGCCAAGCATAGTTAAGTGGAAATCAAATAGGTTGTCAGGGCCTACTAGCTTACTGAAGTGGGAAAACTTTGCTGAAGTCCTTCCTGGAGCATTCTAGTGTAGTAGGTAACTGCTAATGGTGTTACATCTGTTCTTGCGATTTTATATTCCAGAGGTTTGGGGGAATTGTTGATGCTGATAAGAAAATGACAGATGTGATGAAATTCAAGCCTATTCTGTAACATCAGCTCACTGAAAAGGCTGTTTGAATTCAGTATATGCACGGCACTATGCAAAACAGTCTTTCTCTTAGAGTATGCTTAAAATAAGTTTACGGTGGTGCCCTAATCAAGAAGGATTGCTAAATGAATCTGTATTAATAATTAAAGCTACATGCGCGGTGTTCATTTGAGAAAAACCTAAGTAAAACAAAAACTAAAGCTGAATGAAAGTAAGTAGAGATGCACAATTTGTGAGATAATACAGGGCATGAAATGCATGTATCAATACTAGACTTAAAAAGAGCATCATTTCCTGTTCTGACTGTGGGATTTGGTTTTTGGTTTTGGTTCTCATTGCAGATGAACGGGATTTTAGAGAGAAGAGGGGAGAGACAGGAGCATGGAGTCTTGTTTGGAAATCGTGTGCTAGTTTGTATTAAAGTAGTGTCACCTAGAGGCTCCAGCCAAGAATACAGCCGTGGGGTGCTCGGCACCGTGCACACCCGCACTGCCCCAAGGGCTGCTTGCCAGAGGCTAAGAACAAGTCGGGAGTGCCAGGTCTGGTCTGTGTGGGGGCTGTTCTGACTTGTGACTACGCGTACCTGCAAAGGAGTGTTGGCCCAGTTAGAGCTCGGAATTTCACTCCTTGTTACCACATGCGTGCTCCTCGCTTCAGGTGCATGGGTTGCCTGAGAAGGCACCTGAGGTGACAGTCAGTGTCACACTGGTAATGACCTGCTCATACTGGTGTCAGCTGAGGAAGCTGGGATATCTTTAATAGATTTAAGGGACTGCGTGGCCTGCGTGTGTCAGCCACCAGTCAGGTGGAGAGGCAGCGCTTCAGAAACATTAAAGATCACCGCAAAACTGTGAAGTTGGGTTGAGGGAAAGCAGCAAAAAGTAGTCGCAGAAAGCCCAGTTGTGTGAAACTTGATGTCAGTGCTTGGAGTGAAAAGATTTTTTGAGAAAGCCAACATCTGGTGCTTTTCTGTGGTAGTTGATAGATTTTCTGTGCTTCAGACAGGGAGAGATGCTTTACAAATGCAGTTTAGACACCTGGCCTTCTCAACAAGTGATGCGGAAAATCACCAGGAAGATATTACTCCAGTTTTACCCTCCTCCACATTATGTAAAAATACCAATTCTCTCGGGAGGTGTAATTCACTAAATAGTCTGAATCTCTCCTTCCTCAATCAATGAAGATACGTAAACAGAGTATCAGATACACATACAATTGCTTTAATGATAACTGTAGTTTCAGTTATGTAAACATATTTAAAGTACAGCATTTTCAAAGAATGCTGCAAATCACGTTTGAGTTACGGTAATTCCCTAGCTTTAATGTAGTATATGGAGCTTACTTTCTAGGAAGCAACTTTTACTAGAATTAGCTGACAGTCTCTGTCTGACATGAAGCCTGTAACTATTCCAAAGAGGTTGGCTATCTGTTTGGTTCTGCTTTTCTGCCTTTGGGATTGGGAGAAGCTGCTAAGACCTAATTGCCAGTGTACCTGTGACATTAGTGCTGTATTACCAGTGGTTTCAGCGTGTATGCCAGCAGTTACGAAATCTTTCCTCCTTACGCCTTGATCATAGCTTTGCTACATCAGAGTTTGAGAAGTAATTTCCCTTCATCTCTTCCTCTTTGCTCTGTGGCTTCCTCTGCTGTTTGGCCTTTAATGCTGACCAGTAGTATGTATAGGTTCATTAACACTATTATAAATTTAGTCAATACTCTTTTAGTGGACTCCAGCTGAGCCCAAACTGACTCACTGCCCTCCAGGGTGTAGTGAGAGACTTAATTACCCTTGTACCGTTCAACAGGAACAATGCTGTGGGCAGCCGGTCGCTTTGGCTGGGGATGTCGAGGCTTCTGTCCCTATTGGCTGCCATTTTCAAGCTTCAGGAGGGGGACTTCAGAGTGATTTGCAGCTCTGTAGACTAACAGCAGAAAGTTCTTTGCAAATGAGAATTGGATTGGTCACGTTTCAATACAGTACTTAAATGGATTTCCCTTTGATGGCGGGAGAATTCCTTTGGGTTGTCTAAGGACAGAAACGTGAGTTAAAAGGGTGGAGAAGTGGAAGGGCAAGTAATCCTTTAGCTAAGCGACGCGTGTTCCAGCATGCCGTACTGCTTAAAACCAGAGAAGTGTTCACCCAGTGGAGGCGCAGAGGGTGCTGCACCCAGCGTGGCAGAAGTCGTACTCAAACGCGCGTAATGAATGGGCGACAGCCTGAGTATCGTGCTGGGGAATGCGAACCAGGAGAATGCCATGTGTTTCTCGTTGGGGTAGGGGAAGTGAAATGTGTGCAAAGGAGGTCTGCCTCAGTAAGTGTATATTAGGTGTATAAGTTGCTGTTCTGCAAGGCATATCCGCCACTATTTCAGAGTTGCCAGAATTTCTGACACTAATGTTGTCTGTGATTTAAAGCTAAGCCCTGTGTTGGACAGTGTAACAGTCATGTGATTCAATGTGCATGGTGAATGAGCATTTCTCAACACATCTACGCCTAGTCTTCTTCTCTGGCTTTCATGTGTTATGCTGGGTTTCCTACGGTGGAGACTTCCATAATAAGTCAACTTATTGGCTTCTTGAGGTATCACTTGACTGTAATAACTTAAAACTGAGTGATTAGCTCTTTGTAATTAGATGAAGTGATTGTATTGTCTTGGAGAACCCAGTGCAGCCTTCCACTAAACAAATGTTCTGACTCTACAGTTGGATAAGTAATATATGAATTCTCTTCTGTGTACTGCAAAGGAGAATAGAATAGAAAAGAGAAACATACTTTGGAGGCAGTGAAAAAATGGGTACAACTTGGTAACAGCAAGCTAAGGCATCACCAGCTCAAAGTCTGAGCATGTATACAAGCCATACGGTAATATTTGCATTAGAATCACCTTCAGTGACTTTGTGGCTTGGTCCCTGCCTGTCCCTACCCTTCTTATTTACTTCTACACTTACAAAATATTTGCTTTGTCCCTCAGGTTTCATTACTTGTTGGCAGCACCTCATTAGGGAATATGGAGGAATGGCTGCAGTGAGTCCGTTAACTGCTTATGTCATGGCAAGATCTTCGTAGGCATCAAAGTATACAAGCACCCATATGTGCCATAAATATCTAAAAAAACATAGAGCAGACATCGGCAAAAACCGTCAGAGAAGAAAATAAAGTAAGAGGCATCATTTAGAGCAGGAAAAAAGAGGAGAGCTTCATAGCAGTCACAAATTCTGGGTTAGTCATCATTCATCTCCATGCTGACAGGGGACTTGCTGAAACGTTGCGTCACTTGCAAATGTTAGTCACTGAAGCCATTGTCTGAGCCTCTGAATGAGATTAGGAAGGTCTTCAGCCTACTGAGAGAAAATATTTTAAAGAAAAATGGGCTGAGAGGATCTGCAGATTGCATGGCATTAAATATGCCCTTATTCACACATTGTTTTATATGCATGCTGTCAAGGTAAACATTACCTGTCAAGCATCTCATATAGAATTAATGTTTTCCATTAATTTTCCCTAATTATTTGTTAGGGGAAGTTATTCTTTTCCCTAATTTAATTCATTCCGTTTTTTTTGTGATTCTATTATTGCTTAATTCAATTTAGGTATTTTGAAACAAATAGGTCAGTTTAAATTCGCAGTTACATTCTAATACAATGCTGTTTTGCTGACACAGCGTTGTGGAATTTGTTTGGCATTTGCTAGTTCTTTGTAAAATGTTATTTCATTTTAACATAGTAGCTACTGCTGTTACTCGATTATTGGTCACTTTGGACATTGGCAGATTTTTTTAAAGGGGGGAACACTTTGTGCAATGTGATGGCTATTCTTCAATGACTTACACTGGATTTTATAGGCAGGCTAAAGAGCAAACACATACGCAGTCCTTGATTTTGGCTGGTAGCAGAAAAAGGAGGAGAATTGGTCCAAGCCTGGAGTGCTATCTGGGTACATGGGAGAGTCACCTGCCTTGTCTGCCGCAGAGCCCTGGTTAGGACATCGGCAGGCCGTTTGTCTCGCCAGCTGCTGTGAGTAGCTGTGATGGACTTCATGGTGCAGGCTTAGAAGCGCTCGGATACAGAGCTCAGAGAGCCTGTGGGGGTTCTTTAGGCAAGGTAGCCCCATACAGAATTCCAGCAACAGCTGGCAATCCAAGCAAAAATGCCATTTGTGATACAAAATAGAAATCAAGGTCTTCTGAAAATAAAAGAGCAATGTGTACTTATGAAATGGCTTGTATCTAGATGAGGAAAGATCATGTGTGTATATGTGTACGTATATGCAAATAGAAATTTAATATACAAGTTAATAGTATGAGAACAAACAAATTTAAAATAGGCATGTATTCTACAGTGATGGGATTAATAGTTACTTTCATAGGTTTTAACAGATTTCATTAATTACGCTAGATGTGTACGTACCCTGTGTTCGTTTTGCAACCATTAAAGCTTTCCTGTGAAAAGAACTGTAAGAAATGCTTGCTTGTATCTGTGGACAAAGCTAATGGAAAAATCCAATCCTCTCATCCACGTATTTATCTGAAAGATGTGTTGTATATCTGCAGTTGATTTTCTAGCATGCTGATCAGCTAATACTGTTTTTGGCATGCAGCTTATCCATCGTGTAGGAGAACGCTATCTGAATTTCAATTTTCTTTTCAAAATGATGTTGAACTGCTTTTCCTTTAAAGGCTCTTCTGGCCATTTGGGGACCCAGTGCAGACAGTGGAGCTGCAGTCTAGTCTCAAAATCTAATTGAATTGATATGAGGCAGCTGAAGCAGTGATTGTTGAAGAGCTTGAGATGGATTGCCAAAAAATAAGTGCTTCTGAGCAACTTGCTTAGTGTCCTCATTTGAAAATCTGCCCATGAGTTGATTTTTCTTCTGTTGGTAATAGACCTTTATGGTAAATGCCCTATGTTTCAGTATAGTCAAGGAATTTGTTAGTTCTGTGTGGTTTTGATATGATATGATCACATTGCTATTAAAGAAGAAGAAACTATACATCTCAGAGTGCTGAAAAAAATTAAGTGGGGAGTTAAAGAAATGTGGAAATGCTAGTGTTAATCCCTTTGTCCCCACCAGCAATTCGCTGCCATTTAACCTTCCAAAATCTCATTTTCCTAAACATTTTGTTTTCACAGTGATGGGTCTTTCCCTTACGATTCTGTTCCCTGGCAGCAAAATACCAACCAGCCTCCAGGTTCCTTATCAGTGGTCACCACGGTATGGGGTGTGACTAATACCTCTCAAAGCCAGGTAAGCTTCATTTTTACGTTTCCTCCCCCCTAGATACGTATTTTGATTAATGTTTGCAAAATGCAATGCTTGGGGAAAAATTCTCTTAGGATCGATAACAGTGTCTGTGTTCTCTTAGTTGTAAATGTGCATTTTTTCCCCAGTTGTATTCTCTTTGGTATCATCAGAAAGGAGGTATTTGAAAGTTTGAGTCAGCAACTCATTTAGCTGCATGCAAATGTCAGGCTAGGGTATAGCACGTATTTTGCACAGTATGGTTTTAACACTAAAAGCATGGTTTTGGTGTGATCCCAAACCTCCTGGGAATTTCAGATTGAAGAGGTTTTTTAATTAAAAATTGTATTTTCAGCTAGATTCACAAAATGGTAGTTTTTGTCATTTTTTACCTGACATTATGTCGTACCTGTGGGCTGCTCAGATCTGGTGCCAACCCTACCTCCATGCTGAGGTGCCAACTACCAGCTATAGGCTGTGTTCTCTCTTCAGCCTCTCTGTTGATACTGCCTTACTTTGCAAAAAATATTTCAATATGCATTGGAGCACAAGCATGATCTCCTGGCTTCCAGGTGAAAACCATATTTATTGGATTTTCATTTAGTTCTCTCCACACTTTTACCTCTCTTTTTCTTCGCCAATGTGTATCAAATTATTCTATACAGAAAGAAGCAGCTTTAATGAAAAAGACACCAACTATCTCTGATAGTGCGCTCTCCAAGGAATGTGGTACAAATGTTACTCTCAGACAGCGTAGTCCTTTTTTACACCATAGATGAAGTGCTTAAACACTTTGCTGTGTTTGGTGAGTGTAGATGGTGTATAAATCTAACCTGTCTTTCTCTTATTTTCCAAATCAAATATCATACCAAATTTTTCTGTTTGTGAGATTTGAAATTTTGGTCAGAAAAGTAAAAAAAAAAAAAAAAAAAAAAAAAAAGTTGTGTATTGAGTCATTAAAAAAAGAAACCATTTAGGAGCCAAGTCATACAGTTAGTCATGTGGCAGTTACATAAACACTGTTCGTGGCAGTCTTACTTCAAAAATAAGGATAGGTAACAGTTACCAGATCCATGACCTCATTTATTATTGCTGATTTCTTTCTAAACCTTAAAAGAAAAGGTATCCCACCTGGGCGAGAAATAGTTGAGTAAATATAAGCATGTAGGACTATATTAGTATTAGCCAGAAAATGGAAATAGAGTTCCTTGTGGGAATATTTCACACTTGGAAAAAAAATGACTTGGTGTTTTGTTCTATCTTAAAAACACTGTTACGTTATTTAAACTCTGTGATACTTCAGAAGAAGTTGCAATAAAAGAAAGAAGTGCTTTTGTACAAGAAGGAAACGCTTCTTCAGAAACACTGCAAGAAAGAAAGGGGTGAACCTGTGAAACCTGAGGCTTGGTTACAAGCTGTTCAGAGCAGCCTGAGATGAATGGCAGGGTTTCCCTTAAGTCTTCATGCTCCCCAAGGAAGAGGAGGGAGCCAGACTCAAAGATTTGGTTTCAAATTCCAACAGCCAACAAACTCAATACTACCATGTGGCTTGGTCTTACGCAAAAGTCGTAACTGCTAGATTTCGTCCCAAATAGCAGAAGGATTTCCATGCAGGTAATTATGAACCATCATGCTCATATCTCAAAGCAAATCATAGCATTTTTGGTTCAATTTAAAAAAATATTCAAACAAGCAAGCTGAGTACTTTCAAAAACAGAGCAAGGGATTCTTCTCTTAAGTCATAGAACCAACTGGTAGACTTGTGTATAAAGCAGGTTAAGCCACAGAAACACATTCTCTTACAGTTCTGGCATCTGTAATGTCCTTTACAGTATACGTGTGGGACTGGATACTTGCAAGTCATTTTGAGGCCCTACATCAAAAAAAAAGCATATGCTTTCTCTTAATTGGATGAATGTCACCTAAAGAGCATGGCTGTAGCAGGTCTATATCGAAACTATTTTATTAAGTGTGTTTGTTAACCAGGTGGAATCCAAGTTAGCTCCCGTGAAGCAAAATTAGAGTTATGTTCTCATGTTTGGAAATGGCAAAAGGAGAAAGCAGCAGAAACCAGTGCACCTAGACTTCAACAAGGTGTATGCTCATTAGAGTTCAGAGTACAGGATGGTTATATTGTAATTTATTGATTCCAGCAAATCAACGCAATTTGCTTGATGTAGTTCAAAGTACAGCCCCTTACTCTCATGTTTCTCCTCACAGGTGCTGGGAAATCCAATGGCAAATGCTAACAACCCTATGAACCCAGCAGGAAATCCCATGGCTTCTGGGATGACTACCAGCAACCCTGGAATCAACTCGCCTCAGTTTGCTGGACAGCAGCAACAATTCTCAGCCAAGGCAGGCTCTACTCAGCCGTATATACAGCAGGGCATGTATGGGCGACCCAACTACGCTGGAAGTGGAGGCTTTGGTGGGAGGTAAGATTTACACGTGTGAGGTGGAATAGGGATGTAAACAGTTGATGAAGCTTGTGTTAGTGACGTGACGGAAGTGTCATGCACTCATTTTAATTACATAAAGTCTCGGTAGCTATGTTATGCTACTTAGCTGAAGCACATACTGCTTATACAGCTTCAGAAATCAGATACCCAAACTGCAACAAAATTCATCACAGTAAATGGAAATGGCTTAGGTCAATCAATTAGCTCTAATAAACCCCCAAAATAAAGTTTTAATTAAGAGAGATTGTTAAATAGACCACAGGCTTAGGAATGATTAACATTTAATAAGGCCAGGATGTGAAAGGTATTGATGGTATAATTTAAAGACTTGTATGCAGGAATAAACTTGAGTAGTAGGCAACAGTAGATTCCTATGGATGAGGTATTTCTGCCCAAAGACCTGTAATTTGAAAAATATCGGGGGTGAAGATTTTTGTGAAGAGACATGATCTGTGTATTTATTCCGGAGAAGTAAATGCTGCATTTGCACAATAGGCCAAAAGTAATAGCCTGGGCTTTGTTACATGTTGACTTTCTGTGTCTGTCCTTTGTAAACAAGGGTGGTAAGTCCACTTAACTGAAACCACTATTTATGGCCCCTCTGCAAAGCCTGCTGATAAGGTTGTTAACATAGTCACTCTAGTGTGAAGAATATAAGCTTAGAACTCGGGGGACTTTATCTCTCCTTTCATCTCTGCCACCGATCTACCGAGTAACCTTGAACAAGCCATAAAGTTTCTGTATGTGTGTATTAATGTCTCTAAAATGGGCACAGTAATTGTGACCTGCACTTATAAAGATAGTTGAGGTCTTGGAGTGGGAAAGATGGGGTTTAGCTTCATTTATCTTACAACCAGTAAAAGAGCTGGGTAGGAACTTCAAAATTCACCATGTAGGGTCCAGAAGAGAGTTGATTGTGGTGGTTCTCTCCTGGCTATTTTGCTGAGGTTGAGGGAGAAGTGTTTTTACATTGGGAAAACTTGGTATAATTAAATAACCATTGGGGCAGGTGAATGCAGTGGTGTGGAGGCAGCAGTCTGTTCACGTTGCTGTGCAGTCTGCCCCTAAATTATTGGGAAATGGGGCTCGAGTTAACTTTCTGGACTTAATTTCAACTTCTCAGGGAGTTTCAGAGCTGCAAAGCAGTTCAGTGCTCGTGAAACAACTGGAGGTGGTGCCTTGCAGTCGTGGTGGCAGCCCTAACACTGGCATGTGAGCAGCGCTTGTGTCTCACTTACACATTGAATTCCCCCTCCTGCTGTCTTTCACTGGAAATTGATATGTGGTTTTGGAACAGTTCTGGATGAGGATCACACCAAAGTTCAAAACAAACCCCACTAGGCACGTCTTAATTTTCTCTTTCTTTCTTTCATTTCTTCCTGTCAGTTACCCTGGAGGCCCAAATACCCCCGCGGGCATGGGGATCCCACCGCACACAAGGCCGCCGGCTGATTTCACCCAGCCAGCCGCTGCCGCCGCCGCTGCTGCAGTTGCAGCTGCAGCTGCTACAGCAACAGCTACAGCTACAGCCACTGTGGCAGCCCTTCAGGAAACGCAGAATAAGGATATGAACCAGTATGGACCGGTAAGAGCGTAACACTTACGTCTTCATACCTGCCTGATTTGGACGATTACAGGGAATTGGGCTGCCTTTCCTTGTTTATTAGGATGCCAACCCTATATTTTTGCATGAGCATGGTTATAAATGCTTATGAGAAACTGCTGGAATGTGTGTATGTTGTTATGAGTCAAAGTACCCAATTTTTCCCCCTCCAATAAATGTTGTGGTTTGTAGGTGGTCCCTTAAAAAAACACAAAGGTTATCCAAAGTTATGGCTTCATCTGATATGATGTATTATTGCTGCCTTTGCCAGCCCGTTGAACCTCTAAGCTAGAGTACCTGGCGAAATGTTTCAGAGTCCGGGAATAGGTTTTGTTCTACTTGGGTAATTGCTTATTTTGCCAACTGCAGTCAATTGTTTGTTTTTTCCCTTCAAACGAGGAAACAATAGAAAAGAAATTTGCTTTTTAATAAAGCTGTCCGTGAGAACAGCTGTGAGACATGCATTTCTGGTGATCCACAGCCTCCAGCATGTCATGATTTGCTGTAATAATTTTTTCTTCAAATAAACAAGGGTTCAGTTGCTGCAGGTTTTCTCTTTTGCAAACCTCCCAGAGCTTTGAAGTATATGGGCCAATATGCCAGATGACATAACAAAGGATAGCACCTTAGAAATTGGAGAATGGTGCTATATGTATGCAGCCAACTTCCTAGCCTGTTGTCTAATGGTAACAGACTAGCAAATTTAAACTATTTAATTGCTGATTGTAGATGTAAATCTGTCCGTGTCTCTTATGCCTTCCACAATTCCAACTGAATTTTTATTATAAATAACATCACCACCCATCAAAAATTGGAGAACATTGAAGGAAAATGCGACATAACACATCCCTTTCCCTCCCCCTCAAAAGCATGTTCAGCTCCCTCCTCCCATTTTAAATGCATGTCGCATTTTATTCTTTTTTTTTTTTCTTCTTCTTCCGTTGAAGGTTTGTTCCTCTTTCCAGATGGGTCCAACTCAGGCTTACAACAACCAGTTTATGAACCAGCCTGGTCCTCGTGGCCCTGCTTCGATGGCGGGCAACATGAACCCAGCAAGCATGGGTGCAGGAATGACGCCTTCCAGCATGAGCGGGCCGCCCATGGGCATGAACCAGCCGAGGCCACCTGGAATGAGTCCCTTCAGCACCCACGGGCAGAGGATGCCTCAGCAAGCCTACCCAGGCCCACGCCCCCAGTCTTTGCCTATACAGGGCATAAAGAGGCCGTACCCAGGAGAGGTACGAAATTCGCTAGCTTACTTTATCTTGTGTCGAGTATTGTTTTGGCTGAAAGTTGCTACGTGGTGTACCTCCCTCTACAAGAGCTGTGTCTCTGTTCCCAATTCGGTAGGAATGCTTCTTCTAAAGTACAAGTGGCAGCAGCTCTTGCTTTTTAGCTTCTGCAGTATTCAGGTTGGTCCTTGCTATGTTAGTCAAGATGACAGTCATTATAACCATGAAAGGCCCCATACCAGCGGAGCCCTCAAAATGTCACTTGTTTTGTTCTCGAGCTAGATGGTGAATTCATAGACCCTAAGCGGACTTCCTTCACAGGGGTAGATTTATTTAACTTGACAATTTAAAAGAGATACTGAAAGTGAAATACTTATTTGAGCCCAATACGTGTGATTTGCATTTTCTTGGATAGTTTTATTGTTCTAAGGAAATACAGGGAATATGTTGTATGAACGCCCATAATAATAACATTTATTTTGAAGAACGTTTGCTTTCCAAACTTCTGGAGGCTTGATTTTCATGGGTGCTGGGATGAATATAAGTCTTGCTGAGCTCAAGTCCCTCCGTGTCAGCACTTACCCAAGTTTATTTGGAGTGTGGTATTTCTCTGTAAGTTTCTGTGAGATCTGAGTGGCTTTGTTCACAAAAATACCTGGCCATTGACTTGTATTGTGAGTTTGGGCAAGACAATTAGGGTCAAAATTTTAAAGAAACTAAGGAAATTTAAAATACAGACAGATCGGCTTTTGGATTTTAAAATGCAGAAATTCATTTTACAATTTAAATTGGTGTGAATTAGGAAGTAGATGCTTCTGAGAATTCCATCAATTGCCTCTCAGCATCTATATACACCTAAATGTCTTTACAAATCTAGGCACCAGTTACTAGCTTCAAAGATAATTTCCTGGTGAAATTATGTATTAAACTGAGGCAATAGCAATAGCTATAACTCAGTTGTAGAGCTTCGAATATTATTATATTACTCTGACTATAATAACAGTATGAAGAGTTTATAGAAAACATACAGTGAAGGGTACCATGCACAAAATACAGCAAACATTTCTTCTTGAGCAACATTTGAATATTCAAGAAATTGGTTTTTTTAGAAAAAAAATGAAAAAGGATATGCTTTTAGAGGAATTGTTTCTCTGGGGAGGTATTTGACTCAGCAAATATTGTCACTTACTGTACAATTTTAAAAAATATGGCTTGTACAGATAATTTTCATCTTCAGATTTTGTGTTTTCAGAAAGACACAAATCCTGTTTTCCTGCTTCAGAAGCAGGTTTGTCATCGTAAGTGAATACCATCATTTTCCCAAGTTAATACTGAACAGGGCCCTAAGTGTGACGTGCCTGCTTGTCCGGCAGTGTGCAAATTCTGTAGATACTATTTGCATATGGGTTTTTGAAAACTTCATTTGTGGAGACTCCTTATTAATCAGTTAATTTTCAAATTGACACTTTGCTACCTTTAAAGTTCCGGTTTTGATTCCAGAAGTGCAGGACAATACTTGCTAGAGCTAGCAGGGTGTTTACAACTAGTTCACTTGTGTTTAGCCTCTGGTACAGCTAAGGACTGAAACTCAGGGCAAGGATAGCAGCTGTGTTGAGCAGTAAGACATGGACTGACCACAGATCTACTCTTTGTCTGTTCCAGCATTATTATCTTTTTATGTTACTTTTTCTCTGTGCTTTCATTCTCCATCTGGAAAAGGTGACACAAGAATGGTGCTGGTAGTGCTCACAAAAGCACAGAGATATTGTGAACATTGCATTTGTTTACAATTCTGTGTTGTTTGTGTGTTTTTTGTTTGTTTTTTTTTCACACACAATGCCCTTTGAGCCAGAGAAGTAGCTTAGACAGAAGGTTGCATGGACTTGGCAACACTGTACGGGTTTGGGGGGGGTTGTGTATGCGTGTTAAGGTGCAGGGAAAAATGTATATGGTTAATCTTACCCCACTTTAGTTTGTGGGAATTCCACACTTCAGAGTGAGTATTCACCTATGACCATGAGGGCCCTGGCTTAAGCATGAGTGACATTGAGTGGAGGAATATTCACCTGGAGGTTTGATTTGGTTTTGATTCCACTGCTGTTTATATACAAATAATCAAAACAATTGCTTGCATGAAACAGATTGTTTTCTTTCATCTCTGTTGTGAAACAGCCGAATTATGGAAACCAGCAATATGGACCAAATAGCCAGTTTCCAAACCAGCCTGGTCAGTATCCCACTCCCAACCCTCCAAGACCCCTTACGTCTCCCAACTATCCTGGACAGAGGATGCCAAGCCAGCAAAACACAGGGCAGTACCCTCCTCCAACAGTCAACATGGGGCAGTATTACAAGGTAAGAATTCTTAGATTATCATTTGCATTCTGGTACATGTTTATGGATGAAGTCATACTCCTGACTTCTTGGCTACTGCTTTTACGTAACTAAATGAAAGGTAGAAAAAAAGCACAGTGCTTGTACTCATGTTTGGGATATCACAGGATCAAGTTAATTAGCCAAGTTGAATTGCGACTTCAGAGCGGTTCATAAAGAAAACCGAATGTTACTGCAGCTCATTAGAGGCTTTTGGTTCCACTCTAAATACATCATGTAAAAATAAGTGCATAATGGGATACAGCTGTAATATTTTCACCTATTCATGACATACTACAAGTATACAACTTTGGAAATTTGTAATAAACAAGTTGCACATTGCAAATGCCCAATTTCAGACCTACAGCGGTCACTGTTGGATCAAACCAGCCCCAAATTAAAAGCTGTTCCAGCTGTAGAATTAATCTTTGAACTGAAGTTTGCGTGACTTTTTCTCCCACTTCTCCCTTCTGTTTTCTCATTTTTTTCCTCTGTGCTGCTTGTTTGAAGAAGTAGAATTGTTCAAACGTTATATAAAAACTTTTTTTATGGAATTATCGTGAGCACTTCTGATTATCCAAATTGAGTCTGTACTGAGGGCCTTCTGAGGTTTGATGTCATGGAAGTGCACACAAAAAGGGTCCATTGCACACAGATACTCCAGTAAATATATAAAAACTGGGTGGACCATGGATGGACTGACCTGCTCCTCAAACTTTATCTGTTAAAGTCTCTGGACTACCTTCTGATTTTGAAGGCTGAGAGAGAGCTGCATGTTGGTCTTGAATTAGAGTTGTTCTGGTGTACTTCACACAGAAAACACACAACTGAAAAAAGATCCCCCCCAAAAAAAACACCTTTACTATAGAGCATCTGTCCTACATGCTACCAAGCTGTCCACTGCAACAGCCTCAGGAAAGCTCGTTGCATGATGCTAGCTTTTGCAGCACACTGTCAGGAAGAACATGGTAAGGATCCTCTACGACAGTAGTTCCAATGCAGTCACTTATGTTAAAAAAGCAGCAGCAGATTCCTTTGAAGTTTTTAAGTGTCAGATTTTTTAAATACATTTTACTTTATTTTGTCTGGGTTTGAAGATTTTTGTTTATGGAATAGTTCTAACAGGGGATTTATGGTCTTTTCAATGCACACCTATTTTGTATCCAAATTTAGACTGTTCTGGAAGCAGTTAGATAAAAAGAGACCTTGACAAGAAGGGAGATTATCCTGGCTAGGAGAAGTTCCACCTTGCCAGAGACAGGACCTGAATCTTTGGACCATAATGATTGTGGAGACAGTAACTGTGTGTTAAAGAAAAAAACAAAGAAAAATAAATTGGAAATATAAATGCCTAAGAATTGCCTTTCACAATGCCTTTCAGAATGCAGCTCTCTTTTGGGGCACTTCAGAGTACCTTAAGCTAGCAGCATAGCATTTAGATGTAGCATCAGATTTGAGGTCCTGATACTTTGGCTGCCTGTAAAGATTTTCATCTTATGACACTTTGGTGTGTGTGTGCTTATGGTACACAAACTATTAAAAGGGGGTGCCAAGCAGTTGCAGTTTTGTTTAGTGTCATCATCCTTCGCATGATTGTTACTGGTTTATTCTGTTACCTCTAGCCTTCCCCTTAATTACAAGAAACAAAACCAATGGGGTTTTAATATTAAAACTATGATTTATAATTAACAATCTGTTTTCTTTTAGCTTGTCTTACTTAGCAGCAAACTGAGAACAGAGACAATTGTAGGTACACAGAATAAAAGATGTCCCCTGAGCTCCAGAGCTTTCATTCTAAATAAATGAGTTGGACAGGGGTGGGGAAGAAAAGGACAGATAGAAGTTAAAGGGTCACAGACAGTCTAATAGTGTGTCCTTGGGTTTTCTTTTTCATGTAGGCTTTTGTGCAGTGGGGCTGTTTTGGGAGAAAGCCAAGTAAATGTACAGGGCTGGATGGGCTAGAGTGGTGTGGAGAGACTGAAGCACTTGGTTTTGGAAAGAGAGCATTCAGTGGAACGTGTTAAGACTCTCAGCAGCCTTGCTTATATCTAGTCATTGCCAGAACTAAACTGGCTGGTTTGCTGGTTTCAGTTCCTGCTTTGTTCTTCTAGTCTGCTTCTTCCCTGAAGGCCTCGTGGGATGTCCTGTGGTTTCTCATCCTTCCGGAGACAGAGGGGCCTCCCTACCTTGTTTGAGTCCTTGGTGTTTGATAGCAGTGCAGTTCACAAAGCTTATTATTCTTGTTTCAGACTGCTATAACAATGTGATGTTATTTATTTTCTAGCCATCAAGGCCTGTACCTGTGGCAAATTACCCTCATTCACCTGTTCCAGGAAACCCCACGCCACCTATGACTCCAGGGAGCAATATTCCTCCATACCTGTCACCTAACCAGGATGTCAAACCACCATTCCCACCTGACATTAAGCCAAATATCAATGCTTTACCACCACCTCCAAGTGAGTAGCAAGCAGAACGCTCCCGCAGTCCTTTATTGTCACTCCATTCTCTTCCATATACATTTCAGTCTGGAAACAAGGTCTGATTGCCGCTCTGGGAGCAGCCCAGATTGCTAAGTTTTAATAGGTGGCATGGCCCAGCTGCACAGTGCAGGCTCACCCGAGTGGGTGGGCAGGAAAAGGAAAGATTGCTGCTAATATAGAGTATCCAAAAAGTTCTTTAAAGTTAAACTTGTAAGAATGTTATTCCTTAAGTTTTTTTTTTTTCCTTTGATACACTTCCTGAGGATAAAACACTTGATTTTGAATTGTGTTATGTGTGCTTGGTAGACTTGTTGATTGTATGAACTTTTATTGTGGTGTATTTTGTTCAAGGGCAAAGTCATTCATGGAACATTACAGCAGAATGGCATACGCTGTGAATATTTATGGCGGTATCTCTGTTGTGATCCATACAGGCTTCTTAAGAATATTCAGTAGTATGCCAAAAATTGATATATGTTCCTTTCAAAGTCATTCAACCTCACGGCTTCATTTGGCTGGGAACAGGGAAGGAATAACAAGATCTCTCTGGCTGTATAGTAGCACAAGATGTTTGATGTTTTGAAGTGATGGATGAACAGTAGGAGATAGCATATACTAGGAATTGGAGAATCTTTGTTTCCTATGAAAGGACTTCTGCTGAATTAGCACTTTGCAGACAGTGTTTGGACTTGAGCATAACTGAAAAATGAAGTTGAAGAAGTTGGCCTGCAGTATTGTTTGGGCAAGAACATAGCATTTAAAGACATTTGGTCTGCGCGGTTTAGCTGTGAGTTACCACAAAACCTTGTGATACAAGGTCAAATTGTAATTGCGTGCCATTATCTTGGGTCTCTGGAAAAGTTCAGCTCAAACTAATTGAGTAACATTGTTCCCAGCTCAAAGCAGGAGAAATAACTAAATGTTATTACAGTTGGCCATAATCAAGAGATTTGTTGTCAGTCTTCCACTAACAGACTAAGGCTGGACACTGATCCTATCCAGTAATAAAAAACGCAAGTTCTTGCCACGTCTGGTTTATGTTTGTGGTCTGGAATGCTAGGGTCCTAATGTTAAGTGTGGGAGAACACAAGACTTGGGTTTGTCATGCTTACCAACTCAAGCCTTTCACTTGTATCAACTACATCTTGTAGCTACTTACAATTTTCTTTTGTGTGTGTATGAACCTGCTAAATTAAACCCAGTAGCAGATCACTGTGCCATTTGTTACTATTCTGTATAAATATACACATTATTATTGCACTGCAGATGCTAAAGGGAAAGTTCACGCTTTCTCTCCCTCTTCGATCCCAGCCAACCACAATGATGAGCTCCGTCTGACATTTCCCGTGAGAGATGGTGTTGTGTTGGAGCCCTTCCGGCTGGAACACAACCTGGCAGTCAGCAACCATGTCTTTCACTTACGGCCAACTGTTCATCAAACGCTGATGTGGAGGTAAGCTCAGTCTTGTTGTGAGGAAGTCTAGCACCAGCGATGGAGAAATGGCAGGCCAGATGGACTTAATTCAGGCCAGATGAAATTACCATTAATTTCATTTGAAAAATCATGGTCTAGCTGGGAAAAATTCTTTGTAAAAACTCGCAGATAAACTCACCTGCTGCTTTACAGAGACAACACGTACTAAGATGTTTTCTAATGCATGTTTTATCCCCTTACTGTTAGTTGATGGATAGCACACAGTGTCTGAAAAGTCACTGTAAGCGTTTCATCATTTGTACTCTGGTTAAAATGAGTGTAGGATGTCCATGACCAACACCAGTAAAAAATTTGATGGAGGAGGCTCTGAAGTCCTCAGGTGCCTTGTGCCCTGTGAAATGTTGGTTGCAGGACTAACTATGCAGGACTGTTCGTTTCTGCTGAAATTACTCGGTGGAGTGTCTGATAATGAAACATAACACACTAAAGACAAGAGCTTAAATCTAACTTCTACATTCCCCCTCTCTTTAGACTTCACAAGTTAAGGATGGGTCAGAAATATTTGTGGCATAGCTTTTCGTGTGCCAAGTCCTCTGTTTTTCAGTTACAGCAAGTACTACTTTCCAGCACAGAGGAATAGTTTTCCTAGGTGTTACTTTACTATATTTAATTTAGATTTGCATAAGTGATTCCAGGATATGTTCTGCTTCCATCATACTTACGGAATGACTTTAGATCAAGTTACAATCAGAGACTTTTTATTTTTTGCATGTTTTCAAATATTTCTGAATAACTGTCTGACACTCTTTTTCTCAGAAAGCCTTTCAGTGTTATCCTGTTTTCTTATGAAATTATTTGAACCTGTTTCTGTGCATTGTGGAGCTTGGTTAGTTTCTCATTATCTTGTACAGAGGTTGTTTTACAGGTACAGCTGCTGAGGTGGTAAAACACTGCATCTTAAGCACATTTTCCATTATGGCTGCCTCGCTTTCAGTTTCTTCCTGAGCCTGGATCAAATACCCCCTGGCCTTAATGGGAATGATAACTGGTAGCTTCAGCTTTTTTCCATCTGAGGATGGTTTTCCTATTCACTGGTATTCATTTGAGACTTCTATTTTTATGGTGTGGAGAGCACATGATGGGCAGGGGTGGCAGAGAGGTGAGCTGGGTTCCCTGCCCCTGGGATAGACTCTGTCTCTACAGCTGAGGCTGGATGCAGGATACAGGAGTCATTTGCTGCCACAATGCTCTCCTAACCTGATGTAGCCTGGGGGTTAGAAATGAGAGAGATTTCAGACAGACCACATCCAATAATTAACACCTAACTTTGAGGTCAGTTATTGCTTACTTGCATTTCATTATCTTGGAGTACTAGAAGCAGAGGGAGTTTTGGCAGTTATTTGCCAGTTCTTATTAATAAGTAATCACTACTGGGGATTGTGCTGGCTCATTCGGTAGATTTATAGTGCTGCACTGAGGCATGAGGCTGTTTCTTAATATCTGTTCTTTCTTTCTTCCCTAGCTCACCAAACACATAGCCTTTATTTAAACTTATTTTAATGAAGACTCATAGGTAAACCGTGCACAGGTCTGCTGTTTTGAAAGGCTTGTTAATAGTGGGGAGAATAGATGGTCCTGTAATGAAGTCATTTCAAATTTACCTCAGGGCTGGATGGATTCCAAAAAAATGAATTAGTCACATGTGTGGATGGATTTTGTTTTTATAGAGAATGATGGAATCGAGCCAGGTCTGAATATTTTTCTGCCAGTTAAAATATTCGGTAAAACCTCTCACGTGTACACCCATAATTAATAGCAGCGCAACTATTTTTCTCCCCATTGGGAACTCTTCATGGTTATGAGAAGCAGAAGATTGAAGGCAAGAAAAAATGTTGCCTTGAAGCTGGCTCTGTCTTAGCACTGCTCAGTTATTAACAACGTCCCACTATGGGGCTGCGTGCTAGGAACAGGAGGGTCTCCTGGTTTCTGTCCCCACTCTGAGACTTTCAGAAGACCTGGCCAGAGCTCTCAGGAATGGACAAATTCAAATTGGTTTTTAAATTGTAGGTGCTATGTCTGTTTTCTTCTGGGTTTGGTTGATTGCTGCACGTTCTCTTAAGGTGAGAATCTCTAGTAGACTGTGTAGAGAGAGCTTTCAAAACTTGGTAATAAAATATTTGGGGGGAAAATGGAAACACTTGATATAGATAGATTATTTTGAAAGGTCAGGTAATTTGTATTCTATACTTTTCTTTATTAAAAAACATGCTTTTATCCAGTACTAAGTCATGATGTTTTGAAATCGAGAAAAGACTATGTTAAGTCAGAAATGAAACCTCTATTTCTGGAAAAGGAAAATTGAAGTTCAAGTGATGATCTCCTGAATGATCTTTTCCTCACGGGTCTTACAAAGATGTCTCCCTCCAGGCAAGATGAAGAAATGAGCACTTAAGTTTTCAAGCATAAAACATAAACATTGGGCAGAACACTTCAGCTGTCGTGAACAGCAGAATCCCAGCATTTCAGTTCGGTTCTTCATGTTCTTTTAAATGTCTTCTTCAAATTACTCATTTCTAACACAGCGCTAACATTTGTGTGTGAAACTGTGAAGTCATAGTCTCTACGCACTTAATTTTCATTAACTTTATCTCAGCCTCTCCCTTTTTTGGAGGTGTTAGAAAACTAATTTTGAGGAGCTGAATAGCATGTGGAATTTATTATTAGAGAGTTGGGAGGAAGTCATGCTCTGAAAGAAGCTCTAAATGGGGTAGATTTAATCCACAGCTGTGTTAATTTGGAATCACAGAAACACAGGCAGTGAGAAGCAGAGGTCATTTTATCTTAGTTGATTTACCTCTTCCAAGGTAGGATTACCTATATCTCTAGTATGTCTGACAAGCATTTGTGCAAAATGCCTTTTAAATACTCTCAAGTAGTGAAGGATCCACAATTGTCCTGCACATCCTACTGCAGCATATCACTTTGCTGTTCTTAACTCTTAACACGCAGGAAAGATCTGTCTGACATGGATGTTTTATTTCAGCAGGATCGTTCTGTAGGCTGTTTTTGCAAAGTGGTTTGAGATGTTCACTTGGAAAATCATTTATAAGTGTACAGTATTAGCAACTTTGTAGTATGCTTGCATCATTAATTCATCATGACCTGCTTCTCTTAAGGGCTTTTATGAAGAAAGTGTGTTATATCCTTTATTGGCAATAATGTGAGAAAAATAGTCTGACTCATCATGAAAAAATGTTCCTAGCATCAAAAAGACCTCCTTCTGCAAAGTGAAAGAAAAGTTAAAAGAAAGGTTTATTGGTTGTTGTACAGGTCTGACTTGGAATTACAGTTCAAGTGCTATCACCATGAAGACAGACAAATGAACACAAACTGGCCAGCTTCAGTCCAGGTCAGCGTTAATGCAACCCCACTTACCATCGAGCGTGGTGACAACAAGACATCTCATAAACCTCTGCACCTAAAGCATGTCTGCCAGCCAGGAAGAAACACGATTCAAATTACAGTCACAGCATGTTGTTGTGTAAGTACATTGAGCTTGCGGCTGCAGCTGCTGATGCTGACTTTGCTTTTTAGTGCAGTTTGCAAATGTTGCCTTAGCTGAAAAAGCCTTCCTCTCATTTTTTTCCCATGGATTTTTCTGATAAGGTGCTTGTTTAATGGTGTTGACACAGGCAGAGTACTAATACTGAAATTTTTGCTGCAGAATTACTGCAGAATACAGTGTTGTCCTTCTGATATATTTGAAAGGACTTGAGGGCTAGGGAAGAATGGGATTTTGCTGTTATCCTTCTAGCTATTTAGTGTGTAACAAAGTGGCTGAAGGTTTTTAATATGGAAGCAGACTATTGTAGTGTGAACTGTTGTCCAGTACATATTTCATTTACTTACTGTATTAAACTGTGAATGGTTTGACATGATAACATCGAACCCATCATCATTGGTGGTAGTGATGATTTTTCATAAAGCCATTAAGATTAAAAACTTGTATCCCATGGTTCAGCCTAGATCATACAGCTTTCCTCTTTCTCCTTTTCTATGGTGTAGTTGCTCTTGGAAGCGAGTCCTATATTTTTAATGTGGATTGTTGCACACATTACAGTCTGAGCTTTTAACCATTCTGTTGTCACTGACAAAAAAGCAAGTTTCTACCTCTCCCAAGGTCACCGAGTGAGGCACTTTAACAAGAAGCTTTTCACCCATTTTGCTTTACTTCACATTGATGTTTCTCCACATAATACCATTTATATATTGGCTAAGAGCAGCATCCTGTGAATCCACAACAGGCTCTTAGGACTCTGCTGGGGAAGAAGATTCTGTGAGTTCCGATACATCAGTAGCAAATTGTGCAACCTCTGACAGAGTCTGAGGGGAGGTAGGGTTGGCTGTGTCAAAGAATCCAGAATCAGGTTTAAGAATAAGCCCTGATGTCAGCAATGAAATACATCAGCCCACTGTATTCTGAATATTAAAAAGAAAATGCAGAACTTTTTTTTTTTTTAAAGCCATTATATATGAGTGTGCACACTATGGGAGCAAAGAACAAAATACTGTGTAGTGCTCAAAATATCCCTAAGGGGATGTATGCACTCAGCAGAGCAGCACCAGCTTTCCTATTTATGCATTAGGTTCTTATGAAGCTATGCGTCCAAGGGAGCAGTGCAACTTTGTTCAGCAGTATATGTAGCATATGTGTTTGGTTCTCGTGGTAACAAAATTCATTCTCTTTCAGTCACACTTGTTCGTGTTGCAGTTAGTACACCGGCCATCAGTTCGCTCTGTGCTTCAAGGTCTACTAAAGAAGCGCCTCCTCCCAGCAGAACATTGTATCACTAAGAGTGAGTTTTGGTTTTGTGTGGGTGCTGACGTGCCAGAATCCTGCGTTCAATTGTGATGAGCTATTTCTACACCAGATTTGCTTGCTTATTGAAAACCTTAAGCTGCACTTGTCAAGAATTTCCAGAACACCAGCTGTGTAGATGGAATCCTTGGTATACCGAAATGTTGAGGGCTGTTTGGGTGGGGGTAACAAAGTTCCAAAAACACAAGCTTAATCCCTAATGACAGCTCTTCCATCCCAGGAGAATCTGTTTTTCACCCCGTATTTATTTCTCACTGACTCAAAAGCCTTGCATGGAAAGATTCTTTATTCATTTAGGGCTGCTTTAAGTGCTGGCGTGGCACTTTTTATAGTTCAAGATATAGCTGATACACGTGTATGTGATGGTTTGCTGTACAGGACAACGTTCTAAATGACGCAAAATACACCTACATGGATAAATTGTCCATTAAAGTGTCCTTTAAAGATTGAAGTGTTGGTCTGCCAGATTTTTACATTAGACTTTCAAGTGTATGTGTATTTTCTCACGCATATGCATACCTTCTTCCTAAACAGTAAAGAGGAACTTCAGTAGTGTAGCAGCGTCCTCTGGTAATGCGACACTAAACGGGGAAGATGGAGTAGAGCAAACTGCTATTAAAGTGTCTCTGAAGTGTCCAATCACATTCCGGCGGATTCAGCTCCCAGCAAGGGGTCATGATTGCAAGCATGTACAAGTGAGTAGATGCCAGTGACCTGGCAGTATTCCTTCGGCCACATGTTGTTACCTTTTGCTTGGTCATTGTAAGAGAGAGCTTAAGGAAATGGGATTTCTTTTTTTTCTATCAATATAAATAATTAAATATATATGTTTAACATAGAGGGAGAAGTAAGTTACTTGGTTTAGGTTTTAGTTCTAGTAGGGTGCTTTATGGCAGCTGCACTTTTGTCTGACTGATTCATTTAATACAGTATTTTCCCCTGATTTCCTCTTTTTTGTTGTTGTTATTTTCTTTGTTTCTTTCTGATACATAGTGCTTTGATCTCGAATCTTACTTGCAACTGAACTGCGAGAGAGGAACCTGGAGGTGTCCAGTATGCAAGTAAGTGCAACCATCCTACGTGAAATGCAGCTGTAGATGATTTGACCAAATTCAGATCATATTTAAGGTTATGAAGGAAAGATAATGTATTTGGAAGGGAGAAAATGGAAGCACCAGGAAAAAAAAAAATGTATATATATATATATATTACATTTACTTGAAGTCCCAAGAGAATTGTAGTAATATTGCATGAATTCAGGGAATGTCCTGGATTTTTTTTAGAAATTCTGAAACAGTTAACAGTGTATCTTCTCTCAAAATACATATTTTGCCAGCTCTCATCAGGCTATCATTGTATTGTGTAGAGTTCAAAGGAAGTTTAAATATTTGCAGTGATAAGACAGATATCTACATAAAACTAGTGAACTGGAAATTGGTCTTCCTGTAGATTATGAAGTATAAGCAATGAGGAGATAGCAACATGCCATATAAAAGGATAGGTAGCCTATTCTGGAGTTACTTTTGTATAATTTTCATGTTGTAATGCCCACATTACTGCACTTCAAATATGTAAATATTTAAAAACTCAGTATTCAGCTGAGCCTGATGGTGTAAGGATGCCAGATAACTATCTTAGGTACTGTGCTTTGAGTCACATAGGTTTGCAGCTAATAGCTGTGTTCAAGGAGAAGGGGAATTTTGGAGACTGCATCATTTTCCAGTACTTAGGTAGGCAATGAAGTTGGATCCTCTGAGGTCAGTGTCAAGTGTAAATTAAGGTGAGAGCAGAAAGCAGGAAGGATTCTACTTTGCAGTAAGGCTATTTTAAGAAGGTAAAGTATTTCCAAGAAGCTGTGAATACTAAAGTTTGGAGTAACTGCCTAAAGGAAAAGAGGGATACCTTGGCATACCTTCAACCTTACGTTTTGACCAGAGAGCTAGTATACTGCACAAGAAAGAGGCCAAAATGCTTTGAAGTGGTCACAGATGGCCCATCCTTACATTCAAGTGAGCAGAAAGACTCACAGAGTGTCTGCAAGCCTGTTCAGTGTCTGTAACCTATGGTCCACAGGGTTACGAGGGTTACAGCCTCAGCTGAGGAGCCAGTGCTCTTTAGCTCAAGCAGCTGTAGCTGTAGCAACTTGCAAGCATCTCTACAAGTCTCGAGTTGAATCCCTGTTGTGTCAGCTAATGTTAGCTACATACAGAAGTAGGGATTGTCCATTTTATCTGCATCTGAGTACATCACAGGCTTAAGAAGAGCTTTTTTCAAAGGCTGTCTGTGATTCATAGCTATCCTGTGGTGCAGATGCTTTCTCTGAACTACCTGAACCTTTTCAGTCTTCTAAGTTTGGCTAAAAATCAGGGTAGAATATATTAAAGATACTGGTTGCTTCTTTATTTATGTATGAGCAGATTCAAGTCAAAATGTTCATCCTGTTTCTCTAAGTATGAGCACCTGTATGTATGAGCATCTGCATTCAGATCCTAGTGCCTACATAACTAAATTTCTTATTTGGTTTTGTTCTGTCCCCATCTGTGCTGGTGTTAAGTAAAACAGCTATAATATGTAGTTATTTTGAAGACATATTACAGTTTAGCTCAAAAAAACAGCAAAGATGCAATTTGAAAAAAATGTAGTTCTAGGTGATGATCACAGGAGAGATTTGCTGTGTTTGAAAAGACTATAAATTTGAAATACAATTCAATAAAAACAACAGTTTAAAAGATGCAAAGAGTTTGTGGATACATAGAAATGCAGGTATCCTTGTCTCTTATATTTGGTGTAAAAATCTGTTATCCTGGTGATGCAGATGTAAAACTGAAACTGTTTGTCCCATGTTATTATTAATTATGTGTTAAAGATAGTAAGTTGGTGGATCCCAGCCTGCTGATTTCATCACTAACCTATCCTTCTTCATCCTTCTTTCCTACATGTGCAGAGATATTCTAATATGGAGTGATGGTTGTGTTTGTTTTTTTTTTCTTTCCTAGTAAAACCGCTCTGCTGGAGGGCTTGGAGGTTGACCAGTACATGTGGGGTATTCTGAATGCTATACAAAAGTAAGTGAACTTACTTATTTCTGATATCCAAGACTAAGAAATTAGGAGATGTGTTAATGAATGCTGAGACAGTCATGCCAAAGTAGATCTTGGTGATTCAACTTGAGTGTTCTATTTCATGGCTCCTTGGTGGAGCCAGCAATATCAGTGAGTATAGCTAATGATAGAGTGAGTCAGTTTCCTTCTACTTAATAGATCTTGTTTGGGTCTTCTCTTGGTGACGGCCTCATCTGTGAAGCAGAGGGAAGAGTGAGAATGGAGGATTAAATGTTTTCATGTATTTAGTAGTCCCTCTGATTCACATAGAGCAGACCACGGATATGCTTGGTTTTCATTGTGTGGATGAAAACAGATAAGTGCTCTCAGAGTTGTCTTTTCTAAAACTTGCTTGCAGCACACACTTGAGGAGTGAAAGATCGTGAGGTTGTATACACGAGAGCATTTCAGAACATTTATTACCATGCGGTTCCTTATGAAAATTTCAACAGAAATTATAAGAGGAAAAAAAAAAAAGAGCAATTAACATGATAGAATTCTCACATTATTTTACAGCTCAGAGTTTGAAGAAGTTACCATTGATCCAACTTGCAGTTGGAGGCCAGTCCCTATAAAGTCAGATATTCACATCAAAGATGATCCAGATGGTATTCCCTCAAAAAGATTTAAGACCATGAGTCCAAGCCAGATGATCATGCCAAATGTGATGGAGATGATTGCAGCTTTGGGTCCTGGGCCGTCACCATACCCATCCCTCCCACCTCCTCCAGGAGGCAACAACTCCACTGAATATGGTAACCAAGGTTAGTTTTACATCCTTGTGCACCCAAGTTGTCACTGTAGAAGTCATGGTTCAGTCATCTTTGTGATCCAGGTATGTCTTTGCATCTTCTCATGAAGGTTCATAAGGAAAGCGAAATGTATATGGCTGCTGTTCTGAAATTCTGCATTAAACTTTTCATTTAACATTCATCTGGTTAGAGGAAAACATGTTCTAGTAAGGAAATTGGTGATTGTTGAATTTGTTGCCAAGTGCTGCTCCCTGAATCAATTGTCACTGTTCCCTTTTGTATTCATGGCTTACCACAGTATGCATCTTTCCTTGTCTTTTCTGTCTGTTTTCCTTCTGTTCCCCTATTATTCAAGGGAAGGCTTCTGGTGCCACATTAGTTACAAAGTAGAGAACCTGACTCATTAATCCTGCCACTTGGTCCACCAAGTTTAACCTGTGGCCAGATGATTAACATTTCTTAGGCTGCCCAGAAAGTGGGTGATTTTTAAAGAACTTATAACTGCTTTGCAAACACCTTTGCATTAGAAAATCACTTCTGAGATCCTGTATCCAGTGTTGCCAGTTTGAGAAACATGGAACTAAATCCAAGCAGTGGAAATACTTTTTAAATGACTGGTATACCGTGAATAACTAAATTAGTGACAATGCTGAAAATATGAAACCAGAGACTGTTCCTTTTGCATGTAATATGATATGACTCAGTTCAGCTCTGAGAAAAGACCAACTGTTCACACCATCAGAATCCCCAAATTGATTACAAGGTGATATATGTGCTTTTTGCAGGCATCTGAAGAAAAATGTCGCTTGCGTGCAAAATATGGTTAATTTGCTCCAATGACTGCAAAACTGATGACAGATGATAAAACTTTTCAGGTTTTCAAACAGATGAATGATTACTATAACAAAGCCAAGAGCACTGAATCACAATTTTTTCTGTATTTAAGTAGGAGTGAAATGCAGTCAGAGCATGAGAATAGACCATCTTTCTTCATCATCTCTCTAGCTCTTTTACTCAGAAATGGACACAGCAGTCAAGTAAACTGGGTTGTAGGGTTTGTTTAGCAAACTGCCTAGACTGTTGTTTCCCTCCCTTCCCCTGTAGGTCCTGTAAATCCTTGGGTACGCTACCTCGTAGTTTCATTCTCCATCAGTATGTGCCGTGAAACTTAGTGTTTAGAATTAGGTAATGTTCTCTGATTAACAGCACTCTAGAACAAAAGCAGTAGTGTTATTACTACCATGGTTTATGTTTGTTTATTTGGTTATGTCAGTAAGTATACTGAAGTATGTGATTTGTAAATATAGCAAGTACTTGGTAATACAAGACCTTATTCCAGCTCCTTGCTATTAATTTTTCCTGAGAAGCAAGGCAAGAGCAGTTACATTCTGTGAGACTTATCCAGTTTGCAGATTAACAAAAAGAGAATTAGTAAAGCTCTGTGGTATTTACATGACAGATCAAAGTCCCGACTTCTCTGAGAAATACTCTCACATGGCTAATGACTTCTATTCCTGTGAGATTAAACTTCTGTTTATGAAGCTGTGCTGAAGAGCCAATGATGCAGCTACTTCAGTTTGTTGAACTCCCTTCTTGACTCGAACATTCAAAGCTGCTGTACTTCAGCTGGGAAACCTCAGGCTCTCTGTGCAAGCTGTAAAGCTATGCTATTATTTCAGAGTTCAGTATCATCCAGTTTGGTCACTTACACGAAATAGCTTCAAGGCTTTAGTTCAGTTTTTGTTCTTTGTAGCAAATAAACTGCCAGAGTCGGTATCTCAGGTGGAAGTGTTAACAGAGGTATCAGAACAGAAAAGGATATGGAGAGTAAATTCCCTGTACTCTGATACATGCTTACTTAAGAATTAAGGTGACACTCACAGGGCTGAGGTGGAAGTGATCAAAATGTTCTGGTAATGGCCATACAGTATTTGTCCTGAAGATCAGCAGGGGCCCCAGGCTTTTTTTTTTTTAATGGTAAATGTGTCAGAGTTAAATCCAGATCATTTAGTCTGAACTGATTTGGGATTTTGGTGCTTGGGAGAACATAATTTCTCTCCAAAGCTAGGTAGATTTCAAAAATTCCCTAATTTTTCATTACGAAAATGCATATCCACAGGCAGAAACTCAGAATGCAAGCAGGAAATTTGTAACTCTGAAAATGAGAATAGATATGTGTCCAGGAGGGGAAAATTGATGATGTATTTCCAGACAGTCAAGTGGATTTTATTAGGTTTCATGGGAAGGAGAAGAATTACCTCAAAAACCTCAGTTAGACAAGAAGGCCTCTTCTGCATTATCTTAATGGAAATTGCCTGTTTATACTGAAGAAGAAGAGGTGAAATAGATGCTGTGCGATGAACCGGTACTGTGGCAACTTCCTGATACCACTCTGTCAGTTAGCTTCATCAGAAACTGAAGCAATCCTACAATCCTACTGAGGGCATAGAACTGTAGATAAAAGTAATGCAGGTGTCCTGTATGTAATGTGTGCTTGGGCAGTGAGTCACAGTTTCACTGTGATACTTCGAGATGCAAATATTCCGTAGAGTTTAATATTCCTTTGACTTCTTGTCTTGCTTAAGCTGTGACTGAACAGTAGTTGTTCAAAGTGTCAGCAGTTTTCAATGAGTTGCAAAATGTACATGAACTACTACAATGAATCCTAACACTATTAGCAGTAGCCAGTATTTGAAAGTCAAATGCCATTTTTTCCTCCCTGTTCCTCCAGCTGCCTCTTGGAATGGGGAGTGCAACATTGCCACCACGTGCAGCATCTGTTTCCCCATGCCATGCAGGGAGGATGCGGCACTGCACAGCTTTTACAAGAGTATGAAAAGTTAGTGTCAGGAAAAAAAAATCGTACATATATCTGTTTCTCTTCTAGGCAACAGTTACCAAGGTCATGGTAACTTTGATTTTCCTCACGGGAATCCTGGTGGAACGTCCATGAATGACTTCATGCATGGGCCACAGCTGTCACATCCCCCAGACATGCCCAGCAGCATGGCAGCTCTCGACAAACCTCTCAGTCACCCCATGCAGGAATCTGTAAGTAATGGCGCTGCAGACGTAGATCGTTCTTTATGTGAGTAAGGAGCTCTGCTCAGGCTGATGGACTTTGCTTGTGATCTGCTATTACTTCTCTGGAGATTCCTAGCTTTGGCAGTTCTTGAAATAGAGTAGCCCTGAGAAATGTTGTCAGAAATGCCATTTTTAGATTTTAGCCTTTTCAAGTTTGTGGAGAGACATTCTTGAGATTTTCTGAATTGTCGTTTAAGCTTGTTTACCTGAAAGAGACAACCTGGCTCAGTGTGCTTGTGTTAGTCATTGTGCTTTGCTGTGACACCTAGAAAGACTAGTGGTCATTCCCTGGGCCAGCAGAGACTGTGAATATCCATCCTCAGCAGACAGCTTGTAAGGCATTCACTGACTTCAGAGTAGGGACAGTACCTTCCCTGGCTTTGTCCCTGAGGGCAAAATTTGCATCAAAGTATTCTGAGGGAGAATTTTACCCAAGTAGAATGAAAGGCACCTGTAAGCTGTTGGGAATAGGACAAGCCTGTAGATTTCAAGGAGAGATGCTGCCATTGGTCTGAGGGTATATCAATGTAAGAGATGTAAAAAAAAATGGAAGTTCCTCAGGTCTCAGTTGGAGAGACAGACCTGTGTTACACAAACAGCTTGCTCGATGCACTAAGTTTTATATACAGAACGTCATATATCCAGAAAATGTAGTACTGCTCCAACAAGGTGATAGAAAAGCTACAAGCAGCATTTAATTCTTAGGCATGGCTAGTCACCTATTTTAACTCTGTGTGGTGTGTGTGTGTGTATATCCTTTTATATTCATTTAAGTTACAGGGCAGGGGCTGTATAGCGCACTGCACAGGAAGGATGTTTAACTTGACAAGTCATCTGTGCCATGTCTTTAGTGAGTACTAGAAAGTACAATTTCAGAATGTAATGAGGAAATGTGGTAGCAGATGCTTAGCAAAAGCCTGCTCAGTCAATGTCTCCACTAGCTGGCAGTGGGTTTTCCAAGGAGGATGGTGAGAAATAGGAAGGCAGCGGAGAGAGAGTTCTTAGTATAGCTTGGAGCGATCCCAACTAAGAAGATGACTGTCTGCAAAGAATCCAGAAACTGTAATGACTTTACCACATAACAGGCAAATAAAGGACAGAACAAACACGCTGTAAATTTAATTTTACTTTGGCAAATTTCACATACCGAATTTAATGAGTAGTCTGAATTGTCTGCATCAGAACCAACTGTACAGCGTGAGAGTATATAGCAGTGAGGAGAATTGCTGCCAACCTGAACCACTCGCACACAGCTGCTGTCCTTTGAATCAAAGCCACAGGGAATTCTTCTGTGCCTCCCAGTACATGACACCTCCATCTCCACTCCATCAGTAACTGCTTTACCTTTGCTATAGTAGTTGCCCCGGTGAAGTTTCTGAAGTGGTTGAATATAAAAGTGAAGAATCTATGGCTTTCTGAACATTGGACTCCTTACAGATACTAGCAAAGTTAAAAGTTGCTCACGGCTATACGTATTGCAGAATTATAAGAGGGTATTTGGGCAAATGTTAATAGATTTTTGGTTCTGTGGGCCAGTCTGTAGCAGAACTAATACTTGCTTTTGATAGCTGGCAATTAAAGTAAACTTTTGCCTCACTTCTCCCTCGTCTATCGTGATATGCAAAGTATGCTGTTTGGGAAAGAGAAGTGGCAGGCTCCACCTAGTTTATGTCAGTGGGTAATTTTCCCTAATAAGGATCAGTTTTCAGGTCCAGTAGCACAAGGGAATTAGACTGACCTTGCAAATTGGCCACACACATCTTTAGACCGCATTTGTGGACAGTTAGTACTCCTGCTCAGCTTTTTCAGTATTACAAAGTCTCTGCTTTCCTTTTTCTATTTTTTCCTTCTTGCTCTCTTCTGTCTAAAAAATGAACTGTCTGTTGGTTGCAGACTCAAGGAAAGTCACTTCAAAATTTCTGCTTTTAGAGAAACACATGCCATTAACGTATTTCTGAACTGCGTAACTGAATGTCTTCAGACTGACATCTCTGTATGAAAGTAACTATAAAGCACATTACATAATTGAACTAAAGTTTCACGATGGTGTCTGTACTCTTGTCTGGCTTTCTGTTTTTCTTTTTACACATATAAGGTGTAGTTTGTTTTCATTTACTATTCACTTTGACTGTTTCATGTCTATAAGGCGAGTCAGATGTCTGGTCCTTTTAGAACAGAGGCCTGTTTCTAACTGAAATCAACTAGAGCTAAATGCTGCCGAAAAAGTTCCTAATTTTCCCCTTGTGAAGATTTCTGTGGTGGCCTGCTTTCATATAATAGCAGAGAGAGTTGATCACTCCAGACACACTCTGTAGGTCACTCCAGAAAATGCAGATGTGTTTCTCCAGTGTAGGTAGGGCTCG
The DNA here is from genome assembly GCA_011075105.1 of Heteronetta atricapilla. NCBI lineage: Eukaryota > Metazoa > Chordata > Aves > Anseriformes > Anatidae > Heteronetta > Heteronetta atricapilla. Next base: position 11,984,122 of record CM021736.1, on the reverse strand, counting down.
GTAACAAAGGGCTGGATTGTCAGAACCATCTTCTGTCAACACTAGCAGTCCACTCTTGTGGAAAGAAGAATTCAAGATCTGAAACGTGGCTAGAAGTAATACCCAGCGTAAAATGGTTTGCGAACTATAGAACAAATGTTTGCGCTATGTTAGTGCAAGATAACTGTCAGAATTGCATTTTTTATGTACTCAGAAATTGTGAGCAAGTTTTAAACAAGAATTCAGAGTTAATTCTAGCTTGTTGTTTACTGAAGACAGTGTAAGATGTGGTACATGACTGAGCAATGGATGATCAGGCCCTAGCTTCATATAAACATTAAGATGTTAGGGAACAAAGTCATCCCTCTTCCTTTTGTTTTCACTTTTCCTCTCTCACACACCAACAGAAGTTACTACAGCCATGAAGTGATCTGGATCACGTTACAGATGTGATTGAAAACTAATTCAGGGGAAAAACAAAGAAATTGACTTGGATACATGATAGTTCCCCAGTTTAATTCACTGTGTATCTGCAAGGATGCATCTGATGACAAAGGAAAAACGTGTGGGAAAAGTGGCAGAGAAGAGCAGCAGGGCAGGATGGCATCTTTCAGTGGTTTTGCCACATAGCTCAGCATAAAGAGTTAGTAAAACTGTGACCTCTGGAGTGGGGAGATGTATAAACAATTGACTAACCTGCTGATCTTTTTTCACTATCAATTTTCTCCCAAGATGAACGGAATATTGTTCTTCAGCCTGCGAGTCCTGTTGTTCTACATCTCAGAGCTCCTAGAGGTCACTCTTAGCCTCATAAAGAGTTGTGTTGCTTTGTGCTATTAAACAGAAGATGTAGTTGTGTGTGCTATAAACTTTCCTTTTACAGCCTGTAAATGTTTCAAGAGTGCCACAGTTTACACTCCAAAAAAATGACTCTGGAATTTCCTTGCCATGTAGGCAAAGTGAACTTTGTTAGACTCAGCTTTCATAAGGTAGGTTAGTGCTTTTAAAATAAAACAAGAGGAGTCGTAGACACAAGCTGGAGATCTCCAGGTTGTATCGTTTAGAGTGGTTTTGTACCAGTGCAAACTTACCATTAGTTAGCTGAATACAAATGGGAAAATGCTGAAGTTCTGAGCATTTTGCTTTCTCCCAGGTAGGCTGGTGGGCCTGGATGAATAGAATGCTGTCAGATGGACTTTGAACCTGCAGCGCCTGCTTAAAAGTGATACCCCTCGGTCTTAAAATGAACAATTACTCCTTATCCAACAGTTATCTCAGGGCCCAAGAATACTGCCTTATCAACTAAATACTTACGTAATGTTTACATATGTAAATGTAATTTATAGAATGTCTAACCTGTTTATGTTTTGCAATATGTCTGAAAACATATGAATGCCTCTTGATTTAAGTAATTATTGTTGTTAACATATCAGTATGACTCTTGCCTTGTGCATTTGGGGATACTTTTTTAAGACTTTTCAAGGTGATCCTATTTTGCTTTGTTTTCTGGAAACTGCTTTCCCACTGAAGCAACACTGTCTTAAATTGCTTTTTATTTTTTGTTATTAAGCTTTCTTAATTTGCACACTTTCTGTTGCACGTGTCCTCAATGAACGAAGAAGGAAACAGTACCATTTGGACAGACATCTGCTTTCACTCGGACATTTGCAAAGTTTTTAGGCTGCAGATTTATTTACGTTAAGCTGTGGTCTGTGGGCAGATTTTGTACAAGTTTACCCATAAGGTAACAATGATGATGTTACAGAACACCTTCCAAGTAGTCCGACTGTGACACTAATGGAGAGAAGAGTGTGCATCATTACTTGATAAGTTATTTTAAGCTCTCACATGGGGAAGAGCCCCCAAAACATTACATGTAGAATCCTGCTCGTTTCCATTAACTTGCCTACCAAACTATTGGAAAGGATCTCCATGTAGCCGAGTATGAGTGTCCCAATGTATCAATGTTCAGATGTCAGTTTTCATGAGAGTGGAGAAATGTTTTTTTTTTAAAAAATGCTTGTTTCTGTGATCTTCTAAGTTTGGTGGGAACATCTTTATTAAGTTTTGTAATAACCTCCCTTTCGCTTTCCAAAACTGAAGATTAAGGTTAAAATAACCTTGCAGTTTACTGTGATATGAAAGGGTCAATGCTGACATAGCATTTTGCTAGTTTCTGTTGGCTTGGCTGGATGAATTTCATGCTGTTGTTGTATGTATCTGTTCTTTTGTTTCAGCTCCACTTTGTGGCAATATGTAGCATTTCTCAAAAAATGTTTACATTTTTTGCTTCTCCATATACCCAATTAACATGAGACAACCAATTCTGAGGCATTCATACACTTGTTTCTCATGGCACCATGGTCAAGTCCCAAAGAGTCCACTAGCATTAAAGGTGACATGCAGCAGAAGGAAAAATTGGGCTTGTGCATTTTTGTTGCTTCTCTGTAATGTGAGAAAGATTTTCTTCCACCATCCTTCCATAGTAGGGTTTGGAAGATGCATATGGTTTGGTAGTATGTTCCCAACAGCAAACATAAAAAATACTAAGGTTTCGCTAGAAAACTTAGCCATGGCATGAATATAAAGTAAAAATGTATTACATAATATGGTCTGTGCTCAGTTTAAGCTAATGCCCAGTACTTTGCAGTCAGGCATGATGTCAGCAGGTACGCAGCCACCTCCAGCAGCTCTGCTGGTGGTTGGAGAGCTTTGCGCACTGAGCCCACGTGTTCTTTTCAGCCATCAGAATTCATGACTAACAGCTAAGAAAATCGGCAGCCCTTATAAGGGGTGCTGCATTCTGAAAAGGAGGAAAAAAAAGAGAGAGGAGGAGGAGGGAAGGACTGGCATTTGCCAGATGTTTATAACAAGCTGAAACAAGAATAGGCAGCAGTGTCAGGCAAGCTACCCAGTAATGAATCCAAGCAGAAATTATGCATTTTCTCAGTTAGTCAGTTTACTAGCATGGGGATCGTTATTCAACAAATTCTCCATCCACTCAAGGATTTTTTTTAAGGGAAACACATCTGCCTTGCTCACGCTGAGCAGTGCCCATGAGCCTCTTCCCCTCCTCCTTGGGGTTTGTTATTTTGCACGGTCAAGTCTAGTTTCCCACATCACAACGAAGCAAATGCAACAGCACAAACCCAACATGTTTTTTTCCCCTTTGCAGATAACCCTCAAAAAGCTGAAACGTTTCCTCCGGCATTGGGATATGGAGCTTTCTTTTCCGATTCCGCTTTTATTTTTTTGTCTTTTTAATTCATTTACGTTATTTCCTTTTAACATGCGGTTACAGAGTCAGGCACCGCGAGCACTGTACCTTGTGGCCTCACTTTCTTTTCCTGCTTTTTTCCTCCTCCGCAGATCCCTCATCCCGGCAGCACTGATCAGTCCCATACTTCCATGCAGCAAGGTTTGCACGTCCCTCACCCCAGCAGCCAGTCAGGGCAGCCATTACATCACAGCGGGCCTCCCAGCCAGCAGTCCCGGCAGCCGCCCCCGGCCGCTTCTGGCAACCATCCACACAGTGACCTGACCTTTAATCCCTCCTCAGCCTTAGAGGGTCAGGCTGGTGGACAGGGAGCACCTGACATGCCGGAGCCCTCGCTGGATGTAAGTCTGTGTCATACTATCATCTGCCTGCCATAGCGTGTGCTTGACATGGCGGCGGGAGGGCGGGGGGGCGCGGGGACGGGGAGCCGCTTCCACAGCACATGCCATCGTCTCATGCTTGGGTACATGGGTGTAGTCGCTGCAGCTGAGGTGACAGGGCGCTCCTGGCTTGCTGTGGAAACTTCTCTGTTGTAAGTAGCTGCATGACGTGCCAGCCATATCCTCTTTCTAGCGTGAAGGCAGGCGTTCCTTGAGGCGGCAGGTCGGGCGCCTGCTCGGAGAGATCTCCCCGTCCTCCTCGTCGCTGGACGGGGACTCCCGCGTGTGTGAGCCCGGACCCTGCAGCTGCCACCATGCCCGGATAAGAGGAAGGAGGCGGCCGCACACGGTCCGGGCTGGGGCTGCGCGGCGCCCAGCGAGCCACACACCGGCCCCAGGGCACGTGGCTGTGGGGGTCCTCACCGGGCCCACCACACTGCTCCCTCAGCTCGCTGCAGCCGCGCCAGGCCCTGCTGCTGCCGCTCAGCAGCAAACATCCCTCCTCCCGATGTGCCAGGCTGGCGTTGCAAATGGGAAAGTAAACGATGAGGATGTCTTCTGCCTCTGTAGCCAGGGTTGAGGGCAGCTCGTGACTAAACAGAGATAAGCCTACTGTTCAGGCCAAAAGTGATGTGTCCTACCATCTGCTTGCTAGTGCTGGAAATAAGTTATCTGAGGCATCCTTCTGGTTAACCACCTACCTACCTCACAAAATCTGAATTTCTTAGCTAGGGTTAGATTTTCATTTGAGTCATGCGTTCCCGTACTTGTATCTTCTGTCTGGTCCAAAGTCTGCCGCACAATGTAATTTTCTGAGAGAAGTGTTCACCTCTGTGCCTCAGATGGATATTTGTATTACTGTTGCTGTGTACGTGCATGTTCCCTGTCACACGACAGCACTGTGCCGTCAGGCAGCCTCGCAGAGGGGTGAGAGGGAGGAAGGGATGCTCCAGTCACTGCAAAAGCTCTCTGTGGAGCAGCATCTGCCTGCTGGAGGGAGACTGCTGCTCTGTCACACAGCACGGTGACGGCCACATGCATCCCTTGGGAGCTAGCTACAGGTCAAGTGGCAGCCGGAGTTCTCTGCCCGTAAGGACCATAGGAGTAACGTTAATAATAGGTGAAATGATGTCATTTTTTCTTCAGGTATCTAAGTAACAAAGTATGCTGTTACGGGTCAGGCACGTACTCCTGGGTGAAAAGCAAAGTAGGAAAGCCTGTACGTTTATGGTAGTAGTGTGGGTATCACTGATGGAGGCAGGCTGGACTCAACGGGAGAATGCAGTGGTCTTAGCTGAACGAGGAGGCAAGTGCCGTACAGTGTGGGGAATGCAGGTCTTTGAAATCTGTGAGCTCCATCACCATCAGATGAATTACTTCAGGGGGTTTAACTTCCGGTGGCTGTGTTGTGGAACCAGGCTGAGCGAGGCACCATGTGGCGTTATCTGTGAGCTGAAACCAAGCTGGGGAACGCACCATAGGCAGCTGAGTCTGCTGCCTGCTGACACGGTTGTGATGGTTCACTGGTGCTTCAGTGTCATGCAGCGTGGGGTTTGACCTGGGTAGACGGACACACCTGACATAATAACAATGACTCACACCACACAGCAGAGGCCCGAGGCTCACAGCCCTCGTTAGACCCCTGAAGCATTTGCTTCAGGAGCACTGGGTGCACCCCTCGACATTCAGCCAAGCCCAGCACACCCCCTGGTCTCTGCCCCACCCGTCTCTCCCTTCTGCTCCCGCTCAGTGCCCCGCAGCTCCGGCTGCGCCCTTGGCTTGTCACAGCGGCTGCGTGCCAGGCGCCGAGCTGCAGGGCCAGCGCTGGCTCCAGGTGGGCCCTGCCTTTCACAGGCCTGCACGAGGGGATCTGGGAACACACCGGCATGCTCAGATACCCTTCCTCTTCAGAATTTCCACCCCTTGGCCCTTTCCAGCCCCCTATGCAGTGTTAAATTATGCCTTTATTAAAAAAAAAAAAAAAAAGTCTGATTCTGGTTTTTGGGAGACCTAGAAACATTTTAATCCCAAATTTTTTGCCATTGCTTCAACGTATGAAATACACCCTCAGAACTAAAGACTTCATCTTTAAAGATACTGAGCATATTGTTTCTAACGTTCACTTCTAAAAAGAAAGTAAAAATCCCCTGTATACAAGAATGAGTCTCGGAGACGTTAAGTTAGATTTTTAACAATTGAGTTGAAGAATCTTTGGGATAAATTCAGCCTTTTTTTCCTAAACATTCGGAGAGGCTGACATTTTCTTTTGGTCTTCCATACTAGATATTCAGAAAAACGATGATAGCGGGTGAAATACATTTTGCCTTATCATTAGTGCTATAACAACAGCAGTTTAGCTATGAATAAAAGGAGGAGGTGTTTTAAGAAAACATTCCTCTGGGACATTTTGTTTATGTAAACTTGGCATCTTTTTTTTCTAAAACACTTAGGAAGTAATAAACTTCCTTCTGCATTTCATGTATAGCTTATTTTAAAATTATGTTCATCCATTTAACGTTAGAAGACAAAGCTGCATTTTCAGAGGAGTAATAGAAGCAAATAAATATAATATTTGCATGCTAAATGTGATGCAGTCAAGCTTTTATAGTATTTGACAACGTAAAACAACTTAAGATGAATTTCTCATACCTACCGTTATTGTTAAAGCAGTCCATGTTTTTCTGTCTTGGCCTCAACGCAACGCTGAATATAAAGGGAGCTTATTACAAACTCTTCCCTGTCATTTTTTAAATCAGACACTTCTACTTTTCACCAAGCCCTGGTGAGATGCAGAATAAACCAGAAAACATTGCCTTTTACAAAATCTGGTAGTTAAAGTGTGCTCGTTACCTGTCAGATCAAAAAGAATCTGAGTGGTGCTGGGAAAAATGATTTTTTCTATTTGAAACACAGTATTTGTAAAAATGTAAGTAAAAGAATCACAACTATTTTGATACTTCAAAATACTGTGGAGATCAGTGCATCTTCTGTTGGGTGGGGTGCCATGCCCCTGACCATTTAAAATGTCTCAAATTGCATGTAATGGTTTAGCTGAGTAAGCACCTCAAGCCCCCATCAATACCATGGAAATAGGACTCACCTGCCTGCCTTGTCACTCCTCTCCCTGTATTCTTCCTCAGGGTTTTTGCCGGTTTGTTTTTTGGGGGGTTGTTTATTTTTGTTTCTTTTGAGGGGTGCTTTTTTGTGCGATTTTGGTTTTTTTTGGGGGGGGAGGTGATTTTTTATTTTTTGTATTGGTTTTAGTTTGGTTCTTTTGTGGTGGGTTTTTCGTTTGTTTTTTTTCTGGGTTAGTTTTAGCCCTTGATGAGTTCTGGATCCCTCTGACTGCCCCAGAAGAGACGTCAGTGTGCAGAGGCATCACGGGGTGACTCAGTGTGAGGAAGGGACAGGGCTGCCTCTTTCTGTAAGGATGCAGGCATAAAGCAATCACCCTGCTACTGCGTGAGTCAGATCTGACTGGTGGTGTTGATCTGCTTTAAAGCTTAAATCTCTTTTCCTGGTTCAGCCTTTCATATGAAGCTAAGATACATAACCAGCATTTATCAAGAAGTTTTTTCAGCATTGCTAGGCAGGAAATAAACTTTGTTTAATGATGAGCTTTGTGATGGGGAAGTTAATTGAGAAACCCTCATTGAGACGATAATGTAATTCATAAGTAAAAATCGACTAATACAGACTTCCACAAACCAGTGGATACTACGCCATCTTAGGGTGTTAGGCAGGGATACTGCCTTCAGACTTATGTGGATATATTAATATGAAAGCCTGTTTCCAGGAATGTGTGGTGTTTAATCCCTTTTTACACAAATGTATTTCTGTTATCTGTAATTTTCCTTTTATCTTTATATTTTATAGCTGCTTCCAGAACTCACAAATCCAGATGAGCTGCTTTCGTACCTGGATCCTCCTGACTTGCCAAGCAATAGCAATGATGACCTTCTGTCTCTCTTTGAGAACAACTGAAACTCTGTGTATTCCCCCATCCCTTTCACTTGTTCACACGTGTGTGGCTGCACAGCAAGGAATCTTAACACTCCTTTTCCACAAAAGAAGAAAAAACTCACAAGTTGATCCAATGGTGCACTCCCTGCTTTCTTCATCTTAGAACTGCTTTTGTCAGCTTCAAAAACTGCGAAAGTGACGGGAGAAAAACTAGACAAAAATGCAGTAATCTCAGAGTCTGCCGTGCTACACGCCGCAACGAAGCATAGACAGTTGTGCAGCTATTGGAAACCCCGTTTGTTGTTCATCCTATAGAGAGAGAGTTCTGTGATAAACATAGTGTGAAGTATCTTGGCAAAAACCAATCTTGGCAAGGGAAGAAAAGGCAACAAAATGGAACTGTCTTTAATTGACCTGTCTCAGAGTGTCCTTCCAACGCATGTTCTTCCATTTTTTTGAAACTGTATCTCCCTCCACCCCACTTCCCCTCTGTCCCCCTCCAACCACAGGTTTGTGTTGGAGTAATTGTCCTGGCTACACACAAAAAGCAGAACACAAACACATTACAAAGCTCCAAAAAGCACAAATCACACAGTAAAGTGGCAAAGATAGGGGAGACATACAAGCCCGTCAGGGGGAGACAGCAGTTTAGTAAATAAGTCTTCAGTAACAGTCCTGAGCATCTCCCGGCTGCAGCCGCGTGTGTTTGGACTTACAAAAGTGCGGGAATCTTAAACGCCTCTTTGCAAAGGATTCCTCTGTTCAAACACACGGATTGGAAACAGGAAAAATAAAAAATGTTTTAAATGTTTAGGGTTTTTTTTGTGGTTTTGGTTTCAAATCAGTACCGTTTGTGGCTGCACTAACACCCAGCTGTTGAGATTGTTGTAACAGGTCTTTTTGCCATGTATTCCATACAGGATGGAGAAGAGAGGGAGGGGGAATGCAAACCCAAATACTCTTGATTATTACCTACCGCCTTCGGCTTCCTGAGTGTTTGTGTCACTGCTTGTATTGCACAATACAGAGTAAGACAAGCTGGGCTGAAGGCAGATAGGAAGTCATTGCAGGACGGGGGAAGAGTAACATCACTATCTGCATAATTATTTTTAATAATCAGCTTGAAAAGGGGCATTGAAATTGGACAGACATTTTACAGCTTCCTTTTTGTTTTGCTTTGTGTTCTGTTTTCATGACTGTTACAAATAATTCAGCCTTTTCTCCTATTTCAGTCTCCTTCTTTTTGTTTTGTTTTTTTTTCTTTTTTCTTTTTTATTTAACTTTAGCTGCCAGAAAGAGATTGTTCTCACGAAGGAATGGGCATTGGGAGAAAAAGTAACTTGGTAGAATGCTGCTGCCCTCAAGAGACCCTGATGCCACAATCACTGTCTTGCCCCTGTGATCCGTGCTTCTCGTGTGGTTGCTTCTCCTGCATGAGCTTCCTATTGCTTCTGTGCCCATTTCTGTGCTCTTTGTCTCTCTCTCTTTCTCTCTCTCTTATAAATTATGTACAGTAGCTGTGTAAGAAGTGCATGTGTGCCAACTTTGCCCTTGTGGTGCAACATTTCAGCTTTTGCCCACTGTACAGTTATTGTTTTAGTTTCTTTTTGTTACTAACGCAAACTTGGCCCTACTCCTGTCCTCATCCCAAACGCAGTCCGATAACCTTTATTTGCTCGCCACAACGCGTTTTAAACTTAAGTGCCAGACAAAATTTTGTTTGTTCCTGTCTGACTAGATAGTTTCCTAGCCCTTTGTGTTTAGTTTGCAATGCTGTAAATGGCATGCTATGTGCTTACAACTCTGGATTTGCTTTTCTCACCAAAGTCATATTTGTAAATTCTTTGCGGTTTTTGTTTTATTTTGCTCTTTGTTAACATTTCCCACTACTGCTGTACATGCGTCGTGATATATATATGCTAGTCAGCAGCACCTTGCTGTAGATATTAAAGGAAATGGCGGTTTAGTTCTTTTATTTTCCAGTAGGAGTATTGAATCTGTCAAACATATTATGTAGAGATGGTCCCACACTTATATTTTTCCTGTTTCAAGTTTTTTTAAGAAAGGCGCTGTTCATTATGCAAAATCAATTATTTTAAGAATTGCTATTGTAAATACCTTTGTGAATATTTTAGTATTGTCTTTGATAATATTCAACATTTTCATGATCTGGTTATACTTTTGCTGGTGTTTTTAAATACCTTGTCTGAAGAAAAATATGGGTCCTTTTTTAAAAAAGAAAATTGAGGGTTCTTTAACAGAATAAGGGAGGTTTGTTGTTGTTTTGTTTTGTTTTGTTTTTTTTTCCCTGTTTTCTTTTGATAAATTAGCCCAAATTTCATATCCATTTATGTGATGAATGAATCGATATGTCAGGCAGTACCTGGACAATCAGGGCCCAGCTCTGTCATGGAAACGTAGTAAAAAGTGATTGCCTAGGGCAAACACCCCAAAACACCACCTAACTGACCGATGTTCACCGACTGTGTGGGTACTTGTGGGCTGGCAATGGCAGAGGATTTGTTCCTTTGCCCAAGTGAGCAGAACACCTAGGACCAGCTGTCTGAACAGGTAAAGATGTACTAAGGCAAGCAGCAAGCGTGTAAGGTACCTTATTTATATCACTATGCTGGTGTTTCAGCCTTGGCAGCTGGGCACTGTAACACATAGGGATGTTGATGGGTGGGGAGGGAAACAGTATAGTATATTTTATTCTGCTTAGAAGTGTCTTTTTTCTTATGTAGGCTTGACAACCTGTAGAGGATCTCTGCAGAATATTAAAGATACCTTGGTATAATACATGGTAATATGGTTGTGGTGTGGTGCTGCTATCACACAACTAACTGCTAGGAAAGACCGCTCTTCAGTTACAGATGTGTTTTGTAGCCGTGTTACTGTAGTAGTTCTCCCCTGTATTTTTGCTGCATTGTTTATATAGGTATTGAAGTCGTTTGCAGGGGTGGCTAATGATAAACTGACATTATGCCCTTAGAGTTTTTCTTCCTTCCTTTCTTTTGTTTTGTTTTGTTTGTTGGCGTTCTTTTTTTTTTCAGGGGGAGGGGAGAGTTTCTTAAGCCATAGGTTTTGGAATAAAGAAGATTTCTCACTAGTTGGAATGGGTTGCTCAGATTTTTGTAATTGATTCTATTTAATGTTCCACCTTCCATTGTTTCCTGAGCAGCTGTGTTAGTCACCTGAAATTATTTTTCTCTTAAACACAACATTAGTATTTTAAACCAGGTATGTTAAGGATTGACCTTTTGCTAACTGGTAGTATTTAAAATGTATCATTTGAAAGTACCTGTTGGAAAGAGTAAAGGGAAAAAACTCCATAGATACTAGCAATATGTTTGGAGCAGTGTTTGCATCTGCTTTGTACAGTAACAGAGCATTCATGTGGATGATTGACATTTTCAAGCTTAGAGAAACTTTTGGTTTCCGAGCAGAACTTAAGAGATAAAACATGATTTTTACCCATCACCCAAACGTCGGACATGTGAGACAGTTTTACAAATATGTCAGCTATAATCAGGTACTGTATAGTGGATTCAGTATGAAAAAGCTTCTAAATGAAAATTTAGTTATTTTTTTATCTGTTCACTGCCATATTAAAGTTTAGAGAAAAAACTAGCAAATAGGGTAATCACAGTCATTTCTTTTAAAGCTTAATTATTATATGAAATTCCAGTAGTATTTTTATTCTTCTTCTTTTGTTCGTTTACTTTTTAATTGTTTCCCTATGGAAGTTCATCTGGGAAAGAACCCACAGAGATCTACAGTTCTGCTGCCAAGACATAATTATAGGACTGACAGATACACGCCAATGTCTGCAGTGGAGACTCAAGGGACATCTGTACATATGTAAATGACAAATAGAGACATGTTAACAGAAATGCATTCATTTTCCTTGGAATGTGCATTGTTTTTATTTCGCAGGAAAAAAAAAGCTTGAAGCTCCATCTTATGTGGAAAATGAATCCTGTTTGTTAGCGTTTGTGGAGTCTCAGCATTTGTTTCACCTTCACTTCTGTAATATACTCTGATCCTTCGTTTTGTTTTGTTTTATCTACATGTAATATTTAGCTTACGTGTACTAGTCTATCACCTGTGTATTTTTAGGGTGCTACAGAAATAATGAAGAAAAATACGGGGATTAAAAAAAAAAAAATGTAACCAAATTCATACTTTGTACAATTTTTGATATCACGATCAGAGGAGAATTAAAAAAAAAAAAGTACAATCTGAAGTAACATGCAAAAACGGCCATTGTCTTTGTTTGTACATTGTATGTACAGTACAATGCAATCATTTCATACTTTAAGCTGGTCAGAAAAAATAATTGTGATTTTTAGTCTTGCAAAACTGTATGTAGTTAGATGATGTGACAACCTAATATTTATCTAATAAATATGTATTCAGATGAAACCTGTATATTAGGTGTTCATGTGGTTATTTTGTATTTAAAGATCAAATTATTTGACTATTGCTAGACATTTATATACTCTGTTGTAACACTGAGGTATTCTCATTTGCTCATGTTAATTTTTTTTCCTAAATAAATTTGCAAAATTAAGGTCTGGCTAATTGGAAGCTGCTTTGTAAATTTTCAGTTTCTTTTTGAAACGCCCCCTTCCCCTTCTGCCTCCCTGGTTCGTGTGTTGCTTGGGAAGTTATTTGTGCAGGACGCCACTTTTCAGGGAGCAGGACTTGCTGCAGGAAGGGAAGAAGGTATGAACCAAGGTGGAAGAGACACAGACTGAGAGATTATAAGTGCAGGTTTACTGATAGGCACAGGGTCACAGAGGAAAAAAGACCGGGACATGAAATCAGATCGGTGACTGCATACCACCTAAACATGTAACAATTGCATTGAAGTGAAATCTTTGCGTGATATGAATAGCACAAAAACAGTGCTCGTCTCTTGTGTTGACGTGTTCTGAAATACAGGACAATTTAATCCTTGTGGAGAGAAGATGTTAGTGAAGAGATTAACCATGCAACACGGTAAATTTACCTTTCTCTTTGTTTAAAATTCTCATGAGTTTGATTATTTTTCTTTTCACTGTGAGTCTCTTGTCATTGAAGTGAAATTAGTGGCTTTGGAAGATGACTAAAATATTTTATTTTAATGTATCCGCATTTTAAAGCTGAAGGACCTGGTTTCAAATTGCAGCCTTTCAGTTACGAAGTCTGTTTAACTTCTCAGCGCATTGAACAGTGAGCAGACTGAACGGTGGCTCGAGGAGCATGCACAGGGCACGGTCAGCAGTGGTGACACTGGCAGCTCCTTTCCTGGCAGAGTTCCACGCCCGTAATTAGCTGCAGTCACATGCTAGGCACTTGGCATCCAGGGACTCGTTTTTATGGAGAATTATGGAGCATCTCTGTATTTGTATATTGCATTTGTGGAAGTGTTTATTTTAAACCCACCTTTCAAATGCATTCAAGGATATAGGAACAACCTAGCCATTTCGTAATAGGCATATAATTCAGGTGTAGCAATTACCCCACAGGGACAGAAGTCCCTATTGTTGATTGAGAATACACATAAGTAGCTTTGGATAGATATATAAAACTAGATCACGTGTTCATTTCTCAGTGTTGGGAAAATTGGTTTCTGCCTCAGCTTCTGCTTTCTTTGCTGGCACTACCAATTAAAAATGGTAATTTGGCATAAAGTAATAAAACTGAGTTCCAATGCACTCAGTAATGAAACAGAAAAAAGTATATAGTTATCCTTCTCAGCCGATAATTAATGAGTATTTTGTTTTTGGTGTTTTGTTTTCCTGGAAGCTGCCAAGAAGTGTCAGTGAGACAGTGTGCAAACCTGCTTCGGCACTGTGAAGACAGGGTCAAGTATGAAGATACAAACATTTCTGTGTGAAGAGCTCGAGCAAAGTCCTTAAGTGCTGTCTGTTTTTCAAGCTTACTTGGAAGTCGAAGAATGCTCTGACGGTCCTCCAAGTGGAGTTTCTCCCAGATGCCAGCCTGTGGACTCCGGGATAGGTATGACGTGTACATCCAGTTCATGCTGATGTCTCCTGTTCCACCCTGTGGCAGGGTGTCCATACATTTGCTCTCCTGTGGTTCCAGGCAGCCGCACAGCACACCTATCTGTGGTTTCTGTGCTTATCGAGCTGCATCATTGCTGAACAGCTTCAGAACCCTTAAGGCCAAACATTTTTTCTCTACTCTTCCTAATCAATGTGAATCTCTGAATACTTACTAATTCGTTTGTGCGCATTGTATTACTTTACCGTGCACTTCCTCATAACTTTGATAGGAGCAAGATACAAACCATTAGAAACATGGAAGTGAAGCAATGAGGTTGTTTTCTCTTTGGACAGTGGGGTGGGATTCCTGTGTGAATAGAGCTGCTTTTGTTCCTTTAAAGAAGTAAGCCAAACAGCATAGAAAAAGTTGTACATGTCTCGCTTAATATATGCTATATATAATATTCTCACTTGGTGTCTTTTTCTCTGACCTCTTAAAACTCATTAACATTTGACATTTGCATGTCTTGTCTTTTATTTGTCTGTATTTTTATCTAGAACCTACTTCCTTCTTATCTGCTTAAATTTCCTGTCTGTCCAAATCCCCTTGTACTGTGAATTTCCAGTCATGAATGGTTACCTTTGTTCTTCCTGTTTGAGTAATTACCGGAGTGTCACCATGTTACAGTTTTCCATTGTCTCTATCACTGAAACCCTACCGATTCCATGTAGGATATTACTGCTGATGTCTGTCATCGTGTCAGTGCCCTGTTCACGTTTGTTCTCCCTCAGAGAAACAAAGGACAGCCGTCTGCATTTTCTGCTGAGGCATCTCATCTCCAGCAGTGTACAGAATTTTCCAGGCGAGCTTAAAACTAGTCTAGAAGGAACCTCATCAATTACGCAATTTCATTTAAAAAGCAAGCAGATAGCAATTATGGCATGACTCCTACAGGGCGTTAGCAAACAGCTTGGTATGGAGCAACTTACTGGTTTACTGGCTACGTAGCTCGTCTGCATTTCCAGGAACGTCTCACCTAAATCTTGACAATTGGTTTTCTGCTATTTAAGTCCATCTTTCTGTTAAAAATATTCCTTTTTCTAAATGTCTGGAATAGAAGAGATTAAGCCCTTTTCCCTCCACATTGAGTATGTGAATATGTCTGCTTGGTTTGTCCAGTACCTTTCCAATGACTTACCTCACTGTATTTTTGGTAGATCCAGGTACACATATAAAGTTAGCTTCACTGGAAACGCTAGTATATAATGTTTTTTAAATACGTGGGTTTCTCTATGCTCTCTTTTGATTCTGTTGGATAGCCTAAGAGTTTCAGGATTACCAGTTCTATTTTTCCTCTAGATCAGAATTTTGAGTGATTGTATTTTTAATTGAATATTGCAACCTAGATGTTTCTGTTTGCCCATAGATATTTTATGATGCTGTTCTAGAGATTGTGTTAAATTGTTCTGGAAAATTTAGTTACAGTTGTCACCCAGTTAACATTTCAACATATTGATTATTGTGAACATGGAGAAAGCTGGTTAATTAAAAGAAAAAAAAAATAAAAAATAGCCAAATGCTAGAAAAAAGTCATATATTTTCAAAATATTCAGACTGTTGCTAGATTTGTCTTCTTCATATTGTTTTCTTCATTTGTTTTCTAAAAACTGTTGAAGTACTCCACACTTAAGAAAATTCTGGAGTTGAAGTCTTATAGGGGTTTTAATGCATATGTATATCATGACAAATTTTCATCAGCTATTCTTATATTTCAAATTTATAATCAATGCTCATTTTTTCTTGTTTGCTGCTTCTGTATTTCTCAGAATGTACATTCTGCATAGTCTTAAGACATGCAAAATCAGTGAATTTTGGACTTACATGTCTCACTACCTGTCCTACTTAGTGACTGGTGAAAATACCCAGTTCATAAAGTTAGGCAAAATATTTTGCTTCACAATAAATCATATTTTGGTTGCAGATTTCCTTTCTAAATTACAAATGGTGGTCTTCTGTGAGGAATCGTTCATATTGCCACTACCAAACTGGTGGCAAAACTACAGGAGTGACACTGGGACAGAACTGAAAGTTAAGGAAACCTAGACTCCTATTTCCATTGAATGCTAATAAAATCAAACCCTGAGATTTTAAGTATTTCACCAAACATTTTGTTCACTAAATATGATGTCTTCAGTTGCAAATATGTCACAGACATTTTTTGCAGTTGACAGCTTATGGTGGGACATGGTGTATTCAGGTGATTGTCATGTGCAATTATGTCATTTAATTATGTCATAAAGTTCCACGCTAGCTAATGCACTGAAGCTGTGACGTGCTGGTGGTAAGCAATGCTTTCTGTAGCGGAACTGCAGAAAAGTAGAAAGGAAACAGAAGACTCGGCACAGGGAGGTTGGCTCCAGGAGAACTGTTAATTGGAAAAATGGGTGGAAATCTTTATCCATTACATGTGTGAAGCATAATGTCTGAGTGATTCTTACTCAGCTCAGTAGCTAATACTATCTAACTTTTTAGCTTTCAACTTCTGTTGTGAAGTCATACAGCTTAAAAACAGAGTTCTCAAAACTATGATTATTGTTAGAATCGGTGTAATGCAGACAGGATAATTCATCTTGAACAAGGTGCAGAGGAAGCTGTTAACCTCAAAGAGTCATCATTCACGTTTACACACATGACAAATTCAAGGAAAACCCACAGCTTTTCCAGGCAGGTAATTAAAGTAGAGCTCCTAAAGAACAGAGTAGAGAAGACAGGTTATGAAGATACGGCAAAATAAGAAAAATAATTGTGTTGAAAGCTGCTAAATACTGGAAAGATGAAAACAACAGAAAGGGGCTAAAATTGAACCAAAGAAACTTGAGAAAATAATTCCAGAAAATCAAGTACTGTAGTGGGGAAGGAGAACTAAAACCATTTATTTGGCAGTCTGGGGCACTGCCAATGATGAGCTGCCTGTGACCGTGGGGATGGCCGCACACTGCCCTGTACCTCTGTAAACGCTCCAACCACATCCTGCTCAAGGGGCAAGCAAAGTTCACCTCAACCTTAGAACATCGCATGACCACCCTGTTCATCCTAAAATGTTAACTGTGTGGTGTTCTTTCCCTTTGTTTCACCTGTCTTCATTTTTCTAGTGCCCTTGGCAGTGATTCTAAGCCATGTCAGTACTCCTCTGGTTTTGGTTTTATCAGTTAGGTATTTTCTATATAACTGAGATGAGACCTAGTCAGTGGAGTCGTACAGCAAGAGAAAAGACCCTGCAGGAGCTGCTGGGTGCGACAGTGTTGTGACACCCTCCCAGGACAAACGGGGGGGCAACATGGTGCTGACTTCCACACGCTGGGAAAAAGCTGCTAAGAGGTGCTTGTGATGAGTGCTTCCTGAGCAATTCCATTTTCAGTAGAAGCATCCCTACCCCCAAACTCATCTTGTACAGGATGAAGTTGCGTGATTAACCAATTCTAAGAGCAGTTAGATACTTTTACTTTACTACCTGTTCCTTAGGCCAGAGATGGTATTTCACAGGCAAAGAAAACTACATTGATCCCTGTAGATGTCAGTGTCTGTGTTCTGATTGAAAAGTCTGTGATTCAGAACACGGGAGGCCTCCCTTAACTTTTGCCATACCTTGATAGTTTCATTCACAGGTAAGCAAAGCACTTCCCCGGCCACCCAGAGATAAGCGGCCTCGTAAGGCCCACTCGCAGTAATAGCTGCATTTCTACCATGGCCTGGAAATGTACACTTCAAGCGTCCTACACACCTTGTCAGCCTGTTGTAAGCTGCCCATAAACGTTCATCGACCGCCTCTCTGGTGGTGTGTGAACAACGTTTTGGGAAGCTGTAGGCAGCTGCACGCCACGTGCAGGCACTGTGCAATCTGCCAGGCGAGCAGACAGTTTCCATACATTACGCAGGGCGACTGAGCAATGAATTCCAGGCAAGCAATGTCACTCCGAGCTTCTGAAAGGAAAATGCTAATCATGGCTGTAAAGAGCACGAGTGGATTGAGGTTGTTCTTGTATGACTATTTGTTGGTAATTAGTATGAAATCATGTGGGGAAACTCCCCCTTTCTGTACGGTATGTGCTGCAGAGAAGGTTCATGTTGCGAGCTGGGTTATTACATGTTCCTAGGAGGAAACCTTGATCAGGGGAAATATTTATTAGCATTTTTTCTTTTTATCTATAAATGTACCTCTGTAGCTACTCTACGTGCTATGCGCTCTTGTATGATTTAATTTCATGCTGCAATCACTTAGTGTAATGGAAAGGTCTTTCACCATCTCCCTCACTCTAGTCCCCATTCATAAATAAATGCATATCACAGATAACAGAGCACAAAGCTCTTCCCAGCTCTCCGCTCATCTTCTAGCTTAATAAAACCTTGAAGAAAAAAAAATAAAAGTGTTTTGAAGTACAGCACATGCTGGCCCTGCAGATGAAGGGTGGAAGTGCCCACTGCAAATTCCTGCTCTCCCCACCTGAAACTGAGGTGAGCCCCTGGATGACCTCTCCCCCTGCTAGCTGTCTGGATTAGTGGGGCCCTTGAGATAGCCAGGTCCCAGGTGGGAAAGGTTTTTACATGTTAAAATCAATACCATGAGAATTTCCTACGTCACTGAGTATCAATGCAGCAACGTGTGTGTGAAAAACAGTGAATAGCAGATTGCAGTAGTCTCTACCTGAGTTATTTGCATGGTCCAAGCATACAACCCCGCGAAGATCCTATCAAGGATAAAGAAGAGTTGTGTTTAGTTGCATTCTTGCTGTAGGTAGGTAGAAAATGTGATCTTGACAGCTACCAAGATCAGTCCAACAAGAGCAATCCAAGACTGACACAAATAACCTGCATTTTCGTGGTACAGACCAGCAGGCATGCAGTAGGTCAGATACAGTCAGGAATGCCTATTTTTTATTTTTTTTTATTATTTTTTTTTACCAGTGTCTGTCTACTAGGGGTTACACCATTTTATGCTCCTTGGAATCAAAATTCCCAAATTTAAGCAATATGTCAAGCATTTATTCGTTCTGATGCTTTTGAAAAGTCATTTAACTGCTCTGTTTCCTGTACATCCTGGCATAATGATGGTAAAATTTATGCAGTTACCACACAGTCCTGTTCATAAAGAAGTTTAGGTTGTGATATATCAATATGAAACACTGCTATTGCATTTTATAAGGTTCCTGTGCAGGAATTTCTCTGGTATGGCATGTGTCCTTCAATTGGTGTCTTTCTAAAAATGCCAGTTCAGAAACTTCTGTTAAAGGTGTCCTTCTTGTTTATCTGCCTGTAAATTCAGTATTGTCTTCTAAGGCTGGGTTTGCTGCTACCAGCCTCCCTGATGGCTCTGCTGAGGCCTCTGTCTTCACTTTTGACTGGGCCACCACCTTCAGTCACTTATCCTGTATAACTCAGGGTACACTCATTTCCCAGCCAAGTGCTGCAGGATTTCAACAATGAACATACCTTCAAACAGATCTCTTCAATGCTCCTCTAAAATCAGTTTACTTCACCGAGTCAGCTTCGGGCCTCATGTTCTAGTGATCCAAGGTGGTCTTTTGGCAGACTTTTTAGAGGTGTACGTAGATATATTTCTTTTCTGTCCTTCTTGGAAAATGACTTCTGTGTAGCTCAGAAGTTCCTCTCATACTGTCTGTACAAGTTTTAACTCGTTTGACTGTGCAGGAATAAAACATAACGAGCGATTTAGCAGTTTTAATCCATAAGCCTAGAGATAATGATTTAGCCTATATTCCCAAATAAGAAAGCACAACTGTGACAGAGAGTGAGATGGTTTGCTTCTTGCAAAGGCCTGTAAACATGGAAAACAGCATTGCTGGCTCTGCCAAAGATACCTGTGAAGTCCTAACAAGACAGTTCAAAGCTGTTTTGCCAGGGCTTTCCAAGTGCAAAATTAAGATGATACTTCCTTTTGTTCATCTTTTGTCTTTTTAAATAATAGGCCTTCAGGGCCAGAACTGTCTTGTATTATGGGTATGCACAGAACTAACACCCTAATTTTGGTTGTGGCTTCTAGTGGCTACTACGATTAAAACATTAAGAAGAGTGTGGGTTTTTTTCTTATGGTCACCAGAAAATTAAACAGATTGATGACTCAATTAAATTATTATTTCCCAAAACAGACTGAGAGCATAAAAGGCAAGTGAAAAATACATACTGATTTAGCTACTAGTAAAAATAAAAATAAAAATTGTAGCTGGTAATCACTACACAAAATATACATGATTTTCAGTTTCATGTGCAGTAGGAGTCTTGACAGCTTCTTTCTTCAGTGTGTGTGTTTTCACGGTCAGAGCTGTATGGGAATGCTTCCCTTTTGGTCAGTCAGCCTGCTCCTCTTGTAATTTCTCTAGCTCTGAATCCAAAGTCTCACCATTTCATCAGCTATGTTTACTTCAGCCTTGTGTTACGAATTGGACAACCAATGCTGAAATTTCCACTGCCCATTGTGAAAGTGCAGCTATTTTACCCCAGTTCTGAAAGCAAAGGCACTCGTTTTATGTGGTGATGCATGACTGTTGAATAGAAGATACATGGTAGGATAGGATGGCTTGCTGTTAGAGCGATGTGTTTTGTCTTCTCGTGTACCTTTTCATCTGTAAAGGAGCTTTAAGCCTGCAGAGTCTACCCTTTGGTGTAGAGTATCTCTGCGGTCATAGTCAATACAAAAAACCATAAACCCTCCCCTAAGTCCCAGCACTTAAATGTCAGAAGACAAATAAACATTTCAAGCTTTTATTTACCCGTTTTCCACTGATGAATCTCAAGGATAGGTTTTTCCTTTTGATTTATTACAGATATCTGATATATTTTCTAAAGCTCTTAGTGCTTCTGTTGTTCTTTGGATTCTCTCCTGAAGCCCATGGCAATGGACACATTTGAGAGATTTAGAAAAATTGCTAATCATCTTCCTTGCCCTACCTATCACTTAGGAGAAGTTTGCTGTTTCCTAAATGTTACATGCTGTATTGGCTATAAATACCAACTGGAATTTCTCATAACCAAACCAGATGATTCTCATAGGCACCTGCTTCGTAGACGATGATACTTTATTTAGGATAGTTTGAATGAGAGTCAACTGTGAAAAAAAATAAGAAATTAATTTCATGAAATGAAGCAACTGGGCAACAAAGTATCAGATAAAAATCAATGTAAATGAAGTAATGCAAAAACAGTCCTAACTTTCCATATAAGTGGCTCTGTTCACCATTTCAACTTAGCAAGATTTGAGGGTTATGGTTAAAAGGTCCATAAAAATGTCTTCTTAAGTGCTCGAGGTCAGCCAGAAAGCGAACATTTAGAAGGAGCCATTATTAGTAAAGGAATAGAAAACAGAAGTGAAAACACTGTTATGGCACTGTATGTACAAATTCATTGTTTGTCCCTTTTTGGATACTGTGCAAAGATCCCCTCATCTCTAAAAGGATATAAAACTGGAAGCACCTTGGAGAAGGGCATTAAAGCTGATTAGAGGCGTGGAACAGCTTTCTTATAAGTAGTGATTGAGTTGGCTGCAACTTTGGTCTTGAAAAGATGTGACTGGGAAGAAGAAGTAGGTCTAAAAATCGTGCCGAGCATGACACAGATGGGTAAGACTCAACTCGTTTCCTCCCGTACAAGAAGTAGGGCACATTACCTAAAGCTCATGGAGCAATCTTTGAAGCAGATTCTTGATGCAATGGGGAGCAGATCTGTGGAAGGGCAGCTTCCAAATCATTGCCAAGGCACCTGCTGATGATGCTCAGGGTTAAGAGAGGTCCAAGGACCTGGAATCGCTATCTCAAAACTCTTCTTAAATTTCCCCCTGATGTACTTCACTGAATTGGCACGAGGTACGGATCTCTTTGGAGTGCCTGCCTGAAAAACTGTGCTCATCTAGTGTTTCTCAGTCTTTTGTAGCTGTACGTTGGGATTCTGCCCTGAACTTTGTGCTCAGGAGTAGGACCCTATCGACAGCTTTCTGGAGACAGCGAATGCCATCGGTGAAGCCCCTTTCAGCCGCTGTTGGTACTGACCACAGAGGCCTCGACCGGGGCCGGAGGCTCGCTGTTACAAGTAACGCGTCCGTTCGCAGTGGCAGGCGAGGTGCAGGTGCGGAGCTGGGGCCGCCAGGCGGCTCCGTGCGGGAGGCCGGGCGGGAGGCAGCGCCCGCCCCGCGAGGGCGATAAAAGGCGGCGCGTCGCGGCCCGCCCGTGTCTGCGCGCCCCGGCCCCATGCTG
This sequence comes from Heteronetta atricapilla, assembly GCA_011075105.1. Lineage (NCBI taxonomy): Eukaryota > Metazoa > Chordata > Aves > Anseriformes > Anatidae > Heteronetta > Heteronetta atricapilla. The sequence continues at coordinate 11,962,268 of CM021736.1, read as the reverse complement.
GCGCTGAGCGCCGCCCGCCGCCTCCTGCCCCGCACCCGGCCCCGGCCCGGGCTCGCCCGCGGCTGCGGCTCGGGCTCGGGGCCCGGCGCCCCGCGGAACCCGCTGGTCTACCTGGACGTGGGCGCCGACGAGCAGCCGCTGGGCCGCGTGGTGCTGGAGGTACGGACGGGACGGGGCGGGGAGCGGGGTCAGGCGCAGCCGGCCGGGCCGCGCCGCCAAGGGCAGGCGGGGAGGGCAGCGGCTGGGGGCTGCTCCGGGCACGGCCCCCTCGGGCACGGCCAAGAGCCGCGGGCGGGTCGGCATCAGAAATCCGGGCTGCTGCGAGTCGGTTTGCGCGGGCGGTTTCTGTTCTCCTTTCTCCTTGGCCTCTCGGTAAGGTCGCGCCGCATGGCTCCGTGCTGGGCCCCTGCGGTTGCACCCAGGGTGGCTCCGAGCCCCGAGGTCCGGCGTAGAGGTTCTTCGTGGCGATTGTTAACTCGTTATGCCGATAGGAACAGTTCGTGGACATCACTCGAGTTGGTGTTCAGTAAGTAGCTAATATCTGTGTAGGAGAGGATGCTGTGAATTACCAGCCAAATCAATACCTGGAATTTCACAGATTTTTGGGGTGGCTTGGGGTTTCGGATAGTTTGCATTTAGGTAAAAGGGTTCAATTGCACCGGCTCACCACACGCCAGTTTTTCTGTGCATGTATGTGTGTAAAACCTGACAAATTCTTCCTTTTCTCTTTCTTCAACAGCTGAAAGCTGATGTCGTTCCAAAGACAGCAGGTAGGGCATCACCTTGAGCATTTCACACTTAGGGTGGCAGGAAGAAGAATGTTCTCTTAACTTAGGGAAATTATTTCCCTCTTCCTTCCCCATTTGTTAAATCAAGAAATATGTTCTGAACTTTGTCAGAACAGTGCTAGGGTTTTAGTTTGTTGTTTCAAATAGTTTTATTTTGTAACTTATGTGAATGCGCGTATAGGCCATATGTTGGGTTACCAGTGGTGAGTAACTGTGCTTGAAAATGAGTTGCCTTTCATTAAAGTCAAACCACAAAACAAACTGGAAAGGGAAACCCACAAAGGGTTCCTTCTGGTAGGGCTTTCTAACAACATCCAGTTTTCCTTGTCGCTAGTTAACTAGTGCACACAGGTTATAAAGTTCTTGTGTTTTTCCACATGCTTCCTTCCTTATTGCTTACTTAGTGGTTCTGAGAAACTTAGAGTTTTCTTTCAGTTCTCAGTAGATGTACAGAGTAACGAAAAGCATCACCTCCACGATTAATATCAAGAGCAAAGCCATAACATGCAGAAAATGCGCTCTGTGGCTCCTGAGTGCTGGGGCTCAGGGGTGCAGGAAAATCCAAGGGTAATGCGAGGGGAAGGCTTCTGTTTGTACCCTGGTTTGCTTTATTTCTGTAGTTTTGTAGCAGTGTTTCTTTGAGAATGAAAACAGCCAACTGATAATACCTTAAAGATATAATAGACTTTTTGAAGTATATAAAACTTGGGACCTCGGGAAGTTAATTGTGTGTGATTTTATTATATATCATATACGGGAACATACTGTTTTATGCTTTGTTTTCACAGAAAACTTTAGAGCTCTATGTACTGGTGAAAAAGGATTTGGTTATAAAGGATCCACTTTTCACAGAGTGATTCCTTCATTTATGTGCCAGGTAATGTTGTTCTTTGTTTTTACTTTCACTGTTAAAATTATCTGTACGCTATTCAAGTATTTTTAGAACCCTTTAGAGTAGTGGTAGCATTTCAAGTGGCTGTGCTCTAACCTTTGCCAACTGCAGAATGAACAAGTGACAGTGTGGCTTGTGTTTTTGCTCTTTTGGCTCTGGCTGTTGCTCAGCCTATCTTTTGTACTAATAAATTCAAATTCTGTATAGGCTGTCTTTAAAAAAAAATGGCTTAAAGCACAGCCTTTATAGCAGCATACTAAAGCATGGGGTATATTTGATGAATGGCACTTGTGATTAAAATCAGAAGCAACCTTACATGCTGAGTAAGCTAAGAAAACAATGTGTCCATTCTTTCTTCTTAGTAGCATAATTTGTTCACAGTAAATAATGTGTTTCATTGGGGGAAAAACAACTTTTCTTTCCTCAACATCTTGCTAATGTGGAGGAGAGGAGGGAGCAAAAATGATTGGTGAGGATAAACTTTTGGGATGGCACACACAAAGATTTTCCTTTTATTTAAAGGTCACCTTTCTGAATTCCAAAATGAAGTTGGTTAGCAGGGTTTTTTGGCCTTCTTGAAAGTCTCTTTTCTATTGCACTTTGCAGGTAAACAGGATTTCTGCTGCTGTAGTGCACTGAATCGTTTAATTCCTGGCGGTCCTCTCTTCCTTTAGGAGAGGTCCCCTCTTCTCTACATTTGAACAGCATTGGATTGTAGTATGGCTTTGAAAACAATTTGAGAAAAAGGTCATAACAAGTGGGCTTTCTTTATTACCTGGTGACTGTGGTGGTCTCCCATCCTCTTTAAGTTAAAAATACAGCTGCCTGAACAAGAGGCCCTCATATGACCTATTTCTGCTAAGAGACAGGGTACAGGTGCGCTGTAAAGGAACTAATCTCTTGCCTTTGAAATGAAAACTCCATTTCTGTGGTGCTGACAAAGGGACACAATTTAGCGGTCTTGCTGGGGTCTGAAATATATAACGAAGTTGTACCTCTAGTTTGTGAAGTTCTGTGTAATCTGGTCCTCCTTGCCTCGTTCCTCCTTTGTCCCCACAAATGGACCTGAAATGGGGATACTAGGTGGCTGACTGATGCAGCGAAATGATGAATTAATGTTCAGGAATTACTCGGTAATCATTACCAAACTGAAACATTGTCATAGGTTTCCACATACTGTTAAGCAAGATGAAACAAGCAAGAGGCCCTTCCACTTGTTGAGATGGAGCATTAGTGTGACTCAGGTGATCAGTATGCCTAATTGGGGTTCATCATATCCAGATGATGGCTTTGACTCGGTAATTAAGATGCCTCCATATGGCACCCAGCATGCAAAGCATGCTTGTGGGATTGCACGGGTGTTGCTGTAACACAGCCCATAAAGGATTGCTCAGGGTGCGAATGGAAAGATGAATACCACATGAAGGAGTTCCGGTGTGCCAGCCTGGGTAGCGTAGTTTCTGCGAGGAGATAGCAGCTTGCTGGGAGCAGTGTTCAGTAGCTGCCTTCGGGAGTCGCTGTGGTGTGGGGTTTGTTTGTTAGGCTTCGTGCCTCACCTGAGAAAGGAGGTCGTGTCTATGCCAGCAAGCAGCGTGTGGTGGAGGGCAGTGTAGAACACCATGGATGTAGCACAGGGTAGAGATGCAGATGAGAATTTACTGCAGAGGTTTGTGTTTTGCTAAGGAAAAAGGTACTGTATGAGGGCCTAATCTTTGTAGACTCGTTTTCAAAAGGAACGGCCTCTTCAGTTATATCTTTAAGTAAGAACAGTAAAAGCAAAAGTTCGGGATTACAACTCCCAGAGATTCTGCATGTCTTTTACTTACCTGTCAGCTCACCTAGGAGTTTGAGTGGGACTGTCCAAATCTAGAAAGCGAAGTCATCCTGCTGTGTTGAAAGGTGAAAGGTACTTGTGTCTGTCCACTTAGAACAAGGGGAACCTACGTGGCTGTTCAGTGCTGCGTTGCCAGTTTGCAGTGCCTAAGCAAGAAAAGCTGGAAGCAGCAAATAGTGGGGTTGGAAACCCTGACCAGTATTTATCCCTCTTGGCAGAAAGAAGGGAGGGGAAGAAAAAAGGGAGGAGGGGGGATGTGGGATTTTTCCTGGCTTGCCTGAGTTGATATATTTGGGTGTATTTCCTCTGAGGTATTTGAGGTGTTTCTTAAAATCACTGCTGAATTGCTGCATCACATTTGGGAACAAGACTTGTAATACAGGAAGTTGGTTGTTTGAACCAGAGATGTCAACTGGAGAATATCAGCAATATCTGGAGCAGAAATTTGCTTTTAGCTTTTTTTATATTTTCATCTAGTAACATGATTTTAAATCCTTCTGTGACCATACCCATTTTTAACCTGAGATTTGAGAAAATTTGCCATTTTTATTACTTATAACTGAGAGCAGACAAGTACATTTTTGATAGCATTGTTTCTGGTATAAAATAATGCTTTGTGTGCAAGTAAACACCCATTTCTGTTTCAGGGTGGCGACTTTACAAATCATAATGGAACTGGTGGAAAATCCATTTATGGAAGTAGATTTCAAGATGAAAATTTCATACTTAAGCATGTAGGACCTGGTAAGTGAACATATTCTTTCTGCCTTCTGATGACTATAACCTATAATGACGCACTGTTTGTGAAGATACTTTTTTAAAAAAAAAAAAAAATAGATGTGGAGCACATGGTAGTTACAGAAATGTTACTGAAGTTTAACAATGCATTGTCCCTGGCATGTGTTTATTTCTAGGCTGCAGTACAAATACGTCAGCCCATAACAGATGATGTTGTTCCTTACATAAAAGGGACTATGCAAAATCAAGATCAGTTATTTTTTTCTTTTGTGTTTTACTTAGAAACTCTACCAAGGTCAAATTACTACTTTTGATTTCCTTCTTTTTCTAAGTCAGAATTGAATTTTTATGTGGATGGTTATTGCAGAAGTGAAATAAAGCATTCTGGGGTTTCTTATCTGCTATCTCACACAAGCACATCCTTATAAGATTAAATGAAATCCAGTGGAAATAAAGAGAAACCCACACATACACATCTGATGAAATACCAAGTGTCTTTTTTTGGGATTGTTACTTCCTCATAGCAAGAAACTACTGCTGCTGTTGGAACACAGTAGAGGTTACCTGGTATTAATTACATGCTGGACATGTACAAATAATTGTTACCACAGTTCTTGCTGTGGCAAGAAGAAAGAATGGGCTGGAAGGAATAGTTCAAGGCAAGAAGTTAGCATGAGCAATCATTTGGAGATCACATGACCATCACATATCTTCTGTCTGTCCATCATTAATCTGAATACGTAGAAGAAAAATGTCTTCTCTATGGCATGCTGTTTATACCAATCTAATAATCTGCTGCTGTTCCAGGTGTTCTTTCGATGGCCAATGCAGGACCTAATACAAATGGATCTCAGTTCTTCATTTGCACTGCAAAAACAGACTGGTACGTTCATAGCCTCACATACCAACCTAATGAACCGATGCCTAGAACCAGAGGGCTTTTAGTTTCCTTAGTTTGTGATTTTTAATTTCTACTTTACTTGATGGAAAACAGATGGCTTTGTGCCGCTTGAGGCAGGAAGGGCTGTGAGTCAACAAGTAGCTTTACATGCAGTTGACACTACTCCAGACACAGATAAGACCCTATAAATTGTCTGAATTTCTCTCCCTTTTGTAGTTGTGTTGGTGCACCTCTTTTTCCTTAGCTTATTTCAGTACTTTGTGCGCTGATGTCCAGTTTTCTGTGGTCCAAGCATAAAATGGACCATTGAATCTAATGGTCAGGTACAGAAATTAAAAATATCTCCACCAAACTTAAGGTCTTGATGACAACTTAAGTCTGTTTCTCTTGCACAAATGCAGTATTTGTGGTGGTGACTGAGGGTGTGTTACTCTGGAGAAGTGTTTGAGGGGCTTTAGAAGCATGTCTGCAGTGTGTGTGGCACACAGACTGGCCTAACTCACCGTGCTTCTTGCCACATCATAGTTGCAGGTAGAGTAACTTTCCTTCTGCGCTTTGGTGTAAACGGAAAAACTGTAAGGAACGGGTCTCAACAGAACAGGGCCCCTATCCCTCATAACACACACAAGGTCCAAAGCTAAAAGTTTTTCTTGTCACTGCAAGTGCAGTTGCCCCTTTCCCATAATCAGAGTTGATCAGCAGGTAGCAGCCATGACCATCTGCTTCCATCCTGTTGCTGCACTTGATTTGGTTCAGTCTTTGTTGTTTTATGTAAATTGCCTCTGTTATTTCTGTTACAGGCTAGATGGAAAACATGTTGTTTTTGGGCATGTCAAGGAAGGAATGGATGTTGTGAAAAAAATCGAGAGCTTTGGTTCCAAGAATGGAAAGACATCCAAAAAGATTGTTATTACTGACTGTGGCCAGCTGTCATAACCTTTTGCCCTGCCATTCAGGACAACTTCAATGCTGTGAAAAAATGGATCATAAAACCAAAACATTTCTGATCCCATGAGTAGCACCTATTGAGCCATATTATCTATTTAAATTGGTCCTACTTTTATACTTCTATTGAATAATACTGCTTGAAAGCATAAAATGTTTAATAAAAACATGTTTTAACTGAGGTACCTTGGTAGTCACTGCCACAGTGACTTGGTAGAGAGTCCTGTTGTGTTTTACAAGAAGTAGTATGGTAACTGAGAGCGTATCTGACTGTCCTTTAATACTGTTCTTACTATTTGGATTACTAAATGTTCTGTAATTGACAGATAGGTAAAAGATAAATTGAGAAATACCATGTTCCCTTTGGTTCCAGAATAGGCATCTATTCTGTTGTTTGTCTCATTTTAAAAATGAACTGCAGTAATACCATCAAATGTTTTCTTTCTGTGTCTCAATTCACGTCTTTGAAGTAGAATTAATATGTGTGGTTGTGGGCTTTTAATTTGTCAGTTTCTGTAGTCTGACCGTTGTTTAAAACTGAACTGATCCTTACTTGATTTAATGGAGCAATTTGACTTCTGGGTTAAGTGAACTGCTCTAAGATGAGGTAGCGCACTGGTAGAGCTCTACCAGTTTGCTAAGACTACGAATGAGACAAAAGATGATGGGACTTTTTTTTCTTTACTATCCAACAGTGAGCTTTCTGGAAGTACAATTCTGCTCCGAGAAACGATTTTGTGAAGAATACAGCACAGTACTCAACAGATCAGCTATTTTTGCACTTCAAGGGTATAATCAGAGTGTAATGAGCTTGCTTGAGTGAGAAACGGGTTTTAGCGATTTTATTTTTTTTTTTTTTTGCTTGTTAGTCCTGCAAAGTTGGCCAGCCCTGGATTATGGTTTCTTCTCATGTATCATCAACAGGAGTCAGAATTGGTCACTATGGAGTTACACAGCCTACTGGGTGCAGCAAAATCATTATTGTTGTGGTTGATGCATGAGAAGGAGAGAATTCAGTTGATCAGATAAACACATTTCATTTGTAGAAACCAGTACGTTTTATGTGGAGTCCTTGAGCAGTAACAACTGTTGGAGCCTCACAATATTACTTTTAGAATCGATAAATCTGTGAAGTATTAATGCTTGTGGGAAAAGCACTTGACTGGTTTTGTGTGATAAACTTGTTACTGAAGAGAAAAATAAAATGTGATAGCTCTTTTCAACTGTGATTACTTCCACTGCATTCTGCTAATACACAGGTTTAAAGCTATTCTTTACTGCATTTTTTTCCACTGAGGGCTGCATTCTTGTGTGTGCATAGTAGTATTCTGAGAGTAATTTAACAGAAAATTGAATTGACAACATTTTTATTCTTTCCTGTTTCATCCATCTATGTAGTATTTTTGAAATATTAATTTGTGCTGTTTTGGCCTATTTTGGTTTGATATAATGATTCTTTTAATTTTATATGAAAAATAATTAAATACAGTTCTACCACAAAAAGGAGGTTTTTTTTTCCCTTTCTTAAACAAGACTTTGGGCGCTTACCTGAAAGCAGGAATGTGAGGTGCTGAAGCCTGTTGTGTTCACTTGGGCTGTTTTGCTCCATCCACTTTGTAATGGGTCTGATCTGTGGGTTATCAGAAGCCACCTTGTTCCAGAGATACGACCATCAAGAGACAGGGCAGTGGTACTGAGCTTTGCTGCTCTAAAATGTCTGGCTTATTCCATCAGCAGCAGAGATAATGATGAGGAAATTGTAAATTTACTAGGTGCTTTTTTTCTGAGCTCTGCTTTAATGGATTGGGTTTTCCAACTTCTTGCTAGACAGCTGAGGCTACATGCATATATGTAGCAATATGGCTACAGCTTGTGCTGTTACCCCAGAGCTCAGAGCTGGAGGCAGCGGTGTTGTGGTGGGACGCAGGGTTGCAGAACCTGGCCCATGGCTGTTGGTCTTGGTTCACTTGACTGTTGCATGTGTGTCCAAAGCTGGGCTTGCAGCTCCTGTGTAAGTGTGGAATTCAGCCTTGCTAGTACCTTTTCTCCTGGTATACCTCCTGCTCCTGAGCGCCTCTGCTCCTGTCATAGGAGTCCTCATGTGTCACAGCTAGCAGGAGAGGCTTCTCCCTTCGCAGCCTTGCTCCGTCATTGTGTCAGCATGAAGGTTGCGGTCTGGAACAGGAAGAGTTAGGCAACATCAGCACCTGCTTGTGCCTTCCTTTGCTCTGGGATTTTGTATTTCATCAGGGCAAAATTGTTACAGCAATGAACTCTGCCAGGGGCAGAAAAGGGCTTGTGCTTTTACAGGTAATCCATTTCTTCTCTGAGAGAAGGAAGTGCCCCAAATGACTTGAAGATTATATGGATGCCAAATCCCAGTAGGGTAGATGCTTTCCTTGATTTCTTCTGTGTTTTTTGTTTTTTTTTTTTTTTTTTTTTTTTTTAAAAAAAAAAAAAAAAAAACTTCAAGCAATTCAGAACGTGGTTCAGTGTAAATCAGCTGGGTGAGTCTAGAGGAGCTAATCCAATTCACACCTGTATTAAAAGTGTGGAAAAGGGCTGCCACGGCAGGTGAAGTGCAGGGTCAGGCCTTTTCGTCCCCGTCCCAGCCATTAGCTACTTTGGCGCTTCCCTGGCAGGAGGGCGGTGGCACCGCCGCTGGGCCCGGAGTCCCTGCGTGCGATGCACCAGAGCGATTAAACCGAGTCTTTGCTAGCCTATTTTGTGTAAAAAGGTGGCTGTCCGGATAATTTTACTTCATGCTTCACACAGCGTTCCCAGCCCGACTGCCCTGAGGTGCTCTGTGAGGGGAGATGCCCCCCCGTGACGGCCCGGCCCGGCCCGGCGGGCCCCCACCGCCGCTGCTGCTCCCCGGCTGCCCGCGGGGCGGCGCCGCGAGGCCGCGCAGCGCAGGCCGGGGCCGCGGCGTCGCCTGAGGGCCGCGGCGGTGCGGAGCCGGCCCCGCCGTGCCGAAAACTGCCGCTTCGCTTCGCTTCGCTTCTCCCAGCTGTGGGACGAGCGGAGGGAGGCGACGGCTGTGCCCCTGCGAGCTGCCCCCGCCGTGTGCAGGTCCGGGGGTGTCTCCAGCAAAGCACAAACCGACCCCCGCCAAAAAATCCCCAAAGTTTGTGTGGTAAAGCTGTTTCAACAAATTCACAGAGGGTTTTGTGTTAGTCTCAGGTTTTAATTACGTTCCAGACTTTCTGCTTACATAAATTTCTTAGTTGGTGTGAGACGGAGGCTATCTGTGTTTATGAAGTTTAAGTGCTTCGAAGAAAAGGCATCGGGGTACCAGGTCCTGCCCGCTGTTGCAATGCGTACAGTGCTGGTAGCAGCGTGTCAACAATCAGGACCTCAAAGAAGAAAGCTGCTTGAATGAGAGAAAATCACTCTATATGGCAATTCAAGAACAATTTGGATGTTCTGCTGCTATAGAAAACTATAGAAACTGGGAAACTGAAGCTGGACAGACACTTTCAACCCAATCTAGAAGCAACCAGGCCAAAAGTGCATTGTGCCCTGGCACGGCAGGCCTGGAAGAGCGGCAGGACAGAAAAGCTGCAGCCGGGGAAGGAGGTGACACAGCCACGGAGAGGCGAGCAGCAGCCAAGAGGCGTGCTTTCCCTCACACTGCGCTCAGGACGAGGGCAGCAGGGCTAGGGTGCAGCTTAAGATCCGGGGTGCAGGAGGACTCCACTGCGAACTGTGATGGACGGACGATGAGGGGACATGGAGGAAACCGAGTGTGCCACCAGGAGGTTGCTTTGGTAGAGGGCATCTGAGTGGAAACAAGCTTGGTTGACTTCAGATGCCATGCTCAAATGGAGAAAAGCCTGAGGCACCTCGGAGCAGGTCATTAGTACCCGCTGCGCGCTGTTGGAGCTGAAGGAGATGTCCTGGGACATGGCTGGACAAAAAATGTTGCTGATTTTGTCGGCTTGCGTTCAGTGCAACTATATCAGAGGTCAACACTGACTCTGAATTGCTCATTATTTATTAGCCAGTTAAGTAAACAAATTTTAAAATTAGGTCATCAGTGAGACTGATGTAGTTTGAGAAGAATGGAGGCAAACTCTTACTCAGCAGCGCAGATGACATCCTCATCTTGCAGGAATCCAGCAAAACGTCCAGATCCCAGCTGGCCCGGGGAAGAGCAGCATAACCGAGTAGGTAACTGGGCTCCCAGCCCTGCAGCTGCTGCTTGGGCTGCGTGTCCCTCCTGTGGGGACACCTCTTCACCTGGTTGATACTGTGCCACGTGTCTTGCTTGACGTGTGCCCCTGCTTGCTATGGCTTAGTGGCACTTATTTTTAGAGCCTGGCTCTGCTGCTGAGCAATGGTATTGCACGTTTGGCTCTTGCTTTGTTGCCCTGGCGCTAGGAAGCTGTGGTGGTGGGTTTTTTTGCATCCACATCCCAGACCTCGAGGTCTGAGCCAGGAAGGTCAGGGTGGGGGCACTCCAGGGGCTCTGGTGTGGCTCCATCCTCCCCGGATGGGTCTTTAATCACAACCATCCCAGAGCAACATTGGTTTGAACGCCCCGTTCTTTTTACAAACCAGGAGAGAAAAAAAGAAAACATATAAGGGGGCAGGGGTGTATGTGTGAGGGGAGTGACTGCCTCTTTAAGACAGGGTCAGGGAAAAGTTAAAAATGTGCAGATGCAGAGGTTTGGGGGGGGAAAAACTCTGTCACCGTTCTCATTTTCACTCACCTCCTACTTAAAATTCATCCGGGAAGGTAGGCAGAGGGACACAACAGCTGCTAAAATTACTAGGTGGAAATCATTTTTAGCAGGCACAAGTGCCTTGTGGTTTTCCTGCCCTCTCTCCCCCACCGATCAGGCCTCGCCCCCAGCTCGCTGCAGTTTCCTCCAGAGAGACTCTCGCACTGCGGGGCCGAACTCCATCCATCCACCTGTCCATCCCATCCATCCGTCCACCTGATCCACGCCAGCCCCGTGGGACCCTGTCCCCAGGGACAGCCCCGGGCCCCACCACTGGCACGGCCTTGGGATCTGCTCCTGCGAGAGGCAGGGGTGTGAGGGGGCGGCAGCAGCTGCGAGCGGTTAGGCTATTGCTGGAGCCATAAATTGTGCATGAGCTCTAAACAGTGCACGCTCCAAGTGATGCAGTGCCTCAGATTTTTTTTCCTGCCTGCCAAAAGTCAGTGTTTGGTTAGGATTTTATTTTTTTGGAAGCGCCGTTGCTATTAACTTGGTGGTTGCCAAGGCCAAACAAAGTGCAAAGTGTCCTTGGAGAAAGCTGCGTGACTCTGTACATTAAAAATCGGGGGATGCCAGCACACGGCCTCAGCCTCGCAATCTGTCACGTGGCTTGCGTGTGCTGCCAGCACCCTATAAAAGCGTTTGCTGATTTTTTTATAAGAACATTCCCATGCTTAAACTGCAGAAGTTCAAGCTTTTTTCGATCTGTTTGCTGCGTGGGGCTGCACGGCTTGTGGGAGGAGCGTGCGGGCGGCCAAGGCTGGCCGGGCGGGGGCAAAAGGGCTGTCGCTTGGGGCTGGTGCACGGCTACACCCGCAATCAGAGCTGCAGCCCTTGTTCCACGCCCTGACGTTGCGTCGCTGTTAACCCACTAACCCTTGGCCCATCGGCTCGCTGGCGCACGCGAACAATAGTGGGCGCGGGTGTCTGCTGGAAGAGCAGGAAAAAGCCCGACCAACTTTCTGTTAAACGTTTTCCTTCGCCTGCAGAGCAAGCAGGACTGCAAGGAGCTGGAGGCCTCCAAGCACAGGGTGGAGAAGCAGGAGGTTGCTGCTGGGTCAGCCACTCTGCGGTGGCCGCCGCTGCTATAAGCGGCTCGTGTGGACTGGCAGTGCCCTGCGGGGTGAAGGCAAAGCCGCTCGGTTTTCTGGGCTTTCTGTTTCCTTTCCAGTTGATCTGAAACCACAATGCCGCTGGATTTTAGAAAATGGTGTTCATGCACACAGATGTAGGAGCACACAATGAAGGGAAAACAAGATGCTCCTTTTAGTTGCAAGAATGACTTCATTTCTGGGGTGAACCAGAGGATTACTTGGTGGTTTGTAATAAAATGCATAGAAATTGTTTTGGAACAGCGGTGGAGAGGATTGTCTTCCTCTACTCCACCTTTCCAGCACCGCTCCTTTCATGCTGAAATGAAAGGAAATGTGTTCTGTTTTTCTTTTATTCATTTTTCCTCTCTTCACAATGGTATGAAAGAATTTTCCAGAACCCATTCTGGCCCGAAGGCTTTCATCGGGGCCATAAACCCGTGCTGGGTTCAGCACGCAGCCCCCAAGGGGGCCGCCCTGCAGCACGGTGCCAGCCTGTGGGGCGCAAACCCCGGGCTGCCCCGAGCTGTGAAACCACTCGGGAAGGCAGCTCCTGAAGCTCACAGCCAGCTCTTCCTGCGATCTGATTCCTGAGACAGGGGCAAGAGGCAGGGGGAACCAGGGGCCTTTACTTTTGTCTGCCTGTGGCCCAGCAGCATTTCCCAGCTGCGGATGATGTTATTTTTCCTGCTTAATTGCTGCCCCAGTTAATGAGGTTTTTATCACCTCCCATCGCTGTTTCTGAAGGTGTGTGAGGAGTGGTGGAGGGAGAGATGTCCTTTGCTCCCAGTGTCCCAGCCGAGCTGTGGCAGCAGCATCCCGCAGCTGGGGGGCAGATTTACCTATTCCTTCCACTTTCTGTTTCTTGGCTTTCTGAACTCAGAGAGCTCTCAGTGGGACTTTGCAGCTGCAGTTGTTATTATCCCAGCTAGGAGAACTCAATTCCCTTTTTTTCCCCCCTTTTCAGGCGTTAGGAGCACCACCCCGTGCCAGCTTCCTCTGCCCAGAAGCTGTCTCGGTTTCTCAGGAATGAAGCTAAATGAAGTTTTTCAATGGCTGTGAGCAGCCTGCAGATAACAGAAAATAGTTCTGTGTTGTTCTTTGCAAGTAGGGCCCCTCACAAAGTAGTCTTAACTCTATATCAAGAAGTCAAGGGGTTAAAATAATATTGTCCCAGCGTGTCATTGCTAACTAAGGTCCTGGGCTTAACAAGACCCCAAATTGTTCTTGTTCCACTGATGTAATTTGTTATCCCGAATTTTCCCCTATTTTGTTATTTCAGCGTGCTTGTCTCTAAGGTCATAGCTTCAACCCAGATTCTTCACTTACCCTCCCCACAGCGGGCAGGACTCTGTGCCTGGCTGATAAACCAATGGCACTGCTGACCTCCTTGGTGCCTGATGTTATTCCGCTGAGGGGCTGGCTCTGCCCTCGCACCAGGGGACGCCGACCAGTTCCCTGCTGCTCTGCCTGGTAGGTGGGATAGGCTGGGAGAGAGCGGTGGTCCCAAAGGGAGGAACGCCAGGAAAAATCACTTCTGCAGTCTTCAAACTGATACAGATCTTATCTAATCAGTGAAAATTTTATCCTATTCCAATCCAGTGTAATTTATCAGGAGAGGAGTCTTTTCTCCTGGGGATACACTTAATTTACAACCAGTTATTTCTTAGCTTTCTTCTGCAGTCATATAGCTAGGTACCTCAGAGCTGGGGCACCAAGGCTGACCTAAGTTTGTGGCCACCAGCAGACCATCAGCATAAATGAGCATAGACAGTATTTTACAGCTATTTTGTACTAGCTGACACAGAGCCATGGAAAACGGGGGGGGGGGGGGCCCAAACATAGAACAGATTAAATGAAAACAAAAATATAAGCTAGGTCCTTTACTTTTGGAAACTCTCCAAAAACCTCTAATATTCATTAGTGAGATATCAGCTTTCTGCCTTGCAGGATGAACTATAAAATATTATATCTTAGCCCTGCACATTTTCAAGTTCCTTCCCCTTTATTACAGACACTGGTTTATTAAAACTAGAAATGGACCAAGACCAAACCTCGGCATGAAACTATGTCTGAATGTCTGCCTCCAAATCCTGCAGCTTGCTACAACTGCTCTCTAATGCTTAAAATAAAACCAAACCCCCTGCAACACCAAACAACGTCTCATTCCTCCTCCCTTCATCCCCCCCCCCATGAACAAAACTCCTCGCACCTGAATGTATCAAAGCTGATGGGCTCGTGGCTAACTCCTTGCCCACCAACATCAAAGGCAAAATTCCCAGTGTGGTTGGCAGCGTCTGAGGGTCTGATTCAGTCCCCTCTGAAACTCTGCCCAAGTGTGTATGATCAATGATGAGTTTGAAAGGATATTATATATTATTATTTTTGAAGTCCATTCACGTGGCCTGCTCTGTTTGCAATACTAGCGGGCAGTTATTTCCTCTTGCTTTCTTCCAAAACAGCCTTCCCATGTCTTTGTATTTTATGGTCTTCACTAAGGAATGTTGTCTACTGGATCATTTTTATTGGCTTTGCTTTTTAATAATCAGCATTTGAGTTTAATGCAGCGGTTTTTTGGTAACTGAATTCATAGCTTAAAAAACAACAAAGCAGCCCCTAGTTCCCTCGGATAGATTTGAAATGCGATTACTTTTATGAGTTGAAAATAAAGGGATGGTAGTTGATGCTTAGTGGGAAGCGCTCCCAGTGTGTTTCAAGCACTGTTTTTCAGCCTCCACCGATAAGAAAACTGCTGACTTGGGATCCTGGGGGCTGCTTTTTGCTGCTCTTTTCGCTCCTGCTGCAGCTGCCTGCGGTCAGGAAACCTCAAGGCCACACGGGGAGAGATGCTCGGCCAGGACAGCGTGCAGCAGTGGCTGCAGCACACGCCTGCACCTCACAGGGCGGCTGGCACGAGGACAGGCTTCGCGCCTCCCCACCACAGATCTGACTTTTCCCCAGGGCCAAGTGCTCGGGAGCAACGCAGCACCCAGGCAGGAGTAATTCCGAGCTGGTTGTAATGCCACGCTCTGCAGCTCAGCTCCAGGCCAGCCTCTGAGGGAAAGGAGTTCTGCTGAAGTAGTCCCCAGGCAGGTGGGAAGGGTGGCTTGATGCCGTCCCCCCCCAAATTAATTTAGGAAATGAGGGCTAACGCCTGACCAGTAAAGATGATGAGCTTTGGACCAAGCTACCAATAGATGTGGGTTTTCAGTCCAGATGAAGGCAAGCCAGAGGAGTTTGTAGGCTAAGTACGCGAGGAACTAGCTGAAACTTAGTGGCTCGCAGCACACAGGTTGTCAGACTAGATGCTTTACATGTTCCATTTTGGCCTCAGACTGTATTACAAGAGAAACAACCTTTTTTCCTGATCTGAATCTTGCCTCCCCAGCACTCCTTATCATCTCTTCCTACTCTTGTTCTCGGTCTGTTCTTGGAGGAGTTACTTTCTCTCTGTCCTATTAGAAGTCTTTCTCTCTCTGACTTTACTATAATAATAAAAATATATAAAAACTAGGGATTTTGAAGGTCCTGAAGGAGTCAGACTCACAGCTTTATCTGAATTCAAAGGGAACTGGGTGCCAAACTCAGAGATCTTGTGAAAGCCCCATCCCAGAGCACTGAAATTCAGAGTAGCTTTTGAAAAACCTCATAAAAAGCAAGCTTGCTGATAGTGGGCTGTCTCAAGCTTTATTCTTTAATCTTAAGCATTTTTCTGATGGGGGCTCTATAAATATACTCGATGATGATGAGAAGTAGAGGAGTAAATGTCTGGCTTTCGTGTATGACTTTTCTGCAGTGAAAATCACCGAAGTTATTTTACTGGCTGGTTATCTCGAAGCAGCAAGTATCCAGACGGTTGTCTCCAACTGTTGTTATTAAATTCAGCAGGAAATCCATCCTGTCCAAAAGAATTATGAGTTTCCATTGCTCCTGGAGATGTCCAGAGATGTTAATGTGTGTGTGTGTTTGTGTTGCACAAGTAGCCGGCAGTGAGCAAGGCCGGGTTTTGATCTCATCCCCGAGCTGGGGGAGCTGGGTGCCAGCTGTAAAACTGATGTCAACGTCTAGCCCAGGGGGTTATTTATGAGAGCAAGTCTTCCAAACACCCCGATTGCTCCAGCTACGAGTATGTTTCACATCACAGGGCAGCACTTGAAATTTGTAGATCAGCATCCCGAAGTGGGGCCCAGATGCTGCCAGCGGCAGCCTTTGCCCTGAAGGAGCTGGCGTTTGTCAGCTCTTTCTGCCCAGAGGTGTGTGAGATACCACAGTTTCCCCTTTTACTTAAATGAGGAAATAACTGTGGTGGCGATCTGGTCTTTGTCACTGCTGTGGATGCAAAACCACAAAGTCCCTGATTTGTACTATACGGCCTGTCGGGGGTGGGAGTCATCTTCCAAAGGGGGTGAGAAGCAGTCACAGCCGGGGGGACTTTGCCATGGCCACCTGCCTGGAGCGGGACCCCTCACTGGTGCTCACCCGCAAGGGACCGGGAGGCAGGACAGCTATCGGGGGAGGTCCCGCAGCTGCACCAGACTCCCACTTGTAGATTTCCCAAATTCCCCACACGCTCTTTGTGGCAGGGGGAGCCTGAAGGCATCTGCAGCCTGCCCCTGCTGCACCATGTTCCTCGGCTGGCGGATGAAGGATGGGATGGGGGGAGCGGCACGCTCAGCCTCAGCCAGACCTCGCAGTGCTACGTTACTTCTCAGGTCATGTCAGCAGTGCCGAAAGGGCAGCTGTGGTGCTGGTGTAGGCTGGGAAGGAGGTAACCACACTGTTCAACCACCAGTCCGTTTGTTTTGTAGAAAGAGACGAGGTATGTTTAGAAAAGTGCAGATTTGTCTTTAAAAATCTGGCTCATCTCAAAGATCGTGGTATTTCTGTCAAACTACATATATGAACGGCTTTAAGGAGATGTCTGCACCAAGTCTACATTTAGATCCCATTGTAATACCACAGCCATGTATAGCCGCCTGGCAAAAGCCTCCCAGAGAAACACGACAACACAGAAACATGCTGCTATAGCCTTGAGAAAACAGCACCATAGCACTGACACTGTTCAGATGTTTGATTTTATAGAAGATACCTCCAGACATAAATAAAAGCTGCCTTGGTGAGCACGTATGCGCACAGCAGGGTGCTGGCTATGTGACATACCACGTATTGCAGGGAATAAATGCTGCGTCGGTGGCACGGGGCATCCCGATGCAGCTGAGGCCTTGGGGCTTTGGGATCTGCCCTGGGCCCACACCAGCCAGCTGCACCTCAACCAGAAGGTGGCAGGCAGCATTTCTCCAATGTGTCCGGCATGTCGCTGGATCCTTTCCATCACGTCCTGGGTGTGTGGCGGTGTGCCCACAGAGCACTTGGCCTGGCAGGGCCCACCCGGCCTGGCTCAGGCTCCTTTTTCCAGCAGAGGCCTGGGGCACAGCGCTCAGAAGTAGGGGCTGCCCCTGCCCTTCACCCAGACACAGCAGCTGATGGCCAGCAAGGCTCGGCACGCTGAAGTATTAGCCACCCTAATGCTGGCTGTCTTGTTTGTGTATAAGAAACTGTTTAAAATATTTGTGTAACTTCAGGAGGGCAGAGGGCTGTGATGCAGTTATCCCCACACCTGCTCTGTAAATCATTAGTAAATGTATGGCATCCCCTGCAGGGCTTTGTTTTTCACCTTCTGGATGTTACTGTCACCTCTCCTTGTGGCTGGGCTGCCTGTCTGTGTCCCAAGGAGCACTCCTCCGCAGGCTGCCAGAAAGGCTCCTCTGATCCTCTTCAGGCACTCAGGGAGCAGTCCTAGGCCCTGCTCCGGTGCCCAGGTGTCCACCGGGCTGTCTGTACCGTGCTGCCAGGTAAATAGGGCTAGCAGGAGAACAAAGCAAATTTAGCATGCCTTCAGTCAGGATTCTCCAGAAAGCAGGTATAGAGAATAAAGCAGAGAGTGCCATCATGCTACCCTGGGGCCCCGAACTTCTCTGTCTTCTCACCCCCCCTTCCCCTGTGCTGCCAGGCAGGTGTTTCGGGTTCCCCGGTGCCTGCACCCGGCAGTCAGCGTGTCAGGCGCAAGGCACAGTGACCGGCAGCAGTGCCTCGTGCAGTGCTTTTCTCTCCATGAGCGGTGTGTGTTTAGTTAGGAGGCACCAAGCTTCTAGGTCAGCTTTTCTACCTACCCCAGTTAGCGTGACCTACATGCAGAAAGCTTTCCGTGCGTTTACGTGCTTCATATACAGAGCATTCATTACAAACTCATTGACTTTGGTACGTTTGCAAATTCTCATGGAGAAAGTCAAAGAAGGAGCGCGTTGTCCAGCTGTCTCTGGGGCAGAGTGCCCTTCCCGCCTCCTCTCGCTCTGGGAACTTCATGCCACGTGCACTTTCCATCCCGGCCCCTGCAAATGAGGCAGGGCTTTGGCAATTAGTAATGACACTGAAATACAGCCGTTTGAAAGAGCAGCACTCAAACCACACATACAAGCTAAAAACTCTTTTCCAGTGATGAGTTCAAGACGGATAAAGCTCCTTACATGTTGCAGGGCTCCATACAAGGAAGAATTTGAAGAGTTGACCCTTAACATTTCCTATCTTTCAAGTGCTGTGGTTTACTGTCTAATGGCTTACTGCTGACAACTGTTGATTATCTGGTGTAGCAGAAGGACTGGGATGACCAAGACAAAGTAAAAACAAAGATAATACAAAGCATATGGCAATTAAATGTTAAGAAAATAAAATCTGAGCATGGTGAAAGACCGAGATCCCTGAGCAGCACTGACCTGGGCAGGGGTGGTCACTGAGGACCACATGAAGAGAAAGAGCTGCAGTTCATCCAAGGCCTTTTGCAACTCACTTTGGACTCCCTGTGCTCCCAGTACGATTAATGCAAAGCCTGGGTATCTGCCCAAGAACTGTTGAGGGCTGCTCGGTGTTTCTAACAGAGACATATTACTTCAGTAAAATGCTTTGCACTGTGTGCCTCACTAGCTCTATGTGAGGGCAGCACAGAACAGCGAGTATTTTGCACCGCTGCCCTCCTCTTCTTTCCATGCTGCAGACATGTGCAAACCGTGCTTGGTCTGGAATTTGCCCAATTTGTGATGTTTTCCACCCTGCCCAGGCCCTGTATGGGCAGCACAGGCTGGCTTTTCACACCAGTCTGCCTGCAAGTGGAGCTCTGTGCAGGTGGATATGGGAATCGGCCCCAGATGTTGTAAGACATCTCCTGCTCCCAGCCAAGCTGCTGGGGGCTTTCAGAGCAGCTTGCTGCTTGCTGGAGGAGGTGTAGAGAGGGGAGCAAATGCCCTGGGCAGTCATTCACGTGTGGTGGTGGCTCAGCACGAGCTCGGCCCCTTGCTGGGGCTCAGGGGGCTGGGGCAGGCTGGCTGCAGGGAAGGGCCACAAGGCCTCAGCACGCCGCTCATTCACGAATGTTTGCAACTTTCCTACAACTCCTTTCCACCGGCTTTTCTCCAAAGTAACCATCCTCACGCTCTCCCGCTGGCAGTGTGACCCTGGAACAAGCGTATCACAGTTTTGGCATGTTTGGGTCATGCTACCACCATACAGCAATATTATGTGGCAAGCACAACATATGCTTTGGAAGGGACTTCAGTTTATTTTAGCTGCTCCAAATTTACTTGACCTGTTTAATCCAGCTTTCACACTACATCATCTCAATTGCTGGGGCTGCTTTTAGGTCATGCCCCACACAACATGTGCAGCCAGTTGGCCTTCCATCTGTATGCTTAATTGTCCAAAATGATTTCCATGTGATTAACACAAACCCCCGCATCCACGACAGGCCAGACTGCGCTGTCCTCCCCGTTGTTTGGCGGGCATGGGGTCAGGCCCACTGAGAAAGGAATAGCATGAAATTAGTAAACTGGGAGCTTCTCGTGGGATGTTATCTGGGCAGGGTGTAGGCGATATTGACCCCATCACCTCGGGGAAAAGGCGACGTTTGCTGTCGGCATCACTTCTCCTCGGGAGGGCGGCTCAGCCCCCGCCCCGGCCCTGCCAACAGCAACAACCATCACCCCAGCCCAAAGGCCGCTCGCTTGCCAGCTCACTGAATCACACTGCAGACGTGAGGAGATTTTGGGTGCTAAAACTTTACAAGGCTCAGAGTTACAGAATACGCCCATGTGCCCTGTCTGGAAACTGGCTCCCGCCCCTGTGGAAAAAGCCAGGCGTCCTCAATTAGGCATTCATGGAGAGCGGGGACCAGCCGGGGCCAGAGCCAGGGGCTGCAGAAGTTTCCACATTTGCCAGCACCGGCCTTGCAGACCCGTCTGCTAACTCCATCTTGGGCTTCTCACTAGGCAACCAAAAGTGCTAAAAGGAGAAATTGAGAAGATCACTTTCACACCCGGCTTACTGTGCGCAGGGTATTTTTTTTCCCCGCACTGCAAAACCATTGCACCATGTCACTTGTCTCCCCCTAATGTTTTGATATTACTGCAGCAAAGTGCTTTCTGCCCCAAAAAGCTATTCAGTGCCTCCAGCTGGCTTAACAATTGGAGTGCTTCAGACAGGGTTAGAGAAATCAGAGTCATCCCGGATGGGAAGGTCTCTTAGAGCTGTTGAGTGCCATAACCAGAGCCTCAGGTTAGCGTGGAGATATGTGAGGATGCACATAGGAGCATAGGGAAGAGAACAAGGCTTTAACCCAGGCACAGGTGGCTGTGCTTAGGGATTAACAGGGTAAACATGAGCTCAGGCCCCACCATCCAAAAAGTCACGTTTTTGGTTCTCTGCTGAACCAGGGATGGGGACTGTGTGAGGAAAAGACCAGCAGCTATAATTGTGACTTGATTACAGAGGTCCTGCTTCGCTTCCTGCGGGTGCAGTAAGATGGCCGTGGTCACACACCTGCTTCCTTTCCATCTGGAGATGGCCACGCTGGGGCACTGGTTAAATCCTGTGCAGGACTGGCTGTGCTACGTCTCTGTGTCCTTCTAGCAAACTTCAGGACAGCACTTCCTAAATAAATGCTTCTCACCGGAAAAATATCTAAATTGCTCAAGCCAATGAATTATTTTCTTAGAATCTGGGGAGCCCCAGGGCATTTGCTGGTGCTGCTGGTGGTGTGGGGCAGGCGCTGGTGTGGAGGAACCTAAGAGCTTTGCTGGGGATGTGGGGAGGGCACAACTCTTTACTGTAAAACAAAATACTGCTTTTCAAAAACCAGGAGTGATGCAAAGCAAGTAATAGAACCGCAGGCTTGAAACAAAATGGTCACAGAAGGCCAACAACTGTGAAATACCAGCAATGAGGGGAGCTGAGAGAGGTAAGAGAAAAGGGGGAGGTAGGAAGCATCCAGAAACTTGAAGTTTTCAGTTTCAATTATTTCACGCACAGTCACTTGCAAACTGGATCTGTAGATGAAGGAGCGTCTGCTGAAGTTGGTCAACTTCATAATCTAAACATTCGTGTCTCATTCCAGTGACTGAGAAGATTTTAAACAGCTGGGGTTTTCAGAAGACTATAGGGATTTTTTCATTTTTTATTTTATTTTATTTTTTTGGCATGGGGAAAAGGGAACAGCTTTGGAGTGAATTAATAGCAGATTTTATTATTATTATTATTTTTCTTGTGTATCCCTGAAAGAGATTGGCAACATGCTAGAGACCAAGCAGTACCTGGGTTAAAAGAAAAGCACTTTTTAACTCTTAAGAAAACAAGAATACCTGCCAGGAGTGAAAATGAGGTTTATATGCCCATTACTGTAAAGTTAAACACTACCAGCTGTATTGTCTGCCTTTACGAAAAGAACCCAGGTGACAAATTTCCCCTACTTTTCATATTTAGAAAGCCATTTGAAATCTGCTAGGTTTTCTGGTAAGGTGTTGAAGAGAAGATCGGGTTTATGAAGTGTATTAACTTCTCATTAAAAAATAAAAAATCTAAACTATATTTCACATCTACAGTCCTTGAGGGAGCAAATCACACATACTGTAGACTGAACTTCACCTTTCCTGGGACTGTAAAGCCTTATTTGAGCCTCTATTTCTTCTCCCATTGCGCTAAATTCCTGAGAGGAGGCACACGGGTCTCAGCATAGGAAGGAAATGGGGGGAGAAAAAGTTCACTTTTTTCTCTTGGCTACACTCATCTCACAAAAGCCTCCAGATGTAACTCCTTTTGTCTGAATATTTCTGTCTGCTTCAGACTGACATTTCCTCTTCTAGCAGAGAGATGGGCAGAGATATTTATGGCAGGAAAGATAAATTGTGAAGTGTTTCTCAGTCCAGCTCTGCAGTTACTTGTACGTCCTGTGCTTTCTCCAGAGCAGAATGCATTTTCGCTCCTTAAGGGAGTGCCTCAGGACGCCGAGCAGCTTGAGGGGATGTCTGGATGTGGGGTTGTACCCCTGGGTTCAAGAACATTGAAGATCTGTGGATGGGGAAACGTGGATGTAGGCTAACCAACCTCCATGGCCATTTGGGATCTCCTTGGCTGGGCAGCATGGCTGAAGGCCATCATTGAAGCCCAACACCACTCGGCTGCCTCCCACCCCATTTGGGCCATCGGCATGTGGCTCAGCCAAGGCCATGAGTCCACACAAAGCCCCCTTCCCTCACAGGGCTGGTGAATACATCGTGCCTGTGGTGGCCACAAGCCTTGCCTCCTCCTGGTCCTAGGCTGAATGGGAGCTGCAGGGGGGGCTGGGGGCCAGTGTTTGGTATTTCCACATGCTTGTTTTTAAAGCCTACGACCTCATCATTACGAGCTCCATTTACTGCACCTTTAGGATGCTATGAGGTGGGCAAACACCTCTTAGAAATTTTACTTAACTCAGTAAATTCCTCTGTGCCCCCAGCGAGCCATATGGTGAGGCTAAGCAAGGGCTGAACCCTGTCCCACCACTGGGAGAGCAATAGCAGGTGGTGCGTCCCAGCAAGCAGGAATGCAGCGTGTGGATGTGCTTAAAATAACTTTAAACACAGCTAATTTGGACCAGCTTTGCAAACAAAAATATCTGCAATGAATTTAATAATAATAATAATAATAAAATAGCTATAGTGGCACAGTATTCAGTTGTATACTACAAATTACAGTGGTGTTGCAATTAGTGTCATGCCAATTAACCGAAGCGAGCATGAGTGTGGGTGAGTTGCAGGGTTTTCTTCCAGAGCACGATTGCTGGGGAACTGAGGGGTATTTCCCCAGGAAACGCTGTCCAAGCTTGCCCCAACAGCTGGACTAACAGATGCCAACCAACTTTTCCCTCATATACAGGACTGACAGTATGTTTTAACTCATATATTGTCGCAAAACAGTCCTTTCAGACCAGCCCAACAATCAGGCCTGCACCCATTCTGGTATCCCTTTTCCTACAGTAGCTTACTCACAGAAAAGATATTAAAAACAGGCAATTAGATGTCTGTTGGCATGGTCTCTGCTTCTGTGCTTTGGGACTTCCTGAGCCAGGGCTGCACTTCATGGTTAATAATCCTTTCAGGATATATATATTTTTTAATGTGGTTTTCTAATTGTTTTTGATCTCATTTATTCTTTTCACAGCTAGAATATCCCATGGCTATGACTTTCAGTCTGCTGTGTAATTTTTTGTTTGTTTGTTTTAATTCTGCTATCTCAGATAATTTCATCCAAATTTCTCTGATTCTGGTAGGAAAGCACTGTAGAAGCAATGTTTCCTCCCTTCTTCATGTCATTTATTATGTTAAAGGCCACAATCACATCTGTCCTCAGTGATCTCTTTTCCAGGAGGAGGAGGCCCATTGCACAGAGACTCTTTATTAGGGAAACTACCCCCTTTCCTTTCAGTGGTCCTGATTTTTTTGAGTACTGCTTTACCCTTTTGGAGTTTGGAGATGCAAAACTTATGAGTAATGAAGTGGTAAGGGTCATATAATGATGTTTCCTCTTTGGTTTGCTGTCCCAAATTCCAAATCTCCTATTTGAATTTTAACTATTATGGTCAGTCAGTTAGATGATCCAAAACAACTTATTCCTGATGGCATTTGCTACTAGCAAATGAAAACCTAGAATTGAATATGCACCCTTTGGAGCATCTTTCCAATTGCGCATTGTTTGTATTTATTACCACCAAATTGCATCTGCCAGCTTTTTAGCCCATAACTCAGGATCACGGGCTGTCAGCAGCTACTCATCTTTTGTTTTGCTCTTACCACCCTGAGGCAGTGAGTACCACTGGTTGCTGCTCACCTGCCTGCGGAAGACTCATTTAATGAAATTGTTTAGTTTCCTTTAAATTCTGAAGGATGGTGGTGTGAGTGAGTCCTGCTTGTCTTTACTTTACTTTACTTCGTTTTTACCTCAATTTAATTAAAGCAATGCAATCTCATGGAGTAGCCAAACTGCCAAAGAAATACATCCACAGCTTAGACCAAATAGCTGGGCAGGGCATTATGTGATCCATGCAATCAAAGTGCACTCAAAGTTTGTCCAACCTCAGATTTTTCATATTCAGGGACATTAGCAGGGTGTGTTGGAGAACAGTTTGAAATGGTTCATTAAAATGTGCACTCTCTGAGTTTCTTTCCTGGAAAGCTTGACTTTTGCATATTTCCTTGATGAAATTTCTACAGCTGCTTAAGACTTAACTGTGTTGAGATTTCAATGATTGGGAAGTTAAAATGAGAGCTACATGTTTTTCCCAGAGCCAGGCTGAACTGTCCTTCACCTCCTGGCTACCCATGAGGCTTCCTGCTGGTGGCACCGATGTCCTTGCCCTCCTGCACAAGCCTGTTTATTTCCACAGCAGCTGGCTGAGTGCTGTGTGCCCTGTGCCCGTGCCCCAGCACAGCTCCAGCCCTGCAGCAATCAGGGACAGAGCCAATGAAGTGGGCAGAGGGGGTGAGGGTCAGGGGTCTCTGAGCAGCTGTGTGGAGGTACTCTGTGAAAGTATCCATTTGGTTTTTTGTTTGTATGTTTTAAATTTGGTGATATTTATCTATCTATTTATTGTTGTTTTATTTGGAGATAGCAAGCTTTGGGACCTCATTTTCTGTTATTCCTGTAGTGTTTTCCTACATTTTTAGTTTTCACCTCAGTTTTGCTGGCTGAAATCAAATAGGGCATCTGGGCATGTATCTGGCTCCTCAGAAGTCCATTGAGTTGTATCTTCTCCTTACATTGTGCGAGTATAAGGAAACCTTATAAAAAGTCAGCTGGAATTCAGTTTCTGATGCCTGCTGCTTAGTTGTGTTCAGAAGTTGTGTATGAGAAAGCTTTTTTATGGTATTTCTAATTTCTGTTCTCAATTGCTGAAAGGCTAGCATAAAAAATGTAAAATCACCGGCTCGCACCCCGCGCCACTTAAAATATCTGTGAAATTTTGACTAAGCTTTGCCTTCCCTATTGTCATGGGTTTTGATAGCTTAGCTGGGCCTGCAAGCTCCGTTTTTGCCCTTTTTTTTTTGGTAAGATGGTTGCTGCATTTTAATTTACTTGAGTTGTGGAAAAGGCACGAAGCCACCAAAGGCTGCTGGTGGCCGCTGGCCCTGAGGCCTCCTCAGCAGGCCCTGGTGGCACCACGGCCGGTGGGGGTGGCTGATGGCGGTGTGTTCTCTTGCAGCGTGGCTTTGGCTGCCTCTACACCACCCCGAGTGCTGCTCGAGCTCCTCGTGAATGTGATTGCCTCCGTCCTGGCCCTGGAAGAAGTCCCAGCGAATGTTGACAGAGGTGGGCGCCTCACTATATGTTCAGTTGCTGAAAATGTCTCCTGAAGGTTGTAAAAGTATTGTGAAAGGAGCTTGGTGCTTGAATAGGGTTTTGCAGTTCTGGTGGGTTGTACTGAGGCCTGTTTTCTTGTTTGTTGTCTGAAGTTGTTTTGAGATGTGGATTGCAGGGATGGGCAGTGGTGTTACTTTCAGTAAAACAGGAGGGCTCAGTCAGCAGGTGTGGGCCCAGTAGTTGGTGTTATTGAGATGGGGGCTTTCAACTGGCCTGGCTCCCTTAGTTTGTGAGGTGAAGGCTTGAGAAAAGCAAAGCTCAGTGTGGTATTATTCCCTTTTTTCAAAGCCCAACTTAATTGTGTACAGTGTGCTTCTCAGAAGTGAGGATTTTGTATGCTCTTCTAGGTATGGGTGCTTTGGTTTGTAGTGGGAAGACCTGACTGTCAGCATTCAGTGCCTGGTGCTTCAGCCTCCCATCTTCTCAGTGTCTTAGGTGTGCTTCGTCTTCAGAGGGGCATGGACAAAGGAGGAGCCTTTTGGCTTACTTGGCTTGTGCTATGCTATGTGGCAGTGGATAGAAGTGTGACATGCAGGCTGTCTCATTCCTAGCTTGAGGTGTAAGGTCTAGCTCATACGCCTCCTGATGCACTGGGGCCTCAGGTGGGTCTTTGGTGTGATGTGACTAACTTAAACTACTAACCTTGGTGAACTAAGTATTTCTTCTATGCTTCTTCATTAAACTTCAAAGTATGGAGGTTATATGAAATCCCTATTATTTTTCCTAAAGCAGAAATTATTTGGCTCCTAAAAGTAGTAATTATTTGGTTACGAGCATTGTCTTTTAACTTTATTCACACAGAACGTGGAGGCAAAGCACTTCAGAATGAAGAATGAGCGAAAAGTAGTTTGATTATTTATGGTGATGCAATATTGTTTGTTTTAATTTACTTCTGTTTTCAGTATGAAAAAGACACCTCTGAGGGACAACATAAAAGAATAGGGAGCTAGGATGTGGCTGTCTACTCAGTGTTTTGTCTAGTCTCGGTGTGCTAAACCTGAGTTGTTGGCATCTGGGGAGCCCCAGTGCTGGCGGAAAGAGGTATTTCATTGCTGAGCTTAGCTTTGTGGCTATAGCTGGCTATCAGGACAGTGCTGCTGGTAAGTTTTACGTTGAAGAGCAGTGTTTTGTTTTTTTAAACAACTTTCTAACTAGCTCTGAACATGTGCTTTTCTTTTCTATTGGGCTCAGCTGGGGACAGAAGGGCGGTATTGCTAAGAAGCAACAAACACTTGGTACGGTTTTGGCCAACTTGTAATGTTCACAAAGAACAAATTACAACCCCTCCCCTAAATCTTAAGTGATGTAGCTTAATGACATTTTAAATGTTATTTTTCATGGTAACAACTTTCTGGCACTTTAAGGTTTCCTGTCCAACTATTAGGGATTGAATTATGGTTTATTGTCTGATTATAGCAGGTTTTTTCTTCAGAAACATGTTGGACCAAGCTGTTAAAAACAGAGATGGCATGATTAACCCAAGCAGGTTGCCAGCAGGGAAGACTTGGGGTAAAGTTTTTTCACCTGGGATAGCACCAGGCTTGTTGCAGATGACTAACTCTGTGGCAATGGAGAAACCCTTCCTGGTGTGGTCTTGGGCCATGGTTATGCTGGGAAAGGTTTGCACCAGCAGCACCAGGCTGGAGTTCGTCTGCACTAGGGAACTGAGCACAGCTGGTCACAGAACTTCAAAGCAATCAGCTCTCAAAAAAAAATACCACTCTTGCTTGATTTTTTTTTCAGTATTTTAATACAGCATTAAAATGCTAGAATACTAGAGGAAAGCTGTATACTATCCAGCAAATAAGGCACATGTCGGAATGCCATTTTATGGACAATCCACAAGAGGGTTTACAGTCTGTTTAGCAACATAGTCACTCGGTAAGCAAGCTGTCATCTTGATTGCTGAAGCAGAACTGGTACCTCTGAGGCCTTTGTCCATAAGTTTTGTTTGTTTGTTTTAGCTGTACAAGTTTATTAACAGTTACAGAAATGAAATTATACAAATAACCAACTGAATCTCACAAGGTCAATGGGTACAGCTAAACAAATGTAATAGTAATGAGGTTAATTTTTTTTAAAGCTGAAGAAATTCATAAGATACAGTGTTAGTTTTAGCACTAGTACACAACGCAGTGAGTGCTGTACTAAATAACCTTTTAAAGGAAACAAGAATCCAGTACAGGGTTGGGCAGACCTCCCATTTTAGCGTGGTAAAATATCAAACTAAAAACCCAATCCTTCATAATATAATCAAACTACATGAAATGTAAAGTGTAAAAATGCTTCAAATACGTGCACATGCATATTCTATATTGCTATGAGTTCTAATTAAAATAAACATAAACCCCTACAATTATCTACTTCAATCTATTTCTCTTGCATCCTTTGATTAATATTATTGCTGTAGCCGGTACTGCATAGCTGAGCTCACAGTCTGCAAAGAGTTGTGAAAGTCGAGTTGTCAGAGTCCCAACCAACTCTTTTCCCCTCTTGCCGTGAAAAAGGACAAGAACTACCATTTGAAACTCAACACTTGTGCTTCAGAGTCTCTGAAAGCTGAGTCTCTGTGGTGCTTTCAGCATCTTCTGTCTCTCACAAGGTCATAAAGTGACAGTATACTTTATCTCTCACTTGCTATATGTCTAGTGATAGCTTTTTCTAGCGATTCTTCCCCAGATACACATAAATAAAATGTATAAGCATTTTCATATAAGTCTAAGCACTTGAATAATATATTGGTTACTTAATACTGATATTTTCATCCAAGGATAACAAAAACAATATGGCTTAAAGAATTGCAAGGTTTTTTGTCAGAATTATGTACCAACTTTCATATAATATTTTATGTAGACAATATTTCCTTCTTAATGTAGTTCTGTTGCATACTTTATACAGACAAAAGCATTGTAAAAAAAAAAAAAAAAAAGTAAATTACTTCCATAAATATTTTCTTGAGGATACATCCTTAGTTCTGCAAAATACTTAAGAAAACTCTTACCTCTGTTAGTATCCTAGTTGAGAGGAAGGCCCTTCTGAAAGCTTCCAAGTTGTAAAAACTTTTCCCCAAAGAACAAACAATACTTTTTTTTTAAAAAGGCCCTCAAATATATACAAAAAAGTTACTGCAAAGAGTTTCCAGATAAGATAACAATTCAGTATTACAAGAAATATTTGTAACCATTCAAAAATTTTAACATCTAAAAAGGTTTCCAAAATACACACATAGTATTAAAAAAAAATTGAAAGAAACTCTATGTCAAGTATAACTCAAGATAAATACACATCTGCAAGTAAAACTGTAAAATACTTCATACAGGGGTAAACATTTATATCAATCATCTATAGCTAGTAACTGCACACGATTGTCCCTTTGAAATTCATCCTAGAAACACAAACCATCATCCCTATGTCTAAGACCTCAATCAGCCCTCTGAGCACTTCAGCAATATAGCAACATTAATGGACAGCAGTGGTTTTGCAGGTAGGAAACGTGTTGAAGCCCAACCAGGAGTGGAGTGATATCTTAAAGAATGATTTGGTACGGGGATAGTTCCATCACATTTTAAATGTTGGCAAAGGCAAGTGGAAAATGCATGTCAATTCACTTAAATCATCAACATGTGTTTTTAAAATCATTGCATACTCTTCAGTGGATAACTCTTAGAATCCACGCTAGAAAAGAAAATGCCATGTGACTGCAGGACCTAGAGGACTCATCTATGAATACGAACATTTCCAAAAGCTCTTAGCTTCTTAGTGGGTTAAGTAGTTCTTTTTGGAATAATGGCTAGAGCTTCACAAGTATGCAACCCACGTTTAATCTAAATTTCCTATTATACAAAAGGTAAAATATAAAGAGTACTTCTTGATAAAAGGCTTCTTTCAGACATACATAACTTCACATTTTTAGTTTACAAACTGAGTCCCATATAATGGGGAACTTTAAAATACACTTATTTTCAGAAATAATATATACTCTTGTGTATTTATTTGAAATTAAAAGGCAACTTTGAGACAAAAAGGCCTCAAACTTCGTTTGTGTGGCATTGTTTTATGTCTGTGGTAGCAGCAGTAGAAACTGGCTAAAATGGGGCAATCCTTTTAAGCTACAGGGATTTTTCTTCATCTCTACTAAATGAAGTATTCATAACAACTTCATTGGAGCTGCATCAAGTTAAAACAGCTAAAAGCCTATACATGCTGGTTTTGAATCACTGATGCTTTTCTCCAAAACAGTGCCAATGCCAAAGACAAATTCTACGTGAAATGTTCTGACCGAGTGAAGAAACAAATTTAGATTTTATTCAAGAAATAAATGTAAGTTTAAAAATGTCCAAAGAGGGTGGAAAAGGGTGGTGGTGATGGGAACACAAGATAAAACTGGTGCATGGTGCATGCTGGATAGATCTGTAGGTGGGCAGACAACAGCAAGCATCTGATGAGGTCAAAAATGACATTTGAGTAAGCGCACAGAGACAAACTTTTCTCAGGTATACTCCCAAGAATACTCAATTTAGGGAGATTTGTGTGGATTTCAAGTTCTTTACTGGTCTGTGCTTCATTTCTGATAACTGTTTAATAATCCCTTTGAAGAATACTAGCTGAAGATCTAAATGCAGAGCTAGTTAAAGAGAACATCGGCAAGTATTTGTAAAAATCCAAGTGGTAAATCAGCTCATGTCTTTCCAGTCAAAATATTAATTTTTAGGCTTTCTTTCTGGCAGTTTAGAAGGGTTAGGTCTGTGTGAATTACCTTGAAAAAAAAAAAGGTCAGATGATAGAAATTTGCATCTTGTAGTCAATCTTTTTTCTATTATTTTGGTACAAAATCAGAAATATCCCTTCTGTGCCGATGGCCATAAGCTGTTGTGTGTTACACCCATGCATCTGTCCAGCAAGAGACAAAGCCTCCAGAAGAGCACGGAGCAGATGCCTGGGGCTGGATGCTGCAAACCTTATGCAGGGATGAATGGAGGCACCTCGTGTGTGCTCCCCCAGCCACCAGCTCCTTAGGGAGATGAGGTTTTCAGCCGTGAATAGAATGGGACTGCCCCACATGGCTGAGGGGAGCCCGAGCTGAGCCCTGCAGTTGTGGGGCTGGGGCTGTTGCTGCTGGTGTCTGGGTGCCCCGATGCTCTCCTCCCTCCTCGCATGCCTCGCACCACTGGCAGGGCAGCGAGGCTTCCAGCCCCAGGAGGGCTTGAACAGAGAGTGAGGAAGGACAAACCATGGCACTGTTGCTTCTAGATTTTCCCTGCATTTTGTTATTTATCTGCTCTTCCCCAACATGAGTGCAGGGGAAATGAAGCTGTTTTCTTGCTGTTTTAGATTTACTTGATATTACTTCAACACTTCGTGTCTCCTGCCGAGGAAAATATCGTGATATAAATATTGAACTTTTAACTACGCTTTGAATAATTACTATTCTACAGCAACAAGTATTAATTATATTGAAGTTGATCATGTGTATTTTTAGGAACCTTATTTTAAAATAAAAGTCCGTAAGCTAAAAGCACCACCATGCAGTGTTGAATCTGGGTAAACAATTTATAGGAGGGCTCTGTCATGAAAATCGTGACGATTGCATATAATTGTATTTTGTAGTTACCCTTCGCTCAGAATTGGCTGCTATGCTGTATATCAATGTAGCTGTGCTGAGGGATGTGCTGTTTTACCCATTTAGTGGTTACCGTAAGAAAAGGAAGCACTTAAAAGCAAAATGCTTGGTAGCAACATCTGAGTTTCAGGTTGGAAATTTTCTCTGATTTTGATGCGATGGAGTTTCTCTACTTGTCCTTTAGCTGGATGTGAAGCATCAAGGAGTATTTTGTTCGTGTACTATTAAGTGCTCAAAAGGAAAAAACAGATCAGGTTTCCTATGTTGTTCTTTCAACGTCAGGCATGCTTCAAACAAAATATCAAGAGTAATGCTAGAGGCCAAACTGTGAAAATCCACCCCTAAATTCACCTGTGTATTTTCTTCATTGTTTTAAGGACAAGTTAGTATCATTGCTCAGAGATTTTCTTTAAAGTAATTTTTGAGTCTGTGCAAAACAACGCATTTTTTTGAAAATGCCAAAACTGCATATCTTGACTGATGCAAATGAAATCTGTTATTAGTGTTAACTTGCAGTAATATTGTTCTTCAGCTATTTTAGTTGACAGAATTGTCACTGGGCAAAATTAGTTTCCGAGTGATTCATTTTAGTTAATATTTCATTATTATATCGCATTTCTCATGCAGTGATGTCAAAGCTCTAGTAGATATTAAGTGAGCCTCACAGCGCTGCTGTGAGGTAGGCATACTACTGTATTATTATCCCCATTTTGCAGCTGGGGAGACTGAGGTCCAGAAGGATCTTGTGACTTGCCCCAAATCAGCCAGCTACTGAAAGAATCACGGTCACAAGCAACAAGTGCCGATGTTTTTCCATTGACCACTAGGCTGACTTGGGCTTACACATGAAACAAAGAGGTTTGCAAGGTGCATAGATAACCCTACCACCAGAATCAGCAGAAACAATTTTGCCCTGTTTATAGCAAAGCAGGGAAATAGTGTGAGTTTCACCTCAGGGCAAATTTGTGAAAAGCTTCACATTGCCTATAAGAATGCTCAGTAAGTTTTCGATTTGCTTTACAAGAGCTTGACTGTACATACTTAGTTACATCTTGGTATTGCTTGGCATAAAAACCCCTCTGTATTAGCATTAAGGAGTTAATCTTCAAAACAGATTTAATTCACATCAAGTTATTTAGGACTTAAAATATTGCTGCTAGGTATCATTCACACCAATCAATCTCTCAAAAGGAAATTTCACAAAAATGGAAATTGTTGATTTAAAAAAAAAACAAAAACACAAACCATTACCCCTGTAATTTTTTCTTAGTAAGTTAGCAAGTGAATTGCTTGTTGTGTCCTTGTGTCAATGTACTTATACAGACATACAAACAGGATACTGTCTCGAGGTACTTTCATTTCATGGTATTTTCCAATCCCTGATGAGATACTTCTTTGCAACAGGATGCCCCTGCCCAAAGTTCTACCTGAAATGGGACAACCAAATACAACTCCTACATTTCTCCTAAGGTATATAGGTGTATCAGGAAGACGGAAGTGGGAAGGTTATACAGAGTGCTCTTCATGCCTCATAACACCCTTATGGCTAAAAAATTTTTATATTATAACAATTTGTACAGTAGAAAACAGGACATAAAAATACTTCCAGAAAGTGGCTTTAAAACTACTATAAATAGTAAGTTTGGCTAATCATTTAATTAAGGGTTTGGGGGACAATTTTAAGCATTCTTATCCCCCATTATTCACAGTAAATTTAGTGTGCTTTCAGCCCAATGAATAGCCTATATGCGTACAGGGACCATGTAGCAGAATTATATGACAAGAGAAGGATCTGTTAGTCACACAAGCAAGCCAATTTCATCTCCTCCAAAAACCTCTTGGAATCCTTCCCGATGCTCTGGGTCCTGTTATGGCATTCCCTTTCTACACAAACCACACCCTCAAACAATTATTCACTTTTTTTGGCCACATCCTGCAAAAAAAAAGATTTTTGCCTAAGCCCTGCCCAAATGACACTAACAAATAGAGAAGTCCAAGAAAGCAGCAGCACAAAACTCTCAGACTTTCTAAAACTCGGAAAACAATGATTTTCCTTCTTTTATGTTGTGGCTTGTTTCATCTTCCTTTGTCTTGTCATATAATAGGAATAATGTTCACGTTGTGGGTGACTTCTTGCAACTAGCGGCCCCAGAGTCAGTTAACCTCTGCAAAACCCATTTATCACATATTCCTTGTCAATGTTAGTCTTGCCTAATGAATAGCACTTCATTTCACCTGGCCATGATACAGGGTCTGTGTAAACAATCAGCAGAACCCGCAGCTTTGGTTCTGTTGTGAACACTATCAGTAATGCTTATATATGCATGTACATGTATATATGTAAGTTTACATATATATGTGTGGATACGAATTCACCATAGTCCTGTAAATACCTGTTGCATGTGTGTGCATACACAGGAGAAATGTTACATTCTGTTAATGGTAAGGCATACTATTAGGTAATAGATAGGCAATATTGGCAATTATTTTAGCTTTTATCTTGATTTGTTGTGTTGCTGTTGATCACGTGCTGCCAGAGGATCTTTCAGGATGATGGGGACGGGAAGAGGCCACTCGGAAGGTTTATTGCACACGGCGGCAGTAGTAGCCCAAAACTTTGCACTTCTCACACAGGTGCTGGGGATGTTCTTTGCTCTGGTCTGAAACATCCAGGCCATCCGGCTTTTCCAGGGGTCTCTGCAATGAAGAAAGTAAATAAGATTTGGTCCGAGGTTTTGTCACTGGCTGTTAGTCTTTTCTGTGTGTTTTAAACCGACTTTTATGCTTGACAGAGCTTTCTCACAGCCTTTATAAAGGTTCTGCCTTTCTTTCCCAAACAGACCGAATGGTTTCATTTCTTTGCTTCGTAGGGGCACGGAGTGCCCTCACAACCTCGAATGCTGTTCTTTGTAACGGTGGTGCTTATTGGGCTGTAGGTGTTACTGACAGCCTGAGCTGGGGAGAGGACTTGTGTGGTCACATAACTATTTATTCCCTTGGCTCCAGTAACTGAGACGTCCCAAAGGCATTAGCACCTCACGCATGGGAATCCCATGGCCCAGCAGTGCCAGGAGGGGGTAACAATGGTAGGAGCGACTGCTGCTGCAAGAAAACTGTCTTACCAATGCACAGATACTGCGCAGGGAAGTAAGGTCTTCCCAATACTCAGCCCCATATTTCTGAGGCTGAATTTTTTGAGGTAGAGCAGCTGCAAACCTATTAATGAAAAAACAATGGGTTTTTCAAAACACAACCTCTGCAACAAACCTGACTAATGAATTACTTTATTTAAATAACACTTGTGGAGTCACAGAGCTGGCAGTATGTTCAGCTAAACAAGCAAACAAAACTGCTTTGATTTTAGTAATCTTTGCTCTTTAAGTTTCCATGACACACGAGAAGTTTCACAATCACTATGAAAATGTTAAATATTGCAGTCGGGCTGTTTGTTTGCAGAGTCTAATAGGTGAAGAGGTGACAGAGGTGTGAGGCAGAACATCATAAGGTGAGCAGATTTTTGAAAAACAAACAAGATGCCCTAACATGAGTTCTGTTTCCCTGAAATCTACCTGAAAAACATTTTCATTGCTCAGTGCCTTTCTGTGGGGAAGACAGCGGTTGTTCTGTGGGACTGCGATAGAGCCAGCACGTGGGGTGAACTCTGAAAATAAGCCCTAAGCTTCTCACAGTTCTCACAGGGGTAGCAGATCATTGTGAACCTTTTCTTAGTGTGGTTCTTGCAGTGAAGGATGGATAAATATAAATTACAGAATCATGGCTATTTATCTTTTTGTATGTTCACTAAATAATACAAACTTGCCTTTAGCTGTAAAATCTTAAAGTAGACCTGGTCCTTTAAGTTTCCTAGGTATTGTAAGTTCTTCATTTCAGAGACACCCACCTGAGACTCCCATGGACAGGGAGAACAGGGCCTTCTGAAACGTTTTTGCTACATAGCACTGCAAGAACTGTTCACAGTGCAGAGAATGGAAGGGTTTCCCAACTTCCAGTGGTTAAAATGAGGCAAAATGTGTTTCCTATTATCCTAAACAAGGGATGTCTGCAACTTCTTGCTGTGATCAGTTGTATTGAATTATAAGCGCAACACTTCTACTACAGTTAGTAGGTGTCCTGGTTGCAGTTAGGACAGAGTTATTTTTCCTCCTAGTAGCTGGTAGAGTGCTATGTTTTGGATTAGGATGAGAAGAGTGCTGATAACATGCTGATGTTTTAATTGCTGCAGAGCAGTGCTTACACTAAGCCAAGGACTTTTCAGCTCCTCGCTCTGTCCTGCCAGCTGGGGGTGCAGCAAGAGCTGGGAGGGGACAGCCCCAGGACAGCTGACCCAAACTGGCCAAAGGGGTATTCCATACCATCTGACGGCATGCTGAACAATATATAGGGGTGGCTAGCCAGGGTGGGGGGCCAGCTGCTCGGGATTGGGCTGGGCATTGGTCAGCGGGTGGTGAGCAATTGCATTGTGCATCACTTGTTTCATACACACTACTATTATTATTTTCTATCTTAATAAACTGTCTTTATCTCAACCCACAGGCTTCACTTTCCCATTTCTCTCCCCCATCCCAGAGAGGGAGGGGAAGCAAATGGCTGTGTGGTGTTTAGCTGCCGGCCGGGTTAAACCACACCAGTAGGCAAAGTGTATGGGAGCAATTCAGCATGGATTTACAACGGTTTGTTACTGACTCAAGGTTCCTCCCCATGGTATGTTGCCCCAAGTTTTCTCTTTTTGTCAGTTTAAACTCAATTACAATTCATTGCAAGTTGCATTTCCTGTATCAGGTAGGGGGTGCTTGGACCTGGTGCTGAGGGAGGATGGACCCCTGGTACCCTCTGAAACTCTCAACCCCCCTGCATCCTTACTGAGTTTTGAATGACTTGTTGGAAGTCAGTATGTAAGGATTTGGGATCACAACTGATTTTAGACGTGTAGCCCAATCACTATTGCACACTGGGCTTCTGCAACACCAGAGGCAAGTTGAATAAGCTTATTTGGTCAGAGAAACTTCTGCTCTTCTGCTTCTACTGCTTATTTCACCAACATCTGCCTACAAATTTTCTTCAAGAATTTGCATTACATAAATCTGGTCATAGATGATGCCCAGGGTCAGGAGCTCCAGGAGTTAAATTATTCTCCTCAATGGGGAATTTTAGAGCTTTGAAATGCTACACTTAAAACAGGCTATTTGACTCAGCTCTGATTGCTTCTACATGCTAGCTGTGCTCTGATTAAAGAGAGAAAATATAGCAGTTATCATGTTTATTGATATAAGCCAGATTTTTTTAATACACATGGCCTTGGGAATCATTTTTCCTGGAAATAGTGCAAAGGACATTGGGAATGCCTTGAAGCGCCAAGAGTTTTTGGCCTGTTTTCAGAAACAATAGCTCTCCGTGGTTTGCTTTCCCCCTGCGTTGATTGAGCTCAGCTTTTTGGCCCGTGAAGCATTCCGATTTCAGAAATGTTATTGTTACCAGCGTGTTACGACACAGAGGCTGGGAGAGAGGGGTTACGGATGCAGGAAACCAGGTTGCCAAGGGCCAGCTGGAAGGAGCGGAGCAGAGCCGAGCTGGGGCTGGGCTTCTGGTGGGCTCCGGAGCTTTGAAACTTCAGCACTGCTGGTGGGCTCGCCTCGTTTGTGTCTTAAAAACGATGTCAACCCAATTTTTAAATGAAATAAAGTCCTAGCTTATCTCTGTGTTTTATGGGTTTCCTGTAATGAAAAAAAAAAAAAAAAAAAAAAAAAAAAAAACCAACCCTGCAGACACTCTGAGAAGCAACTGTGCTCTTCCTACTGCTGCTTCTTACCCCTGATGGTGTAACCTCGTGGAGGCATTTAAGGCGGTGCCCTTACACCCTTTCTGTGTTCCTCAATGCTGTGCTATAAGGGCAGGACATGAAACAGCCAGAGAGCTGCACGTCTGCGGAAGGAGGACTTTGTGGGCACCTGGGGCAACTCTCACCAGCTTTGCTGTGGTGGAAGCAGAGAGGAAGGAGAAGATGCTGACCACAAGAAGGGTCTGGCAGGCTTGGGCTGTTCCATGCCACCGACTGACTTGGGAATTGTCTGAATGATGCGGAAGGTCTGCATAGCTGCGGAGTCTGTGGGAGGCTCCTGAGCCTCCTGGTGCTCCCGGTTCAGTGCTGCTGAGAGGGAGGGGGACAGTCTGTTGGGCTGAAGAGCCAACACCTTTCCTTAGAAAGAGGTGAAATGCTTCTAAACCAGCAGAAAATCCTGCTTTGTCTTTGTTTATCTGGGAAGTGCATTCTTTTTTTTTCCATTAAAAGGGAGAGTTTATATTTTTTTTAATGCAAGCCTGCAGAATTTGGCAGTCTATTTCCCATAAAAAGTATGGGGGTGGGCATTTTCCAATTTCCCAGGTTTGTGCACCTTTCTTTAGCTTTCTTCTGGTAGTTGCTAGCTGGAAATAACCTTGTGCAGCTCCACCAGGAAAGCATTTGGTGGTGGTGACTAATGCTGTTGCCTGAGGGGAATAATGCTGAACTAAATTTAAATTTATATAGCAATTCCTGTCCTGCAAATTAAATTTCGATTGTGCACAATTGCTCTCACAGCCTACACGCACTGATTGAACCCCACATTCCATAAATCACCTTTTTTTAAAAATAATAATAATAGTAATAAAAAAAACAAACATAGCCAAAACACCTCATGCTTATAAAGTGTTAAGTATAAGAAGAAACATCAATAGGACACCCTTAAGGAAAATTATTCTCGGTGGAATTAAATGGGTGCTGATATTTCTGTTTAGAAGGTTGATGTTTATTTTTTTAGATTGGAACCATTTGATTTCACCATTGACAGATACCAAAACTCAGATGCAAGCAAATGCATTTTCCTTCACTGAGAGAGAAGCAGCAGTCTGCGTGACCTGCTTCCCCACTGCTGGAACACCTCAGGGTGGGAACGCACTGGTTCCCCCCCAGCCACGAGGGAGGGATTAAGTCCAAAGAGAGGAAAGATCATACTTGCAGGCCTGAAACTGCTGAACACTGTATTGGGCTTCTGAGTGATCAGAGCCATCCCTCCCCGTGCTGAGGGAAGAGAAATACCAGGGAAGGGGAATCATGAGGCAACCGCTGCATTGCCTGTGGAAGTAATAGCTCGGATATTATGAAGAATGTATTTACATACCAAATTATTTTCAGTCCAGCAATAAATTCCTGACAGCTGGAAGCAAGCAGTGTCCAAGAGGACAAGTCAATCCCCAGATGGCCGGTTCCACACCAGTGCAACAGCTGTCATCACACACAGCACTGGGGTCAGCCACCAAGTCAGAGACGGAGCCTTGATAAGAGGCCAGCCAGGAAGCAACCACAGGCACAGATGCTGCCGCTGGAGCGGGCAGGGGAAGCAAATGAAAATTCAAAGCTTGGCATCTGGGCTGTTACAATGCCAAGAATGCCAGTGCGTGGCTAAAAGGACTGGCTTCATGTTGGGGCAATGTAAGGAGGAGCACAACCAACCAACTACGGAATACCAAGTCCTTGGAAGAATAAGCGGTAGGATTAAGTCCTGTCTGACACTTACTAGCCATCCAGTAACTTGGACAGGGCAGTTCTTTGCTCTCCTGTTCCTCAGTAAGACCTGAGCTCCACAGGCCTTGAATTTTTGCCCCATGTCTTGTGAATTCCTTTAAGTACTTCTGCCGGGGGATTTACTGCTTGAGAGATGCGGTGGAAATGCAAAAGGAGGAGCACAGTGGCACAACTTAGTCATGAAAACAAAAGTGCGTGTAGAGCTTCCTTGAAGAAAGGAGCAGTTTCGCAGCTCAGGTGTGAGAGCCACCTGATTTTTCTGCTCCAAATTAGCTGGGAGAATGGCAGCAGATCTGCTTGTCAGGCTCTTGTATTACCACTTGTAGGCCTGCTCTGCCATCTCTCTTAAATGCAGAGATTTAGAGCTGTATTTATAGAGCACTCTGAAGTATATACACAGCTGTAAAATTGCTGAGAAGACTTTTCCTGCCCCAGAGAGATGAAAAGCTCATTCTCACAGATAGGGTATGTGGAATAAGAGCGCAGGGCTGAACAGAGACTTTCCTTGTGGGGAATTGGCACGGGCTCTTTTCACTCCAGGAAACGAGCCTCCAGAAACAAAGAGCAGGTGGCAGGGAAGTGTGGCTGCACTCATCTCCAGGGACCAACTAACAAAAGGTATGCATAGGAAATCAAGATTTTAGCATAGCTGTAGAAGCCATTCACAGGTCCAACATGTGCACTTGAATGGCTACCCCAGAGCTATCCAGTGGAGATGATTATTTTCAGTACTGGGATATTAGTGCTTGAGCCAGTTAAATGGAAGTACTCAAGCTCAAACCCTCCCTTGTGAATACCATGTGGAGAAGCCCTGCAGAACTGAGAAGTCCAAAGATTGAGAGAATCATAGAATATAGAATCATAGAATATCCTGAGTTGGAAGGGACCCTTAAGGATCATCAAGTCCAACTCTTGACACCGCACAGGTCTACCCAGAAGTTCAGACCATGTGACTAAGTGCACAGTCCAATCGCTTCTTAAACTCAGTCAGGCTCGGTGCAGTGACCACTTCCCTGGGGAGTCTGTTCCAGTGTGCAACCACTCTCTCTGTGAAGAACCCCCTCCTGATGTCAAGCCTAAACTTCCCCTGCCTCAGCTTAACCCCGTTCCCGCGGGTCCTGTCGCTGGTGTTAATGGAGAAAAGGTCTCCTGCCTCTCGACACCCCCTTACGAGGAAGTTGTAGACTGCGATGAGGTCTCCCCTCAGCCTCCTCTTCTCCAGGCTGAACAGGCCCAGTGCCCTCAGCCGTTCCTCGTACGTCTTCCCCTCCAGGCCTTTCACCATCTTCGTAGCCCTCCTCTGGACACTCTCCAACAGTTTCACGTCCTTTTTATACTGTGGTGCCCAGAACTGCACACAGTACTCGAGGTGAGGCTGCACCAGCGCAGAGTAGAGCGGGACAATCACCTCCCTCGACCTACTAGCGATGCCGTGCTTGATGCACCCCAGGACACGGTTGGCCCTCCTGGCTGCCAGGGCACACTGCTGGCTCATATTCAACTTGCTGTCTACCAGGACCCCCAGATCCCTCTCTTCTAGGCTGCTCTCCAGCGTCTCATCGCCCAGTCTGTACGTGCAGCCAGGGTTTCCCCGTCCCAGGTGCAGGACCCGGCACTTGCTCTTATTGAACTTCATGCGGTTGGTGATCGCCCAGCTCTCCAACCTATCCAGATCCCTCTGCAAGGCCTTTCCACCCTCATCCGAGTCCACAACTCCTCCAAGTTTGGTGTCATCAGCAAACTTGCTCAAAATACCTTCTATTCCTACATCCAGATCGTTTATAAAAATATTGAAAAGTACCGGCCCTAAAATGGAGCCTTGAGGGACCCCACTGGTGACCGCCCGCCAGCCTGACGCAGCCCCATTCACCACAACCCTTTGGGCCCTGCCCGTTAGCCAATTGCTCACCCATCAGATGATGTTTTTATTTAGCTGTATGGTGGACATTTTGTCCAGTAGGATCCTATGGGAAACCGTGTCAAAAGCCTTGCTGAAGTCCAAAAAAATCACATCAGCTGGTTTCCCTTGGTCCACCATACGGGTGATCTTATCATAAAAGGAAATCAGGTTAGTTAGGCAGGACCTACCCTTCACAAACCCATGCTGGCTGGGACCAGTGACTGCTTTGTCCCCCAGGTGCGCCTCAATAAGTTCGAGAACCATCTTCTCCATGATTTTACCAGGCACTGACGTGAGACTGACAGGCCTGTAATTGCTAGGGTCTTCTTTCTGACCCTTTTTGAAAATCGGCACAACATTTGCCAGCTTCCAGTCTACCGGGACCTCTCCAGACTCCCAGGATAGTTGAAAAATAATTGAGAGAGGTTCCGCGATGACGTCCGCCAGCTCCTTCAGCACCCGGGGATGAATCCCATCCGGACCCATGGACTTGTAGGGATCCAGGTGGTAACAGTGGTAACAGGAAGTAACAATGGTAACAGGAAGTAACAGGGTAAGATGAAATAGGGGGTTGGACACGAGGACTAGAGAAAAGGGTATGTCTGGGAATTGAGAGTAGACTCCTGATTTATCAAGCCATAATATTAAGAGGAATATCAAGCCATTTTGAACAGAATTTCAAAGCTTTCTCCTAAAGGGGACAAAAGCATCCTAATCTCCAATATTCAGGGTTGATGTAACCAAGCATGGTGGTCCGTGTCATTACGCTTCAGCTATTGAACGGACTCTACAGATGTTGATCAATTGGCTGAGAGATGGGGAACATAGAGATGCTTGGTAATGCTAGAGGATGGGGAAGTATCCTTGGAGATTGTCTTGTCCTAGATCCATACCTTCCTGTAAGCACCTCTACCACCTGGGATGACACATGAAATGGGGGGTGTTGAACTGGCCTGGTTTGAGTTCTGTGTGTAGATAGGAGACTGAATGTTTTGCCAACTCTTTCATGCTGTGTATGCTTATAGGAATGGAGACTTCTTAACATGCCCTCACTGGGGAAATGCAGTAACTGCCTGTTTTAGACATGGTCTGAGCTCCTTGCAGGTAAGTAATTTTTACACTTGTGCAGATTCTTGCAACTTGCACAAACCTAGCAGATTGAAAAAAAAATTACTGAATGGTAGGTTAATGAGTAAGAAAGAGATGCTGAGCCGTAACATATTTCAGAGGGGTTATATTGACCAGATTGTTTTGGAGAATAAATCATTTCTTTTGCTAGAAGTAAATACTGTCTGAATGAATCGAACTTCTGTCTAGCCAGTCATCTGGATTTCGTTAATTGTTTTTTTCATTGATGAATTACTTGTATTATTATCATGTCATACAACATGGCAACTTTGCAGTAAAAGCACAGACACTACAAAGCAGTGATACCCATTTTTCTTGAATGGGGTTTATCCGTATAGGTACTGAGTGTCAAAATGGCTTCTGGGGAGAGGCAGCCTCTTTTCTTAGGTGATTTAAGTTGGAAAAAAAAGGCCCAATGGAAGCTTCAGATAAGTGCAAGTCCTCTGTCCAATCCCATATAATGAAGTCAGTAGGAGAAAAAATTAGCTAAGGACAGTGACTAATGCCCTGGGGGGAGGGGGAGGAGTGTGGAGGAGTGGTTGGGAAGTAATTATTTAGAAGTGCATAGGAACTCTGTTCATGAATCAGGACTCATTTTTGGTAGACGCCAGCAGAGTAATGAAAATAAAGAATAAGCAAGAAAGGTATAAAGAAATTACCAGAACTATAAATTATTAGAACTACTATGGGAATGTAGTAGTTCTAATAGTTTATTATAATACAACCAAATATGTGCACCATACGCATGTGTTCTTCAACTTTCCAACTAGAAACACTGGACTT
This sequence comes from Heteronetta atricapilla, assembly GCA_011075105.1. Classification (NCBI taxonomy): domain Eukaryota; kingdom Metazoa; phylum Chordata; class Aves; order Anseriformes; family Anatidae; genus Heteronetta; species Heteronetta atricapilla. The sequence goes on along the minus strand of CM021736.1, from coordinate 11,919,626 downwards.
TGTAATTAAAAAAACATTGTTCACTGTGCTTTTCTAAGATGCATGGCATTAGCATAAGAGTACTGGTTACTGGGTACAGAATATTTTCCAAAGGGCTGTAGAATAACACCACACAGACAATTAGTGATAAATGTTTAGAGAGTCTGGTGTGGGACTGGATGCTTGGACAAAAAACATGCATGGGTTAGCTAACATCAGGCTCAGTCAAGAAGCAGTGCTGACCTCATGCAGCCTAAGTTAGCTCTCCTTTGCTGCTGGCTCTGTGCATGAACTGATGTTTTCTTTACTGTCTGGCTATTGCTGGTATGTTTAATCAGAAGAAGTACAGAGCACTGGAGGGATGAGAAAGAATAGAAAGAATGATGATAGTAAAACTGAAATATAGAAACAGACACAGGTAAGGTGGAGACAACAGGATGCAAAATCTTTCAGTTGGAGGTTGTAAGTTTAAATTTGGGGAAAAAGCTCCAGTGAAAGGCTGCAAGTTGTTTACATTTGGAAGCCAAGCTGAAATGCATCGTGCCCGGTCTTGATGTCACATAGCAGCAACACCTATTGATAGGACATGAACACATGGATAGAAAGAGGAGTAAAGACCTTTCACGTCTCAAATTAAGGTCTTAGGGAATGATGTGGAAACAGTGATGGGGGTCAACTGTGTAAACCTGTGGTGCAGATGCTGTGCTTGTTCCACACTGTGTATGTGGCCCCAGAAGCACTGTGGGCCTTCTACACAGTGGGCCTTCTACACAGAAGGGCCTTCTACCCTTCTACATTCTTTGACTTCAGTGCTATGTAGATCATAGACTCCTCTAGCCCTGCCGTGAGGGGTACCATCCCCACGGGACTATTTGCAAACCTTTACTAAAAAACATTCATACTCCCGACTATATAACAGTTCTTGGATAGTGTGGATGGGATACTTCTCGAGCGATTTCTTGTGACCCTTCGAACGCTAACAAAAATGATGGAAAGAATCTAGATGAACAAGGTAAATATTTATAAACTTGTGTTATAAATCAGTGGTCTTGTAATTTCCCTGACCCTCGAGACTGTACTTCCATGCATGTGATAAATGACTGCATTGCTCAGCCCAGATTTCAGTGCAGTTGTCTAAGCAAGCTGTCTAAACAGAGGCAAGGAACCAGAGACTTAAGAAGCTTTGAACTTGTCTCATAAGTTAGTGAAAGAAAATTGCATAGCTTTCCTCTCGTGTACATATGAAGAATGCTACCACAAATAAATTGTTCCTTGCTTTTTTCTCACTTGCAGTATAGTTTCCAGTCACAATTTTGTCAGGAAAATTACTGCACTTGGTAAAGGTGACCTCTTGTTTTCAGGTTTGGACTCAGAGGGGCGTTAGCACAGAGACAGCAGAATGGATCACATCACTTGAACTGGCCAGCAGAAACAATGATATTCACTGACTTGGCCATAAGTTTTTGTAAAGTAAAAAAAAAAAAAAAAAAAACCTATGCTATTTTTTAAAAAAGACAATCATCGCATAGTGAAGTGTGTCAAGTGTAAAGCAAGTCTTCTGTCAGACTTCAAAAACTATCATTTATATTGCTTCAGTGTGCTAGCAATTATAAATCAATATTTTGGCTGTGTATTGGAATGTGATGTTGCCATAGAAATGAGCCAAATTTTGCCTTTGGAGTTAGATGAGTATACCCATGTGTATAAAAGGGAAGAAATACACTTGATTAGATATTCCTTGGTGGGATAATGCTTAATAAGCTTATTTCTATCCTTTTTTTCCTGCTTGTTGCAGTGAATTTCAAGCTTGCTTTTTTTCATCACAATAAAGTAACAATATTCTTCCGGATTATTTTTTTTCCTAACACCCTTCCTCCCCCCAGAATCGCATGAAATGGTATGAAGTGTTCCTTATGAGCCCATGGAAAGATTTTATAGGAATTTTACAAGCACTTAGGTAGTTAATGAGACACCTAAGGCTCCCGATGGAATTTCCTTTTCACCTATTGCAAGTACATCCAAATGATCCATCCGTGGTTTGTGCACCCGCTGTGAGTGGGCAGCAGGTAACTTGACCCATGCAGTGCTCTATTTATTGCTGAGATTCAGCTAGGACGAATTGCACCTGAGGCAAATCACACCTCCCAAACTCTTAAAATAATTCCCACCTATTCCATTTCCAACAATTTACTGTAATATTGCAAAATCACACTCAATTTTTTCCATTATGTTTCTTGCATTTGCTCAGTATCAGCCATCTTGAAGGAAAATGCTGTGTGGCTTAAGACAGCTGTACTCCCAGCTGTCTCCGTTCTGCCTGCACTGGAATCGACAGCATTAAATCCTAGGTGGTGCTCCAATATCAGCTGCAGTTTTTCAATCGTTCTCTAGAGGAGGGCCTGCAATGGTCTCTCTCTGGTTATGCAAAGTAACAGCTCTATAGCGTATATTGGCCAAAAATATTTTTGTGTGGTTGTCAAAAGTGACCGTGTGCATGAAAATCCAGCTTGGGCAACATCAGCCTGTAGCCTGCTTAGTCAGGGAAACAAGGGACACGAGCTCATGTGGTTGGTCTGTCCCAGTAAGCGCTATTGAACCGGCTGGCTGCTTGCAACCAGTTCTGAGAGGGTACAGACCAGAAGTGCAATTCAGGCTTCCCACTGTCATTTGGAAATTCAGGAGCAGGAAATGCAGGATGTTACCTCAAGGGACAGATGCAACTGCAACCTACAAGGGTCAGGAAGGAAGGCTCTGGCTGGCAGCACAGCAGGTACAGATTTCCTACGAGAGCTGCTACTCAGGCTTGACCCTTTCAGTTAAATAAAAGGCTTTCTCTTGAACTTCTTCTCTTGGGGATCACTTAGTATTATGGAAACCAAGAAACCTCTGTTTACCCAGGCTGTCTTTCTTTACTGTTGTTAACTAAGGTATCTGGTAGGCAAGTGTCATCTCAGTATTTTTGTTTTATTGCTAATCTTTATGAACAGACAGCTAGTAGACCAAATCCATTCTTATTTCAACAGGTGATATAAAGAAGTATACGTGGGAAATAAGTTCACTGACACCACTGGAATAAAATATTAAATTGGTGTCAATATGAAAAGAATCGAAGCATCAGGAGGCCCGTTGCTACTGCTGAACTTGTCTTACTCTATTGTCTAGTGGCTCCATCTCAGATTATAAGGCCCCACAGTCTGTTTTCGTGATAAAGATCAATAAAGATTTTGTTTTGGAGGTGTTTTTTTTTACTGAAAGGGTATTGAAATTTTGCAACTCTGGCAGTTGTTCGCAGTTCCAGGATGCTGAGAACAGCAGCTCACCTGGGAAACATTTTTTCTGTGGCATGTGTAGTCCATGCCAAGTCATGTTAAGGTCATAGCCATGCTTTGCAAATTTAAGTGTGTTCCAAGTCCCAAACCCGTATGCTTTCCTCCTACCTGTTTGTGAGGATAAACATTAATGTGGCACTTGATACATTCTTGTCCCATGTTAGCCCAGGAGTTTCCACTCATCCATTTTCTCTTGCATTTGGGGCACTTATATTCACCGAAGCAGCGTTTCTTGCCCTGGTATGGAGTCAAGCCTTCTCCTTTGGGGCGAGCCTGAAAAACAAATGGAAGTAGCAATGAGTGATCAGAAAGTGTTGGAGGGGGAGTAGTAAAACAATGCGTCTGTTTAGGGAACTGGGCAAAAGATACTAGAGCCAAGCACAAAGTCCGTATCTTCATGAATAGTTCATGCGCTGAAGCTCGAGTTTAAGTTCTGAGAGTTACTTCTGAGAAGCACTCACAAGTTCAAGAACACTTGTGACACCAAGATCAGTATTTAGAAATATCTGTGCACTTTTTGTGATGAGTATTTAATACCCATTTCAATCCAACCAAATTGTATCTATTGAGGAAGTATTGCTGTCACTGTATATAGCATCAGAAGTAGCTCACTAGCGACAGATGCTCTTAAGGTCGTTGTCTGTTCCCCAGGAGAAGCTCAGTAAGAAAACATCTTACAGTTCTGCGCTGCAAAGCTTCTAAATGATGAAAGACTGGCAATCCACTAGCATATGGATATGCATCGCTGTATGTGACAGTCACACTGGGGTTGAATATGACGAGAAGGCATGGTTTTGATTAGCAGAAATCACTAATTTCACCAACTTCACTAGGCTTCCTGTTCTCTGTAAGTGATGTTTCACTAATTTCCATATTTTGAAGGAAACAGGAAGGGATATTCCCTAATAAATTGGACTGCTGTGATGTCTAAATATTAAATGTTGCCTCAAGAAAGCCTGTTTGCCCACACAAGATATTACAGTTGACAGTGACCTTATGTAAATAGATTTCTTCTCAATAATCACTCAAACTGCGTTGTACTCAACAACAGTATAATATACGTAATATGCTAATATTTTAAGGTGAAGGCGAGTATTGCATACAGCTGTTCTGAAGAGAGCTGTAAGGATGAAGCTGCTTTCCTAGAGTCTCCAGCAGGTGTTGAAATACTGCTCATGTATTCATTGTATTTTGTTTATTGTTGCCTAGAGGAAGAGACTTCCCCTGCATTGTGGCCGAATGGTACAATCATATCAAAGGATTTGTTTGTATGTCGTGCCTGTGGGGCATTTTTTTAAGGTTCCCAGATTAAGATTATGAAAGCTAAATGACCCATCGTGCTGGGAAAGAGTTTGTTTTGTTTCGGGAGCTTGTACGATTTCTCAGTGTGTAGGTCCAAATCGCTTTCTATGTGAAAACACGGGTTGCGAAAGCAGGTGGTTGGCAGAAGACCTGAGCTTGGCAGGCGCGCTGGGACTCCAGCTCCTGTGCCTGATAGTGCTTGCTGCGTTACCTCCGGTGTCACATGTGAGAGTGTGCGGGAACGGAGCATCCAGCACACTGCACGCTGCACCCTAGACCTACTTTGTCCATTTTTCAGTGTCAGTGAATATTATTTCCTGCATATTTGTGCTTATTCTTCAGCATTGTTATTCTTTAAATAAAGAAGTAAATAGGACACAGTAGCACAAATAAATACCTATAATAGTTTTTCCTGATTCTGAATCCCTTGTGTCACTGTGAATGTTCTGGCTCATAGCGTAGTTGAAGCCAACGCTAAGACACACACACTTACAGTAGTATTGTACAAAAAAGTGCTCGGTATAATGAGAAACATTTGGGCTTCCATGACTAAATGAGTGCTGGCAGGCACCCAGAGTTTAATCCTCTGATCCATGGTGTCTCTTGATAAAGATGGGAGATTGTAATTGAATGTAGGGCAGGAAAATGTCAATTTATGGAGCTGTCCTTATTTGGGACACTTAATTTGGCTCTGCCTCTGAGGAATTTGTAGCACAACTGAAGTCAGTGTAAGAAGGACCACATGCTCGCTTCATTTAGAAGTTCTCATGGGACTGAATAGGAACCCTGTGTACAGAGAGCTCTCATGATTGTGAGATGCTTCCCCTCCTCCTGAGGCGTCACACATTGCTTTATTTGCATTTTCAACTGGGGCTAAGCTATTAAACCAGTAGAAGAGATTGTTTCCAACTCTGGGTTTCAGTGATGATGCTTTAGTGAAACTCTTGTAGCAGCAGAGCTGGAAATGCAGCCTCGTTGCCCCTACGAAGCAGCAAGTCCTTTCAGAAAAAGTGCAGGTCACTCAGTGCATTATTTCCAAAAGCAATAGCACAGGCTTTAGAGATAGAGCATGTCTGAGAAGTCTTGCAGATGTTTATAAACAGTATTTAAACATAACACTCCCACGGCAGAATGCTATGCCAACCATAAACAGCGTTTAACCATCAGACTCCCACAGCAACATTTTATGCTAGCCACAATCCACAGGCAGGGGCAGCTCAGAGGTGGCCACTCTGAAGCAGCTGGCGGCTACAGGCTGCTGCCGCTGAGGTAGCGGGCTGCAGGGGCAGCGAGGAGGGATGCCCTGCCCTCACAAATGCAGGGGAGGGCACCGAAGGTGCTCATCCTCAGTGTCCTCCGATAGCTGGGCACCGGAGGTGGAGGCTTTCTAAATTAGAAGCTTAAAATTTGGCTTCTCTGACTTACTCAGTAAATCGGAAGCAGAACTAGGAAAAGAAGGCAGGAGACCTGACTCCAGAGGTAATTTCCTGTTATAATTGCTAGACTAAACTTTGGATTCATTTTAACTTTTCAGCTGTTGCAGCTCCCTCCTCATTCAGTGACTTCAGTTTGCTGGCAAAGCTACAACGTTCTCTGTAGGTGTTTTGCTATTCTGTTTTATGGATGTTTACACTTTGCCCTAACAAATTATTTTCTTTTCCATATTTTCAGTTTCTCAAACTGTGCCCGACAGAGAATTTGGATTCTCAAACAAGCTCATATTCTCTAGCAAAAAACATCATTAGGAAGCAGTGACAGCAATGAAGGCAACTCTCCAACTCCTTCCACCCTTCAGGTCCAAACAAAACAGAAACTTGACAGTATTTGGTGGAAGGCACGACCTGAGTGATGCACTAATGGCCTGAGAGGTCCAGACCAGGGTGTGTTTTTAGGCTTCGCCAGCAGCGTGGCTGAATTGCATAGGCACTTCCAAGAAACAGCCTGCTCCTTCGTGCACAGAGCTGGGCTTGCCCGCAGGGTGCATGAGCACCGGGGCGGTCTGCGACAAGGCAGTGCCCCGTACTTGCCCAGCTGGAGGGCAGAAGCTGTTCTCACCAGAGGTTTTTCTTAACTAAGTGCCAAAGAAGAGCGTGATGCATTCTTCATCTTTTGGCATTAGCCTACAGCCTCTGATTTTGGCAAAAGGTGGGACTTAGCCTGTTCAAACAGCTAAGGTCCTATTTCCCCTGTGACTCTTTAATGGTGTTTAACAGTAAGCCTTTGTTTATGTCCTACAACTCCTTCACCGAGCAGTATTTTCTCTCACTTCTTCTGTAGATATGAATTTGTTTTGAACTAATCTGGCAAAGTTATGCCCGCAGTGGCAAAATATTGTCACTGTGTTAATATCTGTTGTCCTGTTACCTTCAGTCCTACGTAGTCTTTGGCCTGGTTTCTGCCCCTGGCTGTGAAAGCTTGGTGGAACTTCCACCAGGCTCTTACTGAGCTGGAAACTGTATTCAAACTAGGCTACAAACCATAATGTGGGCAAGATTTTGACCTTGTCAACTCTTTTGCTTGAGTAGTTGAGTTTTATTCTGTTTCTTAAATACATTTCCACTGTGGTGTGACTCTCCTATACCTACGTGTGTGTACATTAGACAATTCAAAGATTACTTAATGCAGCCAGCACAGGTTGGCATTTGGGGATGATCAAGGATATAAATCCACACAGATATTTTTCTGGAAGGACTGAAAACTAGGCACTCCTTAAAGCGTGGCTCGGTGCCCACGTGAGGAGACAGCAGGGAGAGCCTGCCTTCCCTGAGGCGCCTGGGGTGGGAGTGGTGGTGGCTCTGGGCCCCTTCCCTCCTTGTGGAGCCTGGCTGGGGAGCGACCCCAGATGCTCTGCCAAGGAGCCCTTAGTTTAAGAAAACAAACAAAACAACACAACACCAGGAACAAGGCACATGATGAAGTCAGTCTTGGGCTGGTCTCCTTAGTGCTGAAGGGAACTCTGTCTGGCCTTGAATTCAGGAAGCGCCACAGATGCTGCAAAAGTCCTTGCCAGGCTCTCTATCCATGAGCAGCCAAACAAATGAAAGGACCTTGCCTTCACATTCGTCAAATAGGTACATTAATTCCATCTTCCAGACAAAGGCTATGAGAAATGATACCATCTTCACAGCTTCACCTAAGGTGTACCTAAAAGACAGCGCATGAGGTTTGCCTTAATGAGATCCAACCTGTATATACAGCCAATATTTTTTCTGCGTGGCACAGCAATGAAAATGACATCAATATTCCATCCTTCACTGACACCCAGCTGCCTGTATTTTTCATCGTCCTCCTTTCTTCAGCCAAAACCACGAATTGACCATAATCAGATTTTAAAACTGTTTAAGTTGAGCTTTTCTGCTGCTAACTGGCCAGCCAAGCTCTCACACAACCTATCGGATTGTGCATCTCAGGGAGGAATCTGCCAAAGCACTTGGCACTGATGGACATAATAAAGGACTCTTTACTTTCCCCAGGCAGTTCTCTCAAAGTATCAGTTTGTACATTCAGCAAAATCAAAACAAAACAACTCCCACATGTCCTGCTTAAAACTAGAATCATTATAAACAACAACTTGCGGAGTTCCCTCAAAGTGAAATGCAGAGCACCGGTTTATTTAATACTGTTCTTTCCTTCATCTTCCCCTGGGTTTGTGTTGCACAGCTGAAAGATGTACGGCACAGGAGGAGGATGAAGTCAGCATGACGCTGGTAGGTGGGTCCCCTTCCTAGAAGAACTCTGTTAGGGTTTTCTTACAAGGATGCTCCATCAGAGCAGAAAAGCAAGAACAGGAAACGATAGCCTGACGCACTGACTGGATCCCGAGGGATTTGTTGGAGGGCCAGAGCTGATTTTGAAATGTTAGCCCTCTGACACTCAGCTGCGAGTCAGTACAACTATGAGGCTGCGTCAAAAAAATACACTTCCAGCACTCTTGTTTTGCACTTCTCTGTGTACAGTTTTGAGAAACATGATGTGATGGTGAAGGATAATCCAAATGCTCGGTTGGAAAAGGAAAGATGAAGTGTTATGACTGATTTGATGTATGGGATGTCTTGGCCCTCTGCTCCTGACTGCTACAGGTTGTAGAGAATTGGGAAAGCCACTTTAGTCCTCCGACCTTTCTCAGCTCTGTGAGCAGAATGATTGCCTGTGGAAGTTTTCAGCAAAAGTAATGCCAAAATGACACACACAATGCATCTATAGATTGGTCAATTTTTTTTCCTTTCTGACTTTTGCATTAATTCCAACTTGAAAATCAACAGAATATCTGGACAGATGCAGAGGCTGTGTGTTTCGGAAACGAGTTCTAACGTAGCTGCTCTGGTTTTGCTTGCTGTTGTAGTCCATGTTGCTGGTGTATGATGTTGCTGATGTGTGGCACTGGAGACTTCTGAGGTTTTTAACTGAGTTGTAGCTACATCTTTAATTAATACATGCAATACAGGAAGAGCATCTAGGGGATACAGAAACCAAATTAATGCCTCGTTTCATCCTTCCTGTCCCTCGTATCATTTGTGCATTAGTGATATGATGAGAACTTGTTTTGGGTCAGTTGAAGGAAAGGGGGGACTCTTCACTACAGCATTACAATTAAAAGCTTCTATTTGATTAACTAAACAATAGGTACCCTGGAGTTTCTAAGTATAACACGCACCAGACTGAGGAACTGTATCATTACAAGACATGGCTAAAAATAAACAAAACTTGCTAATGTGTTTGTGTGACCTAGCAGAGGAGTCTAGTGTGTATTTATTCTGGGATTTTCCTAGGGGGTCTGACCTGTCACAAGGCCTGGGGCTACTTCAGCGGGGAGAGAGCTGTACTGCTCCTGTCATCATGGGAATCATCAGTTATTTACACCACCATCTTCATAGAAACGGGCTCATTCTTCTCAGGCTGTCTGTGTGTATGTGTTTGCTGCTCCAGGGGTCACCACGTATTGTGCTTTCACTAGGAGTGTATTCTGTCACCTTGCATAGAAAACATTTTCACAGTCTACTGTGTACAGAAGGTTGCTGATACCCACATTTCTCCTTTATTTCATCTTCATACCTGTACCTCTATGGAGCATAATTACTCCTCACTCCTTGGTCCTGGCACTTCTAGAGTAATTTAGACTTCTCAAATACCCCTTATACCTTCTCCTCTACAGGTGGTGAGACTCTGCCAGTTGAGAGAGACCTATTTAGCCATTCTGATCATCTGTTATGACAACAATCTCTGTTCATTACTTCTGCTCTTCTAGGATGTAGTCCTGTGCAATCAGTGCTTTTCTAGCAGGGTGGTGTTCGGAGTAAAAATGCACTTCTCCAGGAACAGAGCCCTAGAGGATGCAGGTTTGTGTAGCACACAGTCCAAAATAATATATGTCTTTATTTCACTTGAACAAATGTCCTACTTCTGCTGTTACAAACCTTTTTATTTGCTAAACCTTGCTCTTGGGGAAGCACCAAGAAGTATATCAGCTAAGCTGTATTCATGAACTTTTTACAGGTATATTCTGAAATGGCAGAAGACCAATTTTATGGCTGTCATTTTAGTATGTATCTCTTGGTTGCTTTGAAAAATCAGTTGTCAACATACCATACGAAAACTGCAATTTTGATCTTGTTCCCACAATGGTAAACCTAGGGTAAGATTTGGCAGTATTTGTTACTAATAACACGCACATGGTTTCTGATGATGATTAAAGCAATAGGCATGGTTGACACGGACATGCTGATCAAAGTCTAGAAATCCAAGAACCTGCCTTTGGCAAACATTATAACATTTAAATCAAAATCTGGTTTTGCAGATTTTTCAGAATCCTAGTCATGCTTTTCTTCTGTTACAAAACACCTAGCTGGACTCATCATTAAAACCACCCTTGGGCCAAAGATGCATAACACTCTTTTCTGTGCTAAGTCACTCTGAAGCACGATACTTGCAGAATTGCCAAAAATTAGTTACTGTGTGATCTGTCAATGACTGAATACTGCATGCTCTGAGAAGCTGATAGTGTCCATTTCAGGTCCCATAATCACGCTCTGCCTCCTCTCTCTTTTTGTGGGGCACAGAGGTCATTTTGAAATTCCCCACCTATTCCGCCTTTCGTGCAGCGTTGTAAAATCACTTGGTACTATGTATGGTGATGGAGCTTCTGCAGTGCGTCTGAGCACTGGTATGCAAGTAACACAATACTTTCAGCCGAGCCCTTTCATAGAAGAAACTTTGGGCGTATAGTTATTGCACATAAATATTATGTGTAGATGAGTCTTGTTAGTGGAGTCTTAATAGCCAGTGAAATTCCCATTGCATTCATAGTTCTAACCAACCTCATTTTTTTGCCAAATGTTCACATGAATTTTCCATTTTAGAATTTGAAACGGTATGCTTACGTATTCATGTATATCATGTGTTATATAAAGAGGAACAGGAAATGAGTGTTCAATACATTTGGTCAAATTTCAGAGCTGCGGAGCTCAACAAACCTTACCCTAGTTTTCCACTGAGGGAAAACTGCAAATCCTGTCTCGACTAACTGCGCTTCAAGGAGTTATTCTACCTGTGTATGCTACTCGGTGCTTGTCAAATGACTGTGAGAGCTCTCAAACTATCTGTACACGCAGCCAATCACAATTTCAATACGTTTGTTCCTGTAGGACATGAAAACAATGGAATTACTTGAGCATATAAATAGTTGCTTAATGAATCTTTTGAAAGTATTGCATAACTCAGCCTAACCCAGAACTGAAAATTTTAAGAACAGGGTAAGAATAGGTCTCTGGCTCTTACGTGTATGAAGATAACAACATCTGGTTCACATTTGGACAGTCATTACGCATAACTAAGAAAACATACTAAAAAATTATATTAGGGAATTGTGCTGTGAAAACTGTTTTCAAAGTATTAATGTAATAAGTGAAAGAGGAGCCGGGGCTAGAAAATGGGGATGGGTAGTGCCTAAATGAACCTGGGTCTCTGCTGTACAATTTAAGTATTGTATGTCATACAGAAAATAGGGATTTGCATATCAAATTAAGCATGTGGAAGAGTTAAAATTACCCTCGCCTGCTGGGATGCAGCGAGGCACTTCTTTTCGATATTACAAGATCATATTCTTCCAAATAGCTTGAGATAAAAGGAAGTGGTTGAAATCTTTCTTTCCCCTTCTCTGATACAAAATTGGCCATGTTGAATTAATTATGAAGAAACTAGGAATGTATTCATTTTAATAGTTTCCTGATGTGTGGACTCTTTTGTCCCTCTTCATCTGTTGCTTGAAAACATATAATAGCAATACTCTCCTCCTCTCTCTCCCTCCCCCTTCTCCTCAGCAAGCACATTGTATTCAGTATGCTGGTATTCTGTTCAATAGTTGGAACTGGAGTTTTGGAGAAGTGAGGGTCACACTCTTGCTATAAACAGGCTTTACCTCATCCAAGTTGAGGTCAAGACCCATATTCATGTTGCTGTACGACCTCTTTAACTGGTCCACCTTGGATGGCTTCAGATTTGTCCTAGGGCTAATGTGGCACAGCTGAAGCACTGCTCTAGTGATGAGTTGACACGCTCATTGAGGACTCTCTTCTGTCCTTTAAAAACCGGCAGAGTAGCTCTGGTAGCCCCCTTGCCTCTCCTCGCAGGCCATGGGACCCTTTCGGAGACAAAGCAGGTTGGAAGACAGATGTCGCTGGAAGTAATTTTGTTATTTGTGATGGGTGCTTTTGAAGCCCCATTCAAAATGAGGAAGCCTTACGTTTCATCGCTGTTCTGAGACACGTTTACGCAAAGTCTGCCCAAAGATAAGATTTGGGCTGAACTATGATGTTGATAAGAAGTTGTAGATCTCCGTTAGAGATCTTATCATCCTTCTGATGATAGCTCTCCTCATTAAGTGTCCAGCTAAAGAAAATGTGTAAGCAGACTTGGTTCAGGCTAGACTGGTGTGCTACTCCTTTGTCAAAGCAAATTTTCAAAAGAGGATCTGGACCAGGGTATTTTCCACATTATGTGGGGACCATAGATCTTGCATTACTTTTTGTTTCATACTTCAGATGAGAATCTGAGACCTATTTTCACACCAAGCTGCATGCAGAGTAATAGTGTTGTCCTGTTGCCTATACTGCTTGTGAGAGCTGCATAAGAACCTTAGTTGCAGACTTCACAACTCCCCAGTTTAATTCCTTGGAAAACATATTTAGTACTTGCTCTTCATGAAGTACTGTAGCTTTATCTTACAGTGGGTGCAGCCTGATAAAACTTTGGTGTGGATTTACACAAGGTAGTAGAGACAGGACCTGTGTTAAGAATTAAGAGAACTGTAGGTGCTGATGGGAGGTAGTTCCCTCTGCTGTTACAGTGGCTTTGTCAAACGTTGCCGTATGACTATCCACATCTTCTGCTGCCTTTATCCTTTTGTAAATCTGGTATGGTTGTGGCTTTCCTGTCATATATCTGCTGGGCTGCGTTTGCTGAAAGTACTTTGGGAGGGACTTCAATACCACAGCAATCTGAGGAGGTAACCTCAGCTTGGAGAACTGCAACTTTTGCTGGTTCAGAGAAACAATTGGCTGACCTACAGGGATGTCAGGAGAGACAGCTACTTTTTTCCTCTGAGGCAAAATGGTTTGTAGGCCTCAGATTACATTAGTTACAATACATTATGCAATTACAAGACAGATTTTATTTCAACTTGACATTTTGCCATCATTCATATATCTAAAACCAACGTGAATTTATTCACCTAGTTTCCAAATGAAATTGCATCATCTCAAAGCACTGCCGGCTGTGCTTCTAAAACGTTTGTAGCCCACAGCAAGGTCAACCTGATATGACACATTTTAATATTCTTAATTAAGAAATATTTTTTTAAGAAGCATATCGAGTTCCTGTTCAGTTTTCTGAATGGTTTCTATCCTGGACTCTGACAGTAGCCGGGGGACGAGCACTCTGCTCGCTCCGGGCTGCGCAGGGCTGGGTGGATTGCGCCGTGAGAATACACCGGGTGGGGAGGAGAAGGAGAAGCAGAGAATACTTTAATTCAGTGCATTTGCATAAGGCAGTATAAAATGAGACCTGAGCAGTTTTGCTACTCAGGAAGCTGCTTATTTTGCTGTGGTTTACCTTCTGGACAGATGCGCTCTTGTCTTTTCTTGTTCCTTCCAGTTACGTATGAATCATAAAAACGATGCTTTTCTTTTAGACTGATTTAGCAATGCTTTTGCTACTGTAAAGGTTTTAGCTCTTGAGAACAGCTCTTGGAAAGCAAAGGAGATATTTTTAAGATGTTAAGGACAAGTCTCAGTGGAAAAGGATGTTTCTAGAACTTTCCTTCTTCCCTCCTACCGTTCTGAAGGGGACAGCCTCTTGTTAACTATCCACCAAATCCTGAAGGACGTGGGACCTGGTCATAGCGTATCCTGCACCCTACATAAGAATGGGCATAGCTGAAGTATGAAAAAATCCAGCAGGGGAGCAGAAGCCATGAAGAAAAGAATGTGTCGCTGTGGTTAACGTACTGGCCTGGGCCCCGCAGGCCTGGGTTTCATTTCTGGCTTGACTGCAGCCTCTCTGTAAGTTTGCAGATGAGTTACTTGATCTCTGTGCTTCAGTGCTTCATCTGGAGTATGGGCAGTGCTGGCATATTTTACATTGTGAGAGTATGATTGTTTGTTACTACAAAGTGAGCAGTATACACAAATCGGAGTTACACTGGTCTCAGTTTGGGTTTTGAGCAAGGACTGCCACAGGCCTGTTACCAGTGAACCTGACCTCAAGTCTTGAGCCAAGGTGTTTTTTTTTTTTTTTTTTTTGAAAGGCTCTGCTCAACAGATGTTTTCTCTTTCGTATGTTTTATTTTCCCTACAACCAGCCTGCTTACCATAGTCAGAAATGGCATTTTCTATTAACTGCTTGTGACATCTCCACTGATGCGTCATTTTAAAAAGACACTACATGGCAGAAGGTAAGGCAAGTACACACGTAGTCATCACGAGGATTTCTAGCTAGGAAATTTGCCATACAAAGGACAGAGCTTGGGCACTTGTTAGAAATCTTCCCCCCGCACCAAAGCCAACAGGACGGCTCCCCGCACCCCACCTCCCCTCCCCACCCAAAGCAGTGCAGCTGAGGCTCCCAGGACATGAGCACGCTGGGCTGGCTGTGGCCTGTCCTCTGCGATGAAATACCATAGCAGGAGTGTCATTGCTTCTAGCTGGAATGGGCCCTTTGCTTGAAATATTAAGAAACAGGGAAAGGAAATAAAGACCAGATGAGCAACCACCCTCCCTTTCTCCACCTCAGTCTCCTTCCCTCCACCTCCCCACCCCCTCGCTGTCATCCCCGAGATGACATGCAAAAACACCGAGTGAGTCAGTCAGCCTGCTTTAAATTACAGCATACTTTCTGAGCCTGGAAAAAGAGATGCTGTGCATGCCCCAGTGTGAAACATGACTTCAGCTGCTGATACCTAAACTGCATAAATGTTTATTATGCTTAATAAAGTGAGAGAGACTTCTCTGGTTGCAGTGTCTATCCTCTAGAAATATTCTGCCAGATTACACAGGCATGATGCACAGAAGAAAATGTCAGAAACCCAACCCTCTGCCTGCGGTGGCCATGTGAAAGCCTCTGCACCTCACAAAAAGCTCCCCAGTCCCAGCTGTCCGAGGTAGTTCATGTGCATGACATCACTTGA
Source organism: Heteronetta atricapilla (assembly GCA_011075105.1). Lineage (NCBI taxonomy): Eukaryota > Metazoa > Chordata > Aves > Anseriformes > Anatidae > Heteronetta > Heteronetta atricapilla. The sequence goes on along the minus strand of CM021736.1, from coordinate 11,904,338 downwards.
GGCAGTCTCACTTGCTCATTTGCCGTGGACTCCTGTGCAGGTGCCCGGGAGGAACTCCCTGCTGGCGTTTTCCTCTCCTATAGGCTCTGTCTCTTATGACCGAGCGGGCTTTTATCATCATAACTGAAGCGAATCAGAAAAGTTTCACTGTTTTAAACAAAACAGTTTGCAGTGGAAATGTACACAGGCATATACACCTATACTTTAGATGGCCCAAAGAACAGCATTCTTTGGTGTGAAGTCTGTAATGATACACTACAAATCTGCACCTCTAATTTCTTTCACCCTTCCCTTCCTTCCTTAGTCCATCCTGTTCCGGCAGTTGTATTTGCGTTCTCCACTGTGGTCCTTCATTGCTTTTTCCCCTTTATGCAAAGCTAGCTTGAATCATCTAAAAAAATCACCTGCGTCCCACTACCAAACATCATTGGCTGCTGCCAAACATTGCTACCCATTCTGTGATGGTTAGGATTGATGTTTGTAGTGTTACAAGGACTTTGAGCGTTTTAGTAGAACTCTTACGAAAAGAAACTGGGGACAATCAGTTCCCCCTACAGTGTTTTACTTGGTCAGACCCTGACAGAGAGGAGGGATGGGCCATAATTAAGAGAGAGAATGCTGAACGTAGTTCCAACTGTGTTCCAAGAACTTTGAGATTAATATAATCACCGCTGTTAAAATAATAATAATAATAACAATAAAAAAGCAAAACTCTGTTTTGACTAGAAACTAGCCAGGATAGTGAAAGAAAATGGAAACATTTTATTCACTAGCACTTGGCCTATTCCTTCTTTGAAAAGCAAAGAAAACCTTTTGCTTTGAAAACCTTTTGCAGCCTTGCATTTGTACAGTGTCCCCAGACAGCCTTTCCTATCTTTAAACACTTCATTGTCAGACACTCACACGCAGCATTTCCTTATCACGGGTACCTGAAATCTCACTTCCTGAAAGTCGCTGCTTTCCTGTCCGAGTACAGAGAAGTAGCTGTCACCACAGGAGTCTCTTGCTGGACTGCTCTGACGTTGGCAGTACCCCAAATTTGCTGTTAGCAGCTGGCTGCTGGGCAACTGACCCAAAACCGGGCAGTAGCCTGAGGCCAGCTGGTAGTTCAGTATTTTTTGACATCCACTGACCCTAAACAGCATCAGGAGATGGCTTGGGAGGTAACTGGGCCTTACAGAATAATTACACTTTCTCCCCAGAAGTAACCTTAGAGCTGTGGTGTCAGTCTTTGCATGGCTGCCACTTCGCTCTGCAAGTCACATGTATCAGGTAAAGCTGGTAAAAGGCAGCCCAAGTTATTTCACTAGGCATGCACAGATGATTGCAGCTTTCATTGCTGTGCGTCAGACAAGAATAAAGTAGTTACTGTTATTTCGAACACTGGTGTCCAGAATGCACCTACCTGACGTTCTCCTGCCATCAGAGCATGATACCTTATGTGAGAACTAATCTCTTTGCCTCTACCTCTATTTTAGAGCGGCTCTGCCCAGCTTTAGAGCAAAAAATAACTGGTTAGTTATTATGGTTAACAGAAAGAAAAAAAAGTGTCCCTGACAACAGTGTGATATTTTTATTATTATTTTTATTTTTTAACACCCTTGTTTAAAGGAGATGGCACTGAAAAGAATGAGATTTGGAAACTACCCCTGTATTTATTGCACGGTCTTATTTAAAAACTACTTTTTGCCTGTGCATAGTCCTGAGCCCAGTAGGGCTTCTCTGTATTTTTTTATTCTGACCAATTCAGAGTGTGTTAGCTTGGGGAAGTAAGCTTAACTGGCACAGGCTCTGCTGCAGCTGGCTTGTTGCTAACTGTGCACTGAGTGACATCTTTGGAAGAGACTGGGTTTGGTGTGGCCCTGTTATTCCTGATCCATCTTCTTCCTCCCTTTAGATTCACTGCTGTGGTTCAGCAGTGCCTTTAGCTAACAGATTAGCAGAAGTCAAAAGGAAAGGTAGCACTCTGATCAAAGCAAATGTCTTCACCATAGCAATTTGAGTCACCCTGAAGTCATACCATGTTCTGAGAACATCCCAAGCGTAAAGGAGCAACTGTGGGCTGGAGTTCCTGCAAGTTGCAGGATCTGACAATCCTAACCTTCACCGGCTTCTCATTCTGCAAGATTCAGAACCAAATCTCAATAAAAATAAAAATTACTCAAGAAAAAAAAAGACCACATTAGGTATCTCTTCTACTAAAGAACGTGATGCTCCGAAAAGCACGTGTGAGGGATAGCTGCAGTGTTCAGCTTCTGTACGTGTTCTAGGAGCATTTTTTCTAAGGTGCTAGTTCTAATTTTAACTATTATCCACGTTGCCCTGTTCAGAATATAATTCTACTTTTGTCCTAGCAGGCGGTTTTGATACCCACAGGCGAGTAAAGTGAAAAGCTCATTATCAAACAATAGAAAGGATGAATACATGTTCTAATAGAAACCTTATGAGAGCAGAGGATCCACCAAGGGGCTGTAGGGCACAGAAGGCACGGCAAGACTTTGTGCTGTGATCAGTACTTTCTCAGAAACATGTCTGTGACCAAGGCCATCTTCAACTTTTCTAAAGTCTAAGGCAGTCTTCACAACACAGACAGTGAACAGGCCACTGCAAAATGTCTGCACTAGCTGCTGTTTCTCTCTATTGTTTGCCCAAGTCTAAAAAACTATTAATTTTTGAAAGGGTATTGTGCAAGAGGAATCTGGTGTGAAACGCTTGCCATAGTGTTGGCTTCAGAAGGTCATTGGAGAGCTGGGATGAAGATGTGGGGAAAGGAAGCATGCAGTTGTTCATTCTTTTACTACATTTTCCTCCTCACTTTACCCTGATGCTCTTTCTGTAGAGAGATGCCGGTCTTAGGACAGGCTGGTGCCTGCTGCTCGTAGAGGCGCAGTAGGAGTGATCTAGCCTTGATCTTGGAGGGGAAGAAAAATCCCACAGCATTGAGAATTCTTATTAGGAGTGCTCGATTTGTTGTTCATAGCAAGATACTTCTCTGTTACATGGGAGCATTTCAGCAGTTAATGTTATAAGGAAAAAAAAATCTGTACGGAATGACAGAACAGAAGATGAATAGAAACAAGTGCATCACACCTGTCTTACTGTAAGGTTTCTGAGCCTAAGGATGTTTTCTTTCCCCTGTCAAGGAGTACCGTAAAGGCCGTGTTGTTTCGGTAAGCCACAGATTCAGGCTCTTGCATGGAGGCTGGCACAGCAGCGGGTATTTGCTAGTCCCTTGATTTATTTATTTTTCCCAGTCTTTCCAAGGCCCAGTTAATTTTATCCGCGCTGTACGTTCCAGTGGGATGTTCCGTTCAGAGTGTGGCTCGCCATGAGAGAGGCTCATTATCCTTCGCAGACTCAACACAAACCCCCGATTTTGAAAGGCAACAAAAGCGGAGGCCGCTGCCCCTTTCCGGTCCCTCGGGCCGAGCTCGCTCCCCGGTGCCCGGCGCAGCTGTGCCTTTGTGCGGGAGGGCTCGGGAGGAAGCGGCGGGCTGACAGGTGTGCTGTGGAGAGCCCTCGGCCGGGCAGGCCGCCCGCGCCCGCACGCACGTCCCCGCACACACGGCTCCTGTGTTCGGCTTCCTCCGTGGCCTTCAAGGGCCTCCTTGTCGCAGCACGAGTCATCTCGTCACGCAGCCTCCCTCTCCGCGCTGTCTCCCGGCCAGCTCGGGCCAGAATAATCCCCTTTCTCAGCCCTAATACCACAGCAGAAATGTCATCGTTATTCTGCAACGCTGGTATTTGTCAAGTTGACGGGAACAATGGCAGCATTCATTTAGCCAGGAGACAGGCAAAGGGCCTCAGGAAAAACCCTTCAAGGGGAAAGAAAAAGTTCTTCTGTCAAACCCTGAACTCCACTGGAGCTGCCATTTGTCTTGAGGCTGGACTGGGTGGGAGACGGGGGCTGCCTTGCGCTGGCTGTGTCTTCAGCGGGAGTCATGGGGCAAGCTCAGGTTTTATTTTTTAGGACAGCTGATTAGCAACAAAGGGCCCCTCTTCCACGAGAGCTGCGTCGTTAGTAATCATAGAGCTCTGCGTTTGCTTGTGCTTTGTAAAATCAAACCTGTAAGAAATGGATTTTACCTTCATGCTAATTTATACACGTGCAGTTATTCTAATATGAGAGACCTGTATCTCCTGTCCAACATCCAGCAATATAAAGCCCTTACTCGTAGCGAGGGACAGCTGGAGCTCTATCAACGGTACAGGTAGGAGGTATCAAGATAAACTACGGAAAGTCTGTTCTTTCTGGAACGTCCTAGTAAGTGCTGCTGGGTGCTAAGAAAGTAGAAATTCCACTGGAAACAAAAAGCCTAAGCAAGTCGTCTAGCCCTTTTGACAGTTTGCTGAAGTCAGCAGTCTTCTTGCAAATAGGACTGGTTCTTCTTGCACTTGTTGAATATCAACAGATAGCAAAGGATAGCACTGCATTTTCAAGAGGACTCCACTGTAGAAAACTGATGGGTTTATTTTCAATAAATATTGTATTACCTACAAGCTGAGTGTGAGTACTTAGCTCACTCGGAAATCTCTCTGTGCAGCATGGTACACAGAGGTGCTTAACCCTGGGCTATTTGTGTTATGAAGATGGCTACAGGGGGGATCTGGCAATGTTTAAGAATTTCAGATAATCTTATCTTTCTATTTTAAATAGAAAATGAGGCTGTGATAAAGCATTGTCATACCTTACTGCAGGGGTTGGTGTGTTTTAGTGGAAAGCTAAATCCGTTCTGTGGGCCATTAATAACATTCTCTGGGCTATTTCCTACTCACTCCCATTCCAAAGCACTCAGCAAGTTATACAGAGGGTATCTACTGGCATTGAAATGCAGCTCTGGGACTGAGAGCAGTAGCAGTCTGTGCTTTGCATTTTGCTAGCTCTTCACAGCAAGGCTTCTTGTATTTAAAGAAATGACTTGGGTATGCTCAGTGTGTACAGTCCTCAGGAAGAGAAGCTGCTTCTAATAGCTATCAAATGCAAGGCTGTGTTCATCACAGCAGGATTTGAATCAGCTTTGAAAAGCTGAAACGATTTTATCATAATTCATACTTATTGTAAATAAGAGATTAATAGCAGTAATAAGAAAAGGATATAGAAATATGTTTTCGTGTATTTAGCTTTCACGTGCAAATGGTAACAGGAAGAGTACGTGTTATTTACACTTAGCGTGATGTATACTAGTCACCCAGCAAAGATGGGGAGTTTTCCTTAAAACGGTGACGGGCACAGTTCAGTTTCATAAAACGTTATTGCTAAGTGGGTCAAGAGAGAAGCTTTAGTTAAATAGCTTCATACTGAATTGTGAGAATGGACAGACAGAGAAGGCTCAGATGGTGGGACTGTGGCTCAGGTGACCCCTTATTAAAGGCTGACATAGCCAAGCTTGGAGGAGGAACCATATTCTAAGCAATTCCAGTTCCTTCTTGAAAATAAAAGGAGGAAACGTGTCAAGCATGTCACTGTTAATCTCTTCTGATGGTTGTGGGGAGTGTTTTCGTTGTACGACAAGATGCTACAGCTGTCAGACTGGCCTGTGGCAACACGCTCCATTTTATCCCCCTTCGGGTTGCCAGGATGCGTTTGGGGAAACATGTGCAAGAAATCATCTTAGAGATTGCCCATCACCCGCTTCTTTTTAAGGACATTGTTCTTCTGAGCATGAAATCAGGATATAAACAGGAAAGGCTGTCTCCATCTTATCTGCATATGCGGTAGCGAGGGAATCCAGATTGCCTTTGCTCCTCTAAAGCATCCACAGTGAAGTGCCTTAATCCTAAACTGTTGCTCAGGTTTTTATGATGCCTTTGTGCTGTTTTTCTCAGGTTTATCCAGGCTATTTAACTTCTCGATCTATTATATAAACCATTAAAGTTTAAGATGCTTATTTTATATAAATAGGAAACCCAAAAGAACTTAGCCAAACATACCTAAAAATGCATGTGTGTGTTAGGATTGTCCCCCAGTCAGTTCATATCTATTACACCCTGCTGTTATTGCCAGTTCAGTGATCTATTATGACTAAATTTGTCAAACCAGAGGTGTTTCCTCAAAAAAAAAAAAAAAAAAAAAAAAAAAAAAAAAGCTTTGATGCCAGAAGGCTGTAACCACACAAAGACCATCTTTCACTTCTCGTATGAAACAGATGTTTCATTGCTTCATATAGAGGAAATCGAGATCAGCTGATTACCTCACAGGTTGGCCTGCAAAAGGGAGCATGTAACTTGCAGTCAAGGCTGTGAGAAGAGTGTTTCAGAACCGTGCTGTTTTACTTGGGAGAGGGGCAGCGGTGAGCAACCGGCTTGGAGAGGTACTTGGCGAGCAGCTTCTGATGACAATATGTTTTTGAAGGCACCGTGAAACAAACAAATGCTCCAAAAAAGGAGATATGCACAACAAATTCCAGGGCAGGAGAACAGCTGCAAAAATGTTTTCTCCCTTTGTTTGATCTCTAGTTTGAAACTGAACTGCCTTGTTTCACGGGGCCTGCAAACAACTGAATTGCTTCTAGTGCCACCACTCGCACGTGCCTGTTACAACTATTTGCAGCCATCTCAGCGTGTGGGTGGACGAATGTTTAGCAGAGCTTTGATCAAGATGGCATTGGAAATGATTAGCTGGGATTTTCAAGGGGTGACCTCCTGTCGCTGCTCTGGATACACCCGTGTTGTGCAGGAGGGATGAGGCCCCGGTGCCGTGGTGCTGCTGCCCTGCAGCCCGGGCACCGAGAGGTGCGCTGCCTGGGACGCAGAGGTGTGCGGGTTCTGCGCAGGCAGCTGCCGTGGGCCGTGGCAGACCTCGAGTGCTGTCGGAAAAGCTGGGTGGTCTGTCCTAGCTAACATGTACACAGCTTTGCAGCTCTGTGCATAGGGTGTTTCTTTGGAAAATGATATCCCCGCTTGTATTCGCTGGAAGCCGTGCTGGGACTTTGAAGGATATGTTCAACACTGTTTAAGAAGAACTGTGCTGGAAACTTAAGGCAGCCCCGTTACAGCAAAGTCCGTTTTGTAAACTTGCAGAAGAAACTGCTTTCAACCACAACTTAGCAAGAGCCTGTTGAAGCGTGTGGGGCCAATTTAGGATTTGCATTCCCCTCTCTCAAGCAATTTGCTTAGCTAAAGTGGGTTACGGTACAAGTGTTTAACCAAAAGAAAAACGCCATGTCTCCCGTTCACCGGCGTTATGGATTAACAAAGAGCAGGACTAAAATTGCATGTGAAGCTCCCGCCTGGCAGCAAGAGCTTTCCCAAGAGCAGTTCCAAACGTCCCCCTAGGAAGGAGGGCTGGAGATGGCCTGGACTTCAGCCTGCAGAGCCTGTGCTGTGCGCAGGAACAGCTGGTGGGACGGGGCTGGGAGGGGAGGGGCAGCGCGGAGCTCAGGCAGCTGGCAGGTCACTTGCTGTTTGCACTGGGGGATAGGAACGGCGAAAGGCAAGAGCTGGACCTTGCCAGGAAAAGGGCATATAAATAAAGGGTGGAGATTATTTTTTTTACTGTCCAGGAAATAGAGAGTAGCTATTCACAAACCTGTTTATTCATATAAATAAAATCCTTGCAGCACAGCATTTTGCATTCATTTGAATATGGTAATTTTCTTCGTGCCATTTGGGTAGAGATGAATATCCCCACAAGCAAAGGTTATACTCATTCCCTTAAATGGAAAGAGTTGAACGGATCATTATATTGAAACAATTGAAACAAGATAGAGTTTGCAGAGGGAATTAAGCACCCCAGGCACACTGATGTCCTGCGGTGTCCCTGAAATTCCTGGAGCACGCAGTACCATGGCAAGATACCTAATAGGAGGAAAGGGCCCCTTTGGCCAGCGTGAAGATGAACTTCCCCGAGCAGCATCTGCACTGTTGCACAGTTGCTTTCCCTAATCCAAGTGCTTAGTCAGGTAAACATGTTTCCAAAAACAAATCAGCCCAGATGCTGGCTGAGCCAGAGTTTTAAGCAAAGGTCGCTGAGGTGCCGCCACCTAAACCAAGACCCTAAATCCCTACCCATTCTCGTTCCCAACTACAGAAGCAATAACCCAAACACAGTTTTCTCCCATATTACATACAATTTCCCTAACCCCATCGTTTGTCTGGTTCTTTCTTAGCAGAAATCGCAGCATGTGTTGTATCTGATTTTGAAGAGAATATTCTGAAAGTCTGCATTACACGCCGTATTGTCAGTGAATAGATGCACAAAGTACACTTATTGTAGCGTGTGGAAGTTAGGTCAGATAGAGATAAAGTTAGAGTTTAACATCTGAAGGAGAAACAGAGGCATCCAAAATACTGATTGGCATTAAAGGCAGGTATGACTTCGGTGCTCAGGTGCCTCAAGCAGTGAGAGTAATACAGCCGGTGCTTTCAGCCCTGCCTGCATGTTCATCCTTCTTGATCAGTTGCCTGAAATCAGCTCTCTTCCAGAAAACAGAAAAGTAAGTGAGGCAAAATGGCCATCAGATGGTCCACGCTTGTTAGTAATTAACAAATTCTTTCCTCTTTCATTTTTTCCCTGCTATGAATTTCATGCTCTTCCTTACTTTTTTCTCCTCTTTTCAGGATCTTAATTTTTAAAGATTTCAAAAGAAAACCAAACAAAAAGGTGTAAGATCTCTAGGTCATTCTGCTCTGCAGAAAAACAGTGTTGTCATCTACACGTAAAGCTTGTGGGTTTTTTTTCCAGTTACATATCTTCCCCCTCAACACTGTCCTCCACCCTGACTGCTTGCTCCTTTTAGTCTCATTATGACAAACAGACTTCTCTCTGTGGGGCTCGGTGGTTAGTAATAACTCAGCCCCATGAGGCAGAAGTAGAACTTTATAGTCTATGTGATCTGTCATAAGTGGTGATATGTAGGACTGTACTGTAAGTAGTTGCAGGAAATGCAGCTTACAAACCTATTTATTAAAACCTATTGTAGAAACAGACACCCAAACTGTAGCAATTAATGAAAAAGTCACAGAACTCCGACTATATGACTTGCAAATTATTCTTGAACACAAAATTGCACCAGTGAACTGTTTTCAATTAATGATTTACCAGCTCCATTTGACATGAGCAGAAGATCCCAGCTGAGGGTAGAAATTGTAGTAGACAGGAAAATATTGCACATTGGCTTTGGGTTCTTCTGAATTTCAGACCTAAAATGAGTATAGATGATAGCTTTGTTCATAATAATAACCTGCTGGGAACTTGAAATTCTGCCTTTTTTCATCTCTTACAACATCAGTAGCAATCATTTTCCCAGACTTGACTGAAAAAAGAAGTGTTCCTGACTGATGGAAAAAGAGGTAGCAAAGACCATCATTAACCCGTATTCATCATATTAATAATACGTGTAAAGAGACCGCAGAAGCTCAAGTGTTTTGCTTCAAAACCAGCAAGAAGATGTGCACTCTACAGATGTACAGAAAGATGGAAGAAAATATACAACTGTCTTTTCCCAGCATTAGGACTGAAGCACTTCTATACAGTATGATGTGACCTATCATCATTTGGCAATCTCTCCAACCCTTCTTTCATGGAAATCTGGTTTTAAGCAGTATTTTTCATTTTTAAATCTATTTTGGATATATGTACTTTGCTACGTATTTACTTGGAGACAAGCTCAATAATGTACATACCTAGTCCTTGGTGATGTTTGTGGTAATCCTAAACTCCGGAGTACCCTTATTTTTAAAGTTAAGAAAGAGAGTATATCTATTATTAGAGTACTATTAAAACCTTTTTTTGCCCTCAGGGACAAGTGCAAGTGAGGTGGCTGGCAATCCTCATAGTGGAACTGTAGGTACCGCTAGGTAATATGGCTCAATTCATGAAACAACTTGAAGATGAGGATTTGATGGAGCAGATAGTCAAAGATGTTTAGAATGCTCCATGAACTCAGTGAACACATCTGTAACATCTGTAGGATCTTGGCATGTGATCCATCCTATACTTCTGTTTTGTGGAGGGGGTTAGAAGATGAGCTGACTCTTGAATTGCTAGGACATGTGTTGTGTTGCTCTTGAATATCCTTAGCTTTTTGAAACACCTCAGCATTGTATTCAGCTGTACAGTATTTTACTGGATACCTGATATTCATGGTTATGAGGAAAGAGTTGAGGAAGATATGAGTAAATACAGATCGTCTTTTGCAAAGAGGGGCTAGCCCGCAGTGTTTGGAAAGAAAAACATTGCTTAACAATTATGACAAGTTAGTCTCAGGGAGCAACGCTATAATAGGCCTAGAAGAGTGACTAAATTTGACAAATGTTGGGATTGCGCTAGTCCTAAAACATTTCCCCAAACTCTCTTTTCTGGTTGCCAGCATCAGCGCGTGCTCCAGTTCAACTCGAGGCAGCTGGTTTTCATCCACAAATTCAGTTCACCCACCAGAACATGGGCTCTCTGTGTGGCTGCGATATAGTTGCAGGCAGTGAAAACTAGCTAGTGCCATGTGTCACATACACACAATGCCACACCTAAATGCAACTGTCCAGCCTAGTAAATGTAACCACGCAGATACAGTAAGAGACCAGAGGGAAAACTGATTCTTGTGGGAAGCTGCAAAAATGAGCCGGAGAAGGGGGACAGCTATTGGAAATGCTGTTCCTGTTGACGAAGACCGAAGCCATTTTAACACATCACTGGTCATCTGCTACTTTTTTTTTTGGTGCAACAGCTGTATCTCATGGCCAGTGGTGTCAGATGCTAAAGAGGTGCAGGATGAAGAGAATGGATGTGTTCCCTCTTCATTGCCAGAAGGAGGTCATCCATCAGTGCCATTAAAGTGATTTCATTTGTGTCCTGGCTTGTATCCAGGCTGCGCTGGGACTGCTTCGGTTAGCTAAATACATTCCCTTAACTCTTGTAAGACGTAGACTTCTTGCCACTGGCAAAGCATTCCTTCAGAGAACTGTATTTTTATCTAAACCTTTGCAAATATGTCAGCCGGACAATAAGCTGTTCAAGATGTTCACACAGGGAAGAGGGAGATTGATTTGAACTTATACCATACAATTAACCAATCCTTTCATAAATATTACAAGAATAAGTACGGGCTGTGCTGTTTAAGTTGCTACTACATGGTCTTACCCCTCCCTTTCCCCACATCTGCTTCCGCCCTCTCAGTATCAGCCTAATCAATTCTGCAGACATTTGGGATCAGCAGCCTCTGGCCAAAAGGGCGGTAAAGCTTCCCCAGTATTGCTGTGGAGCTATAGGCCAGATCCAGGATTTTCAAAAAATATTTTTACTACCAGCCACAGAATGGCTTAGAGCCTAGGTCCTGCAGTAGGAGTCCCTCCAGCAAACCCATTTAATGATTCATCCTCATCTCTCTTAAAAGAACTGTAACGCTGTTTGCAACATACGCATTGCACTTCACTGCAAGCGTAGGAACAAGATCCCACCAATTGCGGATATCCAGCTCATTAGTCTTAGGATCAGCAGCATAACCTTTCACAAGCTTACAGGTAACATCTTAAAGCATTCCATTTATTGAGCCTGTGCAAGTGGTCTTTTTGCTTGCCTTTTAAGTTTGACCTTGTCGGCTTTCATGCTTATGGTTGATGTCTGCAGCACGGAGCAGACACCACATGTATTATACTGTAATTTTGCTACATTTTGTTTGCATTAGCAGATTGCATTTGAATGTGCAGTCATCACAATGAATGGAGCGCATGAAAAAGTTTTCTGTACAAATCCAAGGACGGGAAAAAAAAATCTCAACTGTTCTCCGAAAAATGGAAATAAATTGGTAGGGTCCCAAGTTCCCATAAATTCTGCAGTTGTAGTAAGAATAAGCAGATATAGTTCAATATAGTGCCCTGGAAATGACTAAATGGGCTTCGTGCTCTGTGAGGTGAAGATGTGAGGGCCTGAGCAACCTAACCCTAGTAAGGCCGTCCTGTACAGAGCTGCCCAGCAGCCTGTGGGGACAGCCCCTTCACACTGGGACGGGTCAAAACAGCCATCACAGTATGCCTGGTTGCCCTGAACAAGTCTCTTGACCACACTAATGCCAACTAGAGATTCCTTATAAACTGCTATAATTGAGGGTCTTTGCTCAGCAGAGAAGCTATCACCTGTTTGAGGTCAAAACTGAACAAGCTGAGTGCCAGAACTCTTGTAAGGGCACTTTTCTGGTTGCACTGTTAGCTGCAGAGACCAAACTGTGGCACTTCTCTGGTATGCCTGTCTTCAAGCTGCAGCATTACGTTTTCATACACCCGTTTTTCTTCTGAAAATAACATTGGGCACCTAGGAACATGTATCATTATTTGTACGTGAAATGCATCACTTGTCTTACTTCAGCTTGGGACATTGCTTTCACATCTTGCACGTGTGCTAATGGTGCTCAGCAACTTTCAAGTTGATGTAAAGATGAAGCCCTAAAACTCCCTCGACAATATTGTTCAGCCTCCCCGCTCATTGGAATAAGCTACTGAAAGTAAAACGGAGGAAGAGGATGGATCTAAATGTAGTGTGGACGTCTTGGCTTGTGTGCAGGCAGTAACACTAGGCTGTTTCACACAGCTCAAAAATCGCCTTTTGAAATCAAATGTGGATTGAACAAGGACCTGACAGCCCCCGTGAGCACCACCGTCAGTGCTGGAACTGGCACTGTTAATCCAGACCAAAGTTTGTTTCACAGCACTGAAGGGAGCAGGCCCCTCAACAGTCCTCAGTTTTAAGATGACTTTAGTTCTTTGCAATTGCCAAAGTAGCACCTGCGCTAGAAACCATTTTTTACAAAGTAGGTCATAATCACACGTGCAACTGCTGATTGCAGAAAACAGGCAGGCTGTAAAGTTGTCCTGTTCTATCTGCTCTAAGTGCTGGCATGCAAAGTCAGGAAACCCAGAAAATGCAGGACCACCTGTGGAGCCCTTGTTACAGCATGATCCCATTAAGTTAATACTCTCAAGGCTCTCTGCTGACTAATACAGGCAAACATTACGGCCAGCCAGGGGTTTAATAGGTGGGACGCTTTTACCTAGGGCACATGCCAGCCCTCAGGTTGCTGTGGAGAGCAAGCACGAAAGTAAGCAAGAGGTTAAAAAAGAAAATGTCTGGCTTTTTCAACAGCTGGGTTCCATTGTGAAAGGGTCATGTGGTGCCAAGGAAAACAGAAAATAGGAAGGCACACAGATTTGTTAGTTTGAAGTAATTGACCACATGGTGTCCAATGGTTTGTGTTCTCATGTTCTCCAGAGCAAAGTCCCACGGGAGCTGAGGCAGGGGTTCCAGTTCCTAGCACTCTATTGTTTACCCTGATGGTTTCCAGATGCTGGAGACAAGGACAGTGAAATCTTTGGGATGCTGCCAAAGAATGAAAAAGACCAAAGAAAACATTGAGGATATTTTTTCATTTTATTTTTAAGGAGACAGTACTTCTTTTCACTAAGATCACCTTCTTTTACAGTTCCTCTGCTCTCTCAAATACACATGCACGCACTTCTTTCCCTTTCTGCCCTCTCTGTTTCTTGGTCTTTTTGTATGCAAACAGCTCTGTAATGCAACCAACCAAGCGAAAGCGATGCAGATTTTTTTTTTCTTTTTTCCCTTGGCATCCTTAGCTCATTTAGCTGTAACGCAGTGGATGTGCAAAAATGGTCAGAAAACACTAGCAAAAACTTCAGAGCAGGCACATCACCAAGAGAGTGTCAGCAGTGATGGGAAAGCCTCAGAAGGCTGTGAGTTCAAGTTTGCTTTGGCATGGCTGTACGAAGTTTGCAGAACTCTACAAAGCTTTTCCAAACATCTGAACCATTGAAATTAGGGAAGGGGAGCAAGACTGGGAGAGCAGGAGGCACTTTCATCAGCAAAGCCAGAATGCGGAGAAGACCAAGAGAGCGCAAATCACGAAAAGAGCCCTCCTGGTAATTAATTCTCAACTCCTAGAAGGATGAGCTCTAAGAATAGGACTTGTCTTGCAGTGGGGAGAGCTGGTGTTTGGAGACCTGTCTTCTCGTCAAGCCTGGCTGCAAGCCCTCTGAGTCAGAGCGAGTTTCTACATCGCATCTACGTGTGTGTATGTGCTTGTGGTTGGGCAAGGGCTGTGGAAATCAAGGAAAAAGTTCCTGTTCCCTTCAAAAGGTTGTTGATGAGATAGCCGTCCTGGTCCCAGTTTGGAAATACCAGCTTGTGCCTTTTCTTTTGTTTTAATGAAGGACCTCTGCGGTATCTGCCAGCTATGCCCGTGCTGCAGTCTTCGCACCTCTTGAAAGGAGATGCATGGGGAGGGCTGTCTTGCAGGAAAAAGATCTTCTAGAGGGGCTTTATGTAGATTGTTTCGCTAAAATAAAACCTTAGCAAAATCAGGCCTCTTGAAACAGTCTAACCGCCTGATTCTAGATTCCCTGCCAAGCGTAAAAATCCACCCAAATCATTGTTCAGAATGTTGAAAAGCTGAGGCAAAGGCCGCTGCCAGGTCTCAGGCTCTCTGGTCCTGCAGTCCTCTGCTTATGTGGTCTCTTTCAAAGAACCTCTTACAAAAACCAAAGATACTGAGACTTGGTGTTCGGGGCCTAAGCTGTGATAAAATGACACCACACGTTTCCTTTTTCTGCTTCCTGTTTCCTGGACACGCTGAAACAGAGCTTATAGCTCTTTCCTTTGTGATTTGTTAGTCTTTGGGTGTAAGGCTGATAAAAATGTGTTGTTCAGAGAGGAGCAGTCGTTTGTTCCTAGTGTGTTTTATAGATTTTAGTGTTTAAAGGAATTAAAAGTGTCTATAACAGAACCCACTGCGTTTCTTTCCGTAATTCCTACATCAAAAAGAGTTTATTTTCTTTTTCTTACTGCATGCATTAACAATAACACACTGGAGCTGAATCCTGACAGCACTGAAATCAAAAAGGGCTAGAAAATATGATTTCTCAGCAGATGTTATAAAACAGGACTCCCAACGTGACAGATACCTCAGCAAATGCCAGCAGGGGTATGTTTGTGCCCAGTCATTTTGTGAGTCAGACCAGTAAAGGGCTGTGCTAACAGAAACCTCGATGCACATGCTTGCTAAGTCCATTCACAAACAAGCGAAGCACACGGTGGGTAAGTTGACGTATCTATCTGTTCCATTACATGCTAAAAACATTAACCGTCTTATTTTGTCCAAGAGCTGTGGTGCTTTCCAGCTCCACAATCAGATCAGACCGTGCCGCATGCTAGAACAGGATGGCCTCGCTTGCACACTGGTGCAGTGAGGTACAGCATCAGCCTTCACCTTTTCTGCCGTTAAGTCATAAAAAGTAAACTGTATCTGAAAACAGAAGGATTCCAGTTATCCTCCAGCTAACCTTGTTCATCACTCGAAGTGAAATGCAGTAAATGAACTGCAAGCCTGTTTCTCTCTCCACAGACTGTAACGAACTGAGGTTGGGATTACCTCGTATCTGAATCGTGTCTTGAATGGTGCCTCCTGTCAGCAACCACTCAGGCCATTCTGTGTCAAGATGTCGTCTTACAGTACAGCATGCCTTACACCCTAGGTTTTTGTTGCTCTAGTGCTACCCATGGTAACCACACCATCTTCTCTGGAGTCAGAACTTTTTGATGTTGAAACTGATGGTGTTTATTTCCATCACCAAAACCCTTCATTTTGTCCCCACGTGTACCTGCCAGAGCTGCTGTGCTGGGCCAGGCAGAAGCGTCCAGCCTGGCAGGGCCAGCAGGGGCTGCCAGGGGGTGTACAACCAGCAGCTCAGCAGCAACCGGTGCTGCCCCAGGAGGCTCAGCCCTCCCCCAGGCACTTGTGGCCCAGGGGTCCCCTGTGCCGGAGTTGTTACCTTTTCCAAACTCCTTTCTGGCCCTGCTTCTCTGCAGTGTGGTCTGGGAGTATTGTAGCATAGAGCACAGCTGGCACAAGCGAGAACAAACAGCGGTGGTGTGATGCGCTTGCTGAGAGCCAGTGCTAGCTCCTAACTCAGTTCTGCTGTAAGGTTCACGAGTGCCTAACCAGTGCGGATTTCTTGTTTGGGGCGGAGATGGCGAACAGTGAGACTGCCAAATACTGAGCTTAAATCCCTGTGCTCCCCATGCTTTGCCTTCTAACTTGAAAGATGCAGGTAGAATCGAAATGGTTTGCTGTCAAATGAAAGCTTGAATGCTTACACCTCAATCGATTTGTAGTCGTTCTGCTTTAGTGAGATGTAGACAAAGTAGAACATAGAAAAAATGCTTTGAATGAGCAAATGTAACTCACCCTTAAATTTATGCACTAAATTGGTTTAATTGTTCTTGAGACTTTATTTTTTTGCAAAAGCATAGAGGAAGACTTGCGGCCTTGTAGAGAGACTGCATCAGTTTCTGAGTGCACTTGGCCTCCTTCATGTTCTCTGTCTCAGCAGACCTGAAGCGAATAGGTGCCTAACTGCAAGCAGTTCTTAGTCTGCACCCAAAGTTTAAAGTGTACCGGAGGACAAGATAAAATGAGCAGGGTTTAAAAGATGTTTAATATGTGGTGATTTTTGCTATTTCTTTATGTGTCGCTGGCTTGGGTGAAGATGTCTGAGGACTGATCCTTAGCTAGTCTACATAGATACAGATGGGTAAATGCATCTTGGTGGATTGATAGTGGTTGTGAATCTAGCTCCCAGCACTCCTCTCTTAAACGCAACAGAGAGATGAGCTGTATGGCAGGATATTTGCTGCAGTCCCCTACACACAGCGCTGCAACTGTGACTGCCTTCTAGGTTCTTGTTGAGGGGCATGTTACCGAGTTCTTCGTACCTTCCACTTTTCTAGGCACCTGAATAAGAGTTCTGAAAGCTTGACAGAAATTAGTATGCTTGGGGCTGCTGGTCTTTGCCAAGCTAGTATGAACATCTAACGCGCTGCGCTAGAGCTTAGCGGCAGTGTGGAAACCTTTCAATTCCATTGCACTTTCAACAGCTGCCAACCTGGCACTCCAGCGAGTGAGCAAGTTTTGAATCCAGCCTGGTGTATTTTTTTCCAGGCAGATTTTTTCCTTACTGTAAAATCTGACTGCTCTTTTGCTGCTATTTTAGAATAACATTTCATTTATGCTATGTGAAAGGTGGTTTGAAGGAGATCTAGGACAAGCCTTTGGTGGCATAAAAAGACAAAATAATTTCTTTCTAGGTATGTTTTTCTTCATCCATATACATGTTTTTGTTACTGGAGAGATGAGGAATCATTAGCCTTTTTCTTATGTATGCCACTAAAACTGAAACATCTTAATGAAGATGAGAAGCTACTAAGCGCTTTATACGCAACTAGCGCTCTGGAGAAGCTCTGGATTTGGATGTTAAGTTTCAGACATCATGAAGGAGTTTTGTTTTCATATCAATCCATTTTTCAGGTATTCAACACTAAATTATTATTTTTTATATTATTTTTATAATATTTTTATAATTTTTTAATTTTTTAATCTGCACTTCTATGATTTTTCAAAAAACTAAAAGTAAATTAAAAGGACAGACCAAATTCGGTACATAATGCCAAAAGCGCAGGTAATATCTTGTTTTGTACTTGTTTCTACCATTACTGTAGATTACAATTTAAACATTTGAGGGTGTGAACCCTTAATCTAATGCTCTGCATCAGCATTGGAAGTAGAGCTCTGATCAAGTCAAGGAATTTTAAATGGATGGATGTATTTGTTAGCGAACAGAAGAAGCAATAGGTATCTTCAACATTTGTCAGCGGCTCCAGTGTGCTAAAAATGTGCTCGCTGCAAGCAGCTGATTCTCTTCAAGTACATCTGATCTAGCAGATGTCTTAAAGCTAGGGAGCTATGACCTCAAGCCCTGGCTTATGGAGAGGTTGGCTCCCAAAGAGGAGCTCCCAAAGAGACAGTCAGAGAGAGAAAATAAGAAAGGAAAATGGTTTTATTTGTTGCATCCGGTTAACCGGTAACAAAACAAACAGAAAAACAGACTCAATTATATCCTGGATTTCAAGAGCTTCAATTCCAAACTTGGTTTGACCTGGTTACTCTGAGCTGTCTTTAGAAAATAAAACGCTGTTTCCTGCCTGGGAGTTATGGCTAGCGGTGGACCTCAAAGGACTGCATAACGTTCAGTATCATAGGAAGTGAAGCAGATAGAGCTGCAAACACAACCCAAAAAGGGGATTATCAGAGGATTTCTACAGTGCTTGTTTCTATCACGTGTAGAGGACTGCAAGGAGCTTTCTCCCCAGCTCTTTTGGCTTGTTTCTGCTCAGTGGGTTGTATGTCTGGGGTCTGTGTGCTGTGGTCAGTGTCATCAGTAACAATGCACGCAGTTTTAAGCTGTTTGTGTGGCTCTAAAATGTTCTACGTTGAGATACTATCTTGTTGCCGTCCAAAATATAGAAGTTGGCTATTTCTGCTGGAATTGTTTAACGCTGTTTGAGGCTCAGGCCTAAAATAAGCACAGTTGGTTTCTGGCCGTGGTTTATGTTGTATGCCTTCTGAGCTGTGTGTTTCCTTGTCAGGATGTGTGAACAGATTATGGTACAGGCAAGTCACGCTGCTAGTAATCCATGGGCAAATCAGATAAGGAAGCACTGAATGGCCCCTGTGGTTTCAAGTCAGGCTTCACTGGTGGCAACTGGAGCTGCGCTGCAGAATTCAGTGGGAATAAGATGCAGCTCCCCTAGGGACAACTGTAAATAGACAGTGATGTTTTCTCCCTTGCAATCAGTATCTGGTTTAAGGGGAATTGAATATAAGGCACTAAAAGATTCGAAGCTTTATTTATTTATTTCCTTATTTTCTACTGAGAGCCTTAGAACTGATGGCAAACGTATAATTACCATCAATAATTCATATTTATTGTGCTTTCATTTAAGCTTGGTGCAAATGTCCCTTTGAATTCCTAATTCTTCTGTGTCATCTCACATTGGAATAAGCCTGGGAGCGAGATTCAAGCCTTGTAGCCCATGCAGAAAAGCCATGCCTGTGCTCTTGTCACATCTTTAGCACTTTGGTTGTATCTTTTTCTCATTCTCTTTTTTGTATGTATTCTTTATCCTTTCTAGCAAGCTATTTCTCAGGTTATGCTAAAAAAAAAAAAAAAGGAAAAAAAAAGAAAAAATGGCAAAAACTATTATTCAGAAATTATTTCTTCAAACTACTCAGTAGACCTAATTTTCTACCTGTCATGGTAGGCCCCTTCCTACTTACATTTTTTAGATTAAAGCACAAAATAGGGCTGAAGGAGGACTTGCATTAAGGAAACAAACATTTCCAGAGCCAGAACAGGACTTGAAGGGATGAGGGTTTAATTCCACTGTGGCACCTGGGATGTGTCATTCCCTTCCTTATCCCTCACTCTTCCACATGGCTCACCAGTTACTTTTGGCTCAATAGGAATGTGGTAGGGCAAACTAAGTCAATTATTTTAGATTTACCATAGCAAGGTGGGTCAAATAGAATAAAAGGAGAGTGTAAGAAGACAATTAAGAGGAATAATGGATTAAGTTCCATTACCGTACCAGGAAAACTCTCCTGGAACTGATTAGGGGCTGCAGGATATGACAGTATTTGGGAATTAAAAAAGGCTGTGTCGTTGGCACTCGATACCTACCGTTTTAGGCATGAGAGCTGAGATCTAGGTGTTTGCATGTATCTTCTGTCACAAGTCTACTCACCCTAGCACAAAATCTGATCCAAGCAAGATCTAAAATGTACACTTAACTTAGAAAACGTGTGAAATAAAATTACTGAAATCAGCAAAACTTTAGTGGAACATGGTCTTACGTCTCCAACAGTAAACTTAATTTGATGGAATCTGAATTCAACCACTTTTTTCTTTGAGAAAAGAAAAATATTCTTATCTCAGCTCTGTTTGATTCCACTGTGTGAGCTGTGTATGTGAGGAAAAGTTCAGTGCTTGTTACTTTTCCTAACACTCAGACCATTTTAGATCAGACAAAAGAGAAAAGAATCACTGCTGAATGAGACTCTGTTTCCATTACTTAAGATGGCTCTCATCTTGCTGTAGAACTACGTGTGAAAGCAAAAGAGACAGCTGCGCCAAAGAGCCCAGTAACCCAGAAATTTCCTGTCCTATTCTTTCCTAAGGAGAATGCCGGGATTTGGAGCTCTCAAGACAAACATGCATCTATATTCCCATATAAGATGACAGCACAGCTGCCAAGATTGCAAGATACTACAGAGTCCGTAATTGTTTCTGGGACAAGATGTGCTAGGAATTAATAATCCTGCCTTTTATTTACACATAAAAATATATTAAAAAAAAAAAAAAATCCCTGCTAGGTTATCCATTTAAGTCAGATGGGTGCTAGGATAAACAAACATGGAAATGGCTAAATCCTAGGCCCTGAGACTGTTTCACTGGGACTGGGATTTTGTGACAGTTTTTGCAGTAGTGCTTTACAACTCTTGCTCACATCCTCCAGAAACACCACGAGAAAAGACTGGTTGGTGTGAGGTGGGTGTCTTTTTCATCTTGTGATGCACGTGTGGACTTGCATAGAACTGGAAGTAAACAGTTGTCCATCACTCAGGACAAAGATGCTTTTCTGCTGAGTTCACTTCCGATACAATTAAAATCAGGGCTGCAGTATTGCCCGGGATGAACAGTCATAGGAGAGCTATAACGTTACTGATGTAATGCAGACTTCCCCAGCAGCTGTGGAAGTCCGAGGCTGTACCTATAGCTTTGCTCTCATCCAGTTTGAGAACTGGCAGGCGTCCCATTTGTTGCCTGCCCAGCACCCCGAAGCTGCTACAGTCCCTGCGTCTCCTAGGGAGCATTGCTCTCCAGAAACAGACGCCTGTGCACGATCCAACCAGTTTACTTTTCCTCCTCAAATTAGCTCTTCAGCTGTGAAATGATAACAGAGAGTACAGATAGTTTCAAAGTGCTGATTTGCCCTTTGAGGTGGGTTAGGACACTACTCTCTGGATGTGACTAGGGTTAAAACCTTAAGCAAGATTGACCAGAAGAACTACTTGAATATGCCTGAGTTGGACTTGCCAAGGAAATGGGTTTTTACTTTCTCTTTCTTTCTCTCCCTCCTCTCCTGGCACCTTTTTTCACTATATCGTAATGGTGGAAAAAAGGAAAGTCAAAGAAGGGAACAAAAGTAAAAGATATGGGACGTTCATTTGGTCAGACTAAGTGATTGCTCTTTTCCATTGTATTTAAAATCCAAGGATTTAGCCATTTTCAAAGTGGTTTGCAAATGCTTGCTGGTTGCACTGAAGTAACCAGAGTTACTGTGTAGTGAGTGTCCTGCTGCTCCTTCTGCAGGAGAACAGCCCGCTGTCACTAGCACGGAGCAGCTCAGCAAACAGATCCCATCAGGGAAAAGGCTCTCTTAAATATCACCCGATATCTGGGGCTTGCCTTCGTCGTTGGTTTAGGTGGTTGTTTTGTTGGTGGTTTTATTCTGTTATTATTCTGTTGGCAATAGAGCCGTAGTGTTCTTATTTCTGAGAATGCACATAGCTTTTGTTAAAGGTTACTCAGATTCTACAATGCAACTGCACTCTTTCAGAAGTTAAAAGCAGTCAGCTAGGTGGCTTGTTTGCTGTTTTGTTTTGTTTTGTTTTCCTTTCTAGGGGAAAAACGTAATCTTAGGTTCCAGTCTTGTAATCGGTTTCAAACAGCATGACCTGTAGTACAGCTGGAAATTCCCCTGAAGTTTTAGGAAAATCTTCATAGGCTCAAGGACCCGACCGTAAATCCACGACCTTAGCGCTGTGTGTTTCGTCACTTAGCGTAAGCCCAGAGCTGTAACCATGGCTTGATATTTGGAAGGGAGTGTATTAACAATTCAGTCATTTTCCTTTAATGGTATGTCGGATAACTGTTTATTTGGAAGTAAACGTCAGCCCTACCATATACCGAGGCAGACACATGCAGTCAGAAGGACCTGCTCTTCCAGCATGAGCCAAAGAGAATAAATAAATTTTCTTTATATTGGCTTGGGAACGTTTGTACTAGTTCAAATACAGCAACAACAACAAAAAATCCCTTCTACCACATCTCCAAGAACCAGGCATGAATCTGATAGAGACATCTGTGACTGGAAAATGTGCCACATGCTGGCCAAGTTGTCTCTGCAGAGTGAAATATGGGATAAGTGAAAGCACTTTCCTGGAAAAGTGAGTAGTAGTAAACTATACAGAAGTGCGAAAGAGGCTCCTCTGCTCAGTGGTACCTCCTGCCAAGGCAGTCCAGGGGAGAGATGGGATGAGGAGAAACATTCTGGGATGAAAGGAAAAGAAGGAGAGAGAAGAAAAGCAAGTGGTTGAGGGACTATAGAAAATACCATGAAAACAAGATATATGATAAACAGATAAACAAGATAAAAATCATGTTTCTTCAGCATTCAGATGTTTTTCTTACATTTTTGGTAACACACTGCTAACTCACCCCGGTGTGTCAGCCAGCCAGTTAGCGCCCTGTCCTGGATAAAGGAGAATAAAGCATTCTGGGGAGGGCTGAACCCAGCATGGTATCTGTGTGGAAACCTGTACGGCAACTTTGGAAGAGTTCTTTTCATTTACAAGCTAATCGGATGTAATTAACAGCTCGTCAGATTCAGAAGTGTTTGGGCTGTTCAGCACAGGTTTCCTCTCAGTTGTCAATATACTGCTGCTAAGTTCTTCCTGAGAGGGCTAAAAGCTGAACTGGTTACTCTAGTTGTTGCAGTATAGCTCTGCAGAGCATCCAATAGCTCTTTTTTCACTTGGGTAAGGCCAGGAGATTGGTCTGGGAAAATAAAAGCTGGTCAGCCTTGCTGTGGTCCCTGGAAAAATCATGGGGCAAGTCTTCCTGGAAACCTCTTCTGGGTACTTGAAGGAGGTGACTGGGAGCATTCAGCATGGATTTCCTGAGGGTTAATCATACCTGATTGCCTTCTACGATAAAATAACTGGTCTTATGGATGAGAGGAGAACAGTGGATGTCATTCACTTTGACTTAAGGTTGCTGATAATATCTCCCACAGCACTCTGGTAGCAGGGTTAGGATGTTATGGTCTGGCTAACGCGGTTGGAAAAAATCTGGTTGGATGAGTGGGCCTGAGGGGTAGTGGTCTGCGGGTCGGACGCTACCCAGATGGCAGTAACGCGTGGGATAACGCATGGGCCTGTCCTTGGACCCATCCTGTCTAGCTTCTTCACCGCTGATGTGGATGGGGTGATGGAGGGCTTGCTCATCAGGCTGTGGGTGACACCAAGCCGGGGGAAGCAGTCCATCTGCTCAAGGACAGGGCTGCTGGTTGCACAGACTGAGGCAGACCAGAGGAATGGGAGGATGGAGACTGCAGGAACCTTGGTAAGGACAAACACGACGTCCTGCCCTGGGATGACAAGCCCATGCCAGCAGGACAGGCTGGGTCTCAACTGCTGCAGGACAGCCCTGGGGGCCCTGGTGGGCAGCAGAGGGACGCAGGTGAGGAGCGCACCCTGGCAGCCAAGTCAGCACCCTGGGGTGGGAGGAGAGGCTGGCGGAGCCGTGCTTCTTCAGCAGGGCATACACGCTGGGCTGAACCTTGAAGCTATCAAGGTGCAGAGCATACATACGGAAAAACATTTTCACCATAAGGAGAGTCGAGCAGTGAAAGCAAGGCTGCCAGAAAGGTTGCACAGCCTCCTTTCTTGGAGCCTTCTGAGATGGGACAAAGCCCTGGGTAATGCAATCTAATCTCACAGCTGACCCTGCTTTGAACGGGAGTTTGGACTGGAAATCTCTTGAGTTCCCTTCCAACCAGAATTATCCTATCATCCTAGGAGTTGCGTTTTGCTGACTGAAACACTAGTGAGCCATTTGGCATTACAAAATCAAGAATCATTTGCTGGTTTTGTTTCATTTAGCCATTCTAAACTATACTGAGGCTAATACCTGATGTTAGATCATATATGTCAGGCTTTCTTCCAGTCTTATCACCTCGTTTTCCGTTCCCCTTCTCTCACTACTTCACAGCTTGAATTCCACTCTATCTCAAAAATGTTATGGGAGGGCTTAAAGCAATTTCTAGACAGATAGCAATAAAGAGTAGAGATTCAGAAGACTGTTAGGAAGGCTAAATAAATATTGAGACTGTTTAGACACAGTGAGTGAATAAGTACATGACAAAAGTGCAGAGTAACTGGAAGTTCTCCTAGCTCTTTTTCACATAAGAAGGCGTTAAATTAGAAAATAATGTCCTGAAGAGATTTAAAAGAAATATGCCTTATACAATGCATTGTTCCAATCTTTGGCACTTGCTGAGACCAAGAACCAAGCAGGAGTTTATAGAAAAGAGTGAGAACAATGAATTAGGCATGGTAAAAACTCTTCTGCAATTAATAAAAACCATTATACCTCAGGACATGCGGCAACTACAGCTCATGAAACCTATCTTTGTCACATTATTTTAAGATTCTGTATCCACTAATGGATTTTTTGAATACTTCTTGAAGTATGTGGGTAGTCCCTGCCCCTGACTAGGAGTGATCTGTTTTCTGAGGTTGTTCTTCTCTGTGCTTAAGCGGTCTGAGAAAAGGTGCTGGGCATCGACAGGCTTTAGGCAGCGCTGGCAGAACTCACTGCAGCTGTGAGACGGGTTGTGGAGGATGATGACTACGGATGGGGCTGGAAGAAAGTACCCGGCAACACGCTGCAGGATGCCGTAAGAGTACGGTTGCTCATAAAGACAGGGCTGTGCAGGACTTAGTGAAAACTACGATGCCTCTGGGAAGAGGGCACTGACAAAGACGCTAGTGTTGGGGGAGGGGCAGAAGAGGATGTAATCAGAATAATAGAGAGGGATCTGAACTTGACTATAAGTGGCACTGAGCTGCAGGCGTGCTGCTATTTTAGTCCATCTCCTGGAACTGCAGGGTTATTTACTGGAAATCTAGCTTGAAAATGCATTCTTTGTGTAATGCTCTAAGTAGGAAGCCACCCCAAGGGATGTGAATTACCAAATACTGTGACGCGCTGGTGTAGAACATAAACCCAAACAAACCAGGGCTCTCAAAGGCCTATAGCTAAATATTTATTTCAAAGTCAATTTAAAAACAGAATTTTCATCCAGCGAGAGCACACAGTAATCCTACAGGTCTCACTTGGCTCTGATGTTTCCTCACACCGCGTTCCCAGCCCCAGCATTTTGATGTTCAAGGACTTGGGATCTGCAGTGGGGTCAGTCCTGTCTGCTTCAGGTAACAAAAGGACACTTTTTGCAGGGCTAGCAGTACAACAGCAGTACTTAGTTATTCAACACAAGTTACAAA
The DNA here is from genome assembly GCA_011075105.1 of Heteronetta atricapilla. NCBI lineage: Eukaryota > Metazoa > Chordata > Aves > Anseriformes > Anatidae > Heteronetta > Heteronetta atricapilla. The sequence goes on along the minus strand of CM021736.1, from coordinate 11,879,148 downwards.
AACTACCTGTAACTCTAACCTGGCTTATTAGGAAACAAAAGACATGGAGCAGACAGGAGTTGTGATTCACACCAGATTTTCGCAGATGTTTAATACTTAAAATGCCATTCAATTCTTCAGCCTCATATTAAGGTGCCGTGGAATTCATCCAGTAGTAATGTGGCAAACTTACCTTTTGTGCATTTGAAAGACCACAGATGAATATGTTGCTGACAGAAAAGCTTTTAAACATTTGGGTTTCTTTAGAGAAGTTTGGGAACGCTCACTCCTCTTACTGAATACTTTTTCATTTGTAAATAACCACAAGGACGCAGATGCAATCAATTTTTGAGCATGTGGTCGTCCTGAATGAGAATGCCTCAGCATTTATCTTCATCTACAAAACCTTGCTCTCTCCATTATATCTTAGTTCTTCACAGAAATTTTGTTAGTTAAATAAAATGCTGTCACAACCAAACAGCTGAATTAAAAGTACTCAGGTACTGAAGCAGGGAAGAGTAGTGTATGCTGCTCTTTGTGCAGTTTGGCGTTTCCACCTGCAGCATTTGTACTATAAAAAGCTAATATTTTTTGGTATAGCAGTTCAAGGATGACCAGATTTCACAGATTAAACTGTGGGAGTCTGTTATCAATTCCCTACATCAAAAAAGAAAGATATAAGAGCTCAGTGAGTTCCCCAAGACTGGCTATGAGTTTCTGGTCACATGCTCCGTGTGTTTAACTGGCTGTCAGGAAAGTCAGCCCTCGTTGCCACATTCATTAGGCTTCCTCAATTTTAATTGTAAAGAGAGGCTTTGAAAAGGTATGGCTGATAGGACAGCAGATGGAGAGGTCTTTTTGATGAATCTTGTTTTAATGAAGTTACACAGACCAGGAGGCTGCTTTACAGAGGTTACTGTCATGATGCCCATTTAACGCAGGAGAAATTGAAGCGTGGATGGATGAAAAAGGTGTGCCTCACGTCACCCAGCGGGGCAGGTGGAGGGGAGACCCTAGGTCTCCTGGCTCTGGGCTTATTCTGGATTTCAGGCATTGTATGTCTCCAGTTAAAAGACAGACTTGCAAATGCCTGTCCTGACAAATTGGTTCCTATGGATACGCTGTCATTATTAGCGCGACCCCAAGGCAGGGCAGTGTAGTGCAAAAATGATGTTTCTCTAAGTCCTCTAGACTTGGGGCCTGATTTATTTGCTCTGAAGCAATCACTTTTGTCTTCCTGTTAGGACTGCTGCCACGTGGCCCCTGACACTGCTGAATCATCCCCTCACACTCGTACACGCTGGTATTATTTATTAAATGAAACACTTATGTCAACAATCAATGCTTGGCAGTGGAGAAAACATGACAGGAAATATCTTTAGTATCAAAAGGGTTGTTACACAGCAGGATGCATGCACTGCTTGAAAGTAGAAGTTTATGGCTGTTTAGCTAGGTCTGTACTGATATGCATCTAGAGAAAAGACCTAGATTACTGATAAGGGGCCAATTGCTGTGTTAACATCCCGATCTGCCCTGCTTCTTTAAAGCTCGGTAGATTATTGTAATGGTCTTTGGAACTACAAGGTTCAGATATAAAACCAGCAGCAACTGCAAAAGCACACGTACCATTTTGCTCCCCAATAAATAGTAAGGCAGTTCAAGAAATGGGAGCTGTATTGCTTGAACACGGGGAATAAAACACAGATGTAGCATGCCTATAAACCGGGAAAATTGCAAGCTGAAAGCAAGACGTCTGTTGTGATGCGAAACAGTGGGACCTGAGTGCCCCCCCGGTTCCCTAAGGTTCCTCTGTACATTTTAGCAAAGTGCAGGAAGTTTATTCCAGGCAGCACCATCCTGAGACCCAGCATCTCCTGGAGGCTCTGGGGGGAGTGAGGAGTGTGCAGCTGTCCAAGAACTAAGAGCTACAGGATTTGGATCAGGGTCTGTTTTTCAGTCCTGTTGTTTAAGGAAGAAAGAAAGGGCCACAAACCACCTTGTTACCAAATTTAAAAATGTCTGTAGGCAAATTTTCCTTTGGAAATTCTGCCCTGTGCAGTTAACCAGCACAACCTCCTGCTCAGAAATCTGTTCCAGAAAGCCACAAAGCAGAGACCTACAGGAGAAAGCAAAGGCCATTTTACCTACATCAGGGCTTACGTTTCCCTGGGAAAGCAGACTTTCCCAGCCAGATGTTTAGCTTGAAGAAAAGAAAAGAAAACAAACAAGAACCCAACTCCTCTGGAATTTCACCCCTTGGATGTGAAGCTTTTCTGCCCCCTGTCCTGTTGGGCAGCTCGCGCTAAGCTTTGGTTTCTGTTCCGCAGTCCCTGTGTCACCAAGTGACCACACCGCGAGCTTTTCCACACATACTCTTCTGCTTGGTTTGCCTCTCCCTTTGTTCCACTGGGATCGAGAATTATTATTTTGCTCAAAGGGAAGAACGTCAATGATTATGCACAAGATGAATTCAGAACCTGCTTACTGGAGGTGCACACCTTCAAGACAAACATCCTGTCATTGTAAATCCCAGGGCTGCCTTTCTTCTTGACCCTGCATTTGGAAGTTGTGGAAGAAGTCTCTGGGTGCTCTGCTCCAAACTCATGATTCAGGGCCTTGCTTATTAAGTATTACGTAATACTTGTTTAGTTACTCGATAATTAAGATTAATAGGATGCTGACATTACACGTGAGTGCATGTGAGGAAAAAACCCAACCCAAAAGATTCAGAGATGTCTTCCATAAAAAATGAGCAGTGGGCTCAGGGTAAAATTTAAAAAATGAAATGAAAAAAAACTGAATCCAGAAATACTGAATGCACGAGAGCTTATGAGCATCCAGGTCCACGGTTTGGATTCTGTCCATTGTATAACTGCAAATCCAGAGACTGGCTGGGCTCAGAAAATGAACAGCTTACTCAGGCAGGTTCAAAGATTCTCTGGTCTGGAGCTGGAGATCCAACTTATTTCCAAGAATAACTTACATCTACATTTTTCCTCTTGTCCTCCATGGGCCTAACTATATTGCTCTTGGCTTATGGGAGGTGCGTGGACATCAAAAGGGATCTTCCATGGTAAAGCAGTGTATTTCAGACACTACAGAAGGATAGTGAGGAGCAAAGTCCTTTGAGGATTTGGAAATGATGATCCCGATTTTAGAAGGAATGTCTGAAATGGGCTGTACTTCGGTGTCACAGCCTGGTGCCTCTTGTTGCTCCACGCTACAGTGAGTAGGGAATGAAAATTAGGTTATTTTATCCCTGTCCTCATTTACTGTATTTCATGGGTTTCAACACTATTTCTGAAGCTAGAAATGTAGCGCGGAAGATGGACCAAACCCAGAAACAACAGTGGAAGTCCCAGCCATTGCTTCCTCCCAGCACACCTACGCTACTTTGTTCGGTTCTGTAACTTGCAGCTCAGCCAGGCTGAGGTGATAGTGGTGAAGTGCAGGGAGACCGCAGAGCTATTTTTCTTAGCTGCTCAGATATGGTGGATATGTGTTAGGCAGAACATATATTCTTCCAGGCGTGTCTCAAAGGGCCTGCTCATGGAAGTGTTTACGTGGAAACCACAACTCCCCGAGGGAAACAGAATTAGGGAGGAAAATTTCTGTCCACTTGCTAGAATTCGCTGTAGCCTCCAGCATCTGATTCTGTTGCAGAAAGAGCTGATTTTTTTTAAATGATACATTAGAAGCTGGGGAAAACCATGTGCTGGAAGCGCACAGGCCCTGTACTAACCAGGTTTTTAGCTTGGCTGCAGGAGCAGTGTGTTCTTCTGTTGGAATATATCCAACAAATCTATATTCAGCTGGAATATTTCTAACTCATGGATGCATAATGGAGCCATAGAAAAAAATATTAATGTGAAGATGCATTTTTAGCCCAAGATGCCAGCCACCCCGCTGACAGAAGTCAGGGCTGTGCAGCTGCTAAGGATGATTCAGTTTAGGTATCTTTGCACAAGGGAGACCTGAAAAATTATCCAACCCAGCCAGTGCTTTTTTCATGCTGTGGGAAGAAAGAGAGGAAATCTGTTTTGCTTTGTCTTCTCTCTTTAGGTGATGGGGAGGGGTGAAGCAGTTTCCCTGGAACTGGTATGAAAGCTTATGGAGGCAGGGGCAGATGTTCCTGGGAAGCTTCTGGATTTTAGGGGAGTGGGAAGGCCTGGGGTATCTAATGCCTCCCCATCCCTACTAGTGAAATGCCCCCCAGAAGGGGAAATAAGAGAGAGCAAAGACGCACAGAGGCAGAAGAACGCTGGTGTGAAGGCAGCGACAGTAATTTCAAGTGGTTAGCAGCAACTGCCTTGGTTGCAGCTACAGGAGAGTTACACGCGTTACAACAGCTGGCATTTTGGAACACGGCCTACAAAATCCACTGAAATAGTCACCTCAGATTTCACTCAGCCATTTTACGTGTCTGTGTGCACCCACAGGTTGGGCACCGGCCCCCATTTCCCTCCTGCTACAAAAAAATAAAATAAAATAAAAAATCCATGTTCAATTTACCTTTGCTATACTTTTACATACTTTTACTTTCAAACCAATGCAAAAAGGCTAGAAATCTGCTATAAAAACAAAACTAAACTGCGATTTCTCTCCTGAGGGCCCAACGAACGGGCTGTGAACAGTACATCTCACCACTGCTCAGCCTGCTAATCTTCCAAGGCTCTGAAATCTGAGACCTTGTAAGCTACACTGAGATTTAGTGTGTGCTTCCACCAGGGGTTAGCTCTGTAAACTACCCACCCTCCTGAAGCTGGTTCTTCTCCTGTTTTTAATAAATTTTCAGGCCTAAACCCAGTAAGAGTCGTCTTCCGCTCAGGTTCTGCCCCTCGGCACACGACCATTGGTTTTACTTCTAAGAGCCCGGCAGTGCAGAGGCACGTATCCACAGCTCCCGACAGACGGGAAAGAAAAGGCACAAGTAGCAACGCCCTAATCTGTCCTGAAAGTTCAGTTTCAACCAAACCAGTGGTTTAGCCTGTAAATATTGAGACCCGTGAGATAGAAAATGTAAATGAAGGTGGGGGCTGCTGTTCCTATTCTGCGAGAACGTGTACAAATAAGTTGAATGGACATTCAACGCTTGCAGATAGTTATAAGAATTTTCAAGACAGTATCGTCCTTCAGCTCATGGCACAAAGGATAAATGAGTCCAACCAAAATATCGGTAGGAAAGCAAGGGAGAAGGATAAACTTGCTCTCAGCATGAGGAGCTGGGTCCTGATCCTTTATCTGGCAGCTAGAATCATCGTCATGAAAGAGAGAACCAAAAGAGGTCTCTGTTATATGGGACAAGCATTGTGGAGCGCTGTTTTCTGGAGCTGGCTTTAACCCAGAATCTCTTGTGTGGGTGAGACGAAGAATTCCTTTAAACTTGACTTGGATTGCAAGGCATCTGTAGAGCATTACTGTTCACATCCCTGGACCACCAGTTCGGCGTACGGATAGCTTCAATGAATATGTTGGCTTTTTGAGGGCTTTTTTCCCCTGATTTAATGTTGTACCACCATCTCTTCACCAAGGGAGTGGTTTCCTCCTTTGTGATGTGGTAATTTTTGCCAGTTTTGGAAATACCAGCTTGAAAAAAGATCTACATGCTGTTATAATTAGGTGAACCAAAACGCATTCGCATTATCTAGTCACAAGCAAGTTGCTATGATCTGCAGCTGAGCTTTGCAACTTGACTGCTTGCTTTTTTTGCACAGCTTTTTTGCCTTTTTACATTGAGAGCTTCAAGGGGGAAGGTAAGGGATGTCTGAAGTTGTACCGTCGGACATGAGATAAACGTTGATGGAGCCAACTGCATGTAAATGTGTGTTTTTAGACCTGACTTGGCCCTGCATAAGTGAGGTAATGAGCTGCCTTACAACATCACATTCATCTGCGTGTTTGAAAGCACGCTTCCTTTTCTAGCGAGGACACACGAGCTATGGAAAGAATTCTCTCGCTGGCAGCAGAAAAATCCAGACCAGAGCCGCTCTCCTTTGTGCAGCCTGCTCAGCGCAGAGATAAAGTTCAGTGCCATGCGGTTTCGCAATCGAGTTCACCGCGGGGGCTGCCGGTGTTTACTTTCGGGGACGACGGAGGCGGACGCGGGAGGAGGGAGCACGGTGGCCATGCACTGGCAACTGCTCGACGCCCCGCTGCAGGCCTGCCCCTAATGGTTTGTGCAGCTGCTGGACGGCTCTGGTTTCAGGGGACGTGAGCTGCAGGAGCAGGTGGGACTCCCGGCCGTGGGTCCAGACACGGGACAAAGCAGAAAGAGAGATCTGTCCTCTTTTCAGAGCGGCAAGGGGTCTGACAAGGAAGCATTTTGTGAGCTAGCTTAGCTTTCCCTGGGAGGCGAGCCCCCAGGATCCCTGCAGAGCCACCTGCCAGCTCCAGGGTAATAGGATCCTTTGTGAAGGGTGGACAAAATACGCTGGAGGACAAGTCCAAAGTTAGGAGAACAAATGTGTTGCACTGCTCAACCTCTAAGGTAATTACTGCAGTAATTTTTCTGTGTACTAGAAGGTCTTTGTTCGGGTCCCTGTGTATATGCACATCCTTTCAACTCATCAGCTCTGACGCGCAGTGCTTGCCAAGCTAGGGTTTAGTATCACCTCCCACGTTACCGTGGCCTGAAAAGGGACAGGATGCTCTTTATTTACTGCCATTCTGGGGATCCTTCTCGAGGGCTCGCTATCAATGTTTTTACAATTTAAAGTAATTTGTAATTTAAAGCCACAATAGGCAGGCCAACAACAACAACAGTTCTGCTATTGAGCTCTGTGCAAGTTCGCATCCTCCGCTTTGTGTTCCCCCGCTCCCCTGCCGGCATTTGATGCGTTTTGCCAGTAGGCAGATATCTGATGTGAGTTTCACAGAACAGGAGCTTCTGTGATATTCATTTCAAGTAATGCTTTTATACCCAAGTGTGCAGATGGGGAGAACATCCTGGGGCAAAAAGTCTGCGGTCGGGGAATAGGCCCGGAAGGGCTGCCTGCCTGGGACTGGAGGCGGCGGCTTCGCGGTGCGCGCCTTACTCCTCTGCGTGCCGCTCAGCATCTGTGAGGAAGGTTAGTGCTCTGGTTCTCAGGCAGAAAGCCCTGTGCTGCGGTGGGGCTTTGTGACCCCAAGCTAATAATTAAAGGTTTGTTGGTATCAAGTTAATCGCTTAAAAAAAAAAAAAAAAAAAAAAAAAAAAAAAAACCCTCATCCTTCATTTTCTGTTTGGGCTGTAGACCTTCTGTATGATATATTCCTTCAAACCTTCAAACCTGGAGGTTCTGACTGTTTCTTTTGGAAGATGAAATGTTATTGGAAGGAAGTCTATGCTCAGGAGGAAGAAAGATGGAAAAAAGCTTTTAGACCATGATCTTGAAGTGACCTCATTAGCCCCTCTAAGTAGGCAGTTCTCCAAGTCATGGCAGCAATAGCCTGTAGGACACTGCTACGTGCCAGGTCTTCCTGGCCTCCTGTGGGCTATATATATTTTTCCCATAGTCTTCTTTGCACTCTGGCCGGGCAAAGATTTGTCTTCAGGAAAAGTTCTCAGGACAATTGGAGTCTCCTTTAGTCCAGCACTGAGCTTCTGTTAGTTTTGCCGACGCAGATGCTGGAGAAAAGCTGGCATGAAGGTTACTGAATGAAACTTGTGAAAGGAGCAGGGGACACTAAGCAATCTTCATCCATGTATGACTTAGCTAATTGCTAACCAATACCAACCACTGGCTTCTGGCTGTGCCAGCTCTGCATGACGCCCCTGGGCTGGCAGGGAGGAACTGCTGCCGCAGGATAAAGCTGTACATCTATTTATTTCTTTGTTTTTAGTACGCTGAAAGTTAGTATAATTAGAGAGCCGGGGTCTAATTGTCCCTTGCGCAATGATCTGCATGCAGAAGTGAGCTTGTACCTTTCTGGTGATCTTTTCTTTCTGTCTCCCTTGACATATGCTTGATCTTTAAAGTAGAAAAGTTGGTCCATCTGCATGTGCTCTGTTGAGATTTACTCATGCTAAATAGGTGTGTTCCGTGCTTTCTCAAAGAGAAAAGAAAAAGCAGGGACTAATCTTCCCCTTCCTCTGTATTTTGGTTCTGCAGCTGCACTTGTTCCCACCATCACTTGCTTGGATCACGGTGAACAGCACAGACAACAATTTCTGCTGTAGCTAAAACCAAGGTAGAATTAAAATTTCCTGGCTATCCAAAATCATAGTAATAGCAGTATGACCAATCAGGCCATTTCCAAACGGGCTATTTCCCATTTTAATTGTTTGAGTATATTCTTCTTCTAACGGGATAGAAATCGTTCTCTGTTTGCTAAGCTAAGCTTCAGAAAAAAAAGCAGAGATATAAAAATGATCCTGAATGTCTTCAACCAGCACACCCTTCTTGTTACTGTCAGCAGAAAAGCCCAGCCTTGATGATGAGAACATGCACTGGTACTAGCAGAGGAACCACACCAGGAAAGAGTAAAGGCAGGCCCTTGCTAGCTTTATCTAGCAGCTAGCATGATAGTTCTCCCTTCAGATTTCTTTGAAACGCAATGAGCGGGTGTGCTGGGACACACAAACAATACGAACATGAATAATATTCATGGCAGCAAACAACATGAAGCATTTTAGCTGAGGACTGAACTCAAGTCTTGTGTATGGCCGTGCCAAACACAGCCTCAGAAGCATATGCCAGGGTTTAATGATGCCTTAGTCCGTAAAACATGTCCTCAGCTGAGACTTCAGATCCAATTCTGAATTGAAACCATTTAGTTCTGATATTAATACCCAAGCAATGAGGCTGACACATGTCAAGAGAAAAAGCTGGTACAGTTCTTCTCCACTGTGCTGGTGAAAGGGTGTTTCATTCTGAATCCCCAATGCCAGCAGCTTTCTATAGGCATTTTTATGAAATGCAGATTTTTGCTCTTTCAGCTCATCAGAAATGAATGCAGGCAGTTTTCTGTATAGTTGTGGAGGGAAGCAGGCAGCTAGGCAGAGCTGGACAGTAAGAATGATAAAGGCAGCTTCCACTTTATTTGCAGTGTTTGGGCCTTACCCGAATTGTTGTGTCAGACTGAGGAGTGACATCAAAGTTGCGCCAAGAAAAGGAAATTACTTTTAACCCACATCGAGTTCCTTAACTCCTCAACTACAGCATAACCCTATATTCATCTAGGATCAGCCTGCTAGTAAAGTTGTTAGATAACATCACGGAACTTAACATCGAGGCAAACTCTTCCTAAATTTGCAAAAATTGAAAGTAATGCACTTTTCTTTATAAGAAAATAATTCCTTTCACTAAGCTCTGCGCTTTGTCTGTGGTGCCTGATCTGAACTTTTATAGCCTTCAAGCGTTGAGGATATAATTCTTTTTTAATGTGGCTAAACAGAGATTTACAAGAGCAAACATGATTAATAGGAGACAATTATTTTGTTTATGTAGCTTGGAGTATTTACACATGTATTTTTACTCCTGAAATGCTATCCATAAAAGGCTGACTGTATTATGAAGAACACCTATGTAAAAATTCTATCTGTGCAGTATGTCTGATCCCTCCAGGCTGGTTTCAAAGCTTGCAGAAAGCCAATGGACTTTCCATTGCCTTCAGACAGGCTTTAGACTATTCCTTACTGGTCATTCAGTGGAGTACAAGGCTACCTTTGTCCGAGTGGTAAGAATTAACCTCTGTGGGTCTTCTTTTTTAAGATGAATCAAAGCATTTGTGATACAGAGGTCTAGATTACATCCTTGCTGGCAAATCAACAATACCTGTCATTACTTATATGTTCCTTAGGAATGGATCTTTGCATGTAGGAATCCAGAGACACAGCTGGTATGCTACTAGTAGAGTTTTTAAAGGAGGATATGCAGCTAAGGTGCAGACAGGTAGAAATGAAGAAGCTCCGGAGAGCCAAGCCACAGTCTAGGCATTGAAGATTGAAGTTCCTCTCAGAGTCTGGTTTCACTTGTGGCTCATTCTGCATACAGACCAAAAAAAGACGTGGCTACGCTGTACTGAAGAATGGGCTGCTGTGGATGAATGGCAGCCAGGTAGCCCCTCACACTGAGTGTTGTACAAGTCCTCAGTTACTCCCAAATTCTGTTAGTCTCACGGTCACTGGTGTGTTGCTGGATTGATTCTCTGCACTTGGGACTTACGGGCTTGCTTTGCCTGGTCACACTAAGAGGGAAGTTCTCTCTCACTCCTTAGCTTTCTAGTGCCATGAGTCATGTTATAGATTTAGGAGAGAGTACACTGGGCTATGTGCAGGAAGGGATTAAGACGTAAGACTTACAAGTAGCTACTATGGGCTTTGTGTTTTTGGGAGCTCTACCGTTCTGTCACAACGCAACCAGCCAGCCCGGTTTGGTGGCCGCAGTGCCCTCAGCAGGAGTAGCCACTCCCTGGACCTCTGGCAAGTTGCAAGGCCAGGCTTAACCATGCTGTTCCTTAAAAGTGACATAGCCACAGGAGTGGATTTGTGACAAGATGGCAAAAGAACAAATCCCGCCATAAAAGAACAACAATGAAAGGCCGTAAGGGGGGAAAAATGAATTCCAGAGTGGGTTGATGTGCTTACGCAAGACAATTTACACAATCACGGCATTGTACGGAGAAACAAAGATATGGCCTTGGGGAAGCTGCTGCCATTTTGTAAGTAATAGTTAAAAAATGCTTATACTGACTGTACCAAAAAATGCCCGTAGAGGCAGGGGCCCCAGTGAGGCACAGCAGGCAGCACCCCAGCCTGGGAGAGCAAGCAGACATGGCTCCCTGGGCAGGAGCCTGGCCCTTGCGAACACAAAAGGCTTTATACCCAGCTGCATGCCCTGGCTGCACCTCTGAGCCGCGCAGCCGAGCACTGGCCTTCACCGAAACCCTTCTGGGCTTAATGTGTTCATAGAGACAGACAGGGACAAGAGGCTTCACAGCAAGAGCTTCCATCCTCACTTTTTGTTATTGTCTGCGTCTCCGGTGCGTTTGGAGCTCGGCATGCTCAGCTGTGTTTTTAGAGCAAGTTCCTCCAGCACGGCTTCTTTGTTCCTGTTCTGCTCCAATCTGCTTGTATTTAGGCTTCCCCAGCAGGGTGGGAAAGCTCCACGAGTGTCAGTAAAGCATTAGGTTTGGTTTTCCTCTTTCAAGCTAAGAATCCAGCAAATGATAAAAAAAACCACTCGCAATGAAGTGTTGTGGAAGAAGGTGTTTTTGCAGCTAGGAATATAAATTATTGATGACTAATTTGGGAATGTGGTAGCTGACATTTAAAAACAAGCAATAGCTCCCCAAGGTCATCAAAGCAGAATGCCTTACTGGATGAGCTGGCCTGAGAGTGCTGCACTGAGTTTCCAAAATGCTGGCGATTAGGTTGCAGAGCATGGGAATCCAGTCTGATGAAGAGATTTACTGCAAGATCTGTTGTTGAAATCTCAGGATTTCTTTTCTGCCTGTGTTAATAAAGGTTAAGATACAAGAAAAAAGTATTTTTTTTAAGTAACAAAACAAACTTGGGAAAATGATCCCCAAGTGAGAACTGGGTGGGATTTAGGTCTAGGTGGCAACATAAAAGGAACTGTTAATTCAGGACTACCAAGAGCATTTCAGATAGTCACAGTAATGTCATTCTCCAAGAGCTTTGCTTAGCAAATGCCTAGCTGTAAGCCACTGCTTTGTCACTGCATCACCTGAGGGAAGGAGCTCACCAGCATGGCGCACCACGTGAGGAGGAGCACTGCTCTCCTGGTGCCCCCATCCTGGTCCGGATTTATCTGTGCTAACAGAGCAATGCTCTCTATCCAATTCACGATGTGGCCAGAACCATGGAAACGTTTCTTCTCCTCCACTGTGTTTTCTAAATAATTTGGTAGACCGATATCTGCATACATGCTTCTGGGAGGTTAAGCTGATTTGTTACTAGCCTGCCTGATAAGATACTCCATGCTGTTCGAGTAACCAGTGATTCCTTCCTTTTTTTTTTTTTTTTTCCCTGAATGTAAATCTTGCAGCGTTAAAGGGCTCTATACGTCTACACTCAGAAAGTTTTCTCTCCGTGAAAGACATTTTTCCATCTCTTCCTGGCGGTTGCTGTGCCTATGGCTACAGAAGCATTTCTCTTTCAACCTTGAAAAGAAATGATAGTAAGAGAGGCAAACCAGTAATTAGTCTTTGGAATTGACCTCAGTGCTGAGCGTGGAAGCTTCATGACAGACTCATTTAAAACAGGACATCACGCGAGGGAAAATCCTGCCTTAGAGGATGAACGTGGATATCCTAGATGGCCTAGGAGGCGTTGTGTGGCAGAGCTGCCGGGCGCCTGCTGCACAGCAGATCGGCAATAACCCCAGGAAGCTGCTGTGCCAGCTGAAGCATTAATGTGGAACACGGGTATGTTGAAACAGATTATGTCCCCTGAAAACAGCCTTTTTTGGGGTTGTTTGAAAGTTGTGCTTGTAATTGTTTGTTTGTAATTCCATAATGGGAAGTTCAGGTTTGTGGATAAACAATGGGATAAGTGAACTAAGCAACACTAGCTAGTGTTTTACTTACTTTGGGGAAATCTTTTGTAAAACTTGATGTTTACATGACAGTTAGCACTGTCCTCCTGCCAGAAGATACTGAAAAGAAAGGAAATGAACTGTGCTGTCATTTACACCCTATGAAAAGACATTTGATAGCTCAGAGAGATTTCTTGGTTTCTCTAGTGACTTGTTTCTAATGTAAGCTTGCAGTCTTTATATGCTGGTCACGTACTTAGCCAAGCACAACAGCAGCACTGGAGAGAAAAAAAAAGATAAACTGTAGGGCTAAATCCATTCTGATGTAGCTTCATTGCAGTCGGTGGAGCTAAGCCAGGAGAGAATTTGTCCTGGAGACTTTGGAAGAAGAACAACAGAGAAATGTTAATATGAAGCCTAATAGAGCATTAGAGCTGAGACGAGTAACACGGATTTACCTGCAAGTTGCTTTCACTGAGAATGTAAAGAAAAATAGTACCAGGAAAACTTGTTTCTAAAGCTGTAGTAAGCATGCACAGCCTATGTCACCTTCTCTGACTAGGAAACTGGCCTTTCCCATAGGAATCCAAAAATGTATCTCCCTATAAATATGCTCCGTTATCTCCTGGTTTTGATCAGCTCACTTGTCCAGTTAGGTGCGTGCAACTGCTCACTTTAAAAACTGAGTCTTTGCCAAAGCTGTCTGTGCTCTCAAAGTAAATCAAAACAGTGCACATGTAAAGGAAAAAAAAAGTGTGTCACTGATCAAGACAATGACATGAACGACCTACTAGGACAGATACACACCACCTCCCAGAATACATATATCATTCCTGCATGTGGTGTGACATCACAGATGTGCCTGAGCACACTTGATGATTTAACACCTTTTGCTGTGAGATAAAGCTGTGCCAGATCAAGGCAGAAAGCAATCCAGGCAGCCGAACTATGAAATGCTTTCATAAAGACCATAAGTAGATAATTTAATATAAAGTGGTCTGCTCTTTTCAATATTGCACATTCAGCACTAAAGGACAACAGGTGCTTCACGATCAAAGACAACTAGTTACAAAGATGTGTAGGGTAGAGAATCAACACTCTGGCTTTTTTGTGTGTGCATTGATGTGTTTTTTTTCATTCCTCACCCCATTTTTGTTGCATACCCTAACAAGAGGCTCTGGGCGTTTAATATAACTCCCTTGCATGTAATCCAAGTAATTTGATCTGTTTCAGCCCATCCAGGGCTCATAATTAACCTGTTAGTCTCCACTTTAATCTGGGTTACATTATTTCTCTTTTCTAACCCTATTTGATAATGGGCGGAACTTGTGGAGGTTCAAAGGCTAGGTTCAGATAAACATTCCCAGGCTTAGATTCCTATCAAAAATTTCTAGGCCTGCTAAAGCGACTTGGATGTATCTAAATGAAAGATTCCTTTAACCTTTTAGTACCACCTGTGCTTTGGTTGCATGGGATAACTTGACAGTAACTTTTCCTGTAGTACTCAGCGTGTCTGTTTCCTGTCCCTCTGGAATTCAGCATAGCAAAGGTCTATAAACATGCAACAAGTTGAGAAAAAGCCAAGTATCCATACTTGGTCAGAGCTCACTGGAAGGTTAGCTGTAATCTGGTTCAAATACAGACTTTTGCAGTCACTAATATTTCATCTGATTCAATGAAATCAGCTGTGTCTGGATGGCTATGCTCACTCCTGTGACTGATAACAGTCATCTCTGGTGCTCCTTCCGCAGTCAGCACCTAATGATCCAAGACAACAAACTGTTGATTAGGTCACTACTCAAGTTTGAGGCATGTAAGATGACTTAATCCTCCATAGCCAGCCTCGTGCTCTTGCCTGAATGCTGATTGCCGGTGCCATCATGCTCTGCTCCAGTCACCTCTGCAAGATGGTGATGCCTATGACGAGCCTGTAAGGCCTGTACTAGCTAGAAATACTGGAGACAAAGTATAGTATTGTTACTGAAACTAAAGGTCACCCAAAATCTTAGTTTTGATGTCTTCTTTCAAAGATACTTCCTCAAGGTCTGGTGAGTCCACCTGAAGCACGACACGGCGATCGCTGTTCTGCGGTAGCTGCTGCCCACCCTGATGCCAGACGTGATTATGGTCCTTAACTCCTTCCTTGGTACACAGACAACTGAACTACACGGCGCTATATCATGCGTGTCACACGGACGAGGAAGGATCTAATGCTGACTTCCTCTTGGGCTGGTGGTTTTGTCATGGCACGTACCTTTCTTCTATTAACACATACTTAACAAACTGAGGCACTGAGACAACTGAGGTCTAGTGGTCTGCCCACTGCAATTGGCAAACTCTAGGTAAGGCTATAAAAAGGCTTGCAGGTTTGGGAAGTATCTGCTTCTTCTTCATTTTCTCTTCCATTTTCCCATAGTTTTGCTAGAAAGAAAACTTTGTTTCACCCTTCCTTTCTTCTGGATCATGTGGATCAGAACAGGATCAAGCTGTGCATCTTGTTTTAATCAAAACAAGCAGAGGAGCAACAACACAGGAGCCTATTTTTATCATCTGAGAGACAGCTGTAGTTAAAGCAAGAAATAAATTGCAGTCTAAATGAAATTTCAGTGGTCCAGAGTATGGTTATCACCTGTCTCCAGAATGCAGTCCGAGAACAGATGCGATAGGTCCTAATATGCATACATGTGTTCTTGGGCGAGAATGATTAGGTGAGGACAACGCTCTGTGCTACCCTGAGGAAAGACTGAAAGGCTCAGTCCATTCATCTCCTATCCCCTTCTATTCCCAACTCCAGGCAAAACAAAACAAAACAAAAAACAACAAAAAAGAAAAAACCCGCAGAGCTGCTTCCTATAAATCCCCCAAACTTCAACTTTTGTTTGTTGGCAGATGATTGCTCTGAACAAGTGGTTGCAGATAGACGGGGTGAGAGAGAAATCAGGCAGGCATGCTGGCACAAATGTCGCTGTATTTAGAGTAATGCTGCAAATAGCCCCAAGCAGGTTAGATAAGTCTCTGCCAACAGCGTCCTAAGAAAAACTGGGGGAGGGGAGGTGGGGACTTAATGTTTTTTTCTGCTTGCTGACCATAGTTAAGATCTTCTCATTTGTCAAAGGGAAAATGCAGTGAGACTCCTTGTTCCTTTGTGCAGAAGCAAAGCTTCTTGGCAAGAGGGTCTGAGACCCTTTCCTATTAACCTTTGTGTGTTCTGTGACTCTGCAGTACACGGAAAGTAAAAGCCGCAAAGGAGAAAGGTCTGTTAACATTTCTGTTCACTAGTTGTGAGAAGCTACCTATCATGCTAGGCTTTGTAGAAACACGTGGATGGAGGGAGTCCCTGCCCCAGTGCATTTACCCTCTAGATAATAACATGGATAGGAAAACCATGTAAATTACTTCTGTTTTGAAGATCCGCTGTGTACATGATACTAGCTCTTGTAGTCTTGGTACTGATCACAGTGGCTGCATGAAGTCCACACTAGAGTCAGACATTCTGTTCTAGCATCAAGTGGGGAACTTCTGGGAAAAAGAGGATGGTGGTGGTGTTATGGTAGTTTCAGTGTCGGCCTTATGGACAGCACATTTTCCCCCTTTATTAAAATTAATCTCTTAAGATTGAGATTTCATTGTACACTTTCAGTTTCTTCCTGTGATTTTGGTGAAGAATGATTAAACTGAGTGAATCTGCATGTTTACAGCAGCAAAGGAAGGAGGCATGAGTTAAAAAACACTAGGACCTGCAAATAACAGCTGGGCATAGATAAATTATGAGAAAGAACATGAATCTTCCAGATCAAATGAATTGAGAGAAGTTGCTTTTTCCGTTAGTGTTTTCACATGGCTCTGCCTCCAGGCTTCAGGCAAGACCAGAAGCAGAAGTGCCAAAATACCATGAGAAAGGCTGCTCTTGCAAAATTTCTGGCCTGACCAGAATAGGAAAATCTCATGAAAGACTGTTCTCGTCTGCTTTCCAGCCCTGCTTGGCAGGACCAGAAGGCTAAACCAGGTTCCACTTGGAAGTTTTGAACCCTATTTGAATATGCTGGTTTCCCATGGCTTTTGTAAATAGTGTTCTGTAAATCTGTGGTATGACAGCTGAACTAACTTCATAACGCTTATCCCCAGACCTGGGCGCACCAGCAGTGACCAAGTGCTTTCAACCCTGGTCTGCAAATTATTTATTTGTTAGCAAGCAGAGATCCAGAGTCTATTGAAGTAGGAGCTGTACAAAAGGACAAAAAAAAAAAAAAGGCAAAACAAAAAACCACATAGGCCACCAGTCTTTAGACTCTAATAGTTAAGACAGGATTTTGCCACAGTTCCTTGACTATAGAACATGGACGGACGGTATTGCTAGCCCATAAGCATCCAACCTAGATTTTTTGAATTTGAGTCCAGAGCTTAAACCACAAGACCATTCTCTCACATCCAAATGAATGTGTTACACATTACAAGAAGTCTAAATGCAAACAAAAATATCTGAAAAGCCCGTTGTGCAGGAAACTGGCTGGGATTCAGTCTGTCGCCTCAGTGAGTTCACATTTAGCCTAATTCACTCCAACCGCAGAAGCTTGCATGTTCTATTGTTGTGCCTGTGGTAGAGAGCAAGCAGAACTGATTTCAAAGTCACTATGCACAATGTCTGTGCTTATTAAAAAGCAAAAATCTAACTCTTGGGTTCTGCAACTGGTAAAGCTAATGATGACCTGCAGGAAAAAAAAAGGTGGGGGGTTGAGAATTCATGACTAAAGTTGAGCTGTGGAACTACCCAAGGAAGGGAAGAAAGCTGGAAGAGCTTGTTGACTCAGCAAGCCTCCGTGAGAAGGTCTCCAGAAATTTCTCCATGACTTAGTGTCCGTCACTGAAAGCCATATTATTTTCTCACTTTAGAGCTCACTATTTCTAGTTGCTACAATCTAATGGAATGTGATTTCCATTGAACAACCCTTTTCCTCCATGCAACAAGCACAAATGGCTGCCTCCAATAACCACAGACACCTAGTCCAGTCACTTTCTATATTAAAGATATAGCACAAAAGCCCTACGCTGTTTCCAGTGTATATTTTATTGTTAGGACATGTAGCCAATAGCAACGTGCTAGCCTGAAGTTGCAGGGACACACATTTACGAAGGAGGACCTGGCTATGATTTTGAAATGCATGAATTCCCTGGGGACAGTGTGTGGGGTACTGCAGTGCCTTAGGGCAGACTGGAAGAGCAAAGGAATATATTTCTGACTGTTCTAGAGATGCCCCGTGCAAAGTCCATTAGGCAGAACAAATACAGCTCTGTTTTACGTGAGGCGAATGGATTCGAAGGGCACATTACTGCCTTCTTGTAAAAAAGGATGTTCTTTGTGACCGAAATTCCTCAGCACGCCGCACGCTGCAGCTAAACTGGGGAGGTCCACGCACAATATCTCTGTTGTATTCCTGGGGCACTGCAGGAGACAATGGCAGAGGGAACAATACTCACTGAACAGTAAATGGGGTTATCTTTCTGTAGGCTTACAATATTTTCATAACTTACTGAGCAGAATTGAACTGTCTAGGCTCTAACATGAGGCAGTTTGAAGGAGCAGCTTCTGGACCAGAAGTTTGTAAAACTAGCCCACAGCTTGGCCTAAGGTTGCTGTGATGCAGCACTGATGCTGTCACCAAAGCGTTACTAGTCAATCTTGTCGGCGAGATGCCATAAGACAGACAGAGTCTGCCGTAGGAAACCCAAGGTATTTTGGAAGGTTTCTAACTTTTATTTGCCCTATTTCTTTTGTATAGAATAGTTGTCTTCCACTGTTGACATTTCCCATCCCTGTGGGACCAGGGACCTTCGTTGCTGTGTGGAAAAACAGGGCATAGCAGCATAAAGCCAGGACAAGTGGTTATGATAAAAATTACTAATAGCATTGCTCTTGCTCCACTTTGAGATTAGAGAGGACGTTGGCTGAAACTTGTTGAAAACAAAGTGTGTGATGTTAACTTTTGTTAGCTGACCCATGCATTCCTCAGGGTACCACTATTTTCTTCATTTCATCTGGTTCCCAAGAATGGCAAAATAGCAAACTGTTGTTTTCCAGAATCTCTTCGCCGTTTGTTAACCAGCCCCAAGTGCTTTAAGCGCACATTCTCTGAACTAGCAGGGTTTTGACTGAAGAATATTTTCCACAGACCAGTCACACTATTATCCACCCACTGTGCCGGTTTTCTGTCCAGAAATACACCGTCAACTGAAACTACATGATCAGTACCAAAACAAATCACAATTTGAACACTTACTACCCTCCCACAGGGTGTAATCCCTTAGCGGGCAGGACTGCCACTGCATTTCAAGGTGAGGTGGGGAGCTTCAGACCGAGCTCCTAGGAGGACGGAGCAGCATTCATCTCACGTTTCAGCATGCAACTGTGCTGTGTCACAGCCAGTCACACTGTGACAGACGGACAGGCACACGTAGGAATGATGTGAAAGTACTTCACTGGATTCAGCTGGCTGGGGTTGATTACCTCACAAAAAACTGTCAGGCATCTCACAGAACTCTTCTATTTGGATACAACAGAAACACATGCAGGAGGCTGTATCTTGCAGATAGTTTTTGCAATACACAGCTTTTTTGTTCCAAAGCCATCTCTTTAAGAACAGAAATGACACAGTTTGTCACAGGCCAGGCTTTCTGCATGGCTTCTGCACCAGCACAAGAAATGCAACAAGTCTGAAAACAACATCCTGGTTGAGCTAGAGCTAGTCTGAGACTCTACCAGAGGGCATATCACACCCCTTTTTGTGCACAGGACTTCTTTAGCAGTGCTGGTGGGGGCAGTTTTGTTTTCATTCTGGTTCCACCTACTGCAGTTGTGAATAATGGTGCCACGGCCATCACAAAAACCTTTATGTATAGATGCCTGCCCACAAATAAATTCACTGATATCATCCACATACATACCGAAGGCCATCCAAGAAAGTGCCTGAATGCCAGTGATCCTCTTTCAAACCCAAACAATAACTGCATCGTGGTTTCATGCCCATTAAGATTTTGCATGTCGTGTTTTAGTGTTTGCTGCTAAGATGGTCAAAATCTTTGTGGAGTTCTCTTTTGGCTGGTGGGTGACAGCAGAGGGATGTTCCCTGCTAGATCAGCCACCTCTTTGTGCTAAAGAGATAAGTATATTTTCCTAGGGCACCTACGTACTTCAAGGGGAAAGCGTACTTCTGTTGTTTCTAATATGTAATTCAAGACAAGTAATCACGATTTGATCTTCCTTTTTTATTTTTCCCTGTGGCGATATAAGCATAATATCGACTAAACAGCAAACATAGTTGGATTTGAGCTCCGTATTTGCTAAATGCCTAGAACTGCTACAATGTACTCAGTACTGAAGATTAAAAGGAGAAAACACATTTCTCATGCGTATCTACTGTTGCCGATGATACCAGTATTGAGATTCGTGCCTGCAGAGCTGTAGTTCCTTGTTTCGTGTATCAGAGCTATGAGGAAATGTGAGGACAAAGTCCGAGAACAGGGCGTGCAGGGATCACTTCACAGCCCTCCTCCTGCACTTCCTCGCAAGAGGACCGGTGGCGATTTTCACACTGCATAGATTCACTGACACACCGGACAGACTTAGAGCTCCAGTTCCACTAACAGCAATTCACAATGGGAAGCGAGGATTGCTCTCTAGGAGGAACGCGGGGTGGGTGTGTTTTAGAAAAATGGCTCATAAAGCCATGTAGCACCAAAAGTGAAAGTTGTCAGAGCAACTTTGCAAAGGTTCCCTGGCAGGGCCGTACAGCAGAACCTGCTCCCACCTCCTCTCCAGCAAGCTACTGAGCTATTTCAGACTGCCTCACTACAGATATGTGGGTATCTTCTCCAAGCGGGGAAGGTACTTACTTTTGGTTTTTGCTCTTCTCTCTCCTCCATCTTCTTGTCCACAGAGAAGCACTACCACAGCTGCTCCTCCCAGGAAGCAAAGGATCAATTGCTCACGCACACATCACGTCACACTGCTATCAGCGCTCCGCAAACTGAGCATGTCCTGACCCATTTGGCCTCAGGAAAATATCCAAGGAAAAAAAATACTGCTTTCATGGTATCTTTTTGCAGACAGGAAGAATTGGTAGGAACATAAAATTTTACAAGAGGAAGTTGTTTATTGTACCCATCTATTTGCGTGATGTATCTGGCAAATGCTGTTGTACTGTGGTAAAATGCAGGAGGTCCGGTTTCTGATGAGAAACAGAATTTTACTGCAAATGAGAATATTGCTGTCTTGTAACAAATGTCCTCTTTGATCATTCTTCTTCAGCCAGCATCCTCTGCATGGCACTGCTGTTTGTTACGTACCACTAAGATGCAGTAAAGAAAAACAGCTAACATGTGTTTAGTCAAATGTTAACATAGCCGGCGTCCTTCACAAAAAGAGGGAAGGAACTCACCCAGGCACCTGGGCAGGAGCACGCTGATCGCTCTGCTTTTGTTGAAACTGACGGAAAGGACGTGATCTTGTAACAGACCCTAAAGGTGAAAGACCATCTACAAGAGGTGGGTGGGGGAAATGTCCTGACACTGACGGGCATCTCGAGACAGGAATTTCTCCTAAGTGGGCTTCCGTCTTGAGGCTGGTATCTTCAGAGACACTCTAGAGAAAAACAATCCACAGGTGCATGCTGAACCTTTCTGTTGAAGATGGTCCTCACTGTTAATGACTATGGAATTGGAGGGTGTCCTCTAAACAGGAAGGATTGTACGAAACAGACACATGGAAAAATATATATAAACTCTGAAACAATGTTTTGCAGTGTGGGAAAAAAAAGGAAAGTTGGGAGGTTGACTTGAACATGAAGTGAGAAAAAGTTACAGGACCAGTGAAAGCCAGTGAAATAGTTTTTCTTCAAAATAATTTGAATTTAAAAGAAATGATCAAAAATAATATTTGAGTTTATTTCTGTTTTCTTCAGTCATTTGGTTAAACAGAAATTATGTTGTTTCAAGTCTATATTGGCTTCTTTATTTCTGCTATTTTTATCCATGCTTTATAATCCCACGGTGTTTTGTCAGACGTAACTTCGAAGTGTTTCTTTCATCTATTTTTTTATTTTTGCAGAGGTTTCCTTTGTTTTTCTATTTTTTCAGCCCTCACAGTTAAACATTTAAGGCATTCACTGTTTATGATTCTGTAATATTGCTATGCAGCAAGGGAACTTAAGCAGAATTTTAACTATGTTAATTCATTTTTTTTTACTAATGCGTGAAATCATAAATCATGTATTCAGAAATTAGAAAGGTTTTTATATTTTGAAAACTGCTGGAACAGCTTTGATTCTTACTCACAGAGACGACTAGTATGAGGTAACTTTTAGTACCTAGTGTCTGTCAGTGTGAGTCAGTCAGTCTCCCAAATTCACTCTTCCTGGAATCAGCCCCGTACTTGAACTGCTTGTAATGAGGTGCTTGTCAAAGCTAGTTTAGGGGTGAGCTGAATCTGCAAATGAAAATTCACCATTTTCAACATGTGGATGCTGAAGCAACAGTTCTTTTCTGTTTCAGTTTGATAATATTACATGAAGTTGTTGCCAAAAAAGGACCCAAGACAAAATAAGGACTGATAAAGTCTGCAGGGGACAGAATTTGTGAGGTGTGGTAAATAAGGAAGGGGTCGGGGGACTGATGCCATGACCTGAATGATCGGATCGGTTGCACACAACTACGATCTAGCACAGCTGAATGTGAAATCAGAGAGACAGAATATGTTTCTACTTCAGTACGCAGAGCAATTTGGTCAGCTTTGGAGAAACAAGCAGAAAGTTTTACTGCTTCGAGGACCTAACCGAGCAGTTAAATGCTGGCAATAGATAGCACATCAGTCACAGGCTCGCTCTATAGCACTGTTGGTATCCAACCTGTGGTTCTCAGTGTTGGCTGGGATGTAGGTGGTCAACATTTGTATCTTCAGCCTTGAATCAGAAAGGAGCAGACAGCTTTCTAGCGAGGGGGCATTATTTAGAATGAGAAATACTTGTTTTATGTGGAAACATGAAGAAAAATACAAAGTACAATGCATGGTTTAAAGAATTGTCTTGTCACTTCTGACTCGGGATTAACGTATCCACTGCACAATTCGAGTTGTTTCCATCCCATTATCACAACAGGGTTGTGATAAATAAGGTTGGGATGCCACACGAGCTGAAATTCTTAGCTACTAGTATTACCTGGCTTTTCCTGGTTGTTATGCAAGCAGATACTGTGGGCCACATCATCCAATATTACAAACAGATGCATCCCCACACACCTGAACAGAAGCAAGTTCACGTGTCTGTGAGCAATGACCCTGTTAAGCTTCGCTGCCTTCAGATATAACGTCCAACACAGAAAACAGTGCTGAAAGTTTAGGAGAGGTGGTAATGCAAAAACTGATAGTAACAGAGAAGAGGGAAGATTTTGCAGATCCTAGTGCTGTCACTGTTTGAAATGGAGAACTAAGTGCAAACTGCCTGCAATAAAAAAACTGCAGTGCAAAGCACATTTTCTGTGAAGAAGTTCACAAAAAGAGCAAAGCTAATGCAGGTAGTATGACTTAAAATGGAGTTTGGGTTTTAATGTATCTTTACTTCCCCTCTTTCCCCATTCAATTGGGACAGAGAAAGTAGAATTTGAAGTCAAAATTTTACCTGTTTTCACTCTAAATCACTATTTGCTCATGTTGTAATCCAATGTATTCAGAGGTTCATTGTCTGCAGCATCTAAAATGTAGTGAGAGCCTCGAGAAATTTCTGTATCAACTATTCGGGTGAAATACTACTGCTTCATTGACTTGACCTGGGGGCTCTTTCTGTAGAGAGAACTCAATATTTGAAAGAATAAGCTGTTTTCCTCTTGATCATCTGTGTCATGATTATATATCTTATTTTCTATCTCACAGGATTTGTATATATATTTGTATTATAGCAGCTCCTTTGGAGCTGGAAATTGCATGCTGTTTGCATGCAGTCCTAATTCTCCATGGAAAGGCTCGGCTAAGTGAGAAGGACCACCAGCTCTGCAGTCTGTGGGATGTTATCTCACTGGTTCGTGTAGATTACCCCAACAGAAATGTCAGGGAGGGCTTAAAAGAAAAATCGGTTCCAAGGAGCTTTCTCTTCTGGAGATGTACGGTGTGGTGGTACTTACAGTGTCCAAATTCAGTTACTCATCCTAGCTAGAACTGTCATGAGAAGGAGTCAGGTTTCTAAGAAGCAGTATGGAATACATCAGTGTTACAAGGAGACAGTGAAAAATTTACTGCTGGATATACAACTGCTGGTTTACAGTCCGATTTATGGAGTCCTACTAAACAGTACTGTAGGCTTTTTCAAGAACTTCATTTTTTGTTTTGTTTTGGTTTTGAATCTATAGATTTAACTCTTGGGGCTCACTGCACTTCGGTTATGTTCGTTATTGTACTGTACCCATCCAAAGTGTGCTAAAAACATCCAGAGATGAAACCACTGTGTCTTAGCTTGCTAGATATACTAAGCAGATAAATGGCATGCTTTCTAGAGTGGCTTGCAGTGATGAATGAAATACAGCAACTGGAGATTAAAAGAGAAAAGTATAGAATAATAAAAACAAAACAAAACAAACAAAAAAAAACTATTGAGATTAGAAAGCTAGATAAGGTTTGTGTCTCTGGGAACTGTATACAAGAAATACAAGAGCTGTGCTTTCCCTTCCCCATTATGTCAGCTTCAGTGTGCTAAATACCTCTTCTTCAGCCTTAATTATTCTACATCAGTGGACAACACTAGGAAAGGAGACTGAATGGGTCAAAATCCTGATCTTTGATACTCTGGAAAAGGAAGGAGGAATTTAACAGTAGCAGCTGGATAAGGAGAGGAATTGATTGGGGAAGAATCTCAAGAATGGAGGTGAGATAAAGAGAAGGTATGACACAGTGCAGAACGTGGGGTCAACAGGGTCAGACCCTTTGTGCATGCTCCAATAATTCTGCTGAGACAAGACAATACCCTGTTTCTGAAGGCTGACCGTTCGAAGTTGCTTATGTCTGACTCCAGCTCCTACTGAAAATAGTAGGTCTTCGCCACAGACATAGGTCCCTATTTAACTATACTTAAGGTGCTGCTGTACACTGACCTCTCCCATTATTTTACAACAGCTGGCAGTCTTCAGGCAACAGCTGTCTTCTCACTTCTCACACTTCCCTGGCTCCTATCTCTACTAGCTTCTGCTTTTGGCCCTTATCAGCCATCAAATGTATTAGGGGCTTGTAGGAGAGAAGACTATGAGGTAAAAAGAAAAGATATGATAAGAAGTGTTTATGAAGAGTGATGCTTTCATGAGATACTGCTCTTCCTCCTGAGGAAGATGAGTAAGATCCAAGGGATTGCACGGAGGTGGTTTGCATCCTTTGTGAAAAGGGACACTCAGCCTGCCCCCAGAAAGAGCAGTGATGATTACAGCTCTGCCACTAGTCCCCACTGTGCTGTCTTTGCACACTGGTCCTGTTGAATCTCTGCATACCACCACCAGATGAACTGCTACAACAACACAGGCTCTAAGGCAAGCTCTGCAGACTGCACCCAGCTCTAATCACCCAACATCCATCATCGCAAAAAATCACCAATGGGAACCGGTGTTCAGGTAAGACCTGCTCATGAATAATGAGTGGCTCAAGGACCTTGGTTGAATACGTAGTCTGTGATCTACTGATCTAGTACTTCCAAGTGCCGGTAGCTGCAGAGTGGCTCCCTATGTAGGAGGCACAAACATTCAATAGCTCTGTTCAGAGTGACAGCAGACACCTCCCAGAGTCTGTGCTGATGCTAAACCACTGTTCTTGTTGAGTACGTCCATGAGTTTCCTGGGTTGTGTTACTTGCTCTCACAGGAGCTAAAGCTCAGCAGCAACGTACCTTGCACTGTGAATGGGAGAAGGCATATCTGACCTCATTTTTCCCATGTTAGGGGAGACAGTTACTAAACAGAAACACTGCGTTACACACACTAAATTATAGGGAACGGGCACAGAACTGCCTTGAGTGACTGAGAGGGAGCTTTTGCTTCATGGCCATAAATCCTCCATCCACGGGTCTGAGAAGGGCCTGTAAAGGACAGAGCTTCTGTAGCAGTAGAGGAACCTTCCTCTCTATCTTGCCAATCTAGAGAAATGCTGCTGTTGAAACATAAAGGCAAAAGTAGCATAAAAGCAACTTGTGGCTTGTTTTATATCAAATACAATGGAAATGAGGAAAACCTACGTCTCACAACCTGTGCCTATGGGAACACGCCTTGGAGTCAAAGCATGCTCTAATATGCTCTGATGTTATTGAAAGCACGAAGGACGATGCTTTTTTCAATTATTCACTTGTCTGGAAACATTCCTTTGACCTGGTCACATAAAAAGCTCAAGTAAACATTTATTTTTATTAAGCAAAATGAAGAAAAAATGAAGAAAATTTCTTTTTCCAAGTGGCTCCTTAGCCCAAGACTCATAGTACAGAAATTTCTTCTCAGGCCTAAAGTGTAGTAATTGTAAGGCTTGTATTATATTCCAGAAATGTAAATCAGAGAGAGAAAAAGATGTGAAGATACAGCTGTAGGGGGGCTCCATATGATCTTCTAAAGTGCCAGGAGACTAATTGTAGCAATTCTCCTTTACGGCACACTGGGTCTTGTATGCTGTGGGGCTCCTGCACCATGGCTCTGCCAAGCGTTAGGGTTTGTGTTGAAAGATGATGACCCAGAGCTATGGCTGTTGGGAAATGAGCTGGCAAAGGAGACCGAGGGCTGCAAAACAAAATTCCTATGAGGAATTCTTAGTCTCGGGAAGGACTGGACTGTTCAGTCTAAGGCTTTGTGGTCAGGGTAGGGGTTACAGAGAAAGCCTTTGGGCTGGAAAGAGGCTGCCAAAGAGACTGAGGGCTGTGGAAAGAATTGTCCCTGAGGAATTCTTGGTCTTGGAAAGGGCTCGGGCACCTTGTGTGCAGCTCAGCCTACGACTAGGGTCAGGCTTCAGAGAGGAAGCCCAGAGTTACAGCTGTGAGATGCTGCAGATAATCCTCCAAAGAAAACCAGGAGACAATGTGACCATTCTCCTTCAAGGTTTATTGAGTCTCTAGAGGGACTGGGACCCTGAAACAGCACAGCCAAGGAAGCAAACAATTCAGTCATTTACCTCACATAGCTTTTTTATTTCTGACTCAGAATTGCCATTTGTGATGCTCAGTGTAATTTTTCAGTAGCAGTGCTGAATTTGGGACATACTATGCCTGGTTAGGGCTCAGAGTAACTGATAATCACTCAATTTCTTCTCTACTTTTCCACCAAGAATCTTGATCTGTGATCAGTTTTACCTTCAAGCTATACCCACCCCCCTGCTGCCCTCTGGTCTCTGAAAACACGCTGAAATCTAAAGTTTCAGCCATTCTAGGAATCTCTCCTGATTCTTTTTTTCCCAATCTCTGAGAAACCTGATCCACCAGATGGGTGGGAGAGCTTATTGTTTTTTTGTCTGACATCTGGATTTCATTAGCAGACTCATGCGTGCTGAATCAGGAATGGGAGCTCAGAAGAAAGCAGATGAGAGTTAAAACTGTGTTAATGCTAACAAAAAAAATAAAAATAAAAATGCCCCATTCCCCTCTCCAAGTTTGCAAACAAACACAAAACATGAGTCATGTGGTGAGCTCAGTGTAAGCAGCACAGCCCTTATCAGCTGTACCCACTTAAATGAATGCTGGATGCATTAACGTCTCAAGCACTGATGGAGAAGAACATTAACTTGTTTACTTATACATGTCAACATTATTTTAAAAAAAGAATCCTTTCACATGACCAACACTACTTTTCAGGTTTGTGAGCTTATGAGAGAGAGTCTCCTGTCTTCTATTTAAGTAGAGTCAGTACAGTATGCAGGGAAATAATTTACAGCATGCCAACCAGGTAAGACTTGCTGCTCAGGAGACCGCTGTAAATGATAGCAGCAAGAGGGAGGTGGTTTTTTTTATTATTTATATATATATTTTTTAAAGTTTAACATGAAGCAACAGGAGTGTTGTCCTAAAAGTCAGGGTGTTACTAATTACCATAGCTCTCTTTACTGAGTAATAGAAATAGTAATGTAAGCAGGAGCTGTCTGTCAGTCCTGTATGTGGTGCTGTGCTGTGCCAACAGTCTCTGGATGGTTTTTAGATCTTTTTTTCTAAGACCGATGGCTGCAAGCATACAGCATCCATCTCCCCGAGGCACAGGGAGCTCAGGCTGAGTGCTGTGGCACCCAGCCACAGCCCTGTCGGCTGCAGGCACGAAGAGAGGGAGATTAAAATAGTATTTGTGGCTGCATTGCACAGCGAAAGAGGGACAGACAAGAAGCTTTTGGTCATGTTGTAGAAGTTCAAATGAGTCTAGGATACGGAATCAAAATTACAAAATAGAGAAAAGGCAGAATTAGTACTTCATGTATTGTTAAAATTGGCATCTGTCCCCTCTAAAGAGGGGGACCTCAACCTACACATCTGATGTGCACGTACAGCTGCTCTACTCGGACAGGACAATGGTATCACTCAAGGTACAGCTGCATAATGTTCTTGTATTTGCAGAAAATGGATGGAAACATTTGGTCACTAATGCAAAAATGACCACCACATTCTAAAATCAGAGCAGTTAGTTTCATTCGAATACCAGCACCCCAGGCTACATCAGAGATACGGCTATCTCCTGGCCTGAGAAAGTTGTGTTCCCATTACAGGTGGAACGCAGGTGGATGTGTACTGGCCTGTCACAGGTGTGTAACCAACTCAGGACAGAAATGAAGCCATAATTTTACATGGCGAGGAACGTTTTCAAGGAAGCGTGAAAAATACTGGACTTCATTCTCCACTTTCCCATGTTTGCTGTAAACACTGACAGTGGCAGGCACAGCAGAAAAGCCCAAAGTGTGACCATGGTGGTGGCTTGTCCTCATGTAAAGGGTGGCAGAGAACCAAGCCCAGGCACACCTGGCATTACAGGACAGACTTGTTCTGGATAAGAATGATCAAGACAACAGCACAATTTTAGCCTCTTGTCATTTAGTTCTAGTGTATTAGACCTGCTAAACCAAGACTTAGACGAATCAAGTCTTAAGTAGCAGACTTGATTCGTACTGAGCAATAAAAAATGCAGGTCTGGAATTAGTATTAATTTTTTGAAATAAAAAAACAAACAAACAAAAAAAAAAACACTATTTAAACCAATGCATTCTTTTTTACTTTAATAATGAATCTCCTTTGACCTTCTGGAAAAAAAAAAAAAAAGCTTTTCCCCACCATTTCTTTGAAATGAGCCTTTCTCACTGCCACTTTTTGCTCTTCCTTCTCTCATTTTCTCACCTCTGTAAACTGGCATTGGGGTAAGAATAACATTGCCTCTGCTCTCACTTGCTACTGGGACGGTCCCTTCCTGACCCACAAAAGACCCCGTGGGCAGTGTTGGGGACATTGTGCTTGGGCTGCAGGTGCTGTGGGTGTGCTCGTTCAGGTGGAACTATCGATTTGCCTGGGCTGTTGCGGAGTTTTATCTATAGCTGTACACCTGTGACACGGGTTAAAATTAGAGAAGGATTCAAAACCAGTATTTTGTATGTGAAATCCTTGGGCCTGGGAAATTACACTGAACTCATGTCCAAAATTAAAGCTCGAGACCACACCTGAAGTCTAGCTGAAATGTGCTCTTTCTCTGCAGAAAGAAAAAGGAGTTGTTTTCAGGACTCGGTAACACACATCTCCAAAGGTTCTGCTCTACCCCATGCACAGTTCTGTACAGCCAAAAAGTGAGATAGAAACAGAGAGTCATGAGCGTCTTGTGGAAAATCAGGCTGAAATCTGAGGCTGAGCTAGTAATCAAGATTATGTCACTTCCAAAATGTCTGCTGTTACTGCTAAAATCCCCAAATATTTCAACTTATGTGCCTGTCCATGGGCTTTATTGCCTGAGCTAATAATTTGGCACTGACTGGGCCCTGACATGAAAGGCTTATTCTTCATTTTGTCTAATTGCTATAGGAACATTTTAGCTTTTCTGCCCTGTAAAGGAAATTTGGAAGAAAAGGCTTCTTTTTTAAGGAAAGAAACAAGTTTTTGCAAACTTTGGAAATGTCTCCTTAAGTAGCAGTCTTTTCTCAGTGACATGTCAGACAATTTCTGGTATAAAACTTAAGATGCAAAGGAAACAAGTTTATGGTAAGCTTATCAGCAAATTTGACTATTACTTTATTGCAAGGTGTATTTTGCTGTTAAAAAATAAACGTGAGAGTTGAAGGTATTTAGCACTGGTGAGGTGATGCAGAGAAACAGCATAGGAACTGAAGCAGTATTTGTGCCTGTGGTCTGAAGTTCTGTTCTCAGCTCTTTTCAGTTGGGCAGCTGGGGAAAACATTAGGTTTCTGAGACTCATATTACACATCCGTACTACATAAATACACTGACTTTCTGGATGTAGAGTGGAGTCAGAGCTAACACTTCCAGAATATAAACAGGAAAAAATATTATGCAAGTGACTGCTTAATGGTACTAATTTTAGGGAACAAATACTTTTTTATAATACTGAAAGCACTAGGAATTGCCTTATGTGGAAAAAAAAAATCGCATTCAATATAAATACAGTTTCTGCTCTCATTTGAATTTGCAAGAAAATTAGCATGATTAGATTGAGGGGTCCTCAAAGTCTTCGGGTGTGGTGTTTTAACAGTTACAAACACTGACTGTCCTTTCACACGTGTGTACTGAGTGGTACTGCTGTAACAAGAAACCTGCAGTTGTAATACCATCTGCACTAAATTGCCATTAATTTAAGGCTAAAACATGTGATTTTACTGTGCAGGCAGCAAATGGCAGCTCTATCAAAAAATGCTCCTTGTGGGAGGGCACAGTGACTGGAGAGCTACTCTAAAGGGACAGCCTCTTTACAGAGTAAATGCAAAGCAAGTCCATGAACCCTAGCATCACTGACAAGATCAAATGCTTTGTTCTCCAACACACATGCCTTCCAAAACAGTTTTCATCCTCAGGTCTCCCTTTGTAGCACCAGGATTGCTGATTGTAAATAACCCAGCTGGCTCAGTATGCTCTGTGAGGTCTTATATAAATACAAATGTATGTATTTATATATACATTTGTTGTTATAATAAATGCCTGTTTGCTTCAACTTTTGTATTTTAGCATTATTGTATTTTGTGCAAAAGTATTTTATGTAAAAGCGCAGAGAGGAAGGATTGTGGTAAGTGTTAGAGCTGGAAGAACAATCGATGATCTCTCATAGCACAACCTGAAAAGTTGTTTAATTATCATAAAATAGACTCACAGAATCATTAAGTGTGGAAGGGACCTTGGGAGGTCACCAAGTCCAACCTCCTGCTCCAAGCAGGACTAACACTGAGTGCAGGTCAGGTTTTCTAGGGCTTTGTCCAGTCAGACCTTGAAAACTTCCAAGTACGGATGGAAATTCCACAACCTGTATTTCACACTAAACCAAAATACTCTTATGAAGTGAGAAAACATGATTCACCTAATGTTCCATTGCTACTTGCTTATCAGTGCGAATGAGGAGTTTATAAACAAGTGAGGTTTTGACCTGGTAGGCCTCGCTCTACCTTATCTCCAAATCAGCTCGCGGAGAGCTGGAAACCAGACGTTACTTTCCCTCTCAAGAGGAATGCTCATAGTAATTGTTTCCAAGCTAAGCACTTAATTATGGTTTATCATGAGTTTTACTGCAAGCTAAGCAAATACCAAATTGTTAGTAAACAGAGTTCAGATTTAGACCAGTGCAACAGCAGCCATGTTCAGTCTATGTCAAAGAAGTTGATAAATGTCTCCCCGTAACTTGCCCAGGATTTGGATCCAATCTGCTGTGCACAGTTTTTAATTAAATTATGCATGTTCACTGTAATGAGCTGTATTATTAATATGAAGATATAAAATAATAGCAAAATAGGCTGGGAGATTCTCTGGGAGGTTCTTTTACTTGTCTTGGGACAGGCTCACCTGTGAAAATCCTGATGTCTGTTTATCGATAGTATTCCAAAACTTTTCCAGTCCTCAAGAGCCTCCCCAAGCACTCTATTTCAATGCCTTCCAGTGCCTCCCAATTAGAAACAGCCAAATTCGAGCCCAGTGCTCAGAACTCATTAGCTGCGGGTCTGGAAAACAAACTGTGCCCTTTATGTAAGGTGCTAAGCATATTTGCAATTTATTATGTCTTTCAGGAAGGGCAAACGACATTGGTTCTGCAGCCTTTAATCAGAAGTCATGTTTCAGAGACCCCAGATTAATCTCCCTCCTCTCTACTCTTCCCTGAATAACTGTGCTGAACCTGGACCCCGAAGAGGCTTTATCAGTGCGGAAACCCTCTTCAGTTAAAATGCCAGGTCAGGTATCTGTGAGGGTCTACATTTAAACAGCATTCGTCTCCTGACGTCCACCTTGCTGTCAGTGGTCATCCCCCGATGCTTTGAGCTTATCTAGGTAGTGAATATGCAAGTGAGATACAAAAGCAAATAAAAAGAAGTTGGAACACAGTGAAACGCAGTCCAGTTGT
Organism: Heteronetta atricapilla; assembly: GCA_011075105.1. NCBI lineage: Eukaryota > Metazoa > Chordata > Aves > Anseriformes > Anatidae > Heteronetta > Heteronetta atricapilla. The sequence goes on along the minus strand of CM021736.1, from coordinate 11,847,125 downwards.
GAGGCAGGTCTTCCAGTGCCAATCCCACAGCCACCCCGTTGACAGCAATTGCACGGGACCCAAGAGGCCACCCCGAGGTCGCTGCAAAGACCAAGCACGCATGCTCTCTAACAGTATTTGCCTTTAGCACATCTGTTTACATTGCATTTCCCACAGCAGAAAAGCTTGAACTTGTACCAGTAATAAAGACTGAACCACAGTAATAATGGCTCAGTGCTGGTACATAAGGAAGAGTTTGGTTTTGGCTGCTCTTCCAGACTTTGGGGAATGCAATTATCAAGCAGTATGCTAAACAGGAAAGGGGAACAGACACAGTTCACTTGATATTTCTGTTTTCTTTTTCACTATCTAATTGCTCTTATTCTGGTATGTAAGGGTTTGGTATCTTCTTTCGAAGCCCCCGGTTTATCAAACAACAGGACATAAATGCCACAGGTTGCAGCCACGGCTTCAGGAGTGCTTTGGGAGCATGCTCTCAAAGCGGGGCTGGTGGGATCTCCTCTTCTCAACATACAGCTGGCCCAGTTGCTCACCCCCCTGATAAATGCCTTAAAGGCATGACACGAGCTGGTTTTGCAGAATTTCCAAAATAGAGAGCGATGAGTATCTTTTGATGTTTCAGACTTTTTAAGCAGCTTAAATTTCCGGAGGTAAAATGGATGTTACAAAATTACAGCTCGCCAGACTTTTGTTACAAGGTTTCTGCAAGTCTTCACAGCAAAAGCAGAAAAGATCTGAGAAAAATGTATTCAGCTAATCTCACAAACTCTGAGAAACTTGGCAGGGCTAAATTCAAACATATGGAAAATAAATAAATAAATAAATAAATAAATGACCTGCAATAAATTTTGTATTGGATTTGAAAATCTAGAGTTTTCAAAATGACTGCATATAGTAAAAACAAAAAGCAAAACATAACAAAATGCTTAGCCAAGTCCTAATCGTCTAAAACAATTTTATCCAGGTTCTGAGTGGAAAAATATGAATAAATGAAAGTAGTATGTTGTGTATAAACGAGAAGAAGGAGAGCCTCAAATTGTTCCAGTATGTCATGATGTGCAAGTTTAGTATCTGCTGGGGTGTTTGCAAAATGAATACGTAAGAATTACAATTTCTTAGAGATTCAGGTGAAGAAATATGCCCTACAGAGAAGGGGTTAATGTGTCAGTGTGTATTTTTAAAACAGAGAATTGAGGGTCTGGATATGAATGGATTTGTCTTCTGAGTGCCACGTGCAGTTTGAAAACAATTACAGCACAGATTACCAACAAGGTTTTCCTTGGTCTTATTAAAAGCAGTGCTACTGTACCAGAGATTATTTTACTGGTTGTTTTCTTTTATTATATATCCCATATTATCATCCTAACCTCTGTAAGTGGGATACTGGTTTTAGTGATTCGAATGTCATTTTATCCGTATCAGAGATTCAGTGTCAGGCTTGAATTAATTCTCCCTGCCCACAAAATTGAAGCATAAACAAGCAAGCTCTGAACAGCACAGTATCAATTGCCAGTGAGTATATTCTGATCAAAAACTATAGTGAAACCTGCAAACCTGAGCCATGTGGGGGTTCAGATTCCTACGAAACTGCAGGGCTCATCCTATAACTGAGAAAGAACACTGATATTTCTCTCAGTTCACTGGAGGAAAGACTTGTTTATTTGGAGGCCATCACTAGCTAACCAAAAGACTACCATAAAATGTAGAAATTAGAACTATAAATTGTTGTTTTCAGAGTGATTTTTAAAGACATTTTCAGTCTATGATCTTCCTTAACTTCAGAGCTTTCTGAAATATAATTTTCCACTATAAATATATATTTTTATTAAGACCTCTAAGCCAAAAACCAGAAGGGTAAAATGTTTGTTTTTGTACCAATGGCAGTTTATTCATCATTGCCATCATAGCCAGCCTTTGGTACCTGGAGAAAGCACAGCTGTGGACTCCTTGAATTTTGAGGACACTTGAGAGCCTTTCAAAACCATAAGGCACAAGACAAATGAGATGACTGCTTCAGGCATGAGAGTTGCTGCAATCGTGCAGCCAAATAGCTGCCTGCTGAGCTAGCTCTGCTGCCAAAGACCCGCTATATCTGACTACAGGGAGGGACAGCTTCAGGGCAGCATGATCTGGCAGACCGAGCTGTGGATGGGGAAAAAAGGACTAAGCTCAGCTTGACGCTGATTTCTTCCACATCCTGCATGAAACCACAAAAGCAAATCTATGCAAACTCAGGCAGCCACAGTAATTACCTACTACTCCCATTGACTTGAATACGTATACTCAAGGTACTTGAGCTTGGCAGGATCTGCTTCAAAGATCACCGTTGCCAAAGAAAGACTCCCATTGTTGGCCTCATTAATATGGATCACGCCATACATTTCATTCACAGAGCTAAAAACGCAGTCCAAAATGAGACTAATGTTGCGTCCCATTACATATATACCTGTGGTAGTATGTCTGTGTTTCTATGAGCATGCACATGCATTATCTATCCTCTGTGAGTATAGCACACAATCTGGAAATACACTCTGCAACAGTTCTGTATCTCCCAGGGACTGGACTAAAGAGTTTTCAGAGAGCTTGTCACTAGCAGGGGGATCAGAACAGCCTCCTCGGCCAGCATTTGGTACAAGGTGGCTGGAGTCATGTATTTTTGAGTGACTAGGTCTGCGTATATTTTCCACAAAAGGATTTGACAGAGCTTGAACACGGTTAGGACACAGACCAGCAGATGGAACTTGTGCTTGGCAGAAGCACGCAGTAAAGCAGTTTGGAAACTTTGAGTAGAGCAATGCTGTGCTGGAGCTCTGGGCTTGGACACTTCCAGGACAAACCATTACCTCCCAAATTAACAAGAGGAATGACATAGGCAGTAAATGAGGTCTAGGATCTGTGTCCACATCTTTCCTTACAAAATACAATTTTGAATAATGCTGAAAGTTCAGTCATTCACTGACTTCTTAGAACCTGAACTAGGACTTTTATTCACACATGTCCGTATATACTGCATCTACCCCCTTACTCTGTGCTTTGTGTGGGTTAGATCTATATGACAGCGTTATCTCATACGTGTTCTAGGACTGAGCGCAGAGTGGCAACATCTCAGAAAAATGGTAATCTTCAAAACATTACACTGTAAAGGAGCAAGATCCATTTTGTAGAGGCCATGCACAGACCAAAAGAACCCACTGTTCATGTTTTATAGAATTTAAATATATAGACTACATTGATAATAGGTGAAAAGAAACAATGTGACTTTTTTAAACGTCTTCTGTGAATTTCTGCATCTACATTTTTCTACAAGAAAACAAAACAAAAAAACACAGAAGTTTGTTAAATCCCATTTCAGTTTCCGAACAGATTATTTTGAACAGGATGTCAGACAAACTGCAGATACCTGAAGTACTAAAATACTAAAGCTGACCTTTTTTCAATTATAATCTCCTAGAAGATGAGCATCACTTAAGATAGAATCAATACGTGTATTTCCATCAGTACAGTACACTATCAGCTCTTATAGTAACTGAGAAATTACACATCTTTGCAATGTTCATAACAAGCAGATTTAAGGGAGAATATAAAGTCTCAAAGTTGTTACACAATTTCTTTGTTAGCAGGAAAAATTCCGTAAAACACCCCTTTCAAAATCTGTTTCTTATTAGGCAATTGCATATAAAAAAATAAAAAATGATTTATTGATATGCATTTTGTCCAAATCAGATTAGTTTATCTGTTGTCTCTTTCCAAACCCAAGTACTTAAAATATGCAAAACTACTTGGCCTTTTTTTTTGTAGAATTTGCAAAACAACTTTCATTTTTGACAGCATTAGTGAAACTTAGCATTGAAATCTAAGTGATGAAGTAGCGTATGTAATGTTCAAATAAAGAAATCAATTATTATCAAAAGGAGTGGTAGCAAACAGGGTCTTTCTAACTGAGGTCTGACCCTGCTGCCGGTACTCCATTCTTGCGCCCAACGTTTTCAGTGCTTTGAATGTAACTCATGCACACCAGGTCAGCCCCAGTTGATCTGTTCTCAAATTTAGAGAAAATAAGGCAAGTGCTTAAGTTCCTGTGAAAATTTGTCTGCTCTTGTTCAAGAACACCATTCACTGCTGCCTAGCACTTGCTTGTGTTAGAAATCCCCAGCAAATAACTATTTTGATATCACCTGCTCCTTAAGTAGGACTTGACATTTGATTTGTAGAAACAGGTAAGTGCCTAAACAACCCAGGGCACTGATGAGGTCTGATCTGGGGTGCTTTATCTGTTTGTAGTCGCACACGTTCAAGACAATGGAAAGCGCACAAGGACAGCCATGAGCACTGGGGAACAGAGGGGATGACTAACTCTGTGAGGGGACCGAGAAGGCCTGGTTCAACTAGCCCTACAGGACGCATGCTGAGAGAGGATATGGTTGCAGCCTATTAATACATCCTGAGATAAACACCAGGCAGGGAGATGAGCTATTTCAGGGAAGGACACTGTTGGCAAGAGAACAGATGACTATACAGTGGCCACGAATTACATTTATCCTGGAAATTGAAAGATTTCTAATTATTAGAGTGAGGTTCTGGAGCAGCTTCCCACTAGAGCAGCAGTGAGGGCAAAATACTGAAGTACTTTCCAACTAAAACCAGATCAGTTTACGAAATGCACTGGACGATATGGCTGCCTGTAACGGTAGCTATGATGTCCTGCAGTCCTCCAGTCCTTACTGGATTACTGGCCAGCCATGACCTCTTTAGGAGGTCTTTTCAATACCTGGTTCACAGAGAAGTTAAAGATAATGCTAGAATAAACATAATACGTGGGGAAAAAAAAAGAGGATGTGCAATTTAAGTAAATTAATCTTCCCACCTGCAAAACAAATAATGCATTTCTCCTCCAACACTGACACATCCACTTGAGACCATCAATGTGAGCTGCAGCTTGCATGCATGGGTCATGACGGGACCCGTTGCATCCATTTGACTTCCTACACCGCAGGGCGCAGTATTGTCCCACAGCTCAGCACTGTCATTGCCAAGCGCACCCAGGAGTTGTAGTTCTAATCCCCTTGCTAAGTAACATGTGCTGTTATGTGGTCCTGTCTCAATATTTTGCTGTAGCATGCTAAACTAAGTGCATTAAACATAGAAGTATACAAACCGGAGTATTTTTGATCGTTATCTTTCTCAAGGAAAATGTCATGTTTTCCTCAAGAGAACTGCCTTACTCAATGTATATTAAAAAAATATGAAGTAAAAATATTTTCAAGTGCCGCGCCCAGGTCTGCAGATGTAGTTTAATTCCACAGCTTTCATTAGAAGTAATGAAAGATATACAGCTAAATTCCATGAAGAAAACAGCTTAGCCCATGCATAGCAGCAGTTGGAATACACTCAGCTAAAGCTCATCTGACATTAGACTTGATTTCACACTGACCTTGCTCAGCTGGCAAATGCTTTTCTGACTGTGTTTTGGCTTATATGTCTGACATCCCCGACTGCCACAAACTGTGGTTAATTCTACACAGATTAATTCTGCTGGAAGTCACACATTAAGAGGGTAGGAGGTTAAAACCACAGTAAAGTAGATAACAGTTAACGTCCACATCTATATTTCTAGAATATTGGCAGAGCTTGAGTTTCCTTGGGACTCTACACAGAAAATTATTGGAGTTGTGGAAGTTTAAGCCAGAAACACAACTGCATCCAGCTGAAACTGGAGAGGATGGAGAAACCTCGCACATTGTGGCTTGAATCCTCAGGAAAAAAACTGCAGATCGGTAAGTGCTTTTAGTGCATGCAGGTTTATGCCGCTTTCCTATGGAAATAAATATTGCCAGCTTTGCCACTACAAAAAAGTTCTTGGAGTCCAAGACCATCACATCTTGCCAAGTATAGCAAACCACTTCTATCAGAGGAGACATTTTGCACTAGATAAACTTGGAGCTTGTGTTACTGCAACAGTAATTCAAAGTTCCAGTCTAACAATTTCTTTTCCTTTAGCATATGTAACTCGTTATATTTTTTATTAAGTGCCATTGCTAAAGTGTCTATAGGGTGTGCTGCTTGAAAATGTAGTTTACACAATCTGTGTGACAGAAAGTTACATATTAGCCACTTTTAAAGTTTCCAAAACCTACTTACTCATGTGCCTTGAAGAGTATCTTTTATAATGCTTATCTGGCAAATGAAATAGCTTTTTTTTTTCCATCGGCATTGTGATAAAGAATGGATTAAATGAACACATGGCCAGCTTGGCATTTTGTCAAGATATTTTTTCAGTGCTACTCTAAAGAACTATTTCAGTCAAATTCTGTGTTACTAAATGAACAAACGTTGAAAATTTTCATGAGGTTTTTTCCAGAATATCATACATTGCTTACCTGTGGGCAGTCTTTGATGTAGTGTCCCTTGTTAAAGCAGAGGTGGCACAGGTAGTTAGGAGGTGGCCTCTTGCTGGGTTTTCTGGCTTCTGAAGAAAGGGATAGGTCAGAAAAATGCTCAGTGAGGGAGCTTAACCCATCCACTATGTTGTTAAGGGAGCCATAAGGAGATGCACTCTTATACAGACTGCTGCTCAGAGCCTGCAAAAAAAAAGAAAAAACTTACATGAATTGTAGCTCACGAAACAAGTAAAGATTGTTCTCAGACTGATCTGGGTAAGGGAAGGATGAAAATAGCAGAAAAAATGTGAGAAGCTTTTCATTAAGAACATGGCTGCCTATTTGAGGGGAGCAATACAGAGGTCATTAATGAAGAGGTTTCTTGAAGGCAGAGCTGGTCACCCCACTGCCGGGGAACGTAGGGAGCTTGCCATGGTTCACTTAGCCCAACCTTTCCACCGAGCAGTGATTGCTTTCTTGTGTTTGATCATACCGCAGTTGTGGTGTGGTTAGAACACACAGGCAAAAAGAACAACCCACAAAAGGCAACATTTTTGTGTCCAGAACTAGTTAGAAGAACAATACTGAAGTCAGGGAAAGGAAAAGAACACCAAAAAAAAAAAAAAAGGATTTTTAATTTCCAATCCAGTTAACGTGACAGTCAACATAGAGTCCTGTATTCAAGCAATAACAATAAATGTTCAGATTCAACCTTCTGTGATTTAAATGTTTTCTGCTAAATGGTAAATACCTAGGTTTTTGTACTTCACCTCTGTAGGATCTTCACCCTCTCAATCTGCAAATCAAAACCACAAGCTCTTAATTTGTAGTTTTAAAACTAAAAGAAACCCATAATCACCTATGTACATAATCTTCCTAATGGAGATAAAAAGTATTCATTCTTTTTAATTTCCTAAGACTCAAAAGAAACTGTGTAATAGGAATTTAAGGAATAAACGGTAGTTTTCTTTTTTATTTTGTATTTTTGAACGTGGCAATGAATCACTGTAGGAACAGAAGGAACCCGTGTCCTTTTCACCCTGAAATGATGGGACACATTTGGTAGGGTGTTTCTCTGTTAGGTCTGATATGTCTCACAACAGTGCTATAATTGTGTAATTCTACTGGCATCAAAGAATTTCTGCTGAATTAGGGGAAAGCGAGGTAAGAAGACATCCAGTCTGTGCCTCTATGGAGACCTTGTTTTTCAGTGCTATTAAATCCAAATATTTAAATGGAGTCTTCATATATGTTATTCAGGTATTTTGAAGTGCATAGAAATTGGTTGAGATAGCCAATATCTCAAAAGTGAAATAGATTTTAAAGGGGACTACATTTATCTCAGAGATCTCAAATATTCAGGGTATCTGTACAGTGAATGTGGTTTCTGGGTATGAGTCACATATTGAAAGAATCCTATGGAAGCCCTAGGCACCACTCTGCCCACTCTTCCTGGAGTCAAACACAGCTTACCGAGCTCCACCAACCTCCATACAAAGCCAAAGCTGGTGCACAGCAGCAGGATCAATCCAAAGGGACACAGAGTGCAAGTCCAGAGCCCCAAGCCCTGCCTTCACCTTCACATTGACCTGCTCACTGCCCCAGAGAAAGTGATTCCAATTCTCTCTGCCAGGGAACAGAATAACACGTTTTCTATTTACAAAACCGTAAGCAGAATGAGTCCAACCTCATGGGCGACTTCATATATCATCTGGCACCGAAATACCCAACATTTAACTCCAGCACAGTGCTGATCTAGTGCTGATCAGCACAGTGCTGATCAGTACTGGTTCAAGATGTTCTGGCTGCTGAGAGGAGAATCAGCCACTTTGTTTCAGGGTTAAACCTGTACATTTCAAAAAGAAAAGCTATTGCACAAACTAAAGAAAAGGTTTAAGCTGCTTTAGTCATCAAGTAAGCAAAGATACCTCCAACAGTCCCTGGAATTTATTTTCTAGGATTTATTGGACACTATTGGAATAAGAAATTCTTGGCATCAAATTGCTAAAAGGAAAGGGAAGTGCTACGAATGCCAAAATACTATTAATTAAGGGTCTTCAAGAAGTTCTTGTCTCCCTAGGAGCCACTTTCTCTTACATACACTTGGAAAATACAAAATCTTTTTTCTTAAGAGTCCCTCTTACCAAGAGATTTTTGAAGTACTTCACGTGCATTAAACACATCAGTAACTTTGCAAATTCCCTATAATCTGCTTTTTACAGAAGTGTGTATATCCACACAGAATGTGTGAAATCCCAAATTCTTTACCTTGCACTGAAACGTGAAACAACCCCTGGGGATGCAGGATGTGTAACTCCTACCCACCAGGAGGCGGCTAGTCCTGCCCCCAGGGCCAGAGCAGTGAGAAGACCAAACATGCCTACCTGCTGCTTTCACTGGGCTTTGAATGGGACATATGGCTCACAGAGGTGACCGTTTGCCTTTCTACATACCCTTTACGCTGAGCTACGACAACCATTATAATGGAGCATGGCTGTGTTAGGTAATTCTCTCCAACACAGATACTTCTTGGCATTTTTCGGGTCAATGGGAGAACCAACAGGTTGTAAAGGTCACAGTTTTGGCCACCCCATCAGTAAACCTTCTTTACAAACCTTTGTTTGTTTAAACCATGGCAGCCAGAAGCTTTGTGAAAGGCCAGGGCTCCATCACAGACTACTGGCTGTATTGACATGAAATCTCAGTCTTAGCAGCCACCCACAGCTCTGTGGCCAAAGTGTGACACATGGCTCTGAAAGCAGCCACCTGGTTCAGCTGGCAGGGCGTTTGTGCAATATGTGCCAAAGCTGGCCACACCAAAACACTGCCATGAAACACATCTCTGTAATCATCTTAAGGCCCAGTGTTAAAACAAGGAGGAAAAACAAAACAAAACAAAACAAAACAAAAAAGCAGCAGATGGTGGCAGAAGAGATGATGGACATTTTCAACATCACTGGGGCTTCAAAGAACAATTATTTCATTATGGAAAATTCCTAGACAATCCCAAGATGCAGCCTGTCCTTCCTGGTACAGAGTCAGGCAAATTGCTTCAACAGTTCCTGCCAGCCTGCCCCGGAAAATGGCCTCACATCAGTTTAACTCTGAGTCAGTATGAAAAGCGTATCAATCTGGCACTTGAAAGATACCATGAAGAGCAGCAATGCAAACCGCGCTACATCCTGCCCCTAGCTGTGGAAATCTCCAGTTGTTCATAACAAAATGAGGAAAAAAGCCGTTCCAAAAAGCCCAGTTATATAATAAGGGTGGTGGTGGGAAAATTCATCCTGGCTCTGGAATGAAATAGCAAAAGCTCAGGAACATGTAAGGAATACGATGAAAGCAAATGGTGATTTAGCCCATCCTGTCTTTGTAGAAGACAAGGGATGAATGAATATTGCTGAGATACATCAACCAGTATTTTTTGTCTTGGACAATTAGCAAATCAGTAATTGAGCCCTTGCTGAGTGTTTGCACTGCTGCAAAGGGGATTTTTAAGGAGGGTTTTGAACAAAAACTTTGAATTAGTTTCACACTTAAAGTGCCCAAGGGATGATCAGGGAGACGAGAAGAACGCTGGTGGTTTTATAAAGATGACAGTAGGCAGGGAAACAGGAAGGAAGAGGGAAACGCATTCTGACTTGTTCTGACTTCGAGCGGACTGGTACAGATCTGTGAGGTGCCAGGGAGACCGCTCCTCTGAGGGGTTCCACCAAAAGCTATGGCTGCTTTGTGCCCACAGGGTGGCCCTAGCAAACTCAGCCTGTTTCTTTAAAATGAAGGCAATACGTTTAAACTACAAATATTATCTCTCACTGGAAGCCTCACTTTGAGCTAGGGCAGGGTTTGAGCTTGGCAGTGAAGGGGTTAGTGCTCTCAGGGAGCCCAGAGACCACACTGCATGTCTTAATTAGGAGGCTCATCAGCCCAGCTGCAATGAATTCAGGATTTCCTTATCTTGCTGCACTGGGAGGGTGAGGGAGCTATTGGTAAAACTTAGAAATGTGCTTGGTGGGAAGCTTGGGCTGATAATGTCAGTTTGGTTGTTGTTTTTTGGTGTCGGTGGGTTTGTTTTTCTTCTTATTGTGAAGCTTGTTGACTTAGTTGAATAGGAACCAAACTGAAAATCTGATGGTCTGTTTTTAAAAGGTAACCTCTCTGCTCTGTAGGTCTTCAAGCTGCATCTGTCGGTGGTGCTGGGAAGTAAGGCTTCCTTTGTTATTTGTTTGCAAAGTGTTTCTAGTTAAAGGGTATGCAATCAGTAAGGTTCCAGTCCAGCCCTTTGTGACAGAGGCAGCTATTGTCTTCTATAGCTGCCTTCCCCTGCTCCCAGTTGAGCAACACATGTGGGTGACCGAAGGGTTCCAGTATCCAGCTCACCTCCAAGAAATGCCTGGTTACGTGAAGGATCCGGCAAACGCACTCGATTCCCTTGGCTGGTCCCCGCCTTTTGGAGACAGCTCTGGGGATCAACGTGCCAAGAGGTGGATAAGGAAACGCTGCAACAGAATTTCTCTCTTCAGTTTCTTTTTCAGTGATGGTATAATGTTAAAAATAAAGGAAGTGGTACTGTATGCAACGTGATGATGCGTGGCACACTTGAACAAATAGGTGATAAGCCTTTCTAAGTATCTCCTGGTATGGGTATTGCTTTAGCTGAAAGGGTATTTTTTTAACTACGAGTAGGAAGCACAGATACCGTAATAGCATTTCAATTATGACAACGTTTAATTCTGTCCAAAGGTGATGGGATTACCTGTTCTTCCAGAGCCCTAGTTTATAGCTGATATTAATAACAGATAACAATCTGCTTATGTGGGAGTGGCACCCTGTTATTATGATTTACAGGGGGTGATTTATTTATTTATTAGGATTTATTTAGATGTGGGATAGAGTATGTAGCGGCATGCCTGGGAAACTCAGTTTCTGGCTGCTGATCTCTGACGGTGGTGGTAAGGGCTGCAGATCCACTCATTACCCAAAGCTGGGATGATCTGTGTTGGTTTAACTGGTTGACAGCCTGTGCCTGGCCAATACATTTGTTTAGGGCCCTTGGGTTGTTTGGTTTTATTTTTATTTGTGAATTGCACTTCAAAGACCTTTTTTTTTTGTCCCTGTCCCCCTGAAAAACAAAAACCAACCAAACAAAACCCTATGCTGGTAGCCAATGCCTCACTAGTTAAAAAAGAGGACGGAGAGAAGTATTTGAACTCTGTAAATAAACAAGAAGAAAACGCAACTTCTTGTCCTTCTTGAAGGGCTGTTTAAGCCCAAACACAATAGCTAAACCTGGATAAACAGAGCCATGTAATTCTCCTAAACGGTTGGATTCTGCACATAGTATCTATCTATTCTCACAAACGTCCTTCTCGGTTTCTGCTAGTTAAAGGATTTATCACTCAAGTTTGCAGACGTGACTATTCCACCTTAGCAGGATAACTTCCTTTGGCTGTGGTATCATTACTGTGACTATTTGTCCAGAAATCCAGTGATTTAACACTTCTTTTGGAAAGGGGAGGAAAAAAAAAAAAAAAAAAAAAAAAGCAACTGTCCCATACTAAAAAAGGAAAAAAAAGAAAAGAAAAAAAAAAGGCAACTTGTCCAATACAATATTCTTCCCTATTTATAGCCATTTAACAGCATCTCTAAGGACTTGTAGAAGAACCTGTTCAAGCTATAAATTGGTATGATTTGTGCTGGTTCTCTCCATGTTTTTATTCATTGCTTATACTGAGGTGAGCTCCTATAGTACTTCAGTATTCTTACACTGTCATTAGTTATTCCATGACATGAAATAGTCTGCAACTGGAAAGCAATGAGCAAAGAGTTTTTGATGACTTATTTTTGCTTTGGTGTTTAGCCAACATGCTAAAGCAAACAAAAATAAAACAGCCCTAACTTGCAGAGTTCGGTTTAAGTCAGCAGGCGCCATGGCTGTTTGAAGTTTGCTGGAAAAAGGAGTTGGGTTGCCCTGCCATCGGCATGAAGAAGTAAGGTTTTTCATACACTGTAAATTATAAACATTCTGCAGTCTGTGAAGTGTCTGTGATGGTAACCAGACTAGCTATGCTAATTATTAGCCCTGCACTGAAATGTCAAAAGGTGCTGAAGTTGTTTATCAGCTTGGATTTTCATGAAGATAAGAACTGAGAACATCCCTGCACTGTGTCATGAATAAAACAGTAGGACAGACAAGTCATTGCCCTCACTCAGTTACTATTTTTATGTGAAAGGAGGGAGAAAACTGAAGCTATCAAAACAGGAATTCAGTGGCTTGTATGTGATCATATACAAAACCTAACCTGAGGGCCTGCATCTGTCTTCCTTGGTAGTCACCCAAGGCTTGTTCCTGATGTGGGACTTACCAGTGGGGCCATGCACTGAAAGCAGAACAGTGGTACCTGAAGATGACTGTGTCTGGAGTAGAGCACTTCTAATCTGTGGCTTTTTTGTGCTCCAGTTCCTTATAAATGGTCAGAACAGTTCTGTGAGTTTGTTCCCAAAGAGAATATTCAATGCAGGATCAAGGTTTATGGTCAACCCAAAAAGCCTTCTGAAAATAGAAGGTTAAGTAAAAATACTGTTATAAATTTAGTTATATTAACTTCAGCCAGATCAAGTGTTTAATTACCAAGGCTGAACTGGAAAACCTCAAAAACTGCTTCTCTATGGCTTATGTCTGCTTTAGCTCTTCTGCTAAACTATAGATACCTTTACAGAGAATAGTTACAGGTTACTGAGTAAAATTTTGTCATTGGACAAGTGGAAGCCAAGCTTATCACTTCCTGAAGAAAGTGCCTGGAGGAAGGAAAAAATACCCAGGCTTGTTTCCTTCTGAAGTCAAAGCTTGTCAGCTGTCAAAAAACTTGGTCCTTAGGCTGCCTTTAAGAAAATGTCAATTACTCAAGTTCCTCACTTAATGTAGGTAAATATAGATGAGTCGAGTTAACCTAAATTCATCCTTCTTCTGTGGGGGATTTAGATAAGCACATGCTTATATTAATCTGCTAATGCCTGCTTCTAAATATTCTCGGAGAGAGGCACTAGGATTTTCCCTCTAGAGAAATGGTGTTTTGAGGAGACAACTCTGAATGTGGCATGACTTGTTGTGAAGCAAGTCAATGGTAGGGCAATGAGTCCTTAATGAGGTAGCTAGATCTATCTAAACTAGCTCTTCTAGATCTGCCGGCTTGGGTGGCTGTGGCTTCTCAGGCTGTAATTGCTTCTCACCTCCTAAACTGCATACATAACAGCAAGTGGGTGCAATATGCTTCTCTGTATGATTTGTGTACCTTCACTTCATGGAAGAGTTGAAGAGCAACACATGGCACCATCTCGCCTCACTTTGAATCTGCTGATCTTTAGAGTTGTGATCCAAAGTTTTCAGTGTTTGCCATTCAGGACTTTCATACATCTACAGATCTTTGAAAGTGCTGCTCCCTGGCTGCTTAGTGCTGCAGAGGTAACAAAGCTGGCAGTTAAGTTTGATCACTGTTGTTGGATTGCTGAACTTCAGGCAGGGCTCAGAGCTCGCTGCCAGCAGTGTGATCCTTCCTGTAACAGCAACAGGGGAAGGTTTGGTGTGGATGTCAGTGGGGACACTTGTCTCACGCACTATACAGGGACTTCACCAACTGTCTTTAATGTCCATTAACAGAAAGGTGGAAGGAAAGGACAGATTTCTGGTCAGAGGTGTGCAGTCTCAGAGCAACTCTCTATCTCGTACCAAGCTCTGCAGGGATCCTTTTCATCAGCTGAAGGCTAAACAACTGCCCACTTATGTTAGAGAAGCTCCAACACAGGAGCACTATATTAGGGACAAGGGAGACCATTCACACTGCAAATTACTTTAACACATCCCCACAGGAGCCTTCATTTCTCAGCCTGTCCCTGGGCTGCCTGCAGCTGGATCTCCCCCAGGTCGCAGCCCAGGAACCTCCCTGACCTCCTCAGAACCAGCGGCGCTGGGGGCAGGAAGGCCCCACCAGATCCCAAATCCTGGTGCCTGCTAATGCCGCTCGAAAACGAGCGTATTTTGTGGGTGTCAAGATGGGGTTCTCAGGCTACACTGAGGCTATGAAGGTGGTTATAAAGCGAGGGGAGAAACGGATGGACGTATTTTGACCCCTGCACTTTAATACCCACAGCCACATTCTGTTAACATCTCTGTTTCCTGCAGGAAATCTTGTCTCAATCTGACCTACAGTTTGAAAAACAAGAGTCAGGTTTCCTTTCATTTGGTGGGTCTTTTGACACTCCAAACATAAGAAAAATAACACCCGGAAATAGATATGTGCCTGTTTAAGGTACACTTAAGAAAGCATTTACCTCCTGTGCAGCTCTTACATGATGAAAGGTTCTGCTAAGAAATGTTCATTTTGGGTTAAATAGAACTTTAAGTCTGAGACACTTTTGTTTATATCATTTACATTCAGTAATGCCTTCTTGGCACAGAAACCTCTGCGATGGCTGCCAAAGTTTAAAAGAGGCAAAGCTAAGGTCACTGTCAGAGGTAGGAACAATACATCATCTGCCCAGAGCGGGCCCCTCACAATGTGCTTAGGGCCTCAGTTTCTGCACTCATGGGAAGACAAAAACTTTTCCTAAATTGAATATAGTGAAGAAAATAAATTGCTTCCATCTATTTAAATGACAGGCTGGAATTTCATCTTGCGACTCTAGCTTTTGGATAGTTTTATCTATATCTATAGCCACGCTCTGAACCAGTTGTGATACAGCATAGCTTCAAGTGTGATCTGAGCAAGCGGGTATGAAACTTCACATTCTGCTTCCGATAAATTATAACAATTGAGTGGTCTAATTTCAAATTAGACTTAAGGATTTTTTTCCCAGGTTGTTTCTTGGGGTAATGAAGATATATTATTTTATTAATTTCAGTTGCAATGTGTTTTGGAGGAAGATGGTTGTAAGAATGCCTCCATATTTCAAGGACAGGCCTCCGATGCTCAAACCCTGTCCTCTCACAAGCCCTTACGAATCCCTCTTTTCAGGATGCAACATGTGTACAATAGGTCCATTGCTTTCCATTCAACCACAGGTATCCACAGCCCTGATGAATACACACATATAGGTGCCTGGCAGGCTAGCTTAGTGCAAATAGATAAAGGTTCCTCCTCCCAAACACTTCCTTTCTCCCTGCTACAATCTCCAATGGGCTCAGAAATCTGGGACTCCTGGGTTGGCAAGAGTAGCCTATGGGAGCCAGATGATCCCTCTGAGATGTTTGCTTGGCTAGCAGTTAGCTGGATGAGATGTAAATATAGATAGCCAGATTCCTGAAATCCTTCTTGGGCACTGCCCTTATGTTCATTCAAAAGGACACCAAATCCTGCCATGTCCTTGGAATAGCTGGGGGTGGTCTTTTTATGTGGCAGGAACATATTTCTGCTTCGGGTATGAAAACCAGAGCCGTACACCTCACAGAATTTCTCTGGACTGTGAGGGTATTTGCTTATCTTCAAACTGAATCTTGAGAGACACAAGACATATTCCTCAAGATGCAGGTTTTGGAATACCACACAACTGTTCTCCAAGCAGCAGTAGCCATCAGTGGGTATGGAAGAACTAAGAAAAAGGACTGCAGGAGGCTCCTTAAACCCTCCTTCTCAAGCTCTTGGACTTCTTAGTATTTGCTCACACCAAAACCCAGAAAGTAATGGGCTAGGCTTGTGATTACATTAGAATTTGATAACTTAAAACCCCGAGTCTCAAAACAACCATGCTGGCCTGGCTAGGCAACAAGGGACAGACAAAACCCAGTCCTCCTAACTTTTCTGAAGTGAATCTCTCTGTAATTTTAGGTTCCACTTCTAGCAGAAGTAGGTTCTACTTCTAGTTTTCATTCCTAGAAGAAACTGATCCATGTTGTGACACTTATGAAATGCCATCTGTCTGAGTTCTGTCAGAATTGCTGAAAGACTTGAATAGCTTTGTAAAACTTAATCAGTTCCTTTGCTCCACTATAACTTCTCTGGAACCCAGACAGAAACTGAAGTAAACTGCGAGGAAGCAAAACTTAAATTCTTTCCATTTAATTTAATCATTTCATCATGGCTTTCTAAAAGAGGAAGAAGGGCAACGCAGGAGAGCGGCAAAACGGGCATCAGGCAGCTGGCAATTTCCCTAGGGGCAGAAACTGAGGACGGATGCAAATATCAACTATTACGTTTCAGAAGGCAGCCCAGAAGCTTTAAGGTGATATCCACTATCACTTCTTAGGCATCATTTATATCCATACATGTTGTTTTGATAACAAAACATTTGCTTCTGCCTCTATGCAATTCCTTATCAATGTCATATGATCAGGTCTTCATCTGTGCTTGGGTCTTCATGAAAATGCACAGAGTCAGAATTTATACGGGCCACTTAAATTCAGAATTAGAAAACTGCCTTGCATTAATCCTCACCTAGTGACTGTCAATAATGTGATCTCTTCTGAAGTTTTATACCTTCTCCAGTGGTGCTGTTTCTTGCTGTCTTGTACAAATCCATAAAATCCCCACAACCAAGTTTTAAATAAATAGGAGGGGAAGGGGAGTGACTTTGGCTTGTGGATAAAGTCATTGTTTTGTACACATTTGGATTTTCTATTCATTCCATGCTTTTCATAAATGTATTGGTTCATGTCAGATTTGACTGATTGTCTGTGCAGTTAAATGGAGAAGCATCTTCCTGTTCTGAGTAATTGAGTTGATGTCGCAGGAGCAAAAGAGGAAGGGATGAAAAATCATTACCCAACAGTTATATCACAGTTACATCACCCCTTTGTTTGGGTGCCTTGGCATGGAAGACACTGTAAAATAACTGTAACTGAGAACTGCATGTATAAAATAGAATCGTAATAGCAATCTTGCATGCTTTTGCCTCTGACTGTTTGGGTGGGGTTTTTTGTTTGTTTCTTTCCCCGTATGTACTGCATGGCAAACATTTCAAGACATGGATGTATTCCTGAGACTAAAAGTGAATGCCCATGCTCTTCTTTGTTACACGTTTGCGTGTCCCAAGTGATCTGTAAGAGTTGGCAATAATTTTCAAGTAATTGGGAAGAATACATATAATTGCTCTATTTTCCATTGCTGTTATTTTTTAAATTAGATTAAAAAGAAATCAGTGGTAAAAAAAGAAGGCCCATATCCCTCTTCTGCATGACATAATGTAAGTTTAGCAATTAGTATTTTAGCTGTTGCCAGCTTTTCAAACACAGCCTTTGATGTAATGTTATGTGGCTAAATACTCGTGTTGCCATGAAGCAGAAGCCCAACTCCAAGTCACAATTCAACAAGGTAACACTAGAGGCAGAGCAGATGCACTGCAGAGCTGCAGTAACATTGGTTGCAGGTGTGGGGAGGGCAACCAGGTAAAGAGGCTCTGGCTACTGGGCTGACATCAGCATATCTTCACCAGCAGCTTGCTTCCATGAGGTTTCTGCTTGTCCTTGCTCAGATAAAGAATCCCAAGGAAAAGCAATGCAACTGTGCTTAGAATACTTAAAAGTTTGAAATATATATGTATCCTGACAAGTAGAGAAGTCAAAAGCCATGCCGAAGGGATACAAATGGAAGATTGTCATTTGTATGATGAGTTGACTTCTCACTTTGGAAAATAAGAAATACATTTTGTATAAGATTCCATTTCACGTAGCACCTTCATGGATGTAGTTCGTTTGTTTTGTTCTGGTTTTGGTACCGCTCCCTGTCCCAAGCAAAAGTGTTTCCCAAAGACAAAAGTAGCAAAGCAGGAGGCCATGGCCGCAGATGTAGCGACGGGGGGTGGGGGGGAAAGAGTGCTTCTGGGCTTGAAATTCATCTTAGCACTCACCTGAATTTTGCATTTTACAGCACACATCAAACTCGAATTGAAAATGCAGTAGTTGCTAGATCTGAGACTCTGAGAACAGAATGCAGCTGGGGGTGTGAAATCTGTACTTTCTGTGCCGAAGCAGCGCTTTCAGGACAGCTTTAGAGATGGCTGCACGGGAGGACAGAGGCTGACACACTGATACCCCAGAAGTCTGCTGACTCACAGAGGTTCAGCTCTCTCAGATCCCTTGCAAGGACCAGTGCAAAGAAGAAATGCATGAGACAGTGCAAATACCAATGTATGTTGTGGTGCATGTATGCAGAAGCAATTACGCTTTTAAAGTTTGAATCATATGCTTTGCATGCTGACAACATAGACTTGCAAGGAGTCTCTCATCTTTAAAAACAATTTATTTATTTTTTAATAACCTTAAACCCATTATTGTTAGCAGTAGTGGCCAGGTGTCTTAGAAATGACAGGGATTAAAAAACAATGATTGTTTTGGATTGATTACTTCAGTTATCTGACAGCATTGTTCTAATATTTCTTTCACCTTTGCAGGCAGTTTTGTGACAAGAAAATAGAAGGAAGTACATGTTGTTCTTGGTTTTCTTTTTCTTTTCTCCCCTTTGAAATACCATTTGTAAAACCACAGAAAAGCCTTTGCACCCGGGGAGGAGGCAGAAGGGAGAATGCACCTGAACTGCCATGCAAGTTCTTGAAAAGCAGTCTCAAAGGAGTTGACTGTTACTTTACATAGCCACAAGATATCTGTAATGTATCATCATCCTGAGTCAGAGAGCAGACCTGCCTCCAACGGGAGAACTGCTGAGCTATTGCCTTTTCAAGTTAAGTTCAAGTTTTAGCACTGAAATAAATAATAATGAGAAAAATCAAGGCAAGATCAATCAAATAATAATCACTGTTATTAATGGATGTTTTAAGAGTAATTTACAGCTGGCAATCTTAGTGGAATGTTTAATTATTCCATAATATAGTCAATTTTTTTCTCAAATATGTGAAATTCCTAGTACTCCGAATTTATCTAAATGACTTTGGTCAGGCTGCTCACATAAAACTTTTTAAGAATTATTTTCAACGTGACTTCATGTACCGAAGGCAACCTATACACTGCCCTACATTTAAGGACACTTAAGTAAGAGGAGATAACTGTGGTTGTTGAGTCTGCAATGGAGGAGCAAGGAGTCCTGTCCGAACAGGCTTTCTGCACTGCATGGACCACAGATATGCTCTGTGCTAGAGTACCTAACGACTGGCCAGAGAACGAGGGTAGTCACAATTGTCCCAGAGCATATGACTGGTTCTGCTGATCCTCATTTCTGCTCTGTTTGCCCCAGGACCGCACTGGCTGTGAGCAGCTTCACACAAGGTGTTTTGTCTCTGAAGCCTTCTGTTTGTGGCTGTTGAGATGGCAGTTCATTTAGTGGGCCAGTGGCCTGATCTTGTATGGCAGTCCCTGTATTACTCTGATACTAAGAGGATGGGAGAACTTGTGGTTTGTTTGTTTTTTGTTGTTGTTTTTCCTTACCATTACCCTTCAAATCAGTTCACCTAGGCTAAAGAACAGGTCTTTCTTTGTAATGTATTGAGCTAGTTTGTTTGCCAAAAATTCTACGAAGGACAGACAGGAAACAAGGTTTGATAGAAAATGTATTTTGTGTAGAAATGCTATATTCCTACCACACGTCTTCCTGTTCTTGCAAGTGTTTCATCATTTATTTATTTTTTAACAATAATATACATGAATGTCATTGTCTTATTAACCTTTCATCTTTAGAATGCTTCTACACAAGCTGTACTGATCCCAGTGCTGCAGACCTGCTTCTGTTCCACTGGGGTTTCAGCAGGGTTTGCCGTAGTATAGGCTCTAACTTCTTTTTCTTTAATTCCCCAAATTTTCCTTCCTGAGTGAGCGATCTGCATTTTAATGCAGCCAACTGAGCTAGCTCATGCTCTCTCATTCCCAATTAGTTCCTCTCTTGCCTGTAAAGAATCTATCTGCAAGTCCCTGAGTCAAAAACATGAACTACTTCTCAAAAACATTGATTGTT
Source organism: Heteronetta atricapilla (assembly GCA_011075105.1). NCBI lineage: Eukaryota > Metazoa > Chordata > Aves > Anseriformes > Anatidae > Heteronetta > Heteronetta atricapilla. The sequence goes on along the minus strand of CM021736.1, from coordinate 11,826,856 downwards.
TTCTAATCCTATGCATGCAGCTATTTGTGCTTAAATAAGACCTGCTTTGGATCCGTAAAGTGGCTGCTGTAGAGGTTTCTGGAAGGAATTCCCCTCTTGGAAAGACATGCAAAGCATTGTACATGGGTAAAGAATTCGCTAGGACATGGGCTCCTTCTCGTGTAAATATTGGCCTGTACTGGAATTAGCACTTCATGTTCAAAGAAACAAGTTTGATTATAATATGGTAACTTTGAGTTACTTGTAGCTGTCTGCTCTTGACCAAAGTCAGCACTGATTTAGTAGGAAGCCTGCTGTGAGAGTAGAGAAATGCCATATGACTCTATTGCCCCATTATTCGAGGTTTCTCAATTATACCATGCAATGACACAAAGCCACAGCTACCTGGCTGTGTCTCAAATGCCTTAAATCCCATGTAACCAGCCTCACAACAAAACCTCAAATACTTGGCTCTGATGGATGGTGTTATAATGAGGGTGGAGTTCGGTTCAATAGCCAATTTAATACATCTTAATGTTCTAACATGCTTTCGTTTCATATCTAGGACAATAAATGCTGCAGTAAAGTTTTATTTAAAGCAGGTCTGTTTTGCAAAATGAGTCTTGCATATGGAACAAAACATTCATTGTCGCTTTACTGTTTAAACCTTTATTATTGCTTCTTTTTCTGGGTACAATGGGCTTTTATGCACCAAACAGCTGTGTTCATCATGTTTATTTAGAAGGCGTCCATTGTAGTGGAAAAAGTCTGGAGGACAAAAATCTTGGTGAAGTGCAAGACTACTCTGTGGGTGCTGGCTCTCTTTTTTTTTTCCTGTCCAGTTCTTTGGTCAGCATGCAAGTCACATACACAGGCACTGCCATGCAGACTTGCAAACCCAGTATAATAGCAACTTCTCACAAGTGCTGTCTCTTATTCCAAGCGATCTCCTCCAGAAATTTTTCAATTGCAAAGCAACCTACAGGGCGCATAACTATTTTATACCCTGTGATCCTACCATTTCTCAATCTGGTGCTATTTTGGCCTCTCATTAGGTCACTTTCCAAATACTGTATACAGCTACTTGTCAATCATTGTCACAGCCCAGCTCCAGGATAAGCCAACCCAGGACAAAACTGGGAGGAAAAAATGCCAACCAAAGCAAGCACTGTGCAGAAAACAGTCAACAGTTTAACTGTGGAAAGCTACGTCTTCCAAAGATAGCATAAGCCCACTTGATGCAAAAGTAGCATACAGCACTATTGCTCCCCAAAACAATCTTACGCAGTCAAAATACTTAGTGTACGCTGAATGGCATCCGCAAATAAACAGATGTTAGAATTTCAAGAATTAAGAGCATGACATTGTAGGGAACTCTTGGGTGGCTCCTGCCAAAAAAGCAGTCTAGCTTAATTTCTGGAAAGAACAGAACATTCAGCATATTGACAGAACTTTCTTTTTCTTGTTGTTGTTTAGAGCAACAGTATCTCTAATGCCTTCTAAGCCCCTCAGTGAAAGTTGCAGAATAAGCAGACAGCATTAGCCCAGGGGACTATAGCATTCCCTCGCTTCTTCAGAGAGCACCCAGTGGGCAAGTGCGCTGCTGTGCCCTCAGAGGTGGCAGCATCCCCTTCCCGCTGCCCAGACCCCCTCCCTAAGTGCAAGGCCACCTTAATGCGTAGTTCAGGCGAAGACTGGAAATAGAGAAAAGTGTCTCTACCAGCAGGGTAGTCAGTGCTATTGTTGCCACAGGCTGGAAAAGGAACGGGAAGAAACTAACGTGCTCAGTCTTTAAAGAATATTAATATCTGCATAGAATCAAATATTAATATCTGCATAGAATCAAATAACTCCATAACACTGTTCCTGAACTGTGAGCTCTCCTGGCTCTTGGTGGCTGTCACTAGTACACCTCAGGAAACAGGAAAAGGTGAAAAAGAGTCGTGTAGGGTGGCACCCGAATGCCTCAGAGGGGTGGCGGGCAGCTTGGCGCTGCTCCAGGCCCAGGGAGCCTGAGGTGGGGCTGGCCAGTGCCCCCGGGAGGTGGCCACGGCTGGGGGAAGGCCTGGCCTGCCGGGAAATGGTGTTCCAAAGGAAAGCTTTAGCAAAGGAAAGATTAGCTCCTACTCGCAAAGGGTATAGTAGAAACAGAAAAAGAACTTGGAGAAACTTAAGGAAAACTTTCTCAGAGACTGTTTCAGAGGCCTCCTGCACGCATCCTTCGTGTACTTCGTGTGGGTGGGTTTCTGTGTTTGTTTTTTCTTCTTGTGAGAAAAAGGGAGGAAAATGAGGACCCGCTGTGAGCGGGTGCATCCTGACATTTGGAAACCGGGAGCCGAGCGGCGTCCCGCTCTGCAAAGAGGTCATGTAGGCCAGCCGCTGATTCGTATCGCTACCTGGAGAGCACAGAGCTCGTCAAAACCCCCAACTGGTAACCGGTGGGGAGGGAGCTGGAGGCTTATGTTACGCTCCCTCTTGGCCTTTTAGCAAAATAGGTGTGTTGTGAAGTCTGCGTATATTTAAGCTGGGTATGTTACGCTTATTGAGGTTGGGTGCATTGGACTGACGGGGTTTTGATTTATATACTCTCAAAAATAGTGTCTGTGTTGAGACTGGATGTGCTTTGCAAAATTCTGAAGGAAGAAATGATTTCTAATTAAGGAAAAAAGTACGTGTGTGCGCAGCTCTGGCTCTCCGCTAACAGCTCTAACACCGTGACTGCTGGGGAATTTGATTTGTTTTCAATTAACAACCCCTTTGCTGACAGAAAAGAAGTAAGTATTTTGGCCGGGAACACTTCTTAAACCCGTGCCGTAACTGAAACGGCGCGGGGAGGACTCAGAAATGTCACTGTGGAAGCGCCGCAGCGGGCCGGGCACGCAGCCCACCCAGCCCCTCGCCACTGGAGGCCCGAGGCAGGAGCCCCTTGGCCGGGAGGAGCGCTGCTGCTGCTGCTCTTCTGGGGACCTCTTCTGGGGTGCTCGCCCTGGCCGAGGGGGAGAGAGAGGTGCCACCGTGCAGCAGCGAGGTCCCTCCGATGCAGAAGTGCTTGACCTCAACAACTTCCTGCGACAGGGAGCTCCGCAGTGAATTGTCTTTGTGTACCCTATAGTTTTTTTAGTTTCCTTCCCTTTGGTTTCCTACGGTCTCCTTCGTGCCTGACGAAATGCGCGCAAAACTTTTCACACAAGTTACTACCCCCTCCTCCCAGCCTCGCCCCCAGTGCCTACAGATACATTTACAGAAGTGATTTAAATACTAACGTTAGGCGAAGGGGGGAGGTTTTGAGCAGGCAGGACGCCCGTAGCGCTTTTTGTGTCCCCCCCCCCGGCGGCTGTGGCGGCCGGCGTGTAACCATTTACCACAGTGTCAACACGGCCGGGCCGCGCTCCGTTAGCTGCGAGGGGCAGCCCCGGGGGCGGGCGGCGGCATCATGGCGGTTGGGGCTCGGCGGGGGCCGCGCACTCACCTCGCTGCGCTGGAGCTGGAAGAAGCTGTTGAGATAGCTGGAGCTGAGCGAGGAGCCCAGCTCCGGGGGGCTCTTGGTGTAGCCGAGGTCGGGGTGCTGCGAGGAGGAGGGCTCGGGGCGGAAGGCATCGAAGGCGCTGGCCTGGTGCGTGTCTTGCAGCGAGAGATAGACCCAGTTGAGGAGCTGGGCGGGCTGGTAGACGGACGCGGCGCTGGTGTCGATGGCTGACAACAAGCTCATCTTTCCCCCGAGCGCGCCCGGCGGCGGCCGGCTCCGAGGTGCCGCTCCCCCTCCGGGCGCTCCGGCCCCGCCGCCGTCGCCGTCCCCGCCCGGGCTGCCTCCTCCCGCCCGCCCGCCGAGAGGACGGGCCGGGGGCTCGCTGCGCCCCGCGCCGCCCTACGGCCCGCCGAGCCCGCCCAGCCCCAGCGCTCGGCGCCCCACCGGCATCGCTGCGGGCCGCGCAGCGAACTTTCCGCGCTCCGCCTGCCTCCTTCCCTTCCCTCCCTGCCGGCCCTCCCCGCCCGCCCCGCTATCTGTCTTTATTCCCACTCCCGGGGCACCGCCGGGGAGGAGCTGCCGGCGCTCCGGCGGCGGCGCCGCGCCCCCACGGGCCTCCCGCCCGCCGCGGGGGTGCGGGGACGGGGGGGGGCCGGCCGGACCCCTCCTTCCCTCCGGGGCTTCCTCTTCCCTTTCCCCTTCCCGGTGAGGGTTGCGCTCGCCCTGGGCTCCGTGCGGGGCTCCCCCGCCGCCCTGCCTCCCCCCTTCCCCCCCCCGGTCCGTGGGGGAGCGCCCTTTCCGCAGCACCTCTGTCAGGGGCAGCTTACAGCGGCCCGGCGGACGCAGGGTTTCCCAAAAAAGGCCGGCGAGCCGTGCCCGGCTCCCTCGGAAAGCCATCGAGGTAGCCCCGGGACGCGCGGGAGTTAAAGCGAGTAGGCCTTTTAAGGAGCCTGGTAGCACAAAAGGGGATGATGGATGGTCCTGCTCTTAGGAAGGAGCCCGAGTGGGTAAGCTGGTAATTACAGTCCGTAAACTCTGCCCCGCCGCCTCGCCTGCGATGACTGGAGTGTCGCAGGGCAGCCGTGTGGTGCGAGCACCACGCCGGCAGGTTTTAAAACAAAAGGAGGTGACTGGAAGACTCGAGCAAGGCTCCTTGTGCAGTTTCCTGAGTTGCAGGAGACCAGCACAACCTCAAAAAAAAAAAAAAACAACAACAAAAAAAAAAAACTGACCTTTCAAACATCAAAGTTGGCATCCAGGTTGCCATAATGAGCCATATGTCTCTGTTCAGAAAGAAGAAAAATGGCTGTTCTGGAAAGGCAGGGTTGTAAGCCATAGAAAATGCAGGTCAGCATACGCACAGCAGACAGCGCTTTTTAGTTGTCAGCAGCAAACCCGAAAGATGGATGCATTTTACTTGTGAAAGCGGGTATCTAACTGCATGGCTATCTGCTTGGAAGAACTCAGTGAAGGTGTGAGGACTGTAACTTTCCACAGCTGCAAAGCAAGGTCGAGTTTGGAAAACTGACAGCCAGTTGAACTCCTTTAATGGTGCGTATACAGAGATAGATGGATATTTACCGGGAAAGTTCTTGCAGTGCGAATGCAATTTGCTCATTTATAAGCTCTCGTGTTTTACAAGCACTTTGGAGCACATCTAAATATGTGCATACCAGCATGAGAAGGAGCAAACTATACCAGTGCAAAGGGCCTCTTCAACTGTCCTCGGCACGGATTGTAACAACAGAAGAACTACATCACACCGCACCCCCAACTCAAACAGTTGCATAATGTATTATTCAAACAAAAAGTTTGAATGAGGTTTAATCACTTAATAAATTATGGATGAGGATTTTCCAGGATTTGCTGGTAAATGGTAAAAGAAGAAATACAGATCACATTTGAGGAACTTGCCTTTCTGGCAGATGGTAACAGTGGAGTCAGGATATGGCAGAAAATCTAGGAGGGGGAACTCAGCTGAAGCTGCTTGGTTTGCAGTTGTGGACTTTGTTTCTGTGAGCATGCTAATTCCTTCCTTAAAGAAAATTTCAATTTTTATCACTTCCCTCTTTTACTTGACAAATTAAAGTATATTTATTTTTTCATTTGACAGATCCACTGTTCATCCTTTTCAGAAGGATGCTGTGAAGCTCACAGGAGTTCTGAACAAGCAGGAAAAGCAATGTAACAGGGTTTATAAGTAGTATATGTGAAAATATGAAGTGGCTGAAGCAATACAGTGTTTGGGAAGAAGTGGTTTTGGTATGTTTAGATACTCCCCTACAAACTCAATGTAGTCCTCCTTGGAGATGGTTGGTTGGATCGCTTCAGACACACCAAAGAGAAAAGACTGCAATGGGGTGAGGGAAGGCAGAGCTGGAGTACGTGCGCTATAGCTGCTGCATTCAGAGGTGCACCAGCCTCCGTTGGCATTTAGGGTATTGTGCATTCCGCCAGATGCATTTGGATGTCTCAAGTTTTTCTAATTTCCTCTCTGTGGTAGTCCTGGTGGCTTCTAGTACCCATGCAGAGGAATGAGTGAATTGAATGGTTTCTTTATTCAGCGTGTCAAGAACGACTGCAAATGCCTCCGCTCTGAATAGCTCAACCAAAGAGCACTTGCGCTGAGGGGTTTGGTTGTCATCCTGGTCTGCTGCTCCAGTTTCTTCTGGAAAATAGTTTCTAGGCAGTCTCCCTCTTCTTTTGAATTTAACACCACTTTTAGCTTAGCAAAATGCTGCTACCACAGTTGCAGATGTCTTGTTATCCTTGAGATGGTAACTTTTTTTTCCTTCTAAGTTCACTCTTTCTTCACCTCTAGAAGCCATAGGTTAGTGAGGAGGGGATGGGTGCAAATGGTCAGTGTAGCAGATGTATCACAGCAAGGAGAAAAAAAAAAAAAAAAAGAAGTTGTCAAGATCAATGTTGTCAGTTGTTCTCTGAAAGGTGTGTTGTGGAAAAACTATCCAGTGTCTACAAGGTATCTTCAGCACAGCTCCTATTGATCACATAGGGCTGGAGTACAAACAACATCAACTGTATAGATTATGCATCAGCTGTACGGTGCTGAAACGGCTACTTATTTATCCTCCTGGTCTTACTCATGAGTATCCCTAACGAAGCCAGAAAACAACTGGAACTGTAACATGAAGCTTTAAATGGCTGCATGGCTTACATGACTTGGATAATAGTCCTGAAAGAGGTCAAAGTCAAACACACAGAGAGGATCCATCATTTTCACCTCAGTCCTATTCCCTAAGCAGCAGGTGACCATGTAATTTATTAATGACCTTGTAACAGCTCACCTTAGCGAGATGGACCTCTAGCAGCTGTTCTCTTCCCAAGGAATCTTTGCAAGAGCAAGGAACATAATTTCTGGCCAGGACTCTTTTCATTAATCTAAAGTAGTCATGTTCCTTCTTTCGGTGCTCATACCTTTAGATGATGTCAGCTTTAAACTGTCCTTCAGAAGTGTGTGTTTATGTTGTGTTTTTTATGTTTGTTTTGTGTTTTGTTTTGTTTTTTCCAAATGGTATTCCATATTTTAAAAATAAATGTACTCTAATAGAAGATGTTTTGGATTCTCATTGTTTTTAAAGAGTTCTTGGTCGGAATTGCTGTTATCTTAGTTTATCTCTGGCTTAGATGGGGCTCCAAAAGGGAAGTGGAAGGAGTACCTAAAACTGGCAATAAGACTAGAGAGCTTGAATCCATAGCTGGATTCTCTGTTTTGTGTAAGCTGGATACGTGTAGTGCAATGGGCCTTTCAGCTCCAGCATGGAAGGAATATTCCAATTGAATTGTTTGCATATTCTACAGCAGAGATTCTAATCTTATTATGAAATAATTCAGCTATGCGATGCAAATAGCACATACATTGTCCTCAGGTTTCGGGAAGGCATTTCAGTTTTACAGCTGCAGAACTGCGTAAGTGCATCTGCATGTGGTGTGATGAGCTAGGGAAGCTACAGACTTGTAGCTTGTGCTTGCTGCATAGGTACAACAGTTCTGCTGCCAGAAACAGACCGGTGCAAATCAAACTTTGTGGAAACGAGTCTAGGAAATGCATGCACTTGTGTACCTCGCGCCACGTAATTTTGCAGCTATCCCAAGGCCCAGCTGCAGCTTAGGGTTCAGGTACAAAAGTCAAAATTCCTGTTGTCTTCTGCTGGGCAGCTTCTAAGTACTCTTCCTCCTAGGGTACTTGCTTTGACATAGAAGGTTCTGGAAATGAATGAATATGAATTTATAGCTTATTCACATGCAGACTTTTAGTAAATACATACCACATGCAATAACGATTTGTTGTGGGTAGCATGCCAAGCACAGTTCCTATAAGGCTGTCTCAAACCACAAAGTGGGTAATTGGTGTAACAGATCTTGGAGCACATGGGTTTTGCACCTGGCCAGTTCATGGTTTCAAGTCTCAGGGCCTTCCCGCTTGCTCTGTGTTACGATGTCAGTGCATTGCTGAATAATTGCATGAAAAAACTGTAGCAGATATGAGCAGCTGTATGAGAAATACTGGGTTTGGATTTTTTTTTTTTTTGTGTGTGTGTGTGTGTGTGTGTGTGTGTGTGTGTCTTATTTTGCCAAGCATGGGCTTCTGAAGTGCTCTATTTTGTTTTAAAAGGCAGGAGGTTCTCACCTCTAGTACTGACCTAGAAGTTCAGCATCCCTGGCCAGAACTGTGGCTGAGGCGTCTTATCCCTTTTACTTAGCCCATCCCAGCCCCTTGCTCTTGCTTGACCCAGGAGTCCCTGAGCGTGAGGAGCCCAAGGACGGGAGCAGAGCAGAGGAGGGCAGTGGAGGTTGGGGAGAGAGACCTGGGCGCAGAAGCAGCCCCTCTCCCCTACCTGAAGGAGCCACTGCTGGCGCTGGCATCGTGTCATGCTGCACTTGTCCCAGGCTATCGCTGCCTCCTGCTTCAGCATTGTGCTCTCACTGGTTTGTTTTGAATGCCTTCTTTACGTACCTAGGATTATCTAGGATTGCTTTTTCAGTTATCCCAGGTTTCCATTTGGATAACAGAACAAGGATTGAATCTGTTCACTGGAGTACATGCTGCTTACTCGCTGTGTCCAATCTAGAGCGGGCATTGCTTGTGTTTAGCACTAACCCTGTTCCAGGAAAGTTTGTTTCCTGGTTACTTCCAGTTGACACAGTATTTATATCAGAATCGGAAACTCTCCAAGGAGGTTTCAGGCAGTTCCTTACGTAAAAGGAATGAATTGCAGATGCTTGAAGACAAGAGATTTCTTTTCATGTCCCAATATTTGGTCCTTTGTCTCATGCAAGGTCTCAGTTTTTGCCTCAGTCAGCACACCTTATGTGTTTGTGAAATTCTCTGTGATTGCCTAGGACTCGCCTTACCTATAGCCCCTGGCTTTGAGGTGTCTGACACCAGCAGGGTCTGCTTACGGCTCTGACAGGCAGAAGCTGGCACCTAGCATCATCCTGCCAAGGGCCAAAAAGTCATCAGCTTTTATAACAGATAAGTGACATGCAGGTTTTGGATAGACTGAGTACATCAGCTCTCGTGCATGATTTTATGAGGACAGTTATGTTACTGCAGGCATAAATATGGACTGAGCTACTCTAATGTAAAAGCAAACAAATAACTTATATGTGCTTTTGTTAATTAGAGGTGAGAATAATTGCTTTCCTGTTTTCTTTCTTACTATCATAGGTAAGGAAGATCAAGTTTTGTTGTTGGTTGTGTTTGTTTTGCCTAGCAAGGTGAAACTTTTATGCTCTGTGTGGATCTAGACACCTCAGCAGGTGCAATGTAAGGCTGTGCAAAGATGCGACTGGTGTTGGGCCACGTGCACTGACCCAGCGCTCTCCCAGGCAGTTAGAGTACCACCTTCTCCTCTTATAGAGGGCTGAACAAGCCTGCTAGTGTCTCTGTCTTAAACGTAGCTGTTAATTTAAAGGTGCTAACATGCACCACCTGGTCCTGTGAGGCTGGGATTAGTCAAGCATATCATTAACACTAATAACTTGTTGAATGAAAAGTAAAAATGAAAGCTGAGGAAATCTGCTAGGGCGTAATTGCTCCAAAATTAACTTTCCACTGTTTCTGCCTCATGGAATGTCCAATTTGCCAGGAAATATGAAGAGTGAATGAACAGATGATGTATTTCTTGTCAGACTAATGAAACAAGTGTGAAGTTCATTTTTCTGCTTTTAATATTGATTGCACCTTGTTTTCTGCCCCTTGTCTCAGACCAGCCCCTAGGCCAGGGCCGGCTGCACAGCAGCCGAAGCACCTTCTGCTGATGTGTCCACCTCACTGCTTCTGCCACAGAATCCCTGTCACTGTAAGCCTCTGAGGAAAAAACACTCATTCTCATTTGTGCCTTCAGAGATGCTTCTTAAAAGTACGTAAAAAAATAATGAACTGTTTGGGTAAATAAGGACATGGAAAAAACAGGGGATATCTGGTATAATCCCAATAATCACTTTATAGACCACAGAAAAACGTCTTGCCTGTTCTTACATTGGAGAAATATAAAGGATAGATACAAAATCCCATTATAGGTCTTTGTTGTTGTTTTGTGATGGCTTCACTCTACACTGCCTCTGAGGGAACACCTTTCAGGAAGGTGGCTTTAGCCCTGCAGCACAAATGACATGGTGATGATTGCTGCAGGTGGTGCGTGTTCCTGCCGTTGCCAAATTCCAGCTTTGATAATGGCATAGTTATGTATTGCTATAACACCAAAAACATTTTTCCCATCCCTCTGCAATGATTTCAGTAAACGAATGTTACAGAGAAATGGTATTTAACAGCTTTATTCAGGTCCAGAGAAAGAAAAACAGTACTCAAATGAGCCAATTTTTTGGTTAAATTCATTTTGAATTAATGAAAATTCTCTTACAAAATATCTTTATTGACAAAATTTGTACAGAAAAATCTAAAACAAACCTGTTGAGTCTCCAGGTTCTGGAAACCCATCTAGGTTTTCTAGACAGGGAAAAATGTTTGGTTTAGTTGCATTGAGAAGAAAAAAAAAGAAAAAAGAAAAAAAAAATAAATTTGTTTAATGCCACTTCTAGTAAATATGAAATTACTGAACCTTTTTTGCTGCTTTTTTTTTTGAACCTGCTTTTATGTACTCTCTGATGGGTTTTGAATGAAGGACAGGGTAGTGAGTAAAAGTTAAATTATTTTTGAGCTACTAAATGGTCTGTGTTCATCTCTCCCTTCCTGGGTTCAGAGAAAAGGAGAGTAAGTTAATATCATGTTTACAAACAATGCTAGAAATGAGTGGTTATCTACTGTTTTGAGAACTAGGAAACTGCCAAGCACAGATTACTTTCAATGAAAGAGATGCACATGTGTTTTCCCTAGTTGGAAAGTAGGGGTGCAGGGTGTTGTCCCTTGCTGGTGAGGGTCAGAGGGGTCTGCAGAAAAACTTGGTGTTCTGGTTAATTGCTGGTGCAATGTCCTCCATGCTATCCGTTTTGCTTCTAGTGTGAACATGTGCATTTTGACTATATTTATATCAAAACATAGCAAAGTGCAGATGACAAACATCCACGCTGAGGCACAGCACAGGAAGGGGTCATGCTTTTCAGCCAAATTCTTTCTAGGTCACCAGTGACTTGAATGAAGATGTCAGTATCCCACATCTGTTTTCGTATCTTTCCAGATGTCTTGAGGTGAGATAAGAGGATTCATGCAGCTAAGAAAAAAAACTTATCCGTACTGTGTTCTTTGTGTGTCAGCTAAAAAAGTATCAGGCCTCCCCGGCAAACTTCATGCTATGAAGAAGTTTCACTTGGCTTGAACTTACCTATATTTAGTAAAGGATATAGCAATATCCTAGAAATAATATCCTTTGTTTAACTTTTTTTAAACCTTTTCCCTTGGTGATCTGAAAATATGACTGTGCTGCAAATGTTGCCAAAATTATGATTCCCTTAAAAATCTTTTGAGAAGAACTGACAGTGACAACTAATATCCCCAGTAAAATGTTGTGGTTTGGCTTTGATTTGTGGTTGACCGTGGCTGGAGTGGCAGCTGGAGGTGCAATTTGCAGAAGTACTTCCAGAATCACCATTCATTTTCAGTTGCAGCCGGACAGTTTGAACTGGGTTCAGGCTTGGCTTGATTCTCTATTGGAACACACCTGGATCTTGTACTTTTTTTGCACTTCAAAGGTTCTCTTGTTCTCTCCACCATCATAGTTACGTGATGGTAATTCTTTCAGAAAGGATGGCTCTGGAAGGCCAATAAATAAATAATTCATGGTGTACCCCCTGAAGATCTGCTTTCTGGATAGCTTGAAGCTGTATGTTAGCAGGAGGCTTGGGTTACATTGGGACATTTTTAAACTGGCGGTCACACTTTTAAAATGAACAATTGTTTTTTATCATAATAGCAGCCAGCCTGGAGGACTAATAAATTCCATTGAGTTACCAGAGATATAGCTTAGTCTCCTTGGAATCCATAATGCATTTTTAATTGGACTGTTATGGCTCTGTGGTACCTGCATATTCCATTGAAATCCTGAAAACCATCCTGTTATAATTCAATAGAAATCTAAAGAGTCATATATCCTCCTTGGGTTTCTTGAGTTTATTTTCTTGGCTTGTCATAACTCCCAGAGACTAGGGAAAAGGCCTCACTCTTTTCGGCCTGCTTCTTTAATTATTTGCTTTCCCTCACTGAATTTTTCCATATCAGTGAACTCTTTGTTCCCTCTCTTGCCCGGTAACAATTTGGGTGCTTGTTGTTTTGAAAATCTATTTGGGAAAGTAACCCCGAGTGGTGGATACTAAGTAAGGTTGTATCTACTCTAGCAAGTACTGTCGCAATTTTTAAAGGAAGGTCAATGGACCTGGCATCCACACTGCTCATTTCAGGCTTTTTTTTTTTTTTTTTTTTTTTTTTTTTTTTCTCAGAACAAGATCTAGTTTTGCTATCTAGACTACATGCCTTCTAGCAGTCAGAGCACGTTTCAACACAGGCTTGTATTTAGGGCCCATTGTATGTGCTTTGACACGTGAATAACAACAGGGCAAGGGAGAAAAGGGAGAACAGTCACAAGATTTACGACAGGAGTGTTAAAATGCTAGAATGTTGATATAGCTTCTCTCTAGGTGCATCTACCTGAGAGCAGTGCATGAACTAGACCGTTCCTGTGACTTGGTCTGGAGAGCAGACACACTATGCTTGTATTTCTTCTGTGATGGTCTTGGGACTAATGGCAAATTCCTGCCTTTCCCTCTCTCATCCATTCAGGATGGATTACAGCACTTTTCCCTCTTGTATGGGTTTCTTCAGTTACACAACTCCTTGTTTATTTAGTTGTTGGTGTTTTAATGCTTTCTCCCCTGTGGAGGTTGAAAGGCTCTCAACTGAGCATTACTGCTACCAAAGTTTCAAAATGCTGAGATGTCCCTCCAGTGTTTTTGCAGAGCTCAGAATACGAATGGTTGTCATATTGGCATTCCAGTAATCACAGAACGTTTCCATGCTGTAGTACCCTGAACAGTTTGTCTTCGCTCATACTTCCATGCTCCATCCATTACATAGCTTATTTATCCCTTCTGCAAGGCTTCCGAAGGGACCCATGCTACCAACAGTGACCCAGCTTAGTTCTGATTATGGCTAATTCTCCTGGAATGGAATCAGAACCATGCTTTATGTGACGCAGAACGCTGCACAGCCATCAAGTCATTTTGTCACTGGGGTGGGCCGAGTTACAACTAATAAGGGTAAAAGAAAATGACCCTATGTCATTCTCTGCTCTTCAGGTTCTAAAAGGACTGTTGTTATTTAATGATCCTCAGCTAATGGTACTCCAGAACGACTCGCTATTTTATCAATATAAAACAAGGGTGAGTGTAGTAGCTAAGTGTGTAAAACCAGCCCTGCAGTTACTTAAACTCGCACCAACTGAACAACTTGACCGTGGAGAACAGTGGCACCACGGCAGGCAGAGCCAGCCAAAGCTCTGACCTAGAATTTTGTACTCCGGCCACTAAACCACATAGCAACAATTTGATGAGTGTTCTTTCACAATGGGGATGCTGGAAATACATTCGCTCCCTCAAAAAAATGTTCTACATTTGGATTGCAAAGTTCTACCCTGCCTTTTCCTCTGAAACAAGAACAATATACAGTAAAAAAAATAAAAAAAATAAAATCCTAGACAGCTCGTCCGCTTCTGAATTTTTGTTTTGTGCTCTCTACAGGGTTGACTAAAATCTGGACACATGATGAATATTTCTCCTTCAGGTCATTGTACTGTTTACCTTTGAGCTAGCTTCTGCCTCTTTCTAATGAGCTGATTTGGCTGCTAAAAGTGCTGGCACTCCGCAGGACTGGACAGTACAATGTCTTCTGAACTGGTCCCTTACCCTGCTTTGCAACACAAGATTTAGGGGAATGGTTTTCACTGTTTATTGGGACTGGTATTAAGAATGGCTGTCTTTTGAGTGGCAGGCACTACTTGGGACCTGTAAAGGTCTCCCTTTGAGTTTTTTCCTTTCTTTTCACACTGTTCAGACAGTGCTGTAAAGTTGCACCTCTCTACAGAGTGAAAAACAACTTTAAAGAGCCTGGCTGTCTTTTGGCACCTGGTCGTTCAGGACAGGATACATTTAAAACCTTAATCCCCCCCTCCAGCTGCCTGTGGAATGCTTGTGAAAAACAAAAATAATGCTTTTCCTATTTTTCCTAGGGCCAACTGTGTCTGTTACAGTCATGTAACTAAATGGTGTAATCTAGCACTGATATCCTTTCAAGCTAAGCTGATCACCAGGGGGAGGAAAACCAAAATGCTCAGCCATGGCTTGGACTCTGGGCAGTGACTTGGGTTTGCTTGGCCACGTGTGTGCTTGTGGCTTTTAAGCATCTGCCCAGGCTCTGACGTTCCAAGGGTAAGACAGTGATTTATTACAAACCTTGCACTTTAAACAGTTTTTCATGTAAAGTTCTACTGTTACTGTCCAACTTCTCTTGCAGCTATGTAGGTACAGGCTTTGTTAGAAAGGGGTATCGCTATTTCTGTGGGATATTATCTAAAACTAAGAACTATAAATAGATAGATATAGATACATATAGATATATATAAAAGTAAACCATCCTACCTTGTGATGAGTGCTTTGTTTGCAAACCGTTTTGCTACATCTTACCTGGAACATCTCCAGCTCCCTTTTTTTCAGCAGCTGCTTGTGACACATTCCCAGAACTAATAAGCCACCCTTTCTTCCAACAAGAGAAAGGCTTTGGGTCTGCCATAATTGCTCCCAGCATCCTGACTCTACCTGGAGTGCTTCCATCTCCTGGCATGAGTCCAGTGTCTGCTCTGCAAACCACAGTGTGCAGAGCTTTGGTTGTTAAAAATACTAAAGGCTTGCTTTCTCAAATGTACCTGTATAAGAGTTCAAGCCTTGACAGTTCTTAGTAGTATATGACTCAGTTTTATTTGTTTTTGACTTCACACTTGATGCCCATTAACATTTAAATTTAAAAATGTATCTTAAGAGGTTGATAAATCTTTTATTTAATAACACTGAGCCTTATCTTTTTGCATAATAGCATTTTAAGTATTTACTGTGTATTTCAACAGAAGCCACCATAGCATGTATTTTTCCTCTTGATTCCCCTTGTTCCTCTGCTTCTCTTTAGGTGAGAGTTGCTTTATGTCTGTGTTTACCCTGGCAGATTTGGTATAGGTATTTCCAGATTTGTATTTGCAAGTAATTTTTTCATGTATGTAACAATGGCAACGTTGAAATTCCAAGCAAATATAGCTGAAAAGCCTGTTATAACTTTATAGCAGAGCAAAACTGCCAGCTTTTGTCTAAAAGCAGGAGTCTGAGAAATGCGAATGTGTATGTTACAGCAGGAATTAGATCTGCTGCCCACACGACCAGCGCACGTGAGCGTGGCGAGGCAGGTGCTGCAGCTTCTCGCTGCAGTCCCAGAGGGGTCGGCGCTGCACGGACTGCTTGCTGCTGCACCTCCTCTCAGCTCGTCCTTGGCACTGGGCTTCCACATATGGGAAATGGCTTGAGGCACTCTGTTTCCAAATTTCTGTCTCAAAAAGATAATGGGTAACTGAGAACGTAGTATATTGTTTCTGCCAGTTGCAGGCTGGAAGTGAACTGACAACCCGGCTCTTAAGTTCAGAGGTGCTAGCCCTATCAAACGTGTTTTTTTTTTTTTTTCTTTTTAAATGTCACAGACCAAACGCAGTTTAGTAAGTTATTACTTATACGCTGTGCCACTAAAGCATTGAATTTGCTTAATTTTCGTATTTTCTCTTTTCCATTTAGTTGCTGCCTGCCATGTTGTCATCAGCATCTTCATTGGCATAGCAAAGTCTGGCCTGCTCAGCACACCTACTGGGGCTGGCGTAGGCTTGAACACGTGAGACACTTGTGCGGTGTGAAGCTGTGTGCCTGGACCGGCCTTGCAGGATGCGTGGTATTTTTCTGTCAGCTGGATGTAAGTCATTGTTTGCGTGTAGGCTCTGCTGAGAAGCCTTGGGAGAGAACAGAACTGAAATGCACTTTTCGTCAACTCTCTGCATATTCATATACATCTGTGTACTCAGAAAAATACCCAGTGATTTACACTGCCAACAAAAACAGCTGTATATGATGAATAGCCAATCCTTGCTATATACTACTCCAATGTACTGCTCCCATATGATATACAGCATAAAAAATATTTGTAGAAGGGACTTGGCAAATCATTTTGAGAAATTAATACATGTGAAAAAAACTATGACAATTTAACAACAAAAAAACATTTGAATCAATTACCATGTTTTACTTGAGAAGTCCTTTACTTTAGAACTCTTTCGTTTCACAACTGTGCTGTTTTCCAATCTTTCATATGTGTATCAGTAGTATAATTCATAAATAGAAATTTGTGGTTTTTTTTTTTTCTGGTATTCATTTTTCATATTTGTGGAAGAGTAGGTTTCATTTTTGTATTATTTCTTCCATAAAAGGAGTATGCATTTATATCTCTGTTTACATGTGTGTGCTCACAGCTAGTTATTTTCCTTCTTAATGTTTTTATGAGAACTCTTCACAATGCCCTTGAAAAGCACACCAACTATTGTTGCCTGTTCTGTTAACTCAACGTATTCAAATAGATGAAGGAGGAAGCATGTTTTCTTTAAAGAAACCATGCTGCTTTCAGCAGTTTGCACTTGCTGTATTAATGTTGGACTGTGCTGACCTTAATAAGCTTTTGCTAGTTTCCCACTAGATGTTCATGATTATTATAAAGGAATGATTTATTATAGACTGCAGTCAGTACAGTACGCTCTACATCTTTTAATTGACTGAAGGCATACACTGACAGACTTTCTGCAAGTACACATAGTACTGCATCTGTCTGACCTTTTTATAACACAGATCAAGAAAGCATTAGAAAATAGACTCAGGGTTTAAAAAAAGGTGTTTTAATCGCCAGTAGGAAAACAGTATTGGAACCGTGCATCCCAGTCGTTTGCTTTGGCCAGTGGTTATTTAAGGTCCAGTGATTCTGTTGCTTGCTCTACATGGGCAGTGAGTTAATATCCTGGAAGTTTTTTGATGGTCTGTCAGCAGTTCTTACAGATATTCCTTCCCAGTCTTCACCCAACATAAAATATGGTGTAAGTGTAATGGGCTGTGGTGAGGTTTTTTGTTTGTTGGTTTTTTTATTTTTTATTTAATTTTCAGTAATTTAGGATTAGGTCAGATTATGTGAAAAATGATGTACAAATATGACTGAAAACTTGTTTTCTAATTTGACAGGAAAAGATTTTACCACAGACATTTTATACTGTTTTCATTTGACTGTCTTGTCCAATGTCTGACATATCATACTTGATGTTGAGATTTAGCTCAAGCTACCCTCCCCCCCTTGTACCCTCGTATTTACTCTTAATCTGTAGGATCTCTAGGAAAATGTAAGGGAATTTGTTATTCACATGACTCGGTGCCTGACTTATTTTTATCTTTTTTGCAGGTTTTGCTCTCCAGTTTTGAAAATAGTCACAGGCTAAACCCCTTAGACATGTCCTCCAGCGCTACAAAAGCCTGAAATTTTAGCTACAGATTTCAAACATTGCTAAACTGCATGCATGTTGAGATGAAGGGGGATTAGTTTAGGTTAGTTTCTTGAGTGTATAGATCAATGGAGGCTATGTAGGAGGTAGAGTAGTAAGGCATATATATTCTTCCTTCGGCCAAGTCACAACGCAGCTTGTATGGACCACAACAACTAACCTTAGTCTCACTCTTACAGTACCACACGTCTCCAGTGTGAAAAGAAAGACATATAATTCTAACAGTGTTTGGTACACAGCACCTACACAGCCTTGTGACTGTACCAAATGAATGCACAGGCACTTGTGATTTGGAGTTCTTGACCACTCTGTTTTCCTGAAATTTCAAGATTTATCTTTCATTATGGTAGCAAACAGACTATGAAAACATGTATTTAAATAGTTTGGCCAAAAATACTGAACCTATTTCTAGAAATCTCTTAAGCACACTGTTAAATATTGTTAATGCAGTGTAATCCTCTTGTAATTACCTGTAGCTCTGATGTGTCCTTTTCTCTAAGTTAGCAGAGATTTCTTGCTTACATTTTACGTTGCTGGAGGAATATGAGTAATTTCTGTTAGCAAGCAAAATCAAAACCAGGGTGAGTATAGATCAGTAGTTATGATGTAGAGAACTGAACTGTGGTGTCAGTACCATGTACTGATGCATGATTGTTACTGTTCTTATACTGCTGCATTAACAATAATAATAATAATGAAATATATATATATATGTATCTATTTGGTTCTCTACAGGATGTTTAAAGCACTGTGTGTTAGTAAGGCTTGCTGTTTGGAACAAATTTCCTATCAACACTAGACCTAATTTTGTTACCTTTTCAGCAAAAGTCAGGATTTGGGAATGTTATCTCCTTTACATTTGGTAACAAGTCTGCAGGGCGTCTTTATCTATCTCAGAAGGTAGTTATATCTAGATTTATTACTGCCTGTAAAGAAAACGGGAGAAATGTAAGGTCTTGTAGGAGCACTCTCTAGAAGTCTGAGTTTTCAGAACTCTTGTTTTGGCTATTTTTCCACTTTCTATTCAGTGCCCAAATCTCTTTCCTTCGTCTGGGAATTTGTTTTCATTGCTGCATCTGCTGATATTCTTGTTTTCCCCCAAAAGAGCTTGATGATAAACCTAGAAATTTTAAACACTTCAGCTGCTGAAATATCTTCTTAGAAATGAAACTTTAAAAAGTATGTTATTGCTTGGATTAAGAAGGGTGGCACTGCTGCTTAGAGAGCTCCCATAAGTGCTGTGTTGAAGCATCTCAAAGGAAAATGCACACTGGAAAGAAGTCAACAGCGATCCATTGATTTCTTGCTACACTTCTGAACTGTGTGTCTGTTTTCAGCTTATAAATGAATCAATACACAGTGAAGTTGTGATCTTGAAGAATAGTTACTGGTGTGCCACAGCACATCTTGCAGTTAGGGCTGGGAAGAGCTGTGTGCCTGTTACTCCTTCAGCTCAGACCTACTCCATGGTCTTAGGAAAGCCTCTTTCCTTCTTTGGCTTCTCACTTCTGTTGTCCCCTTTTCTAGCTGGACTGTCTGACTAAGTTATATGGGACCGTCTTTTGTTCTGTGTTTTGCCAAACACAGCACGAGGCCCAGCTGGATTGTCTGCTGGATCCCTTGTATCTGTGTGGATCCATCTATTTTGTCCATTGCTGTAGTCCTATATGTAGGTTTCTACGACCAGAAATGATCATTGCGTGTAGAAAATGATCACATCATGTGCTGATGAGATCTCTGAGGTCACCGTTCTCTTTCTTGAACTGCAGCTGTTCGGTTCTCTTGCACTCTGCTTTTGATGAAGAGAAGGTTATCAAGTGTCTTCATAGTTTTAACTTTCCTCCCTACACTGAGGCTGAACACAGGAGTTCAAATAAGTTTAGATGATTGGGAAGGCTAAGCATAAAATCTTCCACTGAGAACATCCCATTTTGAAATCCATTTCATATCTACCGTGCATAGTAGTCATATGCAAAATGCTGTTGTGCGTCACTGGGTGCATCGGTATCGGTCTGATCGGACAGGATTGGGAAATAGGGCAGCTTTGTGGCACTCTGCTTCTGCTCAGAGCTGTTGTCAGTGATCTCTAGCTATGCCATGGGGTTTGCACAGTAGCTGCTGCAAAGAAACAACAAGTAGAGAAGAGAAGAATTTGGAGGTGGCACCAGAAAACATTGCAGCAAACGCTTACAGTGGAAAAGAGCCGGCTTTACTGGGGAGGGTCATCTGCAGTACATGCAGCAGATATTTCCTAGCAGGATCGTGATTACGGAAAAAATGTGACATGAAAAGAGGGTAATATGTTGGTTGTAATGCAGAGGAGCAGGAGGGAAAAATGAGCCGCTTGCTGAAGTTTTCAAGCAGATTAATTCTTCAGCTTGACAAATTTAGTTGAAGTATTTTCACAGAAAGCCACAGTCAGTGGTGAACGAATAAAATGTGCTCCTTGCAGACAAGTAAAACAAATGAAAAGCCCGCGACTGATCAGTTCTTGGTCTCATTTTAAACAGTCAAAGGAACAGAGTGTGGATCTGCATCTGACCTGGAAAGTGCCAGTGTCTGCCCTGGCTGATGTTTCTGAAACAAATAGCAGAATCAAGGTCACAAATCACCAAGTGGAAAAACATGACTACCAAAAGAAATAGGGAATGCTATGTTTTGTGCCCAGAAAATAGTGTTTGCCTTTTGGTAGACAAATGGCTGCTTTGAGGGGTTGCCTTCACCCATATACCTCTTTGTTGCCTCTCATTTGGCTGTTAAATTGCATAGAGGAAAACTTTTAGGTGTGTAAGGAGATTTCATGATGGAATCCCAGCTATTTCCAAGCTCAGATACATATTGCCCTGTGTCAGCAGTAGTATCTGGCTTTGTGCAGGCACAACAGATCTGATGATCAAAGATTTGATGTAGTTTCTGTGAGTGCCTTCCAGCAAGTTTTATTGATGTGCGTACCTTTCAATGTACTCAATATTTTTCTTGGGAAGGAATAGAACAAAAAAATCCTTGCTATATGACTCTGTCAGTTGTCTACAAAAAGACTTAAGGAATTAGTTGACCGTTCAGCCCTTCAGACGTGGCTGGAACATGGTACAGTTCCCTTGGGCTTGTGTTTTAGCGCCGTGTTCAACTGTTTATTTCTGTGCACTCATATTTCTTCCCTTCCACTGCCGCAAGTAGCAACCTTTGGATGCCTCAATGTATAATGGGGTTTTGAGTAGAAGTGTGTCAAAACCTTCACCTCAAATGCTGTGAGGAAGATCCAACTCTAAAATGTTTATTCCAACTATGTCTAGTATTCAAGCTACTGAATTTTCCTAAGAATTCTAATATCTTTGGCTAAAAAAGTCTTTTTCATCCAAAAAAGCACAACAGAGGTAGGGTATCAACCATTTCTTTTGTAGTCAATTCCAGTGGTTAATAATCCTGTGTATTAAAAGTGGCCTTACTTTTTATTCTTTTTATTCTTTTTGATAGTTTTTGATTCTGCTTATACACAGAATGCAACCACTTGATGCATATGAAGAAAAATGTAAATCAAAGCGTGCCCAGAAACATTTCTGCTGCAAACTGCTATAGGAAGTCTGTCCTGAGGCACCACAATACATATTACTGGTGGACATCCTAGCAGCCCTTCTGGTGAGATGGTTTTTTGGAGGGCCCTAGGGGGACACTCATTCAAATTTCTTCCAAGTGTGTGGCTGGCTAGTCATAGAGCCAGGATTTTGGCTAGCTCTTCTAACTGCTGGCTCTTAACAAATTCCTTGAGGTAATTTGTTGATCTGGTTGAGTATTTAACTGGTTGGGGCAGGAATACTGGAAGATGTAATGCAAAGGGAAAAAATGACAGCACAGCTCTGCAAATAATGCTAAGATGTTCTTCATGTCCTCTCCTCACTGATTTGCATCCCCTCCTCCACATGGCCAGGGAATGCATTAAGTTGTATGTATGTGTATTTCTGCATACTTGACGTGCATAAATATAGTTCTAACGTGGATTATTATGAGCATAATTTATTAATGATAGCTTGAGGAGCACGCTCAATCTGTTACAGCCTTTAGGGCATCAGCAGTGGTTTGAGGGTCCAAGAGGATTATGAACTATGATCAGCATGACACATGCCAGTAGGTGTATCTTAATCAGAGGAACTGCCGTGGGACTATTTTTAGTGTGGCTATCGGATGTCTTAGGATGGAAAATTGCAGAGCTGTGTTTCAAAAGATCCTACCAAGCCCGAGAGGATGACCTCAAGATATAAGCAGGTCTTTAAGATTGCACCAAGCATGAATACATTGTGAGAAAGATGAAGGGCAATTTTTGCCAGTCATGCAGAAGAGGGAGAGGAGAAGATGCTTTCCCCAAAGTGTAGTAAATTCTTTAGTTTTTGTTTCAGGGTTTCTTCGTTTCTTTTTCTCATTGTTCCTAGGGCCTAGTCCTAATACCTTCCTGTTAACACCTGTATCATATAATTCACTACCATTTTAAGTCTTGGCTGTGCACTCTACTGTGAACTCTGGCTGTACGCTCTACTGTGAACTCTACTGCCATGTAGAATTCAGTGCCAGCTACTGTATGTTTTTTATAATCTTTTGTGCAGTTAATGGCAGTCAAGAGACCCTTACACAGGATTGCTTTCACTTATCATGCAAATTAAATGGATGGCATTTTAGTCTTTCTTACTTATATGTACAATCCAACCAATACTATTCCTTATGTGCAGCTGCAAAAACTCCAGTAGAAAGTATATACAATAATTGCCACATTTATTTGAAATATAGCATGCATATACAGATACAAATGCTTAGACACCTACATTGTTCAACTACACTGAATTGCAAGGTACTGAAGAAACATATGCTTAAGATTGTAATGTGAGAACTAACTATGCTGCAAAGCATGACATGTGGCTCCACGTTCTTAATTTTAGTAGTATCTAATCTCTCTGTGGCAGTAATGCACCGGCTCAGTTTCCACAGTCAGATGTAACTTCTTGTTAATGTCTGCCCTCACTACATGAGAGTAGGAAAAAAAAAAAGAGAGAGAGAGAGAGATTACTTTGAAATTTCTTCCCAAACTCATATAAAAGTGCATATGAAAACACTTGCTTGGAATGAAGAAACATGTCAGTTTATTTGAGGATAGGATCTGAATGTTCTCTTGATTTACCAGTACCATATCATTGGCTATAGTTCCTGGAAATTTTCTGGAATATGCTGGTGTTGGTTTTCTGAGTTTCGATACCTGCCATGGATGTGGAGAAATTTTTTTCTATTTTTTTTTTTTCCTTTTTGAAATTGTGGTCTCAACTGGGTGGCTGCATGCACAACTCTTTTAATAGCTTAGTCATCCAGTACCCCTGCAACAATTGAGCAAAATTTTATTTTGGTCTAGAAAATAATTGAATAAAATAAAACACAGATATTGGTGGCTGGCAGCAAAATGTTACATGAAAGTGTCTGAAGTCTGACATATGTGCGTGTTGCTTTACCGAGTGCAGTTGGAGACTGCATTTCCTGCTATTTACAGCAGGTGGTAACGCATAAGGCTATGGGCAGGTCAGAATGTGCAGCATCCTAACTTTAGTTTGTATGTTACCTTTTTTTTTTTTTTTTTTTTTTTTAACTATTTGTAGTATTAAAAGGGGTTATGGGCTTGTAACTGTTTGTTTTATTACCTAGCTGGGTCCTCTCTAAAAATCACACATTTCAAAAGACAGTAATGTGATCTCTGTTTCCTGTTCAAATTCTTTTACCATACTCCCTAGCTAAAATCTCTGGCTATTTCCTGTTTCAGACAGTGTTGCGTACGGCAACTGTATGTATTTGTAAGTTTGCTGTTCCCTACCCTGAAGACTACGTTGACTAAATGTTAGCACTTCTTTGTTGCCCATTTTTCTTCCCTCTGGCAGCTTTCCTCATCTCTTGGCAGTTTCGGTTCTTTGTCCAGGCTGTCCAGCAGGAGATATTCTCATTCTGTGTACATTTTGCAGGAAGGACAACTTTTGTTGCCTCTCACAGAAGCCTCATAGAATGTGCACAATGTTTCCTTTCAACCAGCAGCCTATGTAAATCTGTAGGATCCAAGGAGTCTTCCTGCTATCAAACTGTAGCAGAGGTGAAAGATATTTCTTTCAGTTCAACCTTCCGTTACATACCATATTCAGCAATTAATTATTGATTTATTGCAATTACACTGAAGACCGTTGAGATGTTTTGTCTGTCAGGAGTGCTGTGCTGCAGTCTTTAACTGCATGACCTGGTGAATGGAAACGCCAACGCTTGTGGAATTATGAGACATATAAAGTGCCTTTTGTATGTAACTACTAATAGGATCAGTACCTGCATCAATGTAAAAGATAATTTATTAAGGACAGGGTTAGTAAAAGCTCATTTGACTTTGGGAGTGGAGTTAGAATCATGCTTAAAATCTCACCCAAATGTCCTATGACCTTGTCTGGCTTGTCCTTATTTCATTGCACTCAGTTGGTTACTCGGTAATGGTTAGAATTACACACAGGGAATTAGGTACTGAATTAGAGGTATCTTTTTTTTTTTTTTTTTTTAATTTAAGTTACAAGTACTTATTACTGCTTTGCAGCTTTCAAGCTGTCTTATAAGCAGAAATGTTTCACATCTATAATAGCAGCTGCTGTTTTCTCTTGTTCTAAGCATGCATTTTCTACTGCTCTATTCCTATCCCTCTGCATATCCAGTTTCCAAGTGAGCTGTTAAAGGGTTATCTTGAGAGGATATCTCTCCGGCTTCCCTGGGCCTTTCCTGACTAGAAACCCAAGTGGACTTGGAATATAAACTTTCTTCAAAAACATTAGGAGTAATTTTGCAGGGTATTCTGAAGCAAGTTCCCTCTTACCCACATAACACAGTGGAACTTTAGCTTGAATTTTGTGATTTCTCCATGTTAATCTATTGCTATCTATTTGATGCCAGTATCTAATATGGATACTAGACTGTTTTAAAAATATATATCATTTCCCTTCTTATGTACAAGATCAATAAAGAAGCTAAGTTGTTCCTATTAATAACTTGAATCTAGTAACCTGACTGCACTACCAAAGTCTCTTTTTTTTCTTTTTACTTTCCTCCCAACAGATCCTGGGGGCAGAAGAGGAGGCGTTAAATGAAGTTCTCCAACTATTCTGGTTTTGATCATACATTTAGAAGTGAGACTCATTTGATACAGGTGGTAAGTAAATGGCTCCTAAACTTCTGCTACTAGGACTATAGAGTTTCAATTGATAAGCTTCGAACAAATTTTAAAAGTTTAGAATGTAATAAGTTTCAAGTTGAACTCGGGACTACAAACAATAGATTACAAATGCAAAGTATAGTGGGAGATAACACTGAACAAATGTTTATTCTGTTTATTAATCTGTTTTACATAGATGAACTTATGATTTGACAAACATGAATTGAAAATACTGGTCGTTGAATTAATATTCAAAATGCAATTACTACATTTGGATGATATGGACAGACCAGAAAATATACACAGAGGAAAGATTAAACACTCAATCAGCACATCACAGAATACACTAGTAGAGCCAAGAACAGGAAATTAGGTTTGTTGGTTTTTTTTCAAACTTGGGGTGGGGGAATCTGCTTGGGCTAAGCAATGACTAAAGTGCAAAGAGTTCAGAGTAGATGCCTGCAAATACTTGGGGTACACAAACATCAGGGAGTGAAGGGAGTAAACAAACAGTCATAGAAATGAACAGGTTGTAGCCAGGAAAGTGGATCTGTTACGTTCTGCTGAGGATGAACTGCATTAAGCTGCAAATATGGAGGCAGTGGAAACACATTTTCAGATGCATGATTAGCTTGGCTGGAGCACAGGAAAATGTACAGTTGGTATTGGTCTTGTTTGGGCATGGAATATAATGAAATGAATCTGATTTTTTTTTTCCATTTCTAGCATCTATGATGTCACTCTTGTGAAAACATTTCATGATAGAAAAATAGATAAAAAACCCTCCACTGATATTTCTGTTATGTTCTGCAGGGATGGAAAGTCACCATGCTGAGCTGTCAAGAGTCCTGGAGAGTAAAACCTTCTTCTGCTATGCGTCATAGGCAAGGGCAGGCCATGGTGTGGGCTGAGATGGTAATTATGTTTTATAGCATCTTTATCTGTGGGTCTTTTTACAATCTGTTGCTAGAATGTACTATTTTAAGAGGTGAGCATGTGCCCGTTGAGGATTGATGTGAGCTCACCAGCTAGGGTCTCGCACGCCATCAAACAGCTGTCAGGACAGAGCATTCAGCTCCCATCTTGTACTGAATTCCATGCAAAGATCCCCTGCACCCATGTGGAGCCCTGTTCATGGATCTGCCTGTGCAGAGCTCATTGAAGGATTCAAGCAGACATCAGGTTGCTCCCTGCAGCTGTTTTTCATTTTGTGTGAACTGAAAGAGTCTATCTTTGAAGCTGGATATAGTCTGGTGATCTGATGACATACTTTATTTGCCAGCATCCTTGGAAATGCCAGAAAGAAAGGATGGCATTTCTATGTGCTTGCTTAAATTCTCACTTTGAGTTTAATTCCTAAATGTCAGGTTTGGAGAGCATTGTCCTGCAGAACGATGCACTGCTTGCTGCTCTGTTTTGCCTGTGTCTTCCTCTCCCCATTGCAGGAGCACAGGACCCAGACACTTCCAGCGCGGATCTTCCTCTGGGGCAAAAATAACACAGTAGAGCTGAGAGAGGAGAGAGCAGTCTTTGCCCCAATATTTTAACAGCTGGGATTCCCAGTTTGCTGCCAGCCAGCTGGGCTGCAGCTCCAGAAATGGACAACTGCCTTCATCCCCTCCTGCTGTTCTGCCACACATAGTGCACAGGATTCCTCAGTTGAGAAGGTTCTATTAGTATGCATTATGATCCCAGATTGGGGATTCTGTATGTTAGTCAAGTCCTGTTTGGTAATTCAGCTTCATGACCAGAGAAAAGCTGTATTTCAGAAATGTGTCCCATACTTGGACAAACTTGACAGTTTCTTTGAAGAGTTCTAAAACTGACAAAGTTGCTGCCCGATCAGAGAGCAACAAAAATGTGTATGAGGGACCAAGCGTCACAGTTTGAACAGTGATTTCAGCTTAGAGGAAGTGAGAGTTATACCAATTCTTCAGTGTCAAGCGTTATTTCAGTGTCACTTGGCTGATAAAAGACAAGTTAAAAGTCTACCCTTCTCTGCACTGGTTTCAAAGATCACCATAAGGCCTTTCAGATAGATGTTTAAATTGCATCTCCTCTTAAATAGATAATGAAAACACAAAACTGTTCTTCTCCCTGGTTGCTTCCTTTGTAGTTCTCTTCAGTATTTCTATGCTTTTGGTGTTGCCCTCACTTTAAAAAGATCCTTGGAGAAGACTTCCAAAGATGTTAATTCCTTCAAAAACACAGCTTTATCTGCAGTATAGCAGAGAAACAAATTTATGGTAAATTACTGGACACATTCAAGGTCTAAATAACTCTGAGCTTCCAGAAAATTGATCTACAGAATTCATGAAACGAAGGAAAATGCATAGCTAACTAGAGAAATAAAGCAATTTCCTCCTTGCTGTGATACTGCTTTTTTAACAGCTCTGTATAAAATCTGGCTAGAGGTAATGCTAAATAGGCTATCAGAATAATTTCAAGTGAGACAAGGGCAAAACAGATTTTTTCCTTTGAGCTAGATTAGTTTTTGGTTTGGTTTGTTTTTTCCCCTTAATAAATAGGGTATGAACTCTGGCCAATTTTCCTGTTGATTTTAACTGCTACTTTGAAAACTCTTCCTAGGAACTAACCTGTTGAAGGATACCCCCTGCTCTAAAGTATGTTGTGTATTTTTTTTGTTGTTGTTTTGGTTTTGTTTTATGAAGAGGTAGGATTTTGCATTTTCAGTCTTGTGGTAACCAATGTGTTGCTCACATCCTTTCTTAGAGTATAATAATTTTAGGACTGGCGTCAGTGATGGGAGTGTTGTTGTTTCTGTAGTAGTGGTGGTGTAGTCACTATGAGCTACGGGATCCTGAACAGGGATATAGTGGGATGAGGTACCTGATTGCAGGAATGTACCCCCTAAAAAGGTAAAGGATGGATAACATTTCTGAATGACCCAGGCTTTGTGTGGGGTGAGGCCTGCCACACTGAGCATAGTTGAAGCAGTTTGTGGAAAAGCAGTAGTGATGCCAGTTTTTAAAAGTTGTTTCAGAAAGTGGTGCATTTAAAATGGTGCATCTGTACTGAGTCTTTGGTGACGTGTTGTTACAAAACTTGCAAATTGCTAGTGGAGCTCCTCTGACACAGATGATCACCATGGCAGAGTGCATGGCCAGCTCAAACAGTGGGAAGCCACATGGAGCCCGGGGAGAATGCTGTTGGCACAAAATGGCAGACACCTGTCCCTCTGTCAGCACGGGCCTGTACTGCCCGCCTGCTCTGCTCACCAGCACGTGTGGGCTACAGCCCTGGTGGCCCCCCTAGCCCACAGCAATGCATTGAACAGTATTCTGTCAGGTGTGTGGCAATGAGCTGCAGACATGGTGACAGAGCTCTGGGCAGTCCATGCTACCGCCTGCCTCTCAGGCTGTGGGGTGTGCCTGGTGCTGCTACCTGAGATGGAGGGCGAGAGCAAGCAGAGCTCTGTGAAGTGTGCCCAGGTGGATGAACTGCTCTGCCTCGTGGCCAAGCTTCGGGAAGAGGTGGGGAGGCCAAGAAGCATCTGAGAGTCTGAACAGGTGATAGATGAATGGAGCCGTGCTCTGTCTTCTCAGGTATGCACATGCTAACCTGGCATGGCTGCCGCTGAGGCAGGCCCGGCATCTGGTCTACATCTGGGTAAAGGCAGCAACTTGAGGGACACAGAGGAGTGGAAGCAATTTACTACACAGAGCCACAAGAGAAGTCCCTGTCTGCCTGCTCAGTTTCCACTACTGAATAGGTACAAGGCTCTGGGAGTGGCAGATGAGGAATGTGAAGAGAAAGAAGAAGAAACATCTGTGCAAGTCCTCCCTCCAAAGTCAGATCGACCAAGGACTCATAGCACATGTACCATCAAGACTTGTGTCATGAAGAAATCATGGCTAGTTGTATTCATAGATGACTCCCTCCTCAAGGGGATGGAGGCTCCCATCTGCAGACCAGATCCTCTTCAAAGAGAAGTTTGCTGCCTCCCTGGGGCTCAGATCAGGGATGTTACCAGGAAGCTTTCAAGCATAATACAGCCTTCAGACTATTACCCAGTCCTCCTCTGTCAACAGTGACATAGCTCCTCTTCCAAAGACATAGCTATAGGAAGCCTGAGGTCCAAAAGGCAAAATCTGATCATTTTACATCTAGTGAGTTGAAAATCCAGTCTAAATCCAGAGGTGGTCACTCTGACTTCATCTCATTTCAATGGTGGGCCCAGAATGACTCAATAGGAAGATGACAAAGGCTTCAATCAAGAGGGCTTTCCTCCAGTTTTATACTGTCTGACTGTTGCAATAGTACAGTACTAAATCAGCTCAGAAGGCTTATGCATACAGTTTGTGTCTTTGAAAAGCTTACTGTGTTGTCATGTGCAAAACAGGAAATGTGTAATGGTATGAACCCCGGAGGAGCTGATCCAGGGCAAACTCTCCTGACCTCGTGGAAAACACATCCATCTGAACCTCACAGTGAAATGCAAACATACAAGTTAACCACAGAAGTTAAGAAATATCTTTGCCTGAATTGTATTGCTTTAATGTGGAAAGTTTTAACATGAGAAGCAGAGCAACAACAAATGTGTCCTTCATGCCAGTGCCACCACGGAACTGTCCTCGTGGTGGTGCTCTTCTTAGAAGAAATATTGTGCCCCAGGTTGTTTTCATTTTGCAAGCCAAGAAATATTTTGCAATGACTGACATACTTTCAGATTTACACACTAATAGGTATTGATTCTCTCCACAAAGAGTGAGAAAAATGTAACTGCTAAGGAGAGAGAGAGACATGATTCAAATTAACCTGAGAAGGTACAAGGTAGGTCCTTACATAAAACTGAGTAGAGATTTGCTCAAGAACAGATGTTTTGTTCCAGAAATTACTTCTTCTGAATAAGACCAGATTTCCACTGAAGGCAATCAACCATATGTAACCATGCATGTCAGAAGTATAAGGCATTCTTAAAAATAAGCCAAACTTCACTCCTGGCTTGCCTGGGTGTGGAAGTAAGATCCAGATGCTGGTCCTAGCATTATCTGAGGCCATGTGTTTTAAGGTAAGAGGCCAAGGTTTTATTTCTCATTAAAACAAATTAAGGGAGGAATATAACACTTGAAACTCAGAAAGCAATGTTCTAGTTTTCATATAAGCTACTTGTTATAATGATTTCTTTTGAAAAGACCTAGGAATACATTCAGAGTTAGGAACCACTTAAATTTTTAGAAGCTTGTAAACTATAAAGCCTACTGTGTAGACACGTGCTAAATATTCACAGACAGACTGGTATTAATCTCTTCGTTTAAAATTCTGGTTGTTGCGGTAGTGTGTGTCTTCACCTACTGATAGAAACAATATTACTTTAGGAGCCTTTCAGTTAAATACAATGCTGAAGTTATTCAGTGCAACATAAACATTTAGCTCTGCAGTTTAGTCTGTAAACATTTAAAAGGCTGGAATGTTTATTCAAAATGACCAGAGTTCCAAAACTTGCAAAGCTGATCTGTTTGCAGTGCTAACAAGGAGTAGAAAATGATGAGGTTTACACATTTGAAAGTCAAGAAGACAAAATCCCATTTTTAGCCCCCATAAACAATTATCTTCAGGTTTTGTTTCACTTCTGAGTTCCCTTGGGACTGGCTGCCTGTTTGAGCTGATCTCAGAAGAGAATTTGTTGGGATTAGAATCTCAGTGTAAACCCAGGTCCCAGTGAAAGGGAGGGGAAGGGACTGATGCAGTTATTAATGGCTTTTCTATTAAAAACAAAAACAACAAAAGTATGTCAGACTGAAAAAAGTGGAGGTTGATGAGTGCGTCATGAGCAATTATGTCTTAACTGCCATGGAAATGGCAATTTCCAGTTACACAGATGTGGCTGTAACCTCATATTTTGTCCTTCTGTATTATGATACTACTAGTAAGTCGTCACCCATATGTGCAAGTAAACACGACTGTTCCTTAGTTCTTGGTTTGGTTACTTAGTGTTTCCGCAGAACTTTGCTAGCCCTGGCATATATGATAGTTGTAAAAGGGTTGTTTTGGTGTAAGAAGTAGAACTGCTTTTTTATTATTATTTCCTTCAATGTACTAAGCTGATGAGTCCAACCTGATCTGTAGCATGATTCATATCATCAGCTCTGCTGTTGAATTCCTTCTGTTGAGTCAGAAGGGAGTTGGCAACTTCACATTAGGGGGTCAGCAGCAGAGATAATAACAGTCCAAACGGTGGTTCCAAAATACTAAATTAACATTTTCATAAGTCAAAAGACAGTTTGGTTCATGTTGTGATGAAAGGGCAAGTGAAGGCAGGAAGATCTTGTTGTGTACAAGCTAGTTCTGTCGTGACTAAAGTTACATAATGTTTTAATGAAATGGTCACATAGAAGAAAGCTGATTTATTTTGAACCTTGGAAGGAGTTAACCACGTAAGTGCTGTGTGACAAATACTAACTACAACATCAGGGAAGAACTCAAACCAGTTCTGCAGTTAAACGTAGAGCTGCCAACAGAGGGGAACTATATAGTTCCTCTATAGTTTCTGGCATAATTCTTCTGAATGTGTTTAAAAGTAATTATTCTCATAGATGTTTTTTATAGCTGTGCCCGTAGATACAATTGCTGTAATGACACAAATGGCCACTTGAATTCTCCAGTGCACTTCTAGTGATTGGATGGCTGATATTACCCCATGTTTTGATCTGCTAAATACCCTGAGGTGACTTTATTTTGCCAACCTTTTTCATTCTTGCTATTAGTGCAATGATAGTTGCACAGCAGGGGCACAGTCATTATTGGAAATCTCTGTGAATGTTCACTTTTACAAAGTTTTGGTAGACAGTAAAAGGACTCCCTCTATTGGCAAATCCAAGTGTAACTGTAAAATAAGAATTACGTGCATATTCACATATATATGGAATACTTGAATTCTGTGAGATCTCAGAAATTTGATTAATGCAGTTGAAAATAAAACAGCCACAATCTGCAACTGAATTCTAAATTTAGACACCTCCATAGTTCTGATCTATTTACATCTGAGTGTCACATACAATACTTTCTCTAACTTTTTTTTTCTTCATTCCTTGCTCTAGGCTTACATTAAAATTGAAGAAAGATGGAACGTCAGTGGCTCACATTTGTAGGTGTTAAATATTTGGGGAGGTGAAGTAGTACAACTATTTAAAGATACGACAAAATGTGTTTCCCTGTTTCCAGAAGAGGGCTCTGACTCACCATGTCATGTACTTCAACATACTGAGGGTCTGAGTCTTAACTGTTACCACCGATCTCTCATTTCTTTGTGCTCTGAACTCTATTATTATCTCAGATTATAGATTTTACTGGCTGATTATTTTATTATTATTATTATTTTACAAATCAGCTACTTTTCTGTTTGTTTGTTTGCTCATTTGCAAACCAAAGGAGGTTTTTAAGGTTTAAAGCATGGGCCAGGGGCATAATAATAAAAAGAATTTGAGGCCAACTGTAAATATTCTAAGAAAGACTGACTGAGCTGGAAAGGGAAGGCATGAGAGCTGACCTCTTTGTCAAGGATCAGTCCCCGTCCCATCTGAGCCTGTGTCCTGCACATGTTCCCTGGGCTCCCCACGCAGAGCCCCAGTGGAAGGGCACGGGGCAGAGCAGAGACAGGCATGATGTTGCCTTTCTGTGCTGCTCCCTTGCCACCAGGCGACTCTCGCTCTCTGCAGTTTGAAGAAAAGGAAAGAAGTGTGTCCTGATTCAACCTAGTAGCTAAGTATGGGATGCTCGTTAGAAAAACCTCTAACCTTAGATCGCAATTTCCCTTTTTCCCTGTATACAGTACTGCCTTGTCAGCACTGAGAACACAAAACTGTTCTTTATAAAGAACTCTTCATAAAGAATGCTCTCTAAAAGATATGTATCGAGTCTGAGTTAAATATCAAGGGATGCAGCTCTCTGAGGATTGAGGCCAGGTACCTACCTGGGAGGTTGGGACACCTATGAAAGGTAACCTTTCAGTGCTTTCTTTTTTTAGCAGAATATTTTGAGCAATCTTAGGTAAAAGATCATCTGTACTAAAGATGGCTTGAATGGCATGTTTTTTCCTGATTGTGGGAAAGGCTCCTGGCTGAGTCAGGGCTGAGTCATGGGAAGATTATGCTATTTCTGTACATGAGACGTGGTTTGTTACGTTCTGATAGTTATGTCCCAAAGAACGGTTTCACCCCAGCAAGATGCTGCTGCAGCTTGAGTTGTAGTTTGATGAGGTGCAGACCCCAACCATTAGTGAGGTGAAGCAGCTTCCCTAGAGCTTGCTGTGCACAGGAGACCCATGCATTGAATTCAATCATCAGAAGGTCTGACAAGCACAACGAGAGCTGGAACTTTGTGTTCTGTTAGTCTCGAGAACAGATGAGGGAATAGAAGGATAGCTCATTGTGGTATATCCTAACACAGGATTTAAAGGTGAAGAGAGAAGAGCAGAAGATATGGGAGGGGATTCAGATATAGTGATTAACAGAGTAAATATGAAAAGTTGTGGATGAATGGCCTGGCAGGAGGTGCTGCAAGATGCCAAAGCAAGAATCAAGGCTAACCAGAGCTTTGAGTGAGAACCCTAAATCCCATCTTCTTTTCCTATTAGAGGAAGCAGAGTGATGGAAAAGTAAGGAGGAGGTAATCGTTGGCACGTTGCTGTAAAAAGAGAAGGGAAGAGTAAGATAAGAGGCAAGGAAATATAAGAATTAAGATATGTTTTCTAATTTGCTTCTCAAAGTGTACAAAAATCAGGGCTGGTTAAGATGACAAAATGGTGCTTGCACAACTTCATGAAGCATCAACACACTTGCTTTTGTTTGGGGATGCTAACTTTTTTTCTTCTGAACCTCTGGAAATACAGAGTGTGGTATCTATAAAGACAATGAACATCAAG
Organism: Heteronetta atricapilla; assembly: GCA_011075105.1. Classification (NCBI taxonomy): domain Eukaryota; kingdom Metazoa; phylum Chordata; class Aves; order Anseriformes; family Anatidae; genus Heteronetta; species Heteronetta atricapilla. Next base: position 11,793,233 of record CM021736.1, on the reverse strand, counting down.
TCTTTCATGCCATAAGTGTAAGTACTTGCAATAGCTTGTGTTTTGTCAGTCATTACTTCTAATGACTTTTGTAAATGTAACTTTTGCAATGCAAGTTTTTATTTTTCTTTAATATTTTAATCCACATTTTTAGCATGGCAAATCCCAAACAAAGAAATTGATAGTGCTTGTATAACAGGAAAGGTAGTGCAACACTTAGCTATTGAAAATAATTGAAAAATCAGTAGTAAACAGCATGAGTCTAATATAGCTTGTAGGGAAACATAGCTGTTATAATCATTGGAGCTTACCACTGACAGCTTAGTACAAATCCCTTGCCTCATATGGACTATAATGGACTACAGGGAGTGCTGGAAAAACTGGCTTCACTCTTGTTTGACTTCTCAGAAATTCTGCTGCCATCAAAATACCTTTGCATTTTCAATTAGAAGGTAATGTTTTGAAATGTGCTGTTGAAATATTGTGTTACAGTTGGGTAATTATCCTCGACTTCCTGTGAATTTACTAAAGACCCTGTCTTTCTTTTCTTACTTCCAAGGGGAGGAAGTAACTCCACTCAGCTACTGACCTGACTTGAAAACTATGTGATACTGCTGAGTGACAGGCTGGCTGGGTTGCTTCACTCTTCATTTCCTGGAGACCATTTTTTTTTTAAAAAAAAAAAAAAAAAAAGTGGGTATCTGTTTTTACATTATATTAAGTTCCACCCAGAAACTTTGTGGGGCTAGAATGTCATGTATAATGATCAAGCGAAGAGTTCAAAATGGTATTGTGAACTGCCACAGTTGACACATGGGGATAAATAACTGATCCGGAACCCATTCAGATGGGTTTCCTTGTCTCCCAGTTAAATAACATTCAGAAGTACTTAAAAAATACTTGCAAGTATTCATTTTTCCATACTGGGAGCTTAAACTCTGCAGGTGCAGATGGGGGGTGTGCATGCCAGGGCCACATAAGCACCTTCTCCCATTATCCAACAACTATTTGGAGCTTCTCAGAATTACATGTTAACTGGAGTTCTGAGTTCAGTTTTTCACAAGATGCAGCCCAATGCAGGTGTAAACTGCGTAAGAAGCAGTAATGGGGGTGTTAACCAGCAGCTATGTCTGAGGGAAGCTGTAGAAAAGTCTGAACTGCAAATGGCTGAACTAGTGACTTCTGTGAGCGTGTGGCTGCAAGGTGTCAGCCTAGCAAAACAAGCTGGGTTACGTCCACTGAGCAGTAAAACGCAGTTACCCAACTGTAACGTTTCAAGAGTTTAATGATGTTTATATTAATGTGAAATGGAAACTAAAGCACTTCCATCTGGTATTCCTTGATGAAACTGCTTATTTCAAGACCTCATTCTATTTCATGTGAAAGGTGATGGTTTGCGTATAAATGCACACTCAACACTCCATAACATGCACAGCCCAGAGTGTAAAACTAGTTTTTATCCTGATGTGAATTAATTTAGTAACAGTAGAAGGTGTCAGATTGACAGGCCCAGAGATCAAAGCTTAAGGCACGATTGTTTTATGGAAAATTCAGAGTATGTGTGAGAACATTGTTTTCGCAACAATCCTGTGTACTAAACACCAATACAGATCTTAGGTAGATGCCCTTTGACAACATGGAGTCTGTACAGTCCATTACAATTTCTGGCTCAGTTTACAAAATGGTGAAGTTGATGAATTCCTTAGCATACATGAAGTTAAGCCATGGACTATATCAGCTGTATGCCAAACTGGGAACAATGAAAAGTCATTAAAAATTACTAACATGAATGTATTGGGAAAATGAAGCTGGACCACATAAATAATTTCAGCATTTAATTAATTTCATTTCACTGAAATAGAAGAAATTGATTTTAATAAGTAATTTTTTTTCAGGACTGTAACACACATATTAGGTGTAATGCTACCTCTGAAGCATCATCAAGCCAGAGACACTATCAAGTACAAAGAACTTTCAAGGAACAAGCAGGAGAGAGGAATAAAAGCACTTGATAATGTGTTGTGGGGATTTTGTCCATCTGAAGGGCCAGTTATAAGGGAGGATGACAGCTGCATAAAGAGTTGCAAACTGCATGATTTAGCAACCACATGCAAAAATGTGAAGTTTAAAACTAAGGAATCGTCAGGAGTAGGAACAGAACTAAGGAAGGAAAATGAACACAAATACTTCTTATTTTGTTCAGGTCCATGTGTTCCTTTCATTGGCTAAAAAAGTGAAAGCATTTGAGTGTGCCTTTCCAAAATCTGCATCAGCTAACAGGACCGTAAAGAAGTGAACCCAGAGCACCTGTGAAAGAACTTTCTTAAAGAGTTGGAAAATGATGTCTCAGCTCTAAAAATTAATGTAGGAGAGATCTATGTCTATCTTCCAGGGATCTGATCCTCATCAAGCTCATGCAGGAAGCTTGTGGGGTAACCTGGATCTCTCAAGTTCCAGGCTAGCGCTCCTAGAATTGTACCATGGGCTGGCTGGTACTCTTAAATTTCTAGGTTGCCCGACAGGCAGAATTTAAAAAAAATTGCAGAAATATTGTTGTAGGTTCTGCTTGCTTTTAGTGTAAACACTCTCTTGTATCTTGTATCATATCCTTGAATTTTCACCAGTAAAATATTTTAATGATGGAAATACAATGCTGAAAAATTGAAGTGGAAAAAGGAAGGAAGAAGACAGTATGTGTGGAATCAGGGGTGTGGTTGTTGTCCAGCTATTGAGTTATTGTCGTTTCCATCACTCCATCCTGGTTAGTGTGCTGTTATGGCACAAACCCACTTGGAAAGGTATGAGGTTAGAGCTGAAGTTTGGAAGAGGCACTAGGAAAATGCAACGCTTGCAGGAAATACTGTTGTGATTTTGTGGATTCTCCCATAAAGACTTCTGGATTTGAATTGGTACTGAGTCACAATGTCACAAAACAGTATGACAGTGCTTGAGTTAATACGAAAAGTCTCACCTACTCTGATACCAAGAATACTAGGCCCCATTTGCAATTATCTTGTCCAGGTTGTGGCATCATTGTCCATATACATTTGGTTTGAAATCCTAATACAATGCTAGTTGTTTATATGAGTAAAGGTAAGCTTCTGTTCGAGGGGCATATGAGGGTTTGGGGGCTCTGTCCTGGCTAAATAGTAGTTTTGATATTAAATCCCTCTTGCCAGTATCTCTCCTGTAATTTTAACTGCAGAAAATATTTTTCTTTTCCTCCCTGTATCAGCTGCGCAGCATGGCTTTTGTGACTACATTAGGAACTGTCTGCTGGAGTGTTTTCCACTGCCAGGCTTGGTTCAGGTTTCCTTCTGAGATGATTGAAAACCAGTCTTAAGAGGTATGTATGTACGTATGTGCTATACTGTATGTTTGTGTACTTTTCTTCTTGTAAGCTCTCAGGGAAAATTGCTGCAGTTGCATTCTGCTCTAGAGATGTAGTCAGTCAAATTATGACCTAGTATTTACTTTACCAGTAAAGTTTCCTAATGTGCTTTTGAGGTGAAAAGTGTCACAAACCCTCCTGCTAAGAATTCATGATACAGCTGAGCTGATCTATCAAGGATCAAAGAAAGCATGTCTGGAAGTGAAGGTGGAAAGGGGAGAGTGACCTTGTCCCTTTTTGGCAGCAGCTATACTGTGAATCTCTATGGGAGTTTCGAATGTAATGCTGCTGAAGGTGAACAGAAGTGGACCTTTCAGAGAGCTCCTGTTAACCTTTCTTTATTTTCATAAGCTCTAAGGGAAGCAATGATTTAATGTGCAAGCTACTTCTAGCTCTGTAACTTAGAAACTTACATACTGTTCTTTCCAAAAAGTTTTCTGTATTTTATGTAATTGTGTATTTTTATACATTTGGGGGTTAAAAAATTGGCAATTTCCAGAATACAGTGTCACTTGTTTGAGCCAACCACCTACAAGGTACTAAATAGAATTTAAGAGAAAAAATAGTGGTCTAAGCAGTTACAGGAATATGTTGATGGAGCTTGATCTTCATCTTTACATAAAATACAAGAGGATGACATATTAGAATTTTATGCCCCAAATACCTCCTTATGTGACTTACAACAACATACTTGTACATATCCATAGAAAAAGGAACATGCAGATTCCCAAACAGATTATCTCTGTGGTGTGGTTCTTTTTACTTTTTTTCTATTTTCTTTTTTTAACTATGAGCCACTTTATGGAGGACCTATCAACAGGATGACCAATGTATATCATTGCACATGGACATCCTGCTGGGTATTTCTGAAACTGTTATATCTACACCATGTAATTCCTTCATGCATGCATTGAAAATACATGATCCACATGAAACTCATATTCTGTATGTCTCTTCTTGTGATTCTCACTGTCTTGGATTTTTGCCCAGGACTGTGTGAAAGTCAGTGGTTTTAATTATTTTTGTTGAACAAAGCAGGGGTGAAGGCTCACTAGTTCCGCTCTTCTACACAAAGGCCTTGACTATCATGTGCTTTATTCCTCCAAGAATGGAGAGACTTGTTCCTCCAAGAGTTGGAGGCATGGGTGTTGCTCTCTCCCAGAGTATCATGAATCCCCTTCCGCTCTGAAGGTATGAGGGAAGCAGAGGAGAGCCCTAGCAGCCAGAGAAGGTGTCACTGAATTAATAGTGAAGTTAGACCTAACATTTCTGTTGTTAACAAAATTTTCCCCAAGCGCTTCTTTTTCCTCAGGTACCCTTTTGTTAATTAAGATGCCATCAAGACATCTATGGAGGTGAAAGCTACTATTTTGGGCTGACTACATTTCCAAGCAGACTGCACTATATTACTTACCTTTGGATCACTTTTCACTTTATTTATTTTGTGACGAGAAAAACTATGTATAAGCTGAGATTTTGATGGGACAGCATAGTGATGGCACATGCACAGGCAAATCTAGGTTTTGATTTCTTCCTGACTCAATTTCAGCAGAAACTCTCTTCCTGTTTTAAGTTCTCCAATCTTCAAAACTGTACTCTACTTTAACAAAATTATAAATATTCTCACAGACACTCATGTAAATTCACTGCTTGAACCAAAACCCACTGAAGTCTACTTAGAGACTTGTCATGGCTTCAATCTATCCACTTCACATGGCTCTCTTAACAATTCCTTTTATTTCAGTGACAATGAAAGAACTCATCCTAACCATTTACAAATGGTTTTCAATAGCTCTAATGTGCGTCACTTAATTATAAACATCTGCTTCTTTAAAGAAAATGTTTCCTTCAACGGTGGTGTTATGCAACTTGATTAATTATTTTCTGATATAATATGCTGCCAAAGCTACCGTGCCATAGTATCTTTTTCTTTTGGTGACAAGAACATTTGCTGCCCATAACAGCTTTTGCAGGAAGAGGGATTTGCTCCCCCCAAAGCTCCCAAATAGCCTGGACTCAGAGGTTATCATTCCTGTGGAAAAAATACCAGAAATGAAATATGTTAAGCAAATGCCTCACTCCCTGTATGAAAACAGCTGCTAGGGAGGTTTCCATACAATGGTTTCCTTGTCAGAAAAAATATTTCATATGCTGCCATAGCTAGCCTAGTTTTCTGTTTATGAAAGTAGCATCAAAGGTGTGGGACCTAGAGCCACAGAGACGGGATAAATAGAGGGTTTCATAGAAGTGAGCTGAAACCTGAACCTTAGTTAAATTCATGGAACATTGCAATTGACTTCAAAGTGAGCACAGCCAGGTCTGGAATAAATACCGGGCTGGTTGCAGCAGTACAAGCATCCTTATATATCCTCTCTAGCCTAGGCATTATGCTCAAAGGGCTTTTCTTCATGAGAAAATAACGGTACTTAAGTTGTAGAAATGTTTTTGCATGTTTTTTTGTTTGTTTGTTTGTTTTGTTTTTCCTCAAAGTTCTGCCAGAAAAAGAACTGGCCCTTTGTAGCTGTACCTGTATCTCTCATCTGATGGGAGTAGCTGCTGCTCCTAACCTGCTTCAGTCAAAATTACTCTGGTTAACAAAACTCTCCCGGTAAAGCTAATGTGGCCCCTTTTGGCTGGCACAAGTTAGAAAGTTAACTCAATAATCCCTGGCCTTATTTGAATGTGAGCTATTCTGTGGTCTTAATTTTTCCATCTATCTGCTTAATGAATGTGGGACTATACTGCATCAAAACATGTGCTGATGCTTAGTTTTGGCTAATAATGATGAATGTCTTTATCGGGCTTAAGATCTGCTAGGAATAAATTTATAGTTTATGCTAAACAACAGTAAGCCACTCTTAAATTGAGATGTTCACCTGCGTTGAACTACCTTTTTTTTTTTTTTTTTTTTTTTTTTCCCCAGAGGTAGAGCCTTGGCCTCTGCATTGCTAGCTAAAATTTTGATGAGGGAAAAGAAAATTCATTTTCTTCTTTAGTTCCATCAGCCGTTTTATTTCAGTGATTGGCCATGATGGTATTTGGAAGCTGTATGGAGAGAAACACAGCCCCTCCACTGAAAAGAGCTTGTGGGTGACCACGCACAAGAGCACAAAGTTGTGACTGCCATCTCAGTTTAGAGCTTGGAGAAACGGGGCTATCACACCACTACTGCTTAAGATGATCAGTGACAAAATCTCAGGTAAGAGTGGATTTCTCCTGTCTTCTGATCTGCTTTCCTTCCTTTCTTAGCTAGCTTTACAGCCTAGGAGAGATGCTTTGCTACAGAAATGCTTTGACTGCAGCTTCCACCCACCCAACCAGGACATACACTTTAAGAAGTTTGAACACATCCGTCATGACTAGTTTAGTTTTCTAAATGAAATAGCTGTGTATAAAGCATACATTAGAAGGATTCTGGTGTTGAAAAGGAGGTTCTGAGACCCTGTTCATAAAAATCCCAGACGCAAAGAAGAGTTTAGTCCCTGCATAAGCTGTATAATTCTGTGATTCAGTGAGCAATGTTATTTTGATGAGTGTCTTGGTAAAAGAAAATTAATTGGCAAATGCTAGGTCTTTTTGTTTTTCATTTTTATTATTTATTATTACATTTTTATTATTTTGTTTTGTCTCTCTGAATGCTTCCATGTGAGCAATTCACTCATCTTTAAAGAATGCATGTAGGGTTGGAAAAAAAAAAAAAAAAAAAAAAAAAAAAAGTGTGTTAAGTGTTTAGCTAGTACTGCTTGTACTAAAAAAGGTCAATGTGAAAAATCTTCAATGTCTAAAATTTTACTGAAGGAAATGTATATTGTATACAACAAAACTGGTTTTTCTCTCCTTCTGTTCCTGGAAAACATGTTTGGGTGGCATGTTTTATAGAGTCAGGTAAAACAATGTTTTAGGTATTAAGACTAACATAGGATTGTTTTGCAAGTGTTTTTTGGTGTAAGTAAAAGCACAATGCTCTAGCCCCTACTGTGAAGTAGAGTCACTAAGTCGCTGTCAGAGGTGGGTTAAGAAGCAGGAGCGTGTATTATGCAATACTAGGAAGGTGAAGGTTCAGTAATGCGAAGGGGTCCTGGGAAGGTTTTAAAATTTGTCTGTAAACTCTGTGCTATTACAGATTTTCACCCATCCTAAGGGCAAACAAAGAGTATATTGGTATAGCAAAACAAACTTCAAATGGTGAAATTAAGTGTCTTTTACCATGTTTTCTTTAATGAGAATGGATATCGGTTGTTTTCAGAAGAGTTATGAGAACTTTGTGGGTGAGCTTAATGTTAGCGCATGTTGTGAGAGCGCTGAGACAGGCATGTTGCTTGTTTTCAGGCCTCCCCGCAGGGCTCCCATCCGAAGCAGCCCGTTTCTGCTGTTAGCTCGGACGTGAGGCCGGGCGCTTACCCCCTGGTCTGGAGCACGACTTCCGTGCTTCGGTTTGGCCGCCTCTGTGTCACGGGGCTGGCCCTTCAGGAGATGACTCACTGCGAGGGAAAGCCCAGGGTGGAGCCGTGCGCGTTTCTCTGAAACAGACTTTCCAGTGGAAATCGCCTTTTTGTCAGGCCTGTTTGGTGCAACTCGCCAGCTCGTTTTTCACGCAGGAGCAGCTGAAGCTCCCTAGGAAACGTTTCACGTCCTAAGTACCGCACGTTGGTCTTTCTAAAATAAAAATAAAGACTTAAGAAGTTGCACTTGTCCGTGCCCTTGGCGCCCAGCCGCGGCCGGTGCCGTGAGGCGAGCAGGCGCTCTGCTTGCATTTCCCCTCACGCACGTCTGTAAACCAACCTTACAAACCACCGCCCTCCCCTTTTATTTTCCTTTTATTTATTTGGAACTCCTTTTTTCCACAGAAGGCTGAAACCCAGGAGTTTTAAACAAGATCGCGGGGCCTGCCCTGTCGCCTCCCCGAGGCAGGCGGCCCCCTGACAGGGCGTTGTGTAACGCCCGGCCCCGGGTGGCCGTTGCCCGCCCCCGGTCCGGCCCGAGGCGGGGCGGGCGGGAGGAGCCCGGCGGCGCCGCCTCCAGCCGCTGCCCTGCGCCGCCGCCTCGCAGCACGACCCGAGCAGCTCCCGGGGACCCGCGGTAGGAACCGGGGGCAGAGGGGTGGCGTGGGGGGCGCAGGGGATGCCGGCGACCCGGCCCGAGCCCGCCCGGGGCTGGGGGAGCGCTGCTGGGTTCCCGGAGGGCGCTGGTCGCCGCGTTGCGCATGAGCTTGGTTTGTTGTGAGCTTCTGGTTTTGGTGCGTGCGGTTGGAGATGAAACCTAAGATGGCACTTTCGTGAGAGCCGCGTCGCCCTCTTTTAACCAAACGTCTCTTTCTGCAAGCTGCTTGCAACGTGCTTTACTTTTATTTACACGGTGTAGTCTTAGAGTGTCTTAATACCGAAACCGTTCAGCTCCTGCCAGATCTTAATCGTTTGTAGGACAGAAAACAGCAGAAACTTCTCAATATTCAGGAAAGAAGAGGTCTTCCGCATTGTCAAACCCTTTCTGCAGAAAGGCAGGCTGGGCAGCAGGGAGTATACCATTTTATGCCGGGGTATTTTCCCCCTTCGGTCAGGTTCCTGGGAGTTCCTGGAAGTCTTTTCCGGGTGAGGAGGAACAGCTAAGGGGCACATCTCCTGCAGGAGGGAGTGGCGGGAGAGCTGGAAGCGGATGAGGAAAGTATGAGGACAGAGCGCTGACACGGAAAGGCTGACGTGAAGGAGTGGAAAGCAAGCAGGTTGACAGCAGGAGAAACAGCCGCTGCTGAACGTTTTCATGAAGGAGCTGGTTACTGGGATTTTTTTGCATCTGTCTAAAAGGACGGTTGCTGTGGGGGGTTCGCTCCTCGACCTCGCTCCCACCTCATCAGCACATGATACTTGCTGTAGAATGAGTCAGTGGTCTGCTGGAGCATGTGTGATAACGCCAGAAATGGTGCCAAACACAGCGCTAGTTGAAGTTTGAGTTCACGAACTTTGCCACAGCTTAGCTATTTCTGTAATTTCCTGTCTTTGGAACTGCTCTAAAAGTCACATGGACCACTCTCTTCTGACTGATGCATCAGATAATTTGCATTGTGTGTTTATTCCAGTCCTGCCCAGGTCCCTGTGGCAGTTCTGTGGGTTTTCACCTTCCTGAAAGTGCTTTTGTGGCTACTTCTGTTACATTTCCCTGCCTCCAGGCACTTAAACAAACAAAAAACAAATGTAATACAGGGCATATGCAAATTCAGCATGGCTTGAAGGGCGTAATGATTTCTTATCTATGTCAACAATATTTATGTGCATTTGTCTTGTCTGACCTTGGGATGACATCAGGAGACAAAATACCTCCGTGAATGTGAACTTAGGATTCCCAGCCTGGTCATCACACTAATTCATGTGCTACATCACTTTGTGAGTTTGTTCTTTGTAGTCCATAGAAGTTCTGAATTAGCGGAGTGAAAATTCCATGCAATGTAAATAAAAATAAAAAATTATGGGATGGGGATATCGTATAGAGTTATACAGGCAAGGTAGTATATAAAAGAAATAACATTTTGAAGACTAATATTAAATAATTCAAAATACATCATCTGCTCTAGTACAAAATGGCAAGCCAAGGAGTTAGTCTGATTTGAATCCTCCAGGATGTTGTTTCCTAGAGCTCTAGCAGGTTTCAGAAGATAAGGCGTGCAGAGTGTCTGTTCAATAATATTGCATTAATCAGAGCTAAAATAGGATGAGATGTGGTAATGTTGTAGGAGTTAAGAAAGGAAGCTATAGGTAAAGCAGAGATGTATTCAAAAAGAGCAAGTGCTTTAATGGTGACTACAGAAATATCAGTGCTTTTCTTTCTGAAATTTTCATTTATTTTTAAACAAGGAGCTGTAATCACAGAAACAGCAAAAGCATGTTTAAAAAAAATGAAACAGCAACAAAAAAAAACCAGAAGTCTGCATGTTTATTCTTGGGCGAGCGACACTTCCACCAATTTGAAACTTGAATTGTTGTGTGCTGAAGCAGAGGTGGTTCCTTTCCTATTGCTGTTGCTAGTTACTTGAAAGCAATTGCATTTGCATGTTATAATACCCAAATTAAGAAGGGGAGGAGGCACATTCCAGTGCTGAACTTGGTGGCCCAAGAGTGCTTGGGGGCAGCTGAGGGCTGTCTTAGGAGCAGCTTCTTAACCTGTCTTTGCCATCTTGTTCAGCCCCAGGAAGAGTGATCTGCCAGAAACTCAGCCTGGGACCCCTTAGTCTAGAACAGCGTTTGGTGCCAGGCTTGAAAAACATGGAGTAACTCTGAGTAACAACCTCCAGAGAGCTGGAAGAAGTTTCCCCAAAAGGTAGCAGTGTTTAAGAGCTCATTATTTTTCTAAGCCACAGTCTTAAAGTAAAACACCCAGGTTTAACTATCATTTTTTGCAGAAGATAGGTAAATGTTTTACATGGCCTCATCTTTGAATGGATCTGTGGGTGTTGTTTTGTTTTGCTTGTTTTGGAGGGGTTTCATTTGTTTGTTTCAGTTTTACTTTTTTTAAAAAAAATTGTAAACTTTAAATATTGCTATTGTGATTTTAATTTCCCCACTTGGGCATAGGTGAATGTTTTGTCCTCATCCTCAGCTTTGCACATGGTGTAAAAGCTGAACTTGCTTCAGGCAGTTCCCTGAGCTGGTAAGAACATAATGCAGTACCTGCTGCAGATGATAGATAAGCAAACCAAACAGCAGCAGTAAATATTTACAGTGTACTACTTCTGTTGTTGCTTCACATTTGTTCCAGATTTTATCAAAGCCCACTACAAAACCTTGATGTGAAGGTAGATCTTGATGTGAGGTTGGGGCAGACGCAGAGTCAGTTGTGGGTCAGAGTGGAGACTTGCTGGGACCTTTAAAAAAAAAAATATATATATATATACATATATATATGTATATATATATATTAACTGGGTGTGATGACCAGACAGTCAGTCTTGACTGTGCTTAGCAGCTGGTTTTTGTGTGTGATACACAGAACTGTATCCATACTGCTCAGCTGTCCCAGCTGCTGAGTCTGGGCCAGCGCTAATCATCAGATCAAAGGAGCTTAGACTGAATTGGCTTTGTGTGGTTGTTCTCAAAACCAAAAACCCACAGAACCCCACAGCCCAGCTGTTCGTGGTGCAGAGCAGCATCGCGGTGCTATCTGATGGGCAGCAACTGTTCTTTCTAAGAACAGATAGACAAAGAAATGGAAAGAAGGTCTGCCCGGACATTGCTTCCTCTTTTTCTTGATGCATTGGCTGTTTCAGAAAGAAGACGCTGGCTTATTTGGTTATAGGGAAGGTTAATAGCATTTTTTGTTGAAGAGGAGGATAGAAATAAAGATTCCTTGAAAAGATGAAATGGTCATGCTGTTGGTGATGTGTGTGCTGCTTCCAGACCCAGCCTGGCTTTGTGCAGAGTCCACGGTGGCCACCAGAGCCCCGGCCAGCCCAGGAGGAGGCTCTGCTCATCCTCCGTGGGCTGGGTGCTGTGCCCATGCCAGGGCACTCATCCTTGGTGTAGGAGACTGTCCTTTATGCTTGTGAAATGTGTGTCAGTCCTTTACCACAAGGCATTTACTTTTTTATGACTGTTGTGAAATACCCAGCTTTCTGGTCTTTTACACCAAGTTGGTTCTTGAATATCTTATCAGTTTCTGTACAGAGAAATTGATCAGCTGAAAATCAGTAGTTCTTTTGGTCAGAAATAAACAAAGCGTGCCCACTTGCTCACTGTGATGAGTGATCACTCACCAAGTATTTCTGGACACCTTTGTGTGTATGCCCTTCATTGTCTAGAAAGCATAAAAGCAGTCACCTTTAGGAAAAGTTGATAAATTTGCAAACTCATACTTTCCAGTTTTTCAGCTGGGGGAGTCCCAAGGCCACCAGCCTGGTGCAGGGCACAGGTGTTTGGTATGCAGTGCAGGTCTCACACGTGCAGCTTTTAACAAAGGTCCCTTGCAGGTCTCATAAGCGTGCTTTTCTTTGAGGAGTTGTCCCTTTAAAAACTCAGTGTTGTTATTTGACTTCTTTTGCAGCCTAGACGATGTAAATGCAGGAAGTTTTGGCAGAGAATGTAGTGGAAAACTTGATTCTTCCTTTTGTTTCAGTTGTCTCTGAAGAGCATGGGAGCCCTAGGCTTTTGTAGCAGGGCTGCCCCTGGCTCTGCACTTCTGTCTTGCACACAGCAGCTGGCAAGAGATGTACAGTTAACTGGTTTTCTGGTAACTGCTTTAGTGTACTAAATACTACACTATTTCTTTAGTCCTGATGGCTATCCTGCAGAGTGTACGTTGTGAGATGGAATAATTAGTATTTACCTATTCTGGCTTTCACTGAAGATGCAAAAGTTTGTTTTGCATGGTAAAACTTAAAATAGATGAGTATAAATCCTTGAAGCATTAGTCAGTTGAGAACATAACTCAGACTATTTATAGCATGACTGTTCTTGCAACAAATTAGCTTATATGGCAGGTTATGACTTTGAAATAGAACATCATTCTGTTATTTCTTCAAACATCTCGTAATCCTGTTTTGGAATTTCTGTTTCCTTGTGTTTTAAGGATGGTGTTGTTATATCTGTGTTGTCACACATGTTTTAACTGACTGAAATGTAAATACTCCGAAGAGAAGGCTGGAAGAGAGTGCTGCAAAAATAAACACTTGGTTTGAGGCAGAGTAGGCCAAAATGAAATTGATCTGGAATTAAATCAAGTTCTTTGGGTTTTGTCTTGAGTATGTATGTAGAGACCGGTAAGAAAACCCAGGGAGGCTTATGATTTTCCTAGAAAAATGTCAAACACACGCTAAGGGAATATGTGTTTAACTACTGAAGTGTGACCTTCATGACGATGCAAGGTGTACCACCTTTTCTCTCTCCCCCGTTGTATGTTCTTTGGACCCCAAAGATGAGGACTCCAAAAGCCAAACACAGAAATAGGTTTCATTCTATTCAAACATCTGCCTTCTCTCTTCAGTGCAGGTAAACAGTGCAGGTGTTACATTGGCATCTTGGGCAGGCCTGCTTGTGCCAGCAGCTAGAATATGAACAACTAGCCCATTGAAATTTGGACCCTTTGTGAAGGATATGGCTCTCGAGTTGTTGAGGAAGTGTGCCTGGGGGACCTCAACCATTCTGTGATTCGATGACTATGTGACCTCAGAGGTCCCTTCTTACCTAAATTATTTTATGATTCTGTGAAATAGAAAATCTGTACTGGCGCAGGTACCACCAACGCAACTGTTTCACTGTCTTGAAGAATCTTATTTTGGTCATATATTCTCATGCATTTCCCTGTTGCATGGAGAAGCATTTCTAATACTGTTTAGATGACTCTTCAAATAGTGTTGAACAGTACAAAATATTTGAAACAGGCTAATCTTATATGTAACCTCAATTGTGAGCAGTGGTTTTAGATTTAAACATCTGGTTGCAAGAGGTTTGAGAATTGCAGTGCAAATATTTGCACTTTTGTCTAGAATTGGTGACAGCCATCTCAGAATCTCCTGGCAGTGTAAAGCTGAAATGCTGTGATTTGTGCTTCTTACGCATAACTGATAACTGAAAATTATCAGTCACATGAATGTTCTTAATTAACATTTGTACAGCTTGGCTGTGGCTTATGGGTCTCTCTTCCCATTCAGATGTGCTTTGTTGGACATAGCATCTAACTTCTGCTCTACCTTTTTTTGACCAAGGCTTGTCAGCGCTGCCTTTTCTGATGTTTTTTTTTTTCCACTCTGTTTGCTGCAGCAGATCAAAAAAGGTAATTTTTTATCCAAGGAAGTGTTTTTACAGCACTATTAATAGCAATGCTATTGAAATAGGTATATAATGAAAAACAGCAGTGCTCCTGACTTGTGATACTAGCAAACAGTTCAAATTGATAGTTTTAAAGAGACACCTTTTTGCTGTTCATTTTACATTTTGCCATCAATTTAGACTTGCGGGTGTTGGTTTGTTGTTTTTTTGTTTTTTTTTAAGGTAAGGTATTTTTGTATGGAATGGATGATGTGTTAGTACTCTTTAAATATGCATTTTGGGTGAAAACCAGAAAACATTCATAAAGACAAGGTGTGAGTGGTACGTTCTGTGTAAGAGGTTTCTAGAGTTTTGGCTGACATGAGCTCAACTACATTAAACCCTTTTTGGAAGGGGAACCAATGCTGTTACCAGAGTTTCTTCAAACAGGTTGGAAATGAAAGTCAGGGAGTCACATGCATACGACTTCGGAGAAAGCCATGTTGCAGGGCTCTTTATCCGACAGGATGGATGGAGAACATTAGAGCTGGTGCAGGAGAGAACAGCTTGTGTGCTGCAGTGGGTAAGCAAGTCCAAGATAAATCTTGCTTAGACTGCAATAGGGCAATGGCAGGTAGCTAATGTGATGCTGACTGTGACTTGTCCTTGCTTTACAAAAGCATAGTGGTGGATGCCCTAGGTGACCTGTGGTGAAAATCCACAGCATACTGTAAGGTGCCCAATGCCGTTCTGTTGATTTGATAGTCAAGCATCAGTTTCTGAGCAGGTTCTGGGCAGGTTTGCACAGAGGAGTTCTGTAATTTATAGCTTTAGGCAGCCTTTTGTACTACATCCTGGTAATTAACCTGGAAAAGGAAAAGGCCAAGGGTTCACCTTTACTCAGTGTGCCCTGGGAAACAGTTGTAATTAAGCAAGTTATTTG
This sequence comes from Heteronetta atricapilla, assembly GCA_011075105.1. NCBI lineage: Eukaryota > Metazoa > Chordata > Aves > Anseriformes > Anatidae > Heteronetta > Heteronetta atricapilla. The sequence goes on along the minus strand of CM021736.1, from coordinate 11,778,190 downwards.
GAACAAATATAGGCCATGATATTTTCACAGTTTTTGCCCTCAAATTATTGGAACTTGGCATGGTTGGATACTGAACAACAGCCACTAAATAACTTACAGAAATCCATTTGTAGGCCTTTTGTGCTGTGCTGTGGCTTACAGGAACTTGTTTTAAAAATTATTTTGGAAAATGTATTACAGATTTCACGTCCTCTGCTCCCCCCTTCCTTTGCAAAACAAGCAGGAAAACACTCCAGAGCCTGAGCAGTTAGTTGTCTTGCACCGTGAGGTGAGACAGCGATATCCACTGCAGCAGTACCTCAGATCTTTATTTAGAGTTTGTAGGTGTTAATTAAGGGTGAACACTGGGAGTGAGGAGATGATTGTAACAGTATTTGTTTTATGTTTTCTTCAAGGTGCTGCCTTTTTCTGTTGGTGGGTTGGTTCAGTGCATTTTTTTTCCTTCTTGTGCACTGCTTCTTTTACGGCTGAGTAAACACAGAACTTGCTGTTCCTGTATCCTCCCACGCAGTATTTGTATTACAGGGTGGACTTCTGAATTCTTTTCCCTGTCCTGTGTCACCGCTTTATTGTCAGTAGGCAAGTGTCCCTCTTCCCTGACAATTTTAGGAAGAAGCTATGGAGGTAGCAGAATAGAAGTTGAGACGGTGGGCCTAGAAGATGAAAAGGAAGTAAGGCTGTGTGAATGGTTGGGGAAGTTAACTCAGAGGGGTAAATATTTGCTAAGTTGGAGAAATGGCCAGCGGAGATGTGATGACGTACAGAAGAGGTGGTGATCATGGAAGTTCTTGAATGTGAGCAGTTGGTGTGTTTGTGGATCTAGTTTGCCTGGAATTAAATCCATGTGGAAAAAATTTCCTGTGAAAAGACTTGGATAAATATAGCATTCAAAAGAAGCAAAGAGAATCTTTTTTTATGTATAGTAATGTTTTTTTTCAGAGTGCTAATGAGGTTGGATTTCTCAATTCAGCTTTACTGCTAAAAGGCTCTTTTATTTTTTTTTTCTAATCACAGCAGAATTGCCTACATGGGATTAAAAGCAAGCAGAAACCCTGCTAAGACAAACAACTCCTATCCCATTCCTCCCCACCCTCCACCGCAAAAAAAAAAAAGCCTGTTTTAAATTTATATGTAAAGCTGTATTGAAAAAGCATCTTGTCATTTTTTATAGTGTACTATCATTACTATATTTACACTTGAAGTAAAAAAAAAAGGGCAAAAAAACACAGACAAACAATACTCATGATTATCTATAAAGCTAAAAATAAATATACAAGCGCTCTAATAATTTGAACATCAAAAATATACACTTTGTGACTAATAAGCATTAGGGATTTGACTTAGCCATAGGTTGGCTTTTTTGATCGACTTTAGTAGTAATTGTCCTTTTTATTTTTTTTATTTTAGCACCATGGTTGTGCTTACACTTTAAACTGAACATTGCAAAAAAGGGTAATTGGAAGAACATTGCCAACAGATGATGATTCTGTTTTGCTTTCTATAATAAAGCGTTATTTCTTATGAATGCTTTGAAACCTGGATATTTTTCCTAGGATAAACTAGCAGTTACAGCATGCATTTGAAGATTATTATCAAGGAAAACAAGGTAAACTGCAGTTTTGTTTTCTGTTGGTTTTTGAGTTTTTAAGATCGTCTGCTATTGAGAAATCTGAAAATAATGCCTTCTCTGTGCCCTTTGCTATTAAACACGTCTTTGATGTGCCAATTCTTAATCATTATTCAGCTTAAGTGAGATTTTACCACAGAAAAAGAGCAGGAAACCCAGCAGCTTTGACTGATGAAGCTTCCTTGCAGTCCTGCCAACCAGTTAGAACTGTGTTTGTTCCCAGCGTGGGATTGGAATTTAAACTTCTCGTAGCTCCCATCTTCTGTGGGCAAGGACCATGTGTGGCCTGTTTTCCCTGCTCCTTTGTCTCTTGCTGTGTCCTATCGGAACAGGGCGTCATGCTCCTGAGGGCATCCCTGGTCGTGGTGTCTGTAAATGAGGTGATGAATGTAAAGCATTGCGGTGTTCCTGGGGAATTATTATTGAAAAATGAGGTCCAGAGGCTGTTACTATGGCAGCTGTTTAACAAATAAACTTAATTTTAATTTTAACTTCCGTATCTCAATATACGTAGGGGAAGAGGCTTAGCCATACCTGTATGTGCTTCATCCTGGCTGTGAGGAGCTGTCAGGAAGCACAATGACTTGTGTGGTGCTCCCTTTCAGCTCTGTCTCTGTACAAGGGTGTGTGCCACACAGTAGCTGTAGGGAGTAACAAGGAGATGCTGCAAGAGCCTAAGCAAAAACCTTGCAGAAAGATTTGGAGTTGGGGATGTGCTGCTTGACTGCTTGAAGCTCTTTGAGGTGTTTTCTTTCCTAGAGCGATTGAAGGTTCATGGATTTGGAGACAAAAGGCAGAGAGATGGCTTCTCTTCCTGGCCTCAGACAAAGATCAGTGTGTTCTCACCAGTCTCAACTAATGGTTGCCTTTGACTACTCATCATGTAGCTGAATACATAGAGCTGGGAATTTATTTTTTTTTGCCTTTCAGCAAAATAATTCCCTAACATACAAGTCCTTGCAAGTAGAGAAGAATGCAGTGTGAAATGGATAAGGATGTATTTCATTATTTCATTCTTTTTGTAGCAGCAGCAGCTACTTAGAAATGTGGCAGTGACCAATTAAGGATTAATTCATTGTGATTCACATTTCTGTTCTGTGATGAAGCAGGTGAGAAATGTCAATCTGCCTTGTAGGAAGTCACCAACTTGTCCGCCAGTGTGGAGCTCGGTTGCCTTTCCAAGTGGTTTTTGGCTGTGTAGTTTGCCAGCTTCTACTGGAGCCAGCATAGAAATAAAAATAAAATTCTCCTGGTGTTAGCAAGTAGACTGGCCCACTGTGGTGTCTGTCGTGGTATTCCTCTTAGTGTCTGTTTGGTCCAAGCTAAACTCAGCTGTCTGGTTGCCTTTGGAAAACCAATCCTGAGGATCTCTTAGGACAAACCTTCTCATGTGCATATGACACACTCAGGAAAACATACCTAACTCCAGGTGCATTTATGTCAGGTAATATAAGCCAGAAGCAATTTATTTAAGGTATACTTAAGTCTTGAAGGAAATGTTGTCCCAGATTAAATCCTGAATTTTCCAAGTCTGATCTTCCAGATACAAATCAGTTCTCTACATAGGTCATTCACAGATTTTAAGCACTTGTAAGGTACAGAGCTGGGCAGATGGTTCTCTGCACGTTCCCATCCTTACAGATCTCCAGAGTTCGCACAGCCTGGGCTGTCTTGTACTGGATTTATGTGGTGAGGGTTTGGTACCAGAGGTCTGCAGGGGTGTCCTCTGTGAGCAGAGCCCAGCAACTGCCCCATATCAGATCAGAGCCAGCTCCAGATCCACCAAAACGGACCTGCTGCTGGCCAGAGCTGAGCTGTAAGCAATGCTGGGTGGGCCTCTGGGAGAGCAGATGGATGAAAAAGACTCCTGTGCAACAGCAGCTGGGAGAGAGGAGTGACAAAACGAGAAATCGATACCTAGGGAAAAGGGTGTGGGGAGCTCTCTGTGACTGAGGGAGCTTCCAGCTCCCCGCAGGGCTAGAAGAGGATACCAGCTGGGGCTCTCGCATCTGTCCTGTAGAGCCCTGGCAGCTCTTGGCTGAGTGATGAGGAGAGCGAGGAGAAGTGTGTCGTGGTGTGGTTGTCTGTGTTCCAGGCTGTGGTTGTCAAAGACAGGAATCAGCATCCAGAGCATCCACCTCAGGGGCAGTGCTTAGATTTGTATGCATGGAAATTATTTTTTTTTCCAGATACAGACATCCCTTCTAGTTTTACTGTTAAAGAGGTTTTTATTGCTGCGAAACAAGTGTTTGTATTTATTGAGTCTGTTAGACGCTTTAGGCGCTGAAGTAGAGGTAGGACAGAGCTGTAACTTGTAGGCAGTTCTGTTTATTGTAATTTCTGTTAGTCGACTTCTCTCTTTAAATCTCAGTCAGCATCAAGTCGGAACATTTTTTTAAATAAAGTGAAGATTTCCTAAACACGTTTTCCTTTTTAAAATTAGAAAGGAATAAAAAGAGAAGTGTTTTTTTTTCATTCTACTGCTGCTATGGAAAAGAGCTATGCAAGCCGGAAAGTCAACATGATTATGCAAAAAGAAAACAATCCCACAAAAACAGTCAATAAATAAATAAATAATATTTCATAGATGAAATCCAAAACACAGCAAAACAGGCCAGATGCAAAAGGGTGTGCTGTAGGGGAGAGGAAAGAAAAAAAAGGAAAGGGATAGTATTTGCACAGCAGTTCAAAAATAGACTGGGAATGGTTGCTAAAATAACCTTGAAAATGTTAGACTCAATGGATGCTTTTCTTGATCTGAAACCAAGCTCCTTGAGTTACTTTTAGCATTCATCCTGATAATTGCTGTGATCATTGTAAGAATTTCTGTACTCTGGTATCTCACTTTTTTTTTTTTTTTTTTTAATGTAGGTCTCCTTCCTTTTTGACACTCCACTTTTCTTTTGGACAGTAATGACTTGGTACATTTCTGTGCTGACAGAGGCAATATCAACTCTGAGAGATCCAATTTGTTTCAGTGATCTTATCCTTTCAGTAAACCCTTCATGCTTTCAGCACTGCCATAAGGCATGAAGTGCATCCTTTCAGCTTCTTACGCTGACCTTGCTCTTCTGCAGACGTTCGCATTTAAGCGTCTTCTGACATATCTCATAAAATGATTTATTTGAAGATGTCACTTGTTCGTCAGCTGATTTTTCTACTCTTAAATAATAAAGCTGTTCTGTATAGGTTGCAAACTTGATACTTCAACAGTGCAATGAAGTCAGCATTTTAAAGTGATGCATCCTTAATACAATAGACAAGGAGAGGGTAAATATTAACTGAAATTAATAAGAGAAATAGTCTGAGGAGTGACTGTACAGCTGGTTAGATACCTGAATGTATTTATTGGCCCAACAAAAGGAAATGGGAAGAGGTTTCGCCAGAAAAGCCTCTAACTTGTGCAGCTTATAGCTAAAGTTTGCTGACTGGCTACTGCTCACGCATTGCCTGTTAATTTTATGTGGTGTAATTAGTGAAGCATTACAGAAAATAACTGTATCATTTATTTTTCAGATCTTTGCAATGAGTTACTCGGGCTATCCCCCAGCAGCCCCAGGATATCCCCCAGCAGCGCCGGGATATCCCCCAGCAGCCCCAGGTAAGTTGTTCAGATAAAGTTACCGTTAAGTGATGATGATGGCCCTATCAAGAGTGGAAAGGGGGAATAAATGAAGAACAAGACGCTGAAGGATTTTCCTGGCCCACTCCAGCTTTTTGTGCTTTCTCACCAAGTCCTCTTGTTTTGTTTTGGTGGTGGTGGTTGTTTTTACCTTGACTGGGGATTCTGATTTACATGAGTGCTCTAGCCTGTGTTCATATAAGGCCCATTTTAATTCATCTTGGATAAAGCATGTAAAACTGGGAGATGGTCATCGTTTTGACCCAAGTCAATAAGTGTTAAGGAACAGTGTCGTGTCAGTACTAGGTCATGAAGGCAGCTGGTGAGAAAAACAAGTAACAGGAGAAATCAGTTGCACAATTTAAGATGGTATCCCACAAAAATTTATGACTTCAATTATGACAATATCCCTAATTCACTGTTCTTAGGCAGACAATTTGTTGTATATGGAAGGGACAGAACTGTTGAAAAAGGTATTGATTATACTAATACAAAACTGATTAAATACGTAGCTACTAGTTGTTATGTTGGTGATCTTTCTTACGCAAGAAAGGGAAGCAGTGTACTGACTGAAAATAGCCAAACTAGCCTATTTCTCTGCAAAATACTTTGACTTGGGGTGACTGCTGTGCTGATAAGGCTGTGCTGGTGCGTGCAGTCAAGTTGCTTTGTTACTCAGGTTTCTGTGAATGTGCTGTGTTGTGCTCTGTAGACATCTCTCAAATTAACAGCCAAAGAGTTAGTATCTTCCTATTAGAATACCCAGACAATTTGTGGTTTGAGAAGCTACTTTGTAATCAGAATATGGCATTTACAGTATTACCTCCTGAATGTTAACCTTCAAATATATTGTTTTAAAGAGGAATGTATAGATTAAATGGTAACTATTGTGATTAGAAGTATCTATGAGGCTTCTCTTTATATCATAGTTGTACTATTAGCATGCACCTCTTCAGTTGATTTTCCTTTGCCCAAACTTCAAGTGTTAAATATACGTTACAATAAAAATAGAAGTAGTAAGAAGTAAGTTTTAAAAGGTGTAGGTTATTTCAGTACAGCTGTGTTTGATTTCAGGTGGCAGTCCTTGGGGTGGTGCTGCCTATCCACCTTCGAATCCACCTTCCAATCCACCTCCAATTGGTCTAGAAAATGTGGCTGGCTATGCCAATCAATTCAATCCAAACTACATGGCTGGAATGGTGAGTTTGCTTTCATTTAAATATATCTTACTTTGACTTCCTTAATTGCCAAGTTGTGGTTCTGGCCCTGCAGACAAGTAGTTTATTACAGGTTTATTTTGAGTTCTGTTCCTTTGTCTAGTCCATTTAAGTGCTGAGCATTCAATATCATCTGTTGAAGAAAATGGTTGCCACAAGCTATTCCTTATTTCAGAAAGGCAGACCACTAGCTAATGTTGGCTTTAGAGCCTAACTTCCAAAGCCGTGGACATAAATGTAATAAAACTTCGTGTTTGCTGCACAGAGGTATAGGGGAACATATGATTAAAACTGACTGTCCATTGTTAATATATTTACATTGGTAAACACAGTTCTGCTTTTGCTTATTACGCCAAGTTGATTAAGGAACATGGCTCTGCAGTTGAGGTAAGTGATCAATTCCCAAAGAAAATAGAGAATCAGCTGTATATAATATAAATACATTAGATATATATGTATGTCTGTTTTAGGATCTCTTAAAAGCAATAATGTTTAACAGATCAGCAGTAAAAACCTTTTATATTGACTGAAGAAAATGTAGATGTTTCCATTGTGACTTTTTTTTTGCATAGGGTAGAATTGAGTGACACTTCCGACAATTTAGTCTTCAGAAATCTGTTATACTACATAAAGAAGGCACAGTATACAAAGACATTTGCATCAAAGATGCATTTCTGAGGCATCTATGATTAAATGAAGTGATTAAATGAAGTCAGTGGTCAAAATGAGCAACTAACTATTTAGGGTGCACATAATATGGGTAGGAAGGTTCTGCAGGAGGATCTGGATAGGCTGGACCGATGGGCCAAGGCCAAGTGTATGAAGTTCAACAAGGCCAAGTGCCGGGTCCTGCACCTGGGGCACAACAACCCCAAGCAGAGCTACAGACCGGGAGATGGGTGGTTGGAGAGCTGCCAGGCAGAGAAGGACCTGGGAGTGATGGTTGATAGTCGGCTGAATATGAGCCAGCAGTGTGCTCAGGCGGCCAAGAAGGCCAACAGCATCCTGGCTTGTATAAGAAACAGCGTGGCCAGCAGGTCCAGGGAAGTGATTGTCCCCCTGTACTCAGCTCTGGTGAGGCTGCACCTCAAGTACTGTGTTCAGTTTTGGGCCCCTCGCTACAAGAAGGACATGGAGGTGCTTGGGCAAGTCCAGAGCAACAAAGCTGGTGAGGGGTCTGAAGAACAAGTCCTACAAGGAGCGGCTGAGAGAGCTGGGCTTGTTCAGCCTGGAGAAAAGGAGGCTCAGGGGCGACCTTATTGCAGGTACCTCAGGGAGGCTGTAGCAAGGTGGGGGTTGGTCTGTTCTCCCACGTGCCTGGTGATAGGACAAGGGGGAATGGGCTAAAACTGCGCCGGGGAGGTTTAGGTTGGATATTAGGAAAAACTTCTTTACTGAAAGGGTTGTTAGGCACTGGAATAGCCTGCCCAGGGAAGTGGTTGAGTCACCATCCCTGGAGGTCTTTAAAAGACGTCTAGATGTAGAGCTTAGGGATATGGTTTAGTGGAGGACTTGTTAGCATTAGGTCAGAGGTTGGACTTGGTGATCTTAGACGTCTCTTCCAACCTAGACTATTCTGTGATTCTGTAATATCCACAGCTACTAGGTTCTGAGAACACTGCAGTCATCAAATGTCAGTCCTTCTGGATCTTCCGTAGAAGAGGGTCAATGTGTCACGTGAAAAGGTGATATTGCATGTGGATATCATATGGATATCTACGTGGCAGTTTCTGCAGATGTCTTACCTAATGTAGTTCAGGAACTCTTGCTAGTTTTAAACTACTAATGCATGCATATCCCACATAAAATACCTAGGGGATGCTCACAGTGGATCTCTGCACTCAACTGATGATGAGTAATGTAAGGCAGCCATGGACAGAGAAGAAAAAAGCATAGTTTTGTGTTTCTGGGATTAATGTGCATAAGTTTTTTGTAATGAGAGGGGTCTAGCTGTTTGTGCTTTCCTGAATGAGTGGAACGTAATGCTAGATGCAGTGGTTAGGTATGTAGCTGTTGATTTTGCTTCTTGATGTAGGGCAGCTTACAGCTAAAGAGACAAGAGTCAACTGAATGCAGTTCTTTCCTTTGTGCTTGCCACTAAAGCCCAATTATTGCAAAGTTCCTTTGCAGATGCAGAACTGCGTATCTGTTTGGGGGTGGAGGAAGGAGATGTACTGTGCTAAGCATATCATGAAAACTCAAGTGTTTGTATGTCTCTTGCTTTTTTGACTGTCATTGCAGGCATCCAATATGGCAGGGACTTTTGGAGGGACAAATGTACCGCAAGGCATGTATCCTCCAGCACCTGGGGGTTTTCCACCAGTCCCTCCAGGTGGCTTTGGACAACCTCCATCAGGACAGCAACCCTCTTACGGGATGTATCCTCCACCTGGAGGAAATCCACCATCAGGAATGCCACCTTACCCAGGATACCCAGGCGGCCCTGTGCCAGGTCAGCCCACACCACCTCCTGGTCAGCAGCCTGTGGGCTATCCGGGACAACAACCAGCAACTTACCCGGGGCAGCAGCCCATGCCAAGTTACCCACCAGGCCAAGCCGTGAATCCATCAATGCCCTCTTTTCCAGGACCTTCAGGCCCTACAGTCTCTCCTGGAGCAGTAAGAACATTCGGAGCTTTTGTTTTAAAATGTGGCTCTATGCATTTTTCTATGTTTTCTTTATGCATATGAAAGCACATGTAAAACTGAAAATGTCATGAGAAGAAGTTTGATTGAAGAGGGAGATGCAAGCAATATATATGAGTTCAAATAAATGTTGTTTTACTACATTATCAGAGTAGAAAGATTTGACATTACTTCACATTTATTTTTTTAACTTAAGTATATGCAGGTGTATATGGAGTTTCATTAAACCTTAATTAATTGGATGGGAAATTTAATATCATCAAACCTTTTGGACTTTATATTCCATCATCATATAGGTATAGAAACAAATTGCTTAGGTTCTGTTGAATTTGCTGTCTTGCTTTTCTAACAAAAAAATGGTAATAGCTTTTTTTCCTAAATAACAAAATAAAGTCTTATTGATAATACTAATACACAGTTTAACTTTTATGATTTTAGTATGGAAACCGAGGGACAATCACCGATGCACCAGGATTTGACCCTCTGAGGGACGCTGAAGTCTTGAGGAAGGCCATGAAGGGATTTGGTGAGCAGTCTATGGATTTACAATTTAATTAAAATGGAATTGTAGTTTTGATTCAATACTGCCTTTTGCCATTGCTAATGTATGTATTGAGTGGGCTAGTTCAAACGTGGATGTCCTCAGTTATTCAGAAGAATTATTGGAAGTGAATTTAGACATAAAGAACTTCATGAATTTAATATTTAGTAGTTTGTGGTGGTTATTTTTTATTTTATTTTGTATTCTCACTGTGTTTGTGATTGGGCTTGAATAGAATTTGAAGTTTTGTGGTTATATAAAAGAAGAGATGCAGTAGGTGAGTTAGAGATGTGTATGACCTTCAGTTGAGCTTGACAGAGGTAGAATGGAACAGAAACAAAAAGCTGAATCCTCACGTGACGTGCATGCTTATTCTCTGGTTTCTGTGCATGTGCAGGAACTGATGAGCAAGCAATTATAGATTGTCTTGGAAGTCGTTCAAACAAGCAACGGCAGCAGATCATCCTGTCCTTCAAAACAGCTTATGGAAAGGTAAATATATCATGAGAAAAAAAAAAAAAAGAAGAAATAAGGCCTACATGACTTTATCAGAAGTCAGTAGTGTTTGGAAAGAAGGTTAGAGGTTGCTTACGGGGAAGATAGTTAACAAGTCCATAGCCTGTTTGCCCACTCTTGATTTTCATGAAGCATTTCAGATGAAATGTATAAAATAGTTTCTCTGCTAAGTGATTACTTTCACCCTTTTGGTCTGCACAATATATATAACTTGATGTCAGTTATTTAATATACACATGAGTATTTGCTGATTTTAATGTTAAGTGGAATAGCTTTACTTTGGAGATAAATTGTTGATATTATCAACAATTATCCATACAGAATTCTACTTAAACTCCACAGTTCTGGTGCTTATATTTGTCAATTCTTTTCCCTTCTTTTTAATTCTCATTAGGATTTGATCAAGGACCTCAAGTCTGAGTTATCAGGTAACTTTGAGAGGACAATCTTAGCAATGATGAAGACACCTGTCATGTTTGATGCTTATGAAATCAAGGAAGCTATAAAGGTTTGTGTAGGAGATATCTATAAAATCTAATCTGTAAAATAAAATCAATATTTGATGCAAGTTTTTGTAGTCATTTAAAAGCTTGACCTTACATTATGTCCTCTCCATTCAGATGTTCAACCCACTCTTTACCCCATTTCTTAGAGTTGTATAATAGTAAAATAGAGAATTCTTATTCTCACAGATTATTTATATAAATAACCTGTAATAAAGTTGAGGACCATTTAATAGGTTTGTGTTATAACAAAAGCATTAATAAATAGAAAAAAAAAGTCAGAAAGTAATTTCTGACAGACTTTGCAGTTCATTTATTGCATGGTCAGCCAGCCACTGAAGCAACTCTTTTCTAAACCAGCTTAATTTAGAATTTCCAGTGCCTTTACACTCAGTGCTCAAAAATAGCTATTAAAAACTAGGTTAATAAAGATTTGGAGCAGGGTGTACCTTCTTTTTTTCTGTTTTCTCCACCTGTAAAGTATATTTTCTTAGCCTATGTTGATCATTTCTTAAAATATTAAGGAAGTATTGTATATTGTTTCTCTTTAAAGCAAAAAAAAAAACTATTTTATTAATATTTAAGTTTTAAAGTAAAAATATCAAACATCTGTATTTCTAGACAGCATTTCAATCAAGGTGGAATAAATATTTTCATTGCTGAGTCATTGCATATATTTGTGTTCTTTCATTTAAATTTTAGAGTAGATAGGAGGATGAAAGATTAGCTGTATTGTAATTGCAGCTGTTGTTATCTATTAGTGGAAGTTACCTATTAGAATTAGCAGATCAGTCTTCAATGGTAGATACAATTCATTTGAAAATGCCTGAAATATGGTGTTAAAGATGAAATTTTAAAATGAATTACTGCCTTTATACTCATTTTAATTATCCCTTCCATTTATATCTTAAATACACATCTGTATCTTGGAAACGTATTATATGCACCATTTAACCTACATGCTTTGAATTCTCCTTTATCAATATGCTATTCTGAATTGCATTTATGTTCTTTTTCCATGTCTTTCACATAAGGTTATAGAAGTAAGACAAGAATCTGAAGAGTGTTTTCTCCTTGTGCTTTGTTTTTAGGGCGTTGGCACAGATGAAAATTGTCTCATTGAAATCTTAGCTTCTCGCAGTAATGAGCATATTCAAGAACTCAACAGGGTCTACAAAGCAGGTTAGATTTGTTAACAGTCCCATCAAATCGTCTTCCTTTTCTTTCTTAATCACTGACAATATAAATTTGGGAAATGAGCAGGGGTGTATGATAATTCATAATTATGGCTCTCTTACAGAATTTAAGAAAACTCTGGAGGAAGCAATAAAAAGTGACACATCTGGACACTTCCAGAGACTTTTAATTTCACTTTCTCAGGTACTTGTAAATGTCCTTCCATGCAGGGCTTTTGGGAACTTGGGTGCTTTTTGTGTGTGTGTTTGTAGTGGCTGGTTTTCTGTTTGTTTTCAAATAAAAATAAAAAGGAGCCCTTCTGCAAAACTTTTGTATCTTTCAATTTTTGTATCTTTTGAATTCTTTCAGGGAAACAGAGATGAAAGTACAGCTGTTGACATGTCCCTTGTCCAGAAAGATGTGCAGGTCAGTAAGAAATTCTTCATCTCTTGTAAGTATAGTCAACTGAGCAACTCAATACTTTGAAATGTGACTGTGTGGTTTCTGCTTAGTCTTAGTTTTGGACATTGTGTGACTTTTGCTGCAGTAGTGCTTATGTTTCAGTTGATGGAAGGGTTATGAAGGGACCTGACAGAGCGTTACAGCTATGGAGCTCCATTACGAAGACGGAAGCTCTAGGGAATAGAGGCCATACTTTCAGCTGTTACATTGTTTGATTGGTTTTTTAATCTCTCGCTTTTTACGTATTGGGTGACTCCATTGTGTTGCTTATTAAGGGAATGTTCCAAAGAGATTTGTGTTAATTGTGTGTGTGGAGGAAAAATTAATGTGTTCAACACCTGCATTATCTGCTGCATGTTATTAAGGAACTCTGGATTTTTGCAGCAAATAAGGCACTTGGACCTAGTAACTCTTGTGCTTGTTACTTTTTCAGTGTTTTTTGTTTCATCAAACAGCAGAGAGAGAAAACCCTGGATCTTTTCAGGACACTACTGTCATCTGAATAGTAATGCAATAAGCTTTCAACGTAGTATGCCAACATAGATATGAGTGTCCCAGCACATGTCTAGGGGTATAGAGAAGAAGCTATACCTAAGTCCTACTAGGAAGAATTGTTTTCAGCTACTTTCTAAACAAATTTTTCTTCATTTAGTAATCCAGAGCTCTTGCATTTAAGCACTTACGCATCAGTAAGCTAGAAAGTCTGAAGTAAGGCTCATAGTGTGTTGTAGGACAGTCAATTCCCTAGCCCTGCTGGTCACACTGTTTCTTATGCAAGCCAGGATGCTGTTGGCCTTCTTGGCCACCTGAGCACACTGCTGGCTCATATTCAACCAAATATCAACCAACACTCCCAGGCCCTACTCTGCCAGGCAGCTTTCTAACCACTCATCTCCCAGCCTGGTAGTGCTGCTTGGGGTTGTTGCACCCCAGGAGCAGGACCCAGCACTTGGCCTTGTTCCCTGGCACTGAGGTCAAACTAACAGGCCTATAGTTTCCCAGGTCAACCTTGAGGTCCTTCTTGTAGATGGGCGTCACATTTGCTAGCCGCCAGTCGACTGGGACCTCCCCCAATAGCCAGGACTGCTGATAAATGATGGAAAGTGGCTTGGCCAGCTCCTCTGCCAGTTCTCGCAGTACCCTTGGGTGGATCCCATCCGGCTCCATCAACTTCCGTACATCCAAGTGTACTCCTGTTTTTCAGCAGTACTTAAACTAAAAAATGAGTATAAAAGGAGGAGAGCCTGTAAGCAAACTGACTTGTAACTCAGCTTTTCAGCTTAAATGCTTTTCCAATTAACAAAACATGGATTCCCTTATGTGTTTAGGAGCTATATGCCGCTGGAGAGAACCGTCTAGGAACTGATGAATCCAAATTCAATGCCATTCTGTGTGCAAGAAGCAGGGCCCACCTCAGAGCAGGTAATGGTGCTTAGACCTCTACATAAATACCAACTTGATTCTGTTGTGTGCAATGATAAAAATATACAACGCTGCTATGTGGCTGTTTTTCCTTGTCTGTAAAATGAGGGTAATGATACCTCAATGGAAAGCAGGATTGATTCTGCTGAAGACAAGGGTGCGCAAGAGCTATACATTATGATCATTTTTCTTAAATATCAGAGCTGGTAGAGGTCACATTCATTCAAGTATTTCTCTGATAAAAAGACTGAGAAATTAGGATTGGTTCAATTTTACATGCTTATGTATATGCAAGGCATTTGCATCTCTTCCTTTCGCCTCTTTCTTGCTAGTGATAAGGTGTTAGCTTAGTCTGGTGGTGTGGAAATATTTCAGTAACCACATAACATTTGAAATTTGTTTCAAAATGAGGTACTTACGTAGAGGGGAAAGGTGCGTGTATGTGGGGAGTGATGAGAGTGGCTGAATGTTTCCTCCTTTATTTTACTGAACACCCGAGCTTTCCTAGAAGAATTCCTACTATTTCCGTTATGGCACTTTCTTGGTGTAGCTCTTCAAAAAGGATATAACTAGACAACCTAGGAGGAGCATTAGGACACATAAATGGAACAAAATGGTTTATGATATAGTGTTGATTTTTGAAACTTTAAAACTTTGTGAGTGTACTTTAATACCAAGTTGAGAAGTGTGATTAAATAAAGCCGTTCAGCATTCACCAGTGCCATCTCTCTTGTGACACTGATACCTGGAATCTTATCTTAACAGTTTTCAGCGAGTACCAGAGGATGTGTAACCGGGACATTGAAAAAAGCATATGTAGTGAAATGTCTGGAGACCTGGAAAAGGGCATGCTGGCAGTAGGTATGTGTTGTCTTAGCAAGTCTGTTTCTGGTATTCCACCAAGACTGGCTTTGATTGTTCAACCAGTGACTCCAGCTAAGGTGGTTGTTCTTTGTAATAATTCCATTTTTCTGCTTTTTATGTTGAGATTTCTCTGACATTGGCTGTAGTTGGTAAAGCAGGCCACTTAATTCACCTCAAAAAGATAGATGAGGCTTTTGCTTCAGGCAGCTGCTGAATTTAAATTTTGTATGTTAAATTTTGAATGTTAAAGTGGGGAGAGAGAATTATTGACTGTACTTGGCATTGTTTTAAGAAGTGATGAAAATCTATAGCAACCACTGAGACAATGAGAATGGCATATTTTGGACAGCTTTGGAAATAAATAATAATGCATTCATTAATGTTTAATTAGAAACCTCTCTCTGGTTTTCATAGAAAGAAAACTTATATTTGATTCTGAAGGGGTTATTTTTCCCCCATTTCTTCTGGTTAAAGCTTTATTGATACTTTGTTCAGAAGTGCCTACAGCATTTCTGAAGAGCAAAGACTCCTACCTCAAGTCTACTTTTGTCCCTTGGAAAGTAGTCATTGGTTTCCATAGGGCTGGAACAAGCCCTTGAGTCTTTGTTGCAGTAGTTGTATTTGGAGTGGTCTATTCTAGACAAAATCATGCATTTGCTTTTGGCTTGTCTCTCTCCCTTGGACAAGATTACTTCTTTACATCTCCATGTCTTTTTCTGTGTATTATTTTGAATTTACTTTGTTATCTAGTTCTGCTTTTTTACAAGTGTTCTCTTTTTGTTTCAGTTATGGTAGTGTCAAGAAAAGGGATGTACCTAGACAAAAAGCCATAAATAAATAAATAAAAGAACACCTTACTCTGCTCCTATTGAATAAATAGGAAAATACTACTTTACATCACTGGGAATAAGATAGGAGAGAGCATTTTGCTCACCTGCAACAAAGTTGTGGATTTTTTTTCATGGAACTTTATAACAGAATCTTTCAAAATGGGAATCAATTTTTAGAAGGTCATTTTTGGCACTCCTGTCTGGTGCATATGTGAACTATATAAGCATTTTTCTTACCCTACTTGGCAAAGCTGCCCCTTACAGTGACCTAACGATGACCCATACTGCATCCAGTTCTATTGGTGTGGTATATTTGCAGACCTGTTCCAGGGTTCAGAATTTGTCACCTCAGGAAGTATTAATGTTAGAAAAGCAGGCTTAGAGAAAAGAAACAGTGCCCCGTGTTTGTAGAACGTGACCTTGATAAAGAAATTGTACTGACAGAGTTTGGATGTCCTTTGACTTCAAGGGTCTTTGCAGGCATGTGGCAGATCTTTCATGTGAATATAGATTCAGAACTGGGTCTGTAACTTTAAAAGAAGTCAATAGCCTTTGGAGGGAGAATTGTCTTTAATACTCACTAAATAACTTTATTGAATAAATTTTGATTTTATTTATATGTGTATGTATATATACACACATGTATATATATATCTAGCATCATTTGTTCTGTGAACCTTATTTTCAGGAAAAAGAAAGGTTTTCTAATTGAAAATATTTAATTTTGCTTTCTTTAAAGCTTTCTGGATTGTACAACTGGTAATTTACAATAACATATTCAAACATTTTAAAGTGCAGCTGTGTTTTAACAGTGATCAAGAAACATGCATTTCATGTCATTTGTTTTGAAATATATTGTACATACTATTGACAACTGTGTGTTGAACTTCTCTCTCTCTCTCATGCATTTTTCTACTCAGAAAAGTTATTTTGCCTGTATAGAATGGTTGTTGCTGTGAAATAGGTATTTAGGTCTAGTGCTTTCATTCTATCTCACTTTGATACCTTTTTGTGCTGTATAACGTAAGTCGTGTGTGATTTGTTTTCTGTGTAGTTTGCCACAGATTGTTTGCATGATTGTTTACTTGTACCCAACATAGGATCAATATATAGATTTTAATTCTCATGAGTAATGAAGGATTCTTATATTATACTGGCTAGTATAACAGTAATTTCATTTTGATCTTAAAAGATGCCTAATGAACTGTGCTAGTTAAATGGAAAAAAAAGTCATTAGTCAATACATGTCAAGGATTTTTCAAGAATCCTTGTGAACTTTGTGGCTAAAGAAATGTGTAACTGACTTTGAATAAAGGGTGAGGTTTCTGTTGTAAATGGCTTCTTGTCTTCAGGCATCCCATCCCAACTTAGGACAGGATTTGAATTTGTTACCCCTTGCAGATGCATGGCCTAGAATTACTTAAGAAAAACCTAGGGGCACTTAAGTGTGTTCTCCTTTATGCCTTCTGTCCATTCTCTATGTTCTTTTCAAAAGCAGGAGTCTGGTCATTAGACGTAATAGTTTTGCTATTGCTGCTTCACACTAGATAGATGCTAGTGACTGAGAAGTTTGCTTTGAACCATGAAGTGTTGTAGGTTCTCGTTGCAGCTAGTGTTTGGATTAAAAATCATTGCAGTGACTATCTGAAGGGATGAAAGCTGCAAGTGTGTGTTTATGCAAAATTTAAAGCATGTGACTAAGCTTGAAAACTTACCATGATTTTTGATCGAGTATGAATATGTGACTTCTGTGGTTGTTTCTTTTTGCAGTTAAGTGCCTCAAGAACACACCAGCTTTTTTTGCAGAGAGGTTGCGGAATGCTATGAAGGTAGGTACCTGTGACAAGATACATAAATTTACAGCATGGGTTTTAAAATGCTAGTGCAGCTCATTGGAATATATCCTTTAGCCACCTTGGAAAGGATAATGATAATAATAAAAAGCAAAAACATTACGAATAAAATAAACAGAAGATACTAATTGTTTTCGGTGAGCAGAAGACTAACAAGATGCAGTCATTATAAAAGGCTGAAAAAGCCTACCTTATTTGATCCACTTAACAAAGATGTATGTAACCATATCACAGAATCATAGAATTTCCAGGTTGGAAGAGACCTCAAGGTCATCGAGTCCAACCTCCAACCTAACGCTAACAGCCCACCACTAAACCATATCCCTAAGCTCTACATCTAAGCGTCTTTTGAAGACTTCCAGGGATGGTGACTCCACCACTTCCCTGGGCAGCCTGTTCCAGTGCCTCACAACCCTTTCAGTGAAGAAGTTCTTCCTAACATCTAACCTAAAACTCCCCTGGCTCAACTTAAACCCATTCCCCCTCGTCCTGTCACCAGGCACGTGGGAGAACAGGCCAACCCCCACCTCGCTACAGCCTCCCTTGAGGTACCTAAAAAGAGCGATAAGGTCACCCCTGAGCCTCCTCTTCTCCAGGCTGAACAAGCCCAGCTCCCTCAGCCGCTCCTCATAGGACTTGTTCTCCAGGCCCCTCACCAGCTTCGTCGCCCTTCTCTGCACCCGCTCAAGCACCTCCATGTCCTTCTTGTAGCGAGGGGCCCAAAACTGAACACAGTACTCGAGGTGCGGCCTCACCAGAGCTGAGTACAGGGGGACGATCACCTCCCTAGCCCTGCTGGTCACGCTGTTCCTGATACAAGCCAGGATGCCGTTGGCCTTCTTGGCCACCTGAGCACACTGCTGGCTCATATTCAGCCGACTATCCACCAGCACTCCCAGGTCCTTCTCTGCCTGGCAGCTTTCCAACCATTCCTCTCCCAGCCTGTAGCTCTGCTTGGGGTTATTGCGCCCCAGGTGCAGGACCCGACACTTGGCCTTGTTAAACTTCATGCAGTTAAACAGAATGTTTATATAACATATAAATATGTCAAACAGAAATTTTTCCCTTAGTAAAATGATAAAGAATATGCTTAAGACATGCTGAAATTGCTATCTTTCAGTAGGGAGAGCTAGCTGAAATAAAAAAATAGGTCATTAAACCCACCAAACGTTCCTGGCTTTGTGTCCCTTTGACCCTCCCAACCCCCTTTTTTTTTAAAAAAAAAAAAAAAATGTTTTGTGCAGAAAAATGACTGTTAGTGTTCTGCCAGTAAATTTAATTTATTAAAGCAAGATTCTCTTCAAGCTTACTGAAGTCAGTGGAGTTATGCTAATAAAGGGTTGGCCTTTTGTGAGGTGATGATTTTTTGTGTTTGACAATTCCACATATTATTAATGCATTATGTTGTTTTGTTTGTTTCAGGGAGCAGGAACAAAAGACAGAACTCTGATCCGAATCATGGTGTCACGCAGTGAGGTTGACCTGCTGGACATACGTGCAGAATACAAGCGGATGTATGGCAAATCCCTCTACACAGATATCACTGTAAGACTTTTTTATTATTATTATTATTATTTTCTCCTGATGTGGCATCCTTTCTGGTAGTAGAACATGGATTCTAACACTGAATAGCTGTTAACTCCGCCAAGTGTAGCTGTGTTTGGTTTGCTGCATTTCATAGAGTCATAGAATCATTAAGGTTGGAAAAGATCTTCAAGATCCATCTGGTCCAAGCATCCCCCTACCACCAATATCACCAATAGCTGTATGTCGGCATTTTTTTCTCTTCTGATTTGACGTTATTAGCAATTTTAAGTAATTGTACACTTCAGAATAATTATACAGTTCAGAAATAGGAACACATTTCCATTTTCTGGACTGAACTTATTCAAAACAAGGTTTCAGTAGGTGTGGGGCATACGTGTAAATTGTACCTTTACTCTGTAAAAGCAGAGTTACAAACATCCTTGGAAAGTAACTCCTTAGTTCTTCTCTTTTTGTTCCTAAGTACATAGCAGTTCCTTCACTACATGTATAAACAGTAATGTTCTATATTTTGCAGACTGTGCTATATGTCTGTACAGGATTTGTTCTGATATTTGAGGCATCTCTTTGTTCCTAATAATTTTGATCTCGAAAAAAGTTTTCATGGATAAATAACACTAGCTGAAACTGTCCTGTGGAAAGGATTGGCAAGCCTCATCAATGACGGCTAGTTGTTGAGCAGTTCCCAGGGAATGTTTTTTAGTCTTAAGAGCACCAGGCAAAATTCAGCTAGCAGAGCCTTTTGTGATGATGATGCTGTTCATGAAGTCTTTTCAGTGCATGCTTGCAGGTACATCCATAGTGGCTTTCACTGCCCACAGCAATGAAAGACATGTTCTCTGTCTTGGTAGGGTGTGGATCTTTTGAAGCCAGAGCATCACTTTAAGAGTTTGATCATAATAAAGCATGAACTTTCATTTGCTGCCCCTTGAAAAAGTATCTTTGTTGAGTCCAAGGAAAATGACTTTAAAAATCTTTATTCCTTATTCTTTATTCCTATATTTATTCTTTATTCCTATATTCCTATATTTATTCTTTATTCCTATATTTTCTGTACCTGTTGCTGAAGACAGCTTTTCAATAAGAGATTTCTATTGATTTTTTCCAGAATAGGCAGTTGACCCTGTATACCAAATTCAGTTTGTTGAAGGAATATATTCTCCCGTGGACACTTCCCATTCCAGTTATTGAAAGAACAGATTTCACTGTGTATCTTTTTTTTTTTTTTTTTTTTTTTAGTAAGAGTTTGACTCTTACCTCAGCCCAGGTTTTATCTCTTTTAGTTGTTAGCTTAGCATTTAAGATGCTTAGACCTCATCTTCCTCTCTTTCATCCCCTCCCAACCCCGATACCCAAAAGAAGAAAGCAGAGAACAAGCCATCAACTTTTCCTTTTCTGGGTTTGTTTCCAGGGTGATACTTCAGGAGACTACCGGAAAATCCTACTCAAGTTGTGCGGTGGAAATGACTAAATGGAACATTGAGCTTTTCTTTTTTTTTTTTTTTTTTTTTTTTTTAAAAAAAAAAAGCTGCTTTTTTAGCTTTAAAGTATCTTTTTTCCACCAAGTAGACGTAATATGAGTTGTTTCTCTTAAAGCAATTACATTTTTAAAGATAATATTGCATCTTTCTTCTCTCCAAATAAAAAATGGTAGGTAATAAATGTACAAAAAAAAAAAAAGCTTATGTACCATCTGCTCAGGATTCTTTATGGTACCCTCTACAATCTATGAATGACAGGTTATTTTTCTGCTTATATTATTTTGCTGAAATAATGTGTTTGTTTTCTGGAACAAAATTCACAGTTGTATGATTTAAGGTTGTTTTATTTTGTGTAAACATTATGTGCCATTTTATTGCCAGTTATATATATATTGTATGCAGGGGTGGTTTTGTACTAACAGTGATACATGGAGAGAACAGCCTTCAAGTTTTTTTGTCTAAGACTGTTGTACAGAGGTTTTGGTGAGTTCTGTTTTCTTGGCTTGGTTTTCTATTTTTCAGGAAGATGTGTTCCACATTTCATTCTCACTAGAGCAACTGTCACAAGGAAGCAGCAAAATTGACAATAGTAAACACTGTAGTTAATGTTCGTAAGATTTTGGATTGTGCCTTAAATATATGTATCTAAAAAGAGATTATAAAATTAAAGCCGTCTATATTCTAATGTTGCAGACTATGCTTTTTGTTGTTCATGCTGATCTACATTGGAGTGAGGACTTGCTTTAAGAATTTTAATTTTTCCATTGACACTTTTTGTTTGTATCGACAGAATTATTCAGAAATTGTCTGCTGACAGAAGTTCAGGACTTGACTGACCTGTTTGCTGAGCAATTTTCTGTTCACGATATGTGTAATCTATAGCTGTTTTTTAGTATCTTTGTTGTGTGTGTTGGAATCTCTTCTCTGACTCCTGGAACTCAGATTTTTTTGTTCTTTGCTAGGATGAATGACATCTTCAGCTTGCCATTCTCAAAATAGAAATATTGGTTAAAAAAAAAAGTACAAGGGTGAAGAGGCGTAGAGCTAGGTCAGTGAAAAGAGATTACTTACTAATCAAGAATGTGCAAACTCATTCTCTTATTACACACACATGCCCACACACACCCCATTCTGTAAAGGTCACACAGGCCTTTTTTCCTAGAAGTTTTGTTTTTGTTTGTCGTGGAAGAATTCAGATCTTGTGAATGTAAGTTTGAAACAATACATAGAATTAAAAAAAATGTAGTGGGGAGCAAAGATTGTGATATGAACAGGTAAATAGAGAGGGGCTTGAAACATCCTTCTTTGAAGGAAATCAAATATGTACTTTTTTCTGAAACTCTTCAGCTCCCTACCTTTTGCTGTATTTTTTTTTTATTTTCATGTTGATTGTCTGTGTCTTGAAGATAAAATATCAGTGAATTCCTTCCTGTTTTTTCTTCTTCCTCCCTGAGATGAGGAGGGAGATGGATGTTGGAATTAATTTGGGATTGCATTGTCACCACAGCAGGGAAGGTGGAGGAGTGTAAAGCCATCAGCATAAATTGGCTGTGTGTTTTAACTACAAATTCTGTCTAGGATGTGCAACCAGAACTCTTATTTCAATCAATGGCAGTAATGTGACTATGTCCAAAGCCAGACCACTATATGTGCTCTATCTTGTCAGACAATCTAACCATGTCTTGAGAGGATGTTGCAGCTGAAAATGTTTCTTCATTGATTTGTACTGATAGCAAGGGCTTACTTTGCCAGGGAAGGAATATCATTTTGAATTAGGGAAGTTTGTTAGCTGTGGTTTAGTCCAGGATCCCATCTCATCTTGTTTTCTTACTGACAATGCTGTATTCGAAATGCAGTTTTAAAATACAAAGCTTTGAAACAATGTCTAAAAGCAAGCACCTTTTTATTAAAAAGCACAAAAACACAGAAGGATAACTACTGCTCAGAACTGTTCATCTCTGCTCAAATTCTGGAAACACAAGAAAGCTTTTTAAATGAACAAAAGTGCAACTGTTTATAACAACCGTACTGTTGCATTCAGCTGTCTTCTGTCTCTGATGTGTTCAGCTGGCATCTGTGTAAAGAAGATTGGATGTAATTATTCTTGGTTATAAGATCAGGATCAATATTTCCAGGCAAACATCATTGAAAATATGATACCCATTACTTTACAGTGAGGAATTCTGAGTTTGATTCATCAAACCGTAGAAGGAAGATGCTACAGCTCTGCAATCCTTGGACCAGTTGGCAGTTAATGCAACTTCCATCTGAGTGGTACTTACTGTAGATGTGCTGTAAATATGCAGAAGTTGACTTAGGATTTGCATTCTAAATCCACTGTAATGCTTTACTGGGATACTTTTTTAAAATCAATGATCACTGCAGGGGCATAACTTAATTGTTGCCTATTAACTGCCCCTTACAGAGTTCTGGAAAATTCAATGAATTTTCACAAAGTCAGTGAGGACATAGAAATTCCATCTTCTCTACAGTCATGGTTCCCAGATCTGTACAGCCAACTGCAAGAAGAACTAAAAACCAACATAAAATTCTGCTACTGTCTTCTTTCTGCCCACCTTGTATCACAGAAGCACTCTGTACTATGCATGTGTGTATGTACATAAAAGTACAGCTATATTAAAAAACTGACAAAACTGACTTCAGGAGCATCACTGCAGGATGTTCAAGTCTTTCCACAAGGTTTGTTCTCCACCAGCAGTGTCTCTCACCTTGTTAAATGAACTATGGATAGTCAGGCAAGAACTGAAGAGGACAGAGTGTTATAAGATGATGTGCAGGATAGATATCCAAGTAATTTGTTCTTGCTTAATTTATTCCCAAAATGCTTATCTAGGAGCATGTTTTGCATTAGTGGCAAGTAGATTTAAGATACCAAAACTATAATATTTCCACTAACTTTTTGTTTTTTGTTGCCTTTTTAGTTGTTTCATTTATGTCACACATGAAACTAAAGAATCACAGGATGATTAAACTCAAGCCTTGTGATTGCCTAGTCCATCCTGCTGTTCTAAGGGATCCTGAACAACATAGCTGTTCCTTCCTACATGCTTCTTTAATGTTTCCAGTGCTGGGGAAACTACAGCCATGTAATTCCATGTAATTCATTGGTCTTGCAAGAAAGCTTTGTGTTGTGTTTTGCTGGAATGTATTTTGGTGCATTGTTTTTGATGTTATTCACTTTTGTAGTGGTGAAAAAAATACAGCTTTCGTCTTTGCAGCAGCGTTATTCCAGTGGGCTACTTCAATCTTCTGTAGACCAAACATCCCCAACTTATCAACCTCTCTGTGCACCTCACGTATCTAGCTCCCTTGGCTGGTTGGTTTATTAATAAATTTTCTTCTCCTCTCTTTAGTGGTGGCTGTAACACAGTGTCCAAAGCGGGACCCAGTATTTCAGCCGAGGCCTTAGCTGTGCTGAATTGAGTGAATAAATTTCTTCCCATCTGGTTTGGAAAAAGGATGAGATACTTGGCAATAGCATGTGCAACAGTGTTGTCGACTTAAGGTTATATCCCACTAGATACTTACCATCAAAAATGTCCATAAGTGGGGTTCCTGGAGCAATGGGGATATTTGATGCGGTCTCACTGATGATATTGAGGAGTGACTTTACTTCTGATTCTAGATGCTCCACTGTTTTTATTACTTTCTAATGAAAACGAGGGAGGCAAATGGAGAAGAGGGTCAAGTGGAAAGAATCTTACCAAATGTGTTAGTGCAAGAGCAAATTAGCTGTCCCATACTACTAATAGCTAATTTAATTTATATTGTGCATGCAGATTTAAGTATTTCTTACATTATACTGTCCTCTAGTGGCACGAAGTACTAGAATTTGGTTTTGCAAGACTTAAGTTGTAGCACCTCTGTCACCCATAATTTGACTTCTTAGAAGGAGCATTGTATGAATTTAGTTTTAATTCTTTCTTCTTTCTCAGCCACCATCATATCCACAAGAAGAATCTTTGGGGAGGATGAGAGGAGCTGATGTGGTGGAAAGAAGAGGGTTAAGGCTAGAGCTGGAGGAAGTTAACATGGCCATCTGAGAACCAACAGAATGTGATTTGGCAGCTACCCAGCTGGGAATAGTTAGCACTGGACATATATCTTTTGGATGTTTAAGATGCTGGGGAAAAACATGTAAACATTTCAGCTTTCCTGCAATCCCAATGACAGTTCATTTATTGTTCTAAGTGTCTACAGGGACGAGCAGAAACTCCTTTGTCAAGCTTAGTCATCTGCAAAATTCCCATCTTGTCTTGACTCATTTTACAGAATCAAGAAGAGTCAGTGGCTAGCAACATGGTTCCTCTTTATTTTCTTTTGTCAAAAGGCTGAGGTAGAGGTCTAATGTAGTTCAGGAACCAACGCAGTAGCTCTTACCTCTTCAATAATATCCAAGCGTTCATGGATTGTATCATGTTCGTGACACCAGCTTCCTCTTCCCAAAGTTCCAGGTAACACATTGACAGGTTCTGCAGCAGCTGGAAAAACAGCCACAGTTAAATTAACTGGGGCTTTTTAATAACAGTGCTTACCTTTCTGACTTCTGTAGTTGTATTTGGCATGTTAAAGAGCATTGTTTATTAAAGAAAATGTGTTCTGTACCAGGTAGAAATTGCCCAGTAAATACAGGTGTACCCAACTACCGTCTCATGGTGATGCATACGTTGTCAAAGTTGTTTGGAACAACCTGTTCTCATTTGACCTTTTATTTGTTTGTTGCCTTTGTTTTACACAACCTGTTTTTCTTTCTTGTATATGGTAAGTTTATAGACTCAACTCTGTCTCTACAAGCATAAACCCTAAGTGTTGGGAAGATCTCACATATTGGTTCCTCTTAGACTTTCTTCAGTAGCAACTGGCATGGTAAAACTTTGATGAGCAGCTGAGTTTGTCCACTTGTGTCCAGAATGGGTCCAAGCTGGTGATTCCAGTGTGGCAGAAGCTTGCCTGTAACAGTCTAATTTTACAACGCGAGGGGAAACAATAAATGTGTGTACAGCTAGTGTCATTTGCTGACCAAATCACTCATTTACAATGCTGTATACAAAATCACACGTTTCTTACAGTTACCTGTGTTTATCTCTCAGAACTTGACTTGTTGCTCTTTGAACATCTAATTCTGCTGTCTGTATGCCATAAAAGGGCAGTACCTGCTGGTGCTTTAATGGAGCCAATTTCTCTTCTTAGTTTTTGTGCAACATTCAGTAACTTTTGGATTTTAATACATATGGAACAGTGACAGAGTATTTTAAAACCCACTAGAGTGATAGCATATCTTGCATGATGTTGTTAAAGTTAAGTCCTATTTTTACATGAGCCCTTAAGAGACTGTAACAATGTGAAGGCAGCAGTAACTCATTCTGTTATTTGTAATGGAGAAAAACAGAGGAAACTGAGTTTGTGTTATAATGAACGCTTAGAAACATAAGAGGAGCAAATAGTACTGTCTCTGGTAGTGTTGTGTGAGAGCCGCGATTTGGATCTGATGCAGGACTTCACTGAATTCTGTGCCAAGAATTTTGGATGTAGGTATCACATGATGGCAAAGACGTTTGTAAGGATTTGTAGCCATTGAAGTCTGATAGGATGAGAGGTGTACTGGGGGCTGGAATCCTTGAGGGCAGGGAGGAGGAGAGGAGTAAAGTGTGACTTTATGTACTACATGTGCTATTATTTAAAAATCTGTTTGGCAGAGTTTGAGAGAATTTTTGATTGTTTATTTGTAGCAAGATTTTTTGTTGTTGCTTTGTTTTTGTTTTTGCATTCACCAGGAGGTGGTGCTGTTAGGACAAAAACCCAAAGACGTAATCCGTTTAATACTTACAAAAGACTTGAAATATGTCACGTACTTCAAGAATAACTGCATTGCAGTTGCCTTTTTTTTTTCCCCCTTTTATTCGTGTGTTTTGGGAGGGTTGTTACTTCGTAACTTAGTAGTCAAGTGAAACATGCTGTTTCTAGGAAATTTTACTTATTTACATGTGTGTTTTTTTTCCATCACATTTGGAATGATATGGGAATGCTGATATTTCATGTCAGAATTGGATGTTACAAAGCAACGGCCAGTCTTTCTATACAAACCCTGGCTGTTCTGGTAATAGGATAATAACAAGATAAGCTCTGTTTTACTGTTGGAGGTTAATACAATTCTGCCTTTCCAGTGTTCCCAGCCTTAGCTCTCAGCATCAAGCCTGATGGCCTTGTGCTGAACTGCAGCCCATTGTATCCAAGACAGGACCTTGAATCACAAGGTTGAGTGGGAAGTTTGGGTGAAGGCCAGAACTGGTTGTGTGCATTTGCTTAAGGAGTTTGTGGCCGGCCCTAAGTTACATGCCAGGCTTGTTTAGTTTTGTCCATTTCCTAGAAATTGAAAATACATGACAGTCACTGTTGGCTAGCATGAGTCAGCATTAACCACTTCTTTTTCTCTGACCGTGCATCTTATTCATGCTGGTCCTTAAAAGAAAACCCAGAGCTTTGCCTTTGGAGAAGCAAAAGTCACTGTTTGTTCTGCCTGAATTGGACTCTGAGCCAGAAGCTCTCTGACCTTTCCAAACTGGCACGGTGGGCATGCCTGTTGGCACTGTGCAGGGACTCCTTTTACCTTTTTCCTGACACAGGACCTTATAAGCGACTCTTCAAAGCAGAAACAATATGATGATCTTACCCAAAATGTCACTTTATTCCTTGCCTTAGCTTAGCCCTTTTGTGCGAAAGAGTTTTCTGTTCTGCACATACCACAGCATCATGCTGTGCGGCCTGACTCTCTGAGCAGGTGTGCATAGAAGGAGAGGTTCAGTACGATGGAGGACTGATTTATTCAAAGCAGGACATGTTGGGATAGGTATATAAAGCCAGTTTAAGGCTGTTGCATTGCACAGTGAGGTTTGCAAAACACCCTACAGTTCTGTGTATGTGTGCACCCCTAGAGAACTCAGGAAAGAAGCTGCCATTAAATGCAGGTCTTGGTAGTGCTTGGTTCTTTTGTGTGGCTTGTTCCTCTCCTCTGGTGCAGAAAGACAGCTTTCTGGCAGTGAGGGTGCATTGCTGCTAAATTTACAAGTTGCAATAGGCTTGGTGAAGGAGGAGGAAGTGTCTCATCCTGGTTTGATAAGGGCATCTTAGCAGAACCCCAGAACCGATGTTGTGACTGAAAAATACCTGACAGATGGTCTAGGCCTCTGTGTCTCAGGAAAGATCTGGCAGCAGTTGTTAGTGAGTGGTAGGAGCTAGGAGGACATCTGTTTTGAAACCAAAATGTTTCTAGTTCCCAGTTTGCGTGACATGGAGCTTTCTGGGAGCTGACCTAGAAGACAGCCTATCAGCCAGGTCCTGCATCTCCATGTCTGGTCAGTGATTTTCACACAGGAGCTGAGGTGCCCCGGTACCTGTGTTTGCCCCCTCACTGCTGCACCAGAACAGGGCACTTTGGGATTGCTACCACTGGCTGGGCAGCCACTGCTTTGGTCAGTGTAGTTTCTACTTTTATTCTGTTTTCAGAGCTTTGGCCTGAGGCTTTGGCTGCTGGAAACCTGATTATTACCTTGTTAACCCACAGCCTTTATCTCTGGGATGGGCTGTTCACAGGACACATCCGGTTCCTTGTAAATATGGCATGCAAGTGGGTCACTGTGGTTGGCAGGTCATCCAGAGCAACAATTTTCATGCGTTCAAAGAGAATCACATGCTACTTATGAGTGTTGCCCTTCTCTGTATTGCAATTGGTGAAAGAAAATGACACGGTCTGACTTTGGTGCTGACCACCTCTGGCAGTGTCTTTACCAATACAATAATAGCAGTCATCTTGTAAAAGGAGCAAAGAATGGAAGGCTGCAGGCCATGTAAACAAATCGGTAATGGCCTGTTAGGGTACCTCCTTTTCCTTACCCTCTTGCTGCTGAAGAAACATTTTAAAAACATAAATTAGACTTCTTCCTTGCCTATGTGTCAAAGCACATGTGCAACCCAACAAAACTTTCATGGTCAATTTTACAGCTAAAAACTTTTAAAGGTAAACTTTTCTTTGTATGCTGTATAAAATACATATTTAAGATGTGTGGTTATTTCAGTTTCTGGAAGCTTAAGCAAGTATGCATGCTTATAGAACAAACATGGGATTTGGGGCTATTTTCTAGGAGATATATTTCCATGTCCTGAATATATCTTTTGAAACTTAATGGATTACTTTGGACATATATTTGTTGTAATATTTCAGTATTTTAGAGAGAATGTTAAGTCCGCATCTGGAAATTCCCACTTGATGCTTCCTGCAAGTGATAAGCTTTGTTCAATTCTTAAAGTCCACACTACTTAATACATAGATGGCTCTTTTACATCCAGAGTAAGGGCTCACTCATCCAAGATAGCAAAATGACCCCTACTTTTATATGACAAAGATTACGTTTTTATGTTATTTATGCTACCCATCATCTAGAAATTTTGACATGCTTTGTGCCTTGTGCCTTTTCTCCTCTAAGTCCTCTCTGCTAGGTTAATGGTGCCCATAGAAGCTGGGTAGTTCTACTGCCCTGCACTGTCATACAGTCAGAAACCAGCAGATGGAGACACCTGATACGAAAATAAATAAATACATAAAACATTACATGGTTGAAAGCTAGAACAAGACAATTCAGGCTAAGATGCACGTTTTTAAAAGCCAATGAACCAGTTTAGCAATTGAAGTGCTTTCTGCATTACCTGTACTAAGTATCCTTCCTAATGATGCATTAGAGGTCAAACCGAAGTTGCAGGCTTGCTGTAGAAATTACTGGGTTGGGTTCTTTGGGCTGTGTTATGGAGGAGGTCAGGCTAAGTGATCATAATGTTCCCTTTTGGTCTTAAATTCTATAAAATCCCTTTTGCATCACACTATGACCAGTGTGGTTTTGAAAGTTAACTGAGAGTTCATGTTGTGCTCAGTAGGGAGGGAGATGTAAAACAAAGCGGACCACAAGCCAAATGAAAGACAAATGAGACTGAAACAGGAACCAGATGGCAAATAAAGAAACCTGAGATCATGTGATAGATGAAAACAAATAAAAGAGAGTATTTTTAACTGCTGAAGAAAACATACTATGGTCTCTGTTCATGCTTTTACTACCTTAGGTTTAGCAGTATCGTTTCATTTCTCTAGCATATATCATGAAGTGGTGAGATAGTTTTTAAGAGAATGAAGACGATTGTAATGGATTTATGTTCCAATAGTAAAAAAAAAAAAAAAAAAATCAATTTGAGTACATTTGGTGTACCACATAACTAGTTGGTGAAGAATACAATGGACCTCTGAAAGGATTTGCTGATCCTTGCTTAAATTATTCCTTATCTAAATATAGCATTGGACTTAAATTTCAAGTGTGTATATAAATTTAAAATGTTAGTTCAAAAATCAGCACAGTTTACAAAAATGGTGAATATAACTTGTACCTGAGTACAGAAAAAGTTCAGTTGCAAATATCTATCAAATACCTATTCAGACCCAAGTCCTTTTTAACACAAGTCATATTTAATTTGGGGGACTAATTCCAATTATGTCAACCCTTAATTAAATACGGAAGTAGTGGATTAACTTGCTGTGCCACTTAGTGGTTTCATTACCGCCAATGTGCCCAAATTCATTTGAAGTTGTATTATATATAATATAATCTGTATTAAATTTTATTGTTAGTGTGCTAAAGATTAATTGATCTGGATAGAGTGTGTTGTATTGGAAATTCTGATAGTCTTTAAGCTCTTACATGCTTGAGAGCTTATCTGTAACTGGACATAGAAGATCTTAAAGGTCTGAGATCCTAAAACATTGCCTAATGCTTAGCTGTGATTTAGACACTTTTGAGCCCCTTCCTAGAGTTTAAACTACATGCTTAAAAATAAATGGTGTCTTGTTTTCAGTGATTGCAATAAAGACTGCAAAAAACATAATATGTAAAAAAATGTCTTAGCTTCTTATATTCTGTCATATGTTGCTATGCTTCACTCTGGAGGCAATTGTAGGATTTAGTTTCTTTGCTTATATATACATACAAAAATGTGTGTGTGTATGTATGTACACACACCTTTATTAGGCTGTAGCTTTAAGGCAGAACCATACTGAAAATTCCATGCAGTGCAAACTTGGGGAATATCAGACAGGCAATTGAAAGTAGAAAGCAGGTCTGGAATGGATTATTATTTTTTATTATTATTATTCTTTTCAACAATGTACAAAGTTTCAATGCCTGATTAGGGATTAAGCTGTAATAAATACATTCACTGCATACCTGTGTACTTAAACCTCTTTCTGAGTACCAAGTCTTGGGAAGAATCCAAACATGGTATGAAATCCAAGGGATTCTTCTGGTATCAAATATTCATGAGCCTCTTATAATAATGGAACATTCTGAAATAAGTCTTTTCCATGAAAATAATTATTTTTAATATTTAATTTGGAAACTGAATAGCCATATCAAAAGTCAGATTCCAAACTTCCAGGTTTATACTCTGTTTATCAAGATACAGAATATGCCACTGTGAATGTTATTTCAGATCCTAGATCAGTTATGGTTGAAATTAATTCTTTTGTCCCTGAAAGAAAAGTACCAAAAAGGAAATATCATGCATTGTGGAATATATTGCATTGGTGAAGATGGTCAGGATATTAGCCTACCACTTTTCTAACCTGTCTGCCCATCAACTTACACGTGAAGTGTTATGTTGTGAGTTCTTCTGGTCTTAACGTGCCTCAATTACGTATGTGAATTGGCAGAAATCATAGCTGGTTAGGAGATGGCTGCCATGTATTTCTGCATGAAACTATTTCCTTTGGATTAAGTTTTTGCTACTGTGATTCTCATTTCACATGGGATCTTCAGCTCTCACTTGTGGAGACTGACAGAGTATACAAAGCCATGGATAACCGTGTGCTACCAGTGTATGCTCTTTGTTTCAGGCACAGCAAAATCGGCTATGGCTGTTTGCCAGAAGCAAAAGTACTACTTGAAAAACTACTTTTCTTCTGTGTTATTGTACTAGTGATTGTAAGAAACACTTAAGTTTTGTATATTTTTATTTAAAGGAAGGAAGATAATAAAAAGTTCCCATGCTGTTCTGGAATATGTTTCCAACATGCTGATCTTTTGAACAAGCGGCCAGGGAATATCTTCCTGTGCTTGCTGCTGCAATGGAAAATGACTACAGGAAATCAGAGTGAAAAGAGAAATGAGTCTATGTAATTTGCAGGTAGGTTACTCTAATTCATCCTGTAGCACATGAGATGATACCCCAATGTTTTGAGTTGCAAACAAAAGTCTGCCTTTATTATGCATTATTTATGTATGTATATATGTTTGTTTTGGAAATTAAGAGGAAGTGTTAGATGTGAATAGCTAGCAGCCATATAGGAGATACCTGTGTATGGAGAAGAGTATGATCTGTTTCAGGAAGAAGAGGAGCTGTGCTGAAGCATATGTTAAGAATGTAAGTTATGTAGAATGAGTGAGCTTAAGTCCTGTTTTAGAATGGAGTAGGTGAGATATGTGAATATTTGATGCTACCATAAATTTCAAGATGACCATTGGTATCTGGGGATAAAGAGTTCTTCAAATTTACAAGGATGTGGCTTTTGGTCTGTGTGTAGTAATAAGAGCTATGATCATGGGGAACGAGATGTGAGGTGAGCCTGCAACTTATTAGTCAGCTCTGTGGCTGTGTAGTTTGCATATGAGTAAGTTATGGCAGTAGAAAGAAATAGGATAGTAAAATGAAAGACAATCCTTGTAGTTTTGTCCTAATACTTTAAAAAAAATCCTAGGAATATGACCAAAGTTGTGTTCTCCTGTGGCAAACAGTTCACATGTACTGGAACAGCTCAGGAAGTAGAATAGTGATAGATACACAAGCATACCAGATCCCAGCATTTGTGGCCAAGACCAACAGCTGTCTCACACAGAGCAGATCAGCTGGATTTATAAATACAGCTGGTACAGATGAACAGCAGGAGTCCTGTATTTCCAGACCCCTGGCTTCCTTGGAGTTTGATAATAACCTTTGATTTACACATGGAGTCCAGATAACTCAATAAATACCTTTATAACTAACTATAACAAAACATAGGGTTTTGCAGATATGTAAAATCTGTATAAGGACTCACTTCTACACTGAACCCCTATATACAGGTACCTCATGTTCTCAAGAAACACATCTACATCCGGGAACGCTTTATTGTGACAAACTTTCTCTTCTTTCTTATTGGAGATCAGAGATGGGTGTGTATAAAGACTTATCTTTGAACTGGAGATGGTAATGGCTGTAGTTTTCCGTAAGTACAGAAAATACAAGTGATGTGGGGTGTAGATTATCAGTGTTTTATTAATAAATACATATATACACGTAAGTCCAAGTCTGATTTCAGATGGTACCTCTCATAAGTTTTTACTGTGGATTTGATTACAAAATACAGTAGTTTAATCTCTTGGAGCCAAAATACTTGATATGAGAAAGCAAGCAGTTGATTCTGGAAAAAAAATAGGCTGTTCTGAAGGTGTATTTTATTTTTCTCTGAAGGTTCTAGTCAATAGTTTACCTCGGATTGCTGTATATCTCCTTCACAATAGCCCTTTTCACTCCAGAAGTGAAAAACTTCTGAAAAGTCATACTATGTTAGCTGAATGAAGAATAAACATTATCTTATATTTGGTTTACTTTTAGTTACAGTTAAAACCAAATGAATTTCTGCTGTTTAAAAACAAATCACGCCACAGTGTGGAGTACTGAGCAGCAGTGCCTCCCCTGAAGCTCTCCTGTGGCTCTCCCCAGTAGCATGCTCAGTATTTGGTTTGCTCATCTAAATGGAGCACGTCATGGGGCCCAGCCTGTTTACCTGATTGTCAAATAATTGTTTACCCAAGGACTCCGGGTCACCTCTCCACCATGCATAAACACATGGGAGACATTGTGCTGTTGGTGTGTTGCACCCTCACAACAATTTGCCCAGAGCTTTTGTAAGAATGCAAACATGTTTAAATGGGGCAGGTATCGAATGGTCCAGTGCCTCTGGCTATGTTAAATGCTATGTTTGAGCAGCAGCAGCACCCCACAAACTAACCTACCAACAGCAGCAAGGAATGAAAAGCTGCAGCCATTAACTCGGAGTGTATGATTAATCCAAAAGGGAACCCATGCTAGCCCCTCATCTTGAGTTGTTTGAAGTCTGAGCTCTGTGAATATGAAATTGTTTCTACTAATGGCTGAATTAAAACATAAACTCTACTTTAGCCATCCTCAAAGCATATTTAAGAGGAACTGTTGCCAAACAGAACAGGAAAAAACAATGGGTGAATCATGGGGGTGGTGGAGAGCGGTCAGAGGAAGGATCTGTAATGAAATCAAAAGTCAGATTCCCATCTCAGAGGTAGCAAAGGGAGAACAGGGATGCCTTTTTAAAGCCTGTCAGCCAGCCAGGATAATCACCTGGCTGTGACAGACACAAGTTCAAATCCTTCCTCAGTGTGACTTGAAGAAAATGGTCCAGGGCCAGCATGGACCGTAGATTCCCACCTCCCAAGAAAATATCCTCTTTCTGCCTCTCTTTGGCAAGAGCTGTTCTGAGATGGGATTCTTTTTTTAAAAAAGCTCTTTTGAATCTTTTCCATCCTACGCAGAAAATACTCTGCTGAGACAGTGAAAATGATTCCTTAACTGAGTAGCTACCACCTGGCATAACACTGGGTAGTTGTCTCCACTGCAGTTGATATTCAAATACTGTGGTTTTTGGCTAAGCTTTACCTGAGTTTGCTAATGATTTCAGCTTAGACCAAATGACATTTTTTGGGAATAAACAAAACCACTTTTCCAGCAGTTTTCATGGGGTGAAAACAAGTCAGAGTGCCCTTGCTGGGACTGATAGTTCAGTTCATCACTGTTAAATGTTATAAAACCAATTGCGTGGGAAAGAAACAGGGCAAGGAAGGGTGACGGGGACTTTGGGGAAAAGGGACTAACAGTTTTTTGGGAAATGTTTTGATTGTAATGGAAACTCACTACCCTGCCATGAAATACAAACATTGTATGTTGTCAAGAAGTCTGAGCAGAGGGAAAATGATTCGAGGCCTCAGCTAGCAGAAAACACATAATACAAACAGGCTGTGTAGCCAGGTTTGTGGTAACACAGGGACTATAAACCTTGAACTAGCTAAACAGAATAGCTTTCAGTCACACCATCAGCTGCAATGTGATTACAGGTTAGTCTAGTGCCAGACCTGCTGTTAATGAAAGTAAAATTTAGATGCCAGTTTATCAGAAGTTGTCTGTTTATACTTCTTACTCCTAAGGTATTTGAAGAAGGTGTTATTTGCCTCAAAAATCGCAGGAATAAGTAGTACAAAGCAGTAGAGAAAAAAATACAGTACTGTTAACAGCAGCTCTATAAAGAAGGGTTTGTAGAAAGGAAAACGTTTCTTTATACACCTTGAACTTTGATCTCATTTCTGAGTGGATTAGTGTGCATGGCTCCAAAGCAGTAATTATGGAGTGGCAGGGCACTGGATGCAGCACATGAATGTGGCTGTAATTTTCTCAAAATACAGTGATAAGTCTCCCATGAGTAGTGAAAAACCTCTAACGGTGCAGTACGCCTTTAGGATGGACTTAAGTAGCACAAGACTGGAGGTTTTTTTCTGTTAAAAAACAATATTCCCGCAGAATTCTGACACAAAGCTGTGTCACCTTCATATAAAACCCATAGCAGTGGCAATTCCGTATCTCCCCCACCCACCCGACGCGAAAGCTTTTACCGTGCCACAGTTTTCTGCTTGAGAAGCTTGGAATCACTCACCTAAAAGATCCCGCTCCTGCAGGACTACAATAAACGCCAGCGCCCAGATGAAAAGCATGGTTTCAAACCCTCCACGCTCTGTTGTAGTCCTGGTGGAGAGCACGACAGGCTCCCTCCCCGGCTTTACATAGACTCCTCTGTCCGTCCTGCCGTTCGTGCTGATGTTTAGCCAGAGCTAGGAGGAAATACGTTCAGGCTGAGCCAAGATTCTTAGGCTGTGCTTTTTCTCTTCCCTCCTTTTAAAAAACACCCTTCCAGCTCCACAAAAAGTCCAGTTACCCAGGCAAGCTGGCAGTGGTCCAAGCTGCCCAAAGTTTTTACCCTTATATTTATTTTTGCAGCCTACAACTGGAGTGTGCTGAAGAGCTTTGAATCCTGTAAATGTAGCAAATGGGGCTAGAGGAGAAATGAGAGAAGAGGAAGGGGTTTGGGGTGTTTCTTTCCCTAGGGCGGGGAAAGCAGGAATACTGGAAAACACAGTATCTCTAGGGTTGTGAAAAAAGTGTTTTTTTCATTATGTGTTCCTTTTTAAGACTGCAGAAAAACCTCTTTTGGGCAGGTAAAGGTCCTGCTGGTTTGAGTGTGGCAGCACTGTGGGAGGCAGTTAAGTGTTTGCGGTGCCTTGTGTTCAGAAAGCATCGTTAAGGGCTCCCGATGAGCCCTCTGAGCTCTTCTCAGTTGGGAAGGTGTTTGAAGCAGGTTAGACTTGGTAACATTATGTGCAAAAATAGCATTATGTGCAAAAATGATAATGTGATTGATTTTGAGCAGGGTCTTAATTAAATGTTAACTGTTTGTCTGGAGAGTTCATAGGTGTTGGCTGCTAAGTGTTAATGTATGACATAAGGCGGTGTGTGGAGCTAGAGCTCCGATCCCAAGTCCACCACAAGTTCCTGGTACAGCCTTGGTCATGTCTCCCAGTTTGCAGATCGTTAGTGTGACAATGTATGATAACTGTGACAATGTCTGTTCTGAGGCTGCTGGAGAAGTACTCAGACTGAGGAAATGCAAATGCTGTCCTGGCGGTTTCTTTACAACTGTGATGCCCACCTGCAGGAGTGAGAGTCCTGTGTAACACTTAGGAGACAGG
The DNA here is from genome assembly GCA_011075105.1 of Heteronetta atricapilla. Taxonomy (NCBI): domain Eukaryota; kingdom Metazoa; phylum Chordata; class Aves; order Anseriformes; family Anatidae; genus Heteronetta; species Heteronetta atricapilla. The sequence goes on along the minus strand of CM021736.1, from coordinate 11,741,965 downwards.
GGCAGAAGAATATTTTTAAATGGTTGATTTCTGTTTTCTGAATGTGTTTGTCCATTAACTTTGCCTTGACACTAAATACATTTCTCAAGCAGAATCACCTGTTGCAAAGGAAACCAGTTCATGGATGCTTTTCTGCATGTTTTCTGCTCAGCTTTACACTATATTATTAAAAAGCAATGAACGTATATTGAACTGGTTTTCCCCTCAGCACACTGTAGCAAATCTTGGAACTGTCCTTCCAGACCACTGCTGCTGAGGTCACTCACCTCCCTTTACAGCACGTGTCCTCAGGGCTCCTCCTGAACTGGGCTCAGGCTCCTGGAACAGTTCTGGTCTTCCAAGGAACTTGCCTCTTATTTGTCAAATAGTGTTATGTTCAACTGTAGTGAAGTGCTGGTCTGATATCCATGGAGAATTAAATAAAATAGTGAGGATTTTCCCTAGTATCGTACTCCAGGGATTGTTTCTGTAGTGAGAGTGAAGTTCTTTCTGCTGCAGGGAAATGCAGCCAGAAGGAACGCTTATGCCAAGTAAGCTTTTGGTTTTCAGTAGGGCTACCTGTCCAAAGAATTTTGATGGTCTTGGGTAATTGCCCAAGATGATTTTTGTTAATTCATAAGCACTCAGAATGAAACTGCAGATGAAGAGCACTTAACTAGTAACATGAGATACAAAAAAAAAAAAAAAAAAAAAAAAAAAAAAAAAAAACAATTGGGCTATGACAGAAATCATTAAATTGCAAAGTAGATTTTTGAGTTTAAGAGAGAAGATTTGGGAACAGCAGAAAGAATATGATATATACAAACCTATTTGTCTTCTGGAAAGTTAGTCAGTAACTGATTACCATCAGAGAAAGCATTCTTCAGCATATTCATCTTGGACATGTCCATATATGAGAATATAATGAGATCATATGAATATAGGTTTGCACAAAATCCAGCTGTTGAGATGTTCCCAAGATACCAGCAGCCAAAGAAAGCATACCAGTGAACAGGGATGGGAATTTTTGCCAGCAGGCAGTCTGGCAAAAGGGAAAGCAAACACAAGGATTAACTCTATTTTGGGAGTGTGTTTTTTGTTGTTTTTTGTTTGTTTGTTTGTTTACAGCTTGGCAAAAGCAATAAATAAGTGCACAGAGGAGATACCACTGAGCACATAGGAAAGAGGGACAGAGTAAAGAAAGGGTATGTGTCCACAGAGGATGTATGCGCCACAAGAAAGAAGATCTTACTGTTCATGGGCATGAAATCCTGCAGCATGGACTGGCAGAGGAATATAGCTGCATGTAAAATTTGTCAAAATTGGAGTACACTGTACTGCAGCTCCTCAGGACTTTAAGTGAAACAGAGAAGATTAAGCAGAGATTACTTCTAAGAACAAAAAATACAGTAGAAAGCCCATCCCTATAAAGAAAGAAGAAGTGTCTTACACTGGGAGAAGAGAATTAAATAGAATGGTCTCTGTCCTGCATTACTGTGTACATGCTCCTGTGAGAAGATTCGTGCCCACTAGGGTCTGTGGAGATTCCCTGGGCTTTCATCACACATCTACTAGCTGCTAGCTACTCACGACCAAAAGTTCTTGCTACTTGGAGGCTGTTGAATACCTTATGTAAAATGGGGCTTAGTTCACAATTCTAGAAAAGGTGAATTATTTCTACCATCTTAATTTACTTGTTTCCTGGATGCTGAGCTGAAGCAGTAATTGAATATATGTGGAAGCAGAATTTGTGGATGATTTCCAAATACAGGTTTGCAGCTTGCTGACTGCTTTCAGGGGAAGCAGAAGCTTGCTTTGCAACAAGTGCATCTTTCTGGTGAACAAATCAAAGGTACCTTGTAGTGCTGACTTCACCAGAATGAAATAGGCATTACCATTTGCAGTTTTCAATAGTAGTGACTCTCAGTACCACATCGCCAGCAATCTCCAGTGAGCTTCCATACCCCTGTTGTTCATGGGGGCAGCCTTGGTTGGCGCTGCAGGTCTTGTAGGCTGCGGCCTTCAAGGTGTGGGTATCTTCAGGTCCTGTTCCAGTGCAATCCCCTCTCCCATCTGCTATGTATCAACTTGAATTAGTGGTTATTACATTGATTTGCAAGGAACATAGTAAGTGCAAAATTTTCCTGTTGTCGTCATAAAGGCACAATCTTTGATTCTGTTAAAAAGAATCCCATGGTTGATGTTACGAGGTGCTGTCAAGATCAGCTTTGTCTCGGACTGTACCGTCCTTGGAGAAGTTTAATAAACATATGTGCCATGGAACAGACAACTCTGATCCAGCCTTCTTCAAAACAATACATTTTGTACTACGCCTAAAGCCAACAGTGAGTCAGCTACTGGAATCGATTCTCTTGTGTCATCTTGGTGCCAACACACTAAGCTGGATTCTGCTCGCCAGCATTAGGTAAGCATCTGATGGCTTCAGGCTGTTTCGCATCTGTGGCTTCAGCTTCCTGAGCAATCATCTGCACGAAAACTGAATCACAAAACTGAAGGAAAAGGTGGGTCACATGGAACTTCAGTGATGTTTTACAGATTGTTTTGTATTTTTAACTAGTGATTAGATACTTTCATTTGAGAGACTCCATACATTTTATGAAGCCTGGCCTTGCGTCAGAAACCCCTATGAAATGAAGCCCTAACAGAGCTGGTTTAGCAATATTCTTACTAAATTAGTGAATTGGGAATAGGCTCTTGACTCCCCAGCTTGTATTGCACACAAGAGACTCTGATAATACATACTGTATTTTTTATTACAGAAGGCTGCATCCCTTTGCTGTTGCAACTTTGCATCCACCCATCTGAGTCACTCAAAAAATGTGAACTAGATCTGTGAGTCTATTTCAGATAATACTCTAGAAAATAATACTCATGGGGGATATACTTGATTATTCTTGAGTTAGAATTACTCATTTAGTGTCTTTAGCAGGTCAATATTGCACACCACACCAATTAAAAGAAATAATGACTTGAAACTGGATGGACATTTTCATTCTGTGAAGGAGTAATTAATATCTGAGAAGCTATTCATCTGTTGAGTAGCACCTTGCAGAGCACAAGTCATGACAAATAGTCATGACTCTTTGCAAAGTAGAGGTCTGTGTTACTTAACATCTGAGTACCTTACTCCATTAGGTAATTCATCAGCTGTGTATATGAAGCCTTTGAATACAGGTAATATTTACCACGTGAGGTACTTATGAGGTGAAGATACTTAATGAAACAAAGAAACAGCTGGGAATAAATTCCTATTTGGATGACTAGTCAGCCTATTCTCCTTTTTCCCTTAATTACCGCAAGGTCATGGATAGATGCAAAAGTAAGAATGGCTTGCCAGAGATAAAAGCCAAGCCAATCTCTTCACTGTTCTTTTCCTGAATACTTGCAGTACACGTATTATTTTACAGCTGATGGAGTAAAAAATCTCAGGTTAAGATTCCTTTTAAAATGAGAGTGTTGTAGGAAATAGAATGCTGTAGCAGGGTGTTAGTAGTTCTTTGTTATTACATATCCCTTGCATCTCAGCTGCAAGTTTTCTTCCAAGCATGCTTCCACCATGCAGAGACTGAATAAGAATGTTGGAAGATGATTTTTTTTATCTTGCTGTCTGTGTAGTTTATCATGTAGTGGCTTCTGCTCAGCAAGATTCCCAAAGAGTGCAGTTAGCTATTACTGTATGGCACTGGCTTCTTATCTCTTTAATTCCAGCTGCAAAACTATACTAAAATACAAATACTTACATAATTGTACTATTCAGTAGGAGAATCTGTGGTAGTTGTCATGAGGAAAATTTGTCGTCATAAAGGGGAAGGGCCCATGAAACAATTTTTGTTAAAAGTTCAGCCAAGGCATGAAAAACCTTGTGAGACTATGAACAAATTAATAGATTAGCATGCACCACAAGCTCTAGGGTCAGGGCATTAACTCAGATTGTTAGAAAACAGATGTGAACTCTGGATTCTTGTCCTCCACCCTTTATTTTGAATTTTTTTCTAATGAGATCCTTAAAGGGCAATCGGTTCCATATGGTCCTGGGGAGAGGCTGATAGTGGTTACACCTGTTACTGGTTTGCTGTATCTGCATGGATATTCTAGTTAGTGCTAAGGACAAAATAAGTAAGAACAAGAATTATAAACTGAAGCTAAGTCCTCACAGGAAATCAGGATAGTGTAGATGCGGTTTCTAATGCCAAATTTTAGGATACCCTGTTTTGTTTTAAAAGATCAGTTGGATCTGGGTATATTAAAATATGTGCAACAGTAATCTGTCCAGATGTAGTAAAATGTACGATTCTGCTTATAGTTATCTGCCTGAGTTAAACAAACTGTTCTTCAACTCAGACCCACCACTGGAACTCATTGGAAGACTAACAAAAATATTATTTCCTAATTCAGATACTCATCTATGCCATTTTGTATTTTTCTCTAAGTGCTTTCTGGTTTTTCCTTCTTAGATACTACTTCTCACCATCTACAACAGTGACTATTTTAGGCATCTTCTAATTAATGCTGAGAAAAGAGGAAATAGAAGATCAGATGATAACATACATGGAAGGGGAATGAAGGGCTAATTGCATGTGTTCAAGGAATCAGAAGCATCAGAAGTGAGGACTGAGGAGCCATGTGAATCATCAGGACTCTGGATAATTCCAAGGTAATCTGGTCTATTTAAACTGTATCATTAGCAAAGTGAATTACAAGAAGCTGATAGGACAAGAGCCTGTGGTTTGAATTTAGAAGAAATTATACCAGTCTAGGGTGCAGAAAGTGTCCTGTTGACGTGGGTGAATAGGCGTTATACCAAGACCAGGAGATAACCACAGGGAGGGACTCGATGGGGGTAGCGGAAAGAGGCTAGGCAAGCAGAGACACTGGTGAGGCTGTCAGGTGAGGCCAGGCAGAAGGGCAGGAGAAGGTGTGCGGTGAGCAGGCTGGCTGATGCAGGTGAACCTCACCTGACAGCCAGGGAGCTGGTGAGGTGAGGCATCCTGCATTAGCAGAACCCTACTGCCTCACGGGTGAACAGAGAGGTTAGCTATTTATGTCTGCCCAGCTGCCTGGTTCCCCGAGGAGGTGCTCTGCTCTGCTCCATCTCTCCACCCCCAACTTGTACTCAGGCATTTGATTTGTTTTGATCTTCCTCCAGTTGTGCTCAATGAAGATGAGATCCAGGCTGGGTGATCTGATTTCAGCCACAGTGTGAGCTGCAACCTAGAGCTTAGTGTTTTAATTAGACACAGCAGGAGGAGAGGGAAGAGGATTTAGATCAATGAGTGTCTAAGCTAAGGTAACAGACTCCAAACTGTTACGTACTTGACCTTGAGATTACTTATGCTAACTAGGAAGCAAAGGAGTTCAGCCTGTCTCAGAAACGTCACTCCAGTGAAGCATTCATTACTTGCAGCAGAAACAATTGTGTGTTCTTCAGTGCAGTTAGATATCCAAGCAGACACATGTCAAAAACCTTTGCAGGCTTTTTGAGCCTTTGAAAGCATCATATAGTAGTTGTCTACAGACTGGCAAACTAGAATCAGTTTCAGTAATGCTGTAAAACAAAGCTTCACTTTGTTTGAGGTCATATCCGCTTGCCATTTAAATGCTTGGTTATTTTTGTTACTGAATATAAAACTAATGACTACTGTGGTAAAACTTTGAAATTATATGGTGCTGCTGCCATTTTGTACTGCCTTCTGAAATAGTGGAATATGTTCCACTACTTACCATGCCTGTGCTCTGCACAGACAAGCTGGTATCTTTTTTCAGGGGTTCACTCTATTGGCTTTCAGCTGGTGCGTTTTTCCTCTAAAGTGAACACAAGTGTGCGACCAAATCTTCTTGGGTGTAGAGCCCAGGATCAGTGATAATGTAAGGTACCTTATGTTACCCAAAGACCTCTAGGTAGTCTTCACTAGTTAATATCATTTTGCAAAGTGGCTTTGAATAGATTATTGGATACTTACATGCATTTGCAATACTAATTTGCTGTCTCTGCATGTATTAAAGATGTTATTCTACAATTTGAAATTGAGATAAACAGGATATCACAGAGCTAAATATTCCAGATAGCAATGCAAAATGCTTTACTGGTTCTTACCAGTCATTTAGTCCTGATAGAAAAGTGTGTGCTGTTGGTTTTGTTTGATTGTGTTTGTTTATTTGTTTGTTTTAATACCAAAGCACAAGCTTTGTTCGGGAGTTCCCAGTTTTTGCTCAGCCATTGTAATGTATTGGTCCAGCATCTTATATTTCTAAGTGGTCTAATTCTAAATAATATTTTGGGGAGATAAATTTTGAACCTCAAATAAAAGGTTTTTCTCTTTGTCTTGACAAATATCTCATCCTTTCTTCAAAATATTTACTTGATAAGCAGATGGTCTGTACCACATCCTAACTTTACACAAAGCACAGCCAGACTGCCCATTAGACTTGTGCCAGCAAACATGTTCCTTGAGCTGATGCCTGTCCTTTCTCTCAGCCACTACAAAATGTATCTTGAGGAAGCTAGATCTATTACTACTGATTTCAGTCTGCCTGATCAGTTTTTTCTCAGTTGCCTAAAGATAAAGAGTAACATGAAATTTCAATACCATAGGTCAGTTGCTGTCTGACAAGTATAAACTCCGAGGGGTGAAAATCTGGCCTGCTATATTACTATTGATTTACACAGAGACTGAGATAGAAGTGAAACTAGCATGGTAGACAAAAAAAAAAAAGTGAAGGCTTTGGTTTCTGTTCCTTTTGATTATTATTACTGGCAGTTATTTTTGTATGTCTATATTTATCTGCACTGCATTTTGTAGTGTTTTACCACCATATTGCTGTTGCACCAATGCATTGCATAATCCTAAATTATCATTTTAGTTTTCTGTGTTGCTCCTCTGAACAACTTTTATTTTTTTTGGCTTAACTGTAGACTGTCTCCACCCACTTTCCTTCTGTAACCGATCAAATTCTGCAAAGAATTCTCCACTTTGGATAGACTATAATTTCCCACCCGTGCTGTTCTCACTGAGGCTAGAAATGTTATTTATTTTATTTAGTGTGGGGGAAAAACTTGGCTAACCCTTCAAAACAATCTTTCATGTCCTGTGAGTCAATGAAGTCTTTATTTACAAGGGTAATAGCTATTTCTCCTTACGCTCTCCAAACTGAGTTCTCTCTGGTTTCAAGAGAATGAAACACTGTTTTCCATTTTCAAGGTCTCCAAACAGTCTGTACCTCACATCAAATCTTCTACCATCAATGCAAAAGGCACAGAAAAGTCAATGCCAGTCTATCCTAGGACAGGTGCTTTGTAGTTCACATGTTAATTCTTTGGTTAGTCTTATGGGCCATAGTTGTCAATCTGAGCAGTTAGTGGACCAACACTTAGGTAAATTGTTCATTTCCCATGTGTTTTGGTCTGCTAGTAGTGATAATCTTGATCCTACTCAAGATGAACAAATATATTGAAAATAACCTATTTTATTCTGTTAGCTAAGAGTGAAGTCATATGTGAAAGGTTTACGGGAATGTTAAAAGGTCATATACTGTAGAAGTCTTCTGTTAATTAGGGGCAAAACCAGAGAGAAACAAGGACATCCTGGAAATTTCAAGTGCAACAGACAACAACCACTTGCAGGTAATTGATTTGGGGCACTCAGTCTGAAAAAGAAATCATCAGAAAAATAGATTAGGGAAATCACTAACAGGATGTAGCACCCTTCTAGCCAACTAGTTTAAATTTCTGAAGCAGTCTACCTGCTTCTTGGTGTAGGTGAAGGAGCCAGCGCTGCAGGCAAAGGTTGGATTCCCTCCACACACCTAACTAGATGCTCTTGGTGGCAGTGGGAAGAAGGCTATGTGGTACCCTGCTGCCCTGACCTTCTCTGTCTGCATCCACCTTCACAGTCATAAAGCTCCACTAACAATCATGGGGCTCTCCTTGGAGAAGAAAAATAAGTCTGAAAAGGCAATGAAGTCAGGAAGGAGCTATGAACTCCACTGTAAAACACTTGTAATTGCTGTTAAACTACAGATTACTTTGGTTCAAGTATATTAAACCTGGCATCAAAGAGCATAAAATATGTACTTAAGTTTATCTCTTGTTAAATATGCCCTTAGTCACATGCTTATGAGCTGTCAAGAAATGTTCTTTCCATCGATATTTGTAACAGTCTTGATACAGGAGCACGAAGTTAGTAAACCCTCTGTTCTGGCCAGCCTTCTTCTCCTGCTCTTACCATAAAATTAGACATAGATTTTGTGCTAGAGAAACATTAAAGAGGAAAAAAAAAAAAAAAAAAAAAAAAAGGTACTTTAATCTGTTTATATATACAAGGCTAAAGTTCAACCCTCCAGTTTGCAGAGAGTTGTGAATTAGAATCTTATAAAATTTGGTAGAAATGAGACTCAAGATTTAGTTATTTCTGTTAAAATAACATGTTAACACCTCAGGTTTGGCTTTTGCTTATTTTCTCTGTGCAATCCATAATTAATATTTGCCTCTCACCATTTGCTGGTGCTTTAGGTGTTTTTAAGATAAATTCCCATGTAAAAAGACCTAAAAAATATTAAGATGTAGAAAAAATGGGTGTTTCTCCCTATGAAAAGCTTCATTAGAATTTATTTGTACAGAAGGATTTGAAGAAGCAAGGAAATCCTTCACTTCTGCTGTGCATAGTGTTGGGTGATGTAATGGGAAAAAATATCTTCCAAGCTCTGGTGTTATTACTCTCACCCAGAAAGCAGTCTTGTTACAGCTGTGGGTAATTTGTGTGATCAAATATTGGGATCCTTTAAGGAAGACCAAGGGAACTTAAAGCTTCAGGTTTTTTTTTGTTTTTTTTTTTTTCTTTATAAATCTTAGGATCTGCCATCACAATTAAAAGTTTAATTAAAAGGAAGTTTTCTCTGCTATAAATGAATGAAATAGTTCATTTTTATGTAACTTCAGTGTCTCATAAGTAGGAAAAAAAATGGCAAGTTTAAACAGTCAATCTGATTTAGATGGCCTTTACTGTCAATTCAAAGGCATACCAAACCTGCACAAGTGCTGACGTGAGACTGTGCCCCTGGAAAATGTCATTTACAGGGGGTATTGCCTTCTGCTGGAGCAGCAGCTGATATGACAACTCCTGCTAATAATTGTATTAGTAAAGACAAATTAAATAAATAGGGATTTCCTGGAGAAGGATATGGGGAAGAAGGAAGAGACCAGATTAACTTTTTTGATATAAAGAGTGCTGAGTTATTAAAAGGGTTTAAATAACAAAGAGAGGTGTTACAGTGAGAGAAAGCACACAAACTCAGGAAACAGCGCCTGTTACAAGTGACAAGACCCAATTGCTCTAGAAAGAGAAAGCGAGACTGGTGTGTACAGCCATCACCTCCGTTGGCAAAGACAGAGAAGGTAAATACGTAAAGTGGCAGACAAAGCTTAAGAAGCTTGTAAAGACAATGAAGTTTGACAGGCAAGAATGAAAGGAAGACGCATCTAATAATAGTGTGTGTTTAACTGTTTATCTCTCATTAAGGAAATAAGCAGCTCAGAAAATGGTCATAGTTAACTTAGAGCAATTACAGTGATGCAGTACCTTCCAGGACACTGCACAGTCAGCACTTCTAGCACATGCTTAGCAAAGGATTTTGAAAGGATGTTTGACGTGGGTCTAAGTCTACAGCAGAAATTTCCACATATCCTTTTCTCCTAATGAACTGATTGTTTTTCAATATTTTAGAAGGACATGATTCAGTGCTTCACGTGCTTCTGTCCTGAAAAAGGTTGGTGCGTTATATTTAGGGTCTGTTTGGCCAAGCAGTTGAAAAAATACTTTTACCATTGTTGCTTGGTCTACAAATGTCAATTGCAGATCAGGGCCTCATTTTCTGTGGAGATGAATTCATGTAAAGTTTTGAGCAGTGGTCAGTGTAATAGGTTTGTCTGTCATTTCTGTCTTCGTCTCTCTAAATGTGATAAATTGCTCTTTCTGATGTGATTCCCATATCTGTTAAAAAGGATAAAATAAGCTTTCTTGCAGGTTGTGAGGTATGTTTGGTTCATATGCATTTTGTGTTCATCATTCTTCAGCAAAAAATATTTGAACAGTGCTTGGAACAGCAGCTCTCTCATGTTTCCCATTCCCTGGAGAAGCACTGACCACCAGCATATAAAGTTGCACTTAACTTTGGTTTTGTTTCTTGTGCAGGTTGTTTTGTGTTCCTTGCTGCCTGATGGGCTCAGTCCACCTGTGCAAAATGAGGAAGGGAAGCTTGCTCCATTCCATAATGGTACCTAACATGTGTTTGTGGTACCTGGCTGAGGACTTGGAAATGTGGATATGGACCTAGCTTAACCAGAAGGTGACGAAGGTGATATGTGTCCACCTCCAACTGTATTACTGGAAATGAGGGGGAAAAGGCAGAAGAAAAGGTGGTGACTCCTTGCAGCTGTAAATGCTAGGGAGGAGCATGCTGTGAAACTCCCAGATGTTGATGTTTCTCTGTTGCATGTAGACAGATTTTTGGGTGACTCCCTACTCAGTGTGTTCAAAGTCTGTGCTTCATCTGCACAGTTTGCTGCAAGGAGTGCTTAGGAATCCAACCCATCAATCTGGACTCCTGGGCATCCGAAAGCTAGGCATTACAATTTTTACTGTTTTATGTTCCCTTTCCCATCCACCATTGCATTTCAGATGTATTATGAGCAAAGTAACAACTCCACCTGCCTTCTCTCTTTGCTTCACCAGAAGCTGTCCTGAACTTCGCTCTCACTTGGAGCTCCAAGTGCTGGCAGCAGCTGACTGCCTTTTTGTCTTTGCTTCTGGCAGTAGCACACTGCTGGGTTGCAGCCATGCTTAGTACATGCAGCACCCACAGTCTGCACATCCACTGTCTGGAATGATAAAGGGTTTGGGGTGGGAGAGACAGGAAAAAGTGGTGAATCTAGAGTTTAATCTGCACTGACATCCATGGAGTAAGGACCTGTCAGCCACACCTATGCAGGGAAGGCTCCAACAACCTGGCTCCATTTCCTACAGTTCCCAGAAGACTATTTAGTCATTTATTCTGACTCTTGCATGTAAAACAGTTTATTATTATTCAGGGTACTCTGCGGAGAGGGTTAGGTCACAGCTTGGGTTAGATCACCCTGTGCCTGTTTTCCATGTTGGAAGTTAAGTTTACGTAAACTGTCAGCCAAAACCAGAGAGGACACAGAGGGACTGCTGACACCTGGGGAGGGACACCTCGGCATTCCCCGAGCAGCCAGGAGCCTGCGCTCCGTCAGGGCTGCTTTCCAGAAGAGAAGAACCACAGAAGGAAGCCCCATCCCATCCCCATCACGCAGCCATCATGTGTCTAGAAATCTTTCATGGCCCTTGGTAACGCTCCCTTGGGGCAATGAAGAGCAGACTTCAATAGTGTCTTTCTTTAACTGTTGCTGCAGTCGTTTCCCTATATGATCTTTCCTGTTGATCTGTATGATCTGCATATCCCTCTCCTCTGCTACAATGACTTTGCCAAGAGAAGGCCCAAGTGAAGGAACCGGTCTCCTGGTTATGAAATTATGAAGGCCTGTGTCCCTAGGTGCTGCCCTAACAGATCCTTGCACCTGGCCGAAACACCACAGAAAGAAGTTGGCCTTTCCTTGCTACTTCTGTCTCCCCAGTGCACACTGTTAAAATCATGGGCCCTGCAACAAGCCCAGATCATGCTCCACAGTTAAGCAGTAAGTAAGTAAAGCTTCATGTGTCCTGCTAACAGAACGTCACCCAGGCATAATCCAGGCCCTGACTCAAATTGACAAGGGCAGCTTGGCCTCTGAAATAATCTCTTTAAATAGCAGCAGCCATCTCTCAAAGTCGTTCCCCTCCCCCAGGAGTGTTGGATAGCTGCTTACAACAAGTCGCCTGCTCTTCCCCATCCTGGCAGTGCAGGGCTGGCACTTCTCACAGGCAAGTGTGCCCGCTGCCCGCAGCCTCACAGCTTTGCTTTGCACCAGGAATTACAATGAATTTTGCGGCACAGTTTATCTACTCCAGGGTGTTAAAAAACAGAACTCCCAGGGACCGCTCCAGGGAAGATGAAGAATACGATCCTTTCTGGCAAAGGTTGGAGAATATTGCTGTCTGACTTAGAATTAGAGCGCTCCTTCCTCCCCTTTAGGGGCCATGGTCAACCCCCGGGGTCCACCCAGGGCCAGGCCTATGGACATGACATCCCCCGGACCCCTCCTGCCTCCTTATGGTGTCGTAGTTGGAGTTTTGCTTCACCTCGTTGTTTATTTATTCGCTATGCTGTATAGGTAATGCTTTCTTTTTACTTTTCCTTACTTTATTATTAAAAAAAAAAAGGAAATTGTTCATAATTTTCCAATGTCTCTCAAGGTTCTGTGACTATGAGTTGCTTCTGGAGTCATCCACTGGAAGCAGTGGAGCTGTGAGTACTTTAAGCCAATGTTCAGCTTTTTTACTTCATGAGTGCTGTCTTAGAATAAATCTAGGCAGGCCAATGGACTGCTGAAAATTTACCTTGGGACAGCCAGTATTGTGTTCAGCTATTACAGGTGTTCTGCAGTTATTTTTGTTCTAGTGCTTACAATCTGCTTGATTTACTGTGCTCAGTCATGGATGGTGCAGAGACAATTCAGGAGACATCTAGAGCCCGTGCATTGCACTGATCAGGCTGTGTGGGTGCTGCCACATAGCTGTGTTTGCACAACCTCACTCTAAGCCTTTTCAGTATCTGTTTTGGCCCTCTATTTTTTTTTCTGACCACTCTTAGCAAGATCAGAAGCTGGTATTGCCTGATGTTGGATAGCCAAGGTGCAATTATCATCTCATGCTTCATGTAAATAGTTGCCTATATTTGTAGTATTTAAAACAACTTATTTCAAGCAGGCTCAGTGTCCGCTGAATAAACATAAACCCCCATGGAACAGGCAGCTTGAGGGGAAAAAAAGACCAAAGGGGAGGAAAAGTTTGCAGATACACACTGAAAAAATGTCTTGCCCAAGGTCACACACATCTGCAGTGAACTGACAGTCCTCTAATCACAGTACTGGCCTTTCCTCTCATTTGGGTTATGTTACTCATTCTTTATTATAGGTGAATTATGAAATGTGTCGATGACAAGAGAACCTCTAAATTCAGGAAAAAAAAAAAAGATATTTTAAAGAGGGAAATGGTTTAACTTCTGTAAGAGTTTTGTTTTAAGTGCCGAGCTGCGTGCAGTGCTTTATATTGACTGTTTGACATTCACAATGTGAATCTTTAATAAGCACTTAGAGGAATTTGTCAGTTTGAGGGACACTTGGAAGGTATTGAAGCAGACGTAACCAAGAAGGGTGACCTTTTGAGTTCCTCTTGCTTTCAGATTGTTTTCTCATGTTATCTCTTTAGCAGCTGACACCTAGTTGCTATTGCCAGTAGCAAGCAATGACATTTCAGTAGCATGTACAGAAGACTGGTGATGGGTTATAACCAGAGATGAAGGCAAATACAGTGTTGGGCTCAGGCTGTGGTCAATGTCAATTACTGAAGCTAAAGATACATGTTTCAGAAGTGATAATGCAGCTTGGTTGTTCCCTGCATCAGCCTGAGCTCTCTTTGCACTCATTGCTGGTGTGGCAACACGCAGTTTTGTCAGACCGTGCTGCACAGGGTGAGTAGAGTTACAAATGCCTGCTGTGGGGTTGGTCCCAAGACTTGGTTATTTTGTACCTGTCTGTGGTAGATGGTCACAGGTGCTTACATCCTCTAGCACTTGTGTCATACAGGCTGGTAACTAAGCCACGATCTCTTCATCTTTAAGACACTCTAATAAGTAGCCCTGCTATGAACTTCCTGTGGGAGTCTTAGGCAAATCACTGTCTGTGCCCCAGATTCTATCGATTCATTCTTACCAAAGGTAAGCTAATATTGACTGACTTGTTTTTCTGTTTAGGGAAGGATATTAGTGATTCCTGTGTGATTTAGGAACCTTTGCATGGGATTCGGTATCTAAAGCAAGCCTTCATTTTTGCATCGTTTCTCTTTCGTAAAGACCTACTTGCACAAGCTGCTGAGACACTTGTAAGAATCACTGCTATTGCAGTGTTTAGGTGTGCTTGGGGAAAAGCAAAACGAAAGCAGTCAGTGAGGATTTTGGAAACACAGGAGAGCTCACAGGGATTTACATAGCCAAAATGAGGTGGGATGGAACAGGAAGGTTTAGGAGCTATTGGGATAAAGGATTGTGATAAGTCAGGAAGGTTTCAGAAGAGTGTGGAATGCTCCAGCATCTGGAGGGAGCAGAGGAGAAAGAGGTTGGGGATGTGGAATAAGAAGAATTAATGGAGCTGGGGAGATTCTAGATAAGAGAGATGTGGATGAGAGAAAGGGCTCCCTCTGTCCTCTCCTGGGATTACTTCTTTCTCACTCCTTTGAGAGGAGGTACCAGTCACAGTTGCATCTCTCTGTCAGAAGCCAAGCAGACTGCCTGGTACCTGGAGCAGGATGCTTCTCCCCCACCAGTCCATGACCCATCTCTGCTCAACACCTGTGAATGAGGCAAGAGTGACTTCAGAGGGGGACTGTTTTTCCTGTAAGAAGTATTCCCAACTTCCAGGCATAAGACCTGAGTCCATTTATTCACAAAGCAGGTGACAAGTACGTCTCAAACTTTATCTCACCAGAGCCTACTGCTCAGTGAGCTACAGGTTGATGTTCAGAGAGCCTGAAGATGATGGCAGCATATGGAGTTGTGCTTAGGAAATGCCATCCCCCACCAAAAAAAAAAAAAAAAAAAAAAAAAAAATTAAAAAGAAGGAAACAAAAAATCCATGCATATGTATGCATGGATGTGCATGTGCTGCTGTTAATTATAGGCCAATCCTAATTCACTGGGTGAATTTGAAGTGGTATTCAGGCTTACCACTAGCCGCTGGTTTGCACTATGTCACTGATCAGTCCAAGGGATGTACTGAGGTTTGAATTTCTCTCATCATGGCATAGAGCTTTAAGTACAATACAGACCTTCTACTTCACTGTCAGCCCCTCCTCAAGGTGAGTGTGTATCATTGTGAATGCAGGTGATAAAAACTGCTGTGGAAATGACAAAGAAATGCTGTGTTTTCAGCCTTTTTTCTGCCTCAAAATGAGTTGTTAGGGCTTATTTTGCCAAACACACCCAATGCTGGCTCTAAGTATGTCAACAAATCGAAATGCTGTAGGAATAGCAACACTGAGTCAGAGCAAAGGGACAACCACCGCTGTATCTTTTCTGTAGTGGTGGCCAGTAACAGGAGCTTGGAGAAAAATATAAGCTACGTAAGAAAAATACTCTCATATTCTCTTGTGGAGTCTGCCAAGCAAGTGCTTAGGGTCCTCCTGAATCATAGATTGCTTGTTTGAACAATGCATTTAATGGTCACTATTAGACCTAACTTCACAAAGCTGTACAGCATTTTTAGGAACCCATTTGTATGATTGTTCTTCACAGCATCCCATGGCAATGAGTTCTGTGAGCTAATTATTTTCTGTAAGAAAAGTTTTTCTTTTAAATTTGCTATCTAATAGTTTCATACGATGTCCTCCTAAAATTTATGCTTGGAGAAACAGTGACTGATCATTCTCTGTTCACTGTTATCTGTGACTTCTTAGATTTTTTGCTCCTTCAGTTCTGGAAGCTGAAGAGATCCACTTTATCAGTTTAATCTATTAAATCTGTTTCCACAAGGAACCTGAGGAAGCCAATCAGCATGCGCTTCATCTGACTGGGACATGCAAGTGTCCCATTATTGGAGATAACTGCATAGGCATTTGTTTTTCCCTATAAAAAAGACAACAGTTGTGGTGTTTAGGTATAGCGTGTGCCATCACTGTTTTATTTTCCTATAATTATTTATGTTAGTTTTTATAAATTATTGTTTTATTAATATTGCTGCTTTTCCAAGTTTGTTTTCCCCACTGACATTTGACTTTAAAAATATCAGTATATTCAAGGAAAGAGTCTAGAAACAGAACAGTTTATTCTGAATTGTTTTTTATCATTCTAAGAGTACATTTCAACACACACCGTCTTTGTATTGGCTTTGAGACTTAAAAATAGTTCAAGTTATCTGTTGATAAATATGATACTTCTTGCAGTTCCTTAATTATTCATGGAATGTCTGCATACGGATCTTCTCTTTTTTTATTTTCAGTTATGCTGAGCAGCTGTTCTTGAAAAAGTAGGTTTATAAACTGTTTTTTCTATGTTTGCTTTTACTAATCACTTCAAAGGTTAAAAAGGCATGATTTATAACATGTAACAAAACTTGCCAGCTTGATATTTGTTTTATGCTGGAAATATCAGACTTGCTCATGAAAACTTTCCTAAATGAATTCCAAAAAAGGAATGAGCAATCCATCTGAAAGTGACAATGTTATATAACGCTAAGTTTGTATTTATATTGGCTCAACCTTTTTGTCTCGTGGGCATGATCTCTAGAAAAGATGCCATATTTTGTTACTGTGCATGGGAACTCACATTGCTTTGTTTTGTTTTGTTTGTTAGTTTGTTTTGTGAACATTTACATGCCCCATTGCCTGCATTGACCGTTCATGTATAAGAAATTCATACTGAACTCATCTGTGCACTGGGGTGTCTGTGCAAAACAGATGCCTGTTTTTTTGTGTTTTGAGGAAAGAAACACATCTAACTCTGCAGGGTTATTAGTGGCCTGTTTGTGATGGATTATCAAACCTAAAACCACTGTTTATCTTGTAAGTTTGAAAGCTTATGTGTTCACCCAGGTGGGTTCAATAGGGAAAAATGTCATTCACCGGTGTAACTGAAAAGTACATGCATAGAAGGAGAATAAAAATTCATCTGAAGAAAATAGCATATACAAAAGCATGATATTCCTTTGGAAATGAGGCTGCTGACCTTTCAGATGCAAATGGATGATAGTTTCCATATTAAATGCAGAGATGTTAATGTTTCAGATTTGTTTTAAACCCATCTCATGCTTGAAGACTATACACTTTTTATATTTTAATTTTTTTTATATTTTTTTTTAATGGCTATAGGGTGTTGTCTCTGTTAGGGACCTTCACAGATATTCATTGCCAATGAGAGCAATGATGCAAAAACCTCCTTTGTTGTAAGAAAAAAAGGGGGGAAAAAAAAAGAAAAATGAAGAAATCCCAGAGCAGGGCCCAGAATCAGTATCCAAATATGCTCTTTGTATTTGCTGATAAACTATTTGATGGCACTAGATTAGTGGGGTGTTGCCCTGGAATTTGTACTTTCTGTACTTTACTGGTTCATTGGTGGAGTTTTTGTAGTCATATTTGCCTGGTTTTATTTTTATTTATTTATTTTGACAGTTTTTGATTACAAAAGAATCCAGGAAAAAAATAGGAGTTAATCTCCTGTCCCAAATACAAGTATGTTAAAGGGAAAAAAAAAAAAAAAAAAAAAAAAAAAAATCACAAATTTTTGATCCATAAATATATATAAATATATAAATATATATATATATCACTATCTATATACGATCGGTATAAGAAATATCATTCATTGCTAATGCTTGCTAAACATTTTATGTAATTAGAGATAAGATGTATATGCTCTTCTCTTCTGAGAGGTCACAGGCTACTGTGATTTAGAAAATGATTCGCTTGTTTGGGGGATGTATGTGTGTGTGTGTGTGAACTCCTACCAGAGCTGTGGCCTCTTAGGTCATGATAGCTGTTGTTTATGCAATGGTCCCGTTTGGTTCCCAGAGCCGTGGGCTGTGCCATAACAAGTTCACAGGGAGACAGTTGGATCTGATTCCCGTATTTGCATTACAATCACTAATACATGTGAGAACTAACAGTGGAAGTTGAATATCCTTAGGAAATGTTCCAACCCTCTAACCCCAAAGGAGCAGAAATGCAGAAAAGTGTAGAATAGATCTACTCAATAAACTATCACTATACTCTCTGACAAAAAGTCCCTCCCCTGCTGTTCTGTAGGCCCCCTTTAGGCACTGGAAGGTCACTGGAAGGTCTGCCTGCAGCCTTCTCTTCAGGCTGAACAATCCCAACTTCTTCATCCTGTCTTCATACGAGTGGTGCTCCAGCCCTCTGATCATCTTTGTGGCCCCCATCTGGATCACTCCAACAGGTCCCTGACCTTGTGCTGTGGGCCCAGAGCTGAACGCAGGGCTCCAGGCGGGGTCTCAGGAGAGCAGAGCAGAGGGGGACAGTCCCCTTCCTCGCCCTGCTGCCCACGCTGCCTTTGGTGCGGCCAGGATACGGGTGGCTTTCTGGGCTGCAAGCACACATTTGATCTCAGGAATTTTGGAGAGAGAATACATTGCCACTAAAACTGTCTTCTTTTTTTTTTTTTTTTTTTTTTTTTTTTAGTATAGTACTAGATTTAAACAATAAAACCTCTTATGCTGCCTGTATTGTTATGTGAGATCCTCAGTGGAACAACTGGAAGTATAATAGGAAACAGAGCTGCTGGCATAGCTTATGGGACCACAAAGAAAATTGATGCCACTGTCAAAAGTGAAGCAGTTGCTCAAAAAGCAGCTGTTTCTAAATAGTTTTAAAATTATTTTTGGAAATGATTACCATGCACATTAGAGCGATCACTGCTCTAAAATTAGGATAGTATTTGCTTTCACCAGCCCTGCTGATGAAAAACTGCATAGCTTAAATCCAAATTATTTTGCTAAACTGGTAAATCATTTTTTCCAGGGGTGATGCTTAAATCTCTGATAATAATTTAACATATTTATTTTTAGGAAACTGTTTCTTCTACATATGTTAATACTGAGTACTTTGTGTAGAGACTTATACTATCTGTGTAGTTGTAGCTGCAGACCAGATCTCTGGTCTTCTGCTTAATGCTTTGATTCCTCCTTGTAACTCACCAAATTCTGATAATTTCTGGAAGTTTGGATTTTATTTGTTAGCAGGGCTGCAAAATCCTATGTTATCCTCTATGAACTCCTGAGTACTGTGGACCATAGAGTAAGACAGCCTAAAGTAGGACTAGTGCAAGGTTTTGTAGCAAAAGGTTTTGTCTCTAAGGTTCCTTGGGGAAAGAGGTTTGTGTGGCACCACAGTGTTTTATTAGCTAGAGGTGCTTTTATCTATGAAGTGTTAGCTCTCAGATCAGGAGTCCTAGTCCTTTCACTCATAGTAAGATATAGTTGTTGTCTCAGAGTAATTTCCTTCCCAATCACAAGGCAGTTGACAGCAAGAGTATGTGTGGCAAGTAGGCACGAGTAGAGAAGCAGACGTCTTGTTTGCAATGCAATCACATGTTATTGCCATTAAGTGTTAGGGAATGGTCCATAGCAGTGATTTTTTGTAAAACCTGCAATTGCATACAGCAAACATGTTTTCACATGTTTCAAAATTTCTGCAGTGCTGAAGTAGGACCATCACCAACTGAGACCAAGCACTTAAGCATGTCTGCCTGCCCAGACAGCATGCGTTGTATCTTTCCTATTTCCTGGGTATGGCAGTTTCTCAGTTTGTCTATGTGGAAGGTTTCCTTTGACGTTTGTAAAAGCTGGCTGGTGTTACAGTATCTTTCCATCTACCTGCAAGATAGGTAATAAGACATTAAAAATTTAGTACGTTCATCTGAGGCTTGTGAAGAGCAACTGAGATGTGCAGCTGATTTAAGAGCAACTTAAATGCTAAATGTCAAGCCTTTATTCATCCAAGCTTTCCTAACAAGATAATTTTATTTGTTTTCAGGGATGACAATAAAATCAACAAACAAGATGCCCCGGCAATTTGTGATCTTCACCGTTGTAAGGATGGGCCAGTAAGAAATGGCCACATTGGGCAGAGGCCACCCTCTATCAACCCTGAAAGACTGAAAGATTTTGTTGAAGAGGATTACCTCAATGGGGATGTGAAGACCTGGGAAATGAAGATAGTGAGCCGTAACGAGGAGTTACTGGGGGATGCCCTTTCCCTCATTCCTCAGTCAAGCACCAGGACCAGCCAGTCAAGCCACAACAAGCTGATTCGATTTGAAGATATAAGTGCAGCAGCTTTCAAAATCCAGAGCGGTGTTCAGAAAACCCCCTGCATGGTAGGGAATTCTTATGCCTTTGAATTCTCTCTCTTTCTCTCTCTCTCTCTCACAAAAATTGGTAAGAAATGAAAGAAGAATATGCATTATCTGCAGCAGATAGATCTGTGTAAAATGACTCATATTTGTATTAGTCGTTGTGAACTGTCAATAATCATTTTCTTCTTACCTGTTTACGTTAACCTAAATCCTCAAAGATTGCAGTGACCTGTAAACAAAGGATAAACCACATTAGGCGTAGACTTAATGCACTGTGGTATTATGCTTCTGTTGAAAACACTTGCTACAAAGAATCTGAGTTGGAGACCACTGACTACCACTGTTGGAAAAGCAGTCAGATGAGAGGGTCTGGTTTGGAACCAGCACACATATCTGGGAAGTTTGAAGGATCAGATTTTCCTTCTTAGCCTGGCAAACCTGGCAAGGCTGAATCTGTTCTGTAACCAAGTGGTTCTGCCACATGCCTCTTCAACAAAACAAGGATATTGAGATACATGCACACCCTTATTGATCGGTCTACATATGAAAATGATGGAGACATTCTCATTGGATATGTAAAAGCATTTGTTAAAGCATACAGCAGTGCAGTGACTTAGCTATTTAATTCATGGTGTATTTCTGCTGTTGGGAACTCTCCAGGAAGGTAATTGTAGGCCCTCTGTGGCTAATCTCCTCTTTTCCCTGTAGTGGGTAAGAGAAAGTCTTTGGCAAGTGGCAGTTCAGAGGAGCAGCCTCAGATCTCTCTCTGGAGGAACGCCTCCTTGTCACTGACCCCCATGGGCACACTAACAGCCTCACTGGCTGCTGATTGTCTTTCTGGCCTGCACAGGTAAAGGACCTTGGTGTCCACTCCCTGGAGCAAATTGCTTGAGTCTGCAATGTACAGCAGTTCTGCTGGTTCCCAGGTGGTGCCTGCTGATCTAGAGATACTGTCATTACTTGCAATGTTGCTTTTTTTGGCTCGGAATTCCCTGAATAAGGATAGTCTTGGCCATGTGGGTTATTGCAGGATCTCATTCACACTCTCAGCTCAGATGGATCTGACCTGCAGCTCACAGTGCAGTCATTATCTAGGCCCCATTCCCCAAGCTCCCAAACTGTGGCTCCTGCTCTGAAAGTAAACCAACACATCCTAGTGTGGGAAAAGGTGAGCCACAGAGTCCATGTTCTGTTCCTGCAGGCATCCATGTAATAGGAAACTTTTCATAAACTGGTAGTGTTCCTGCTCACAACTAGTTAAGCTCTATTTGGCCATTTCACTAGTTAAGCTCTATTTGGCCATTTCACTAGTTAAGCTCTATTTGGCCATTTCACGTTTCTCAGACAGTTTTGCCCCTTAACTTAAATAGCTCTTTTCTCTTGGGCGTTGCTGGCAGATTTATGGAGCATAGTTGTATCCCCTCTCTGCATTTGCTGTGCCAAGCTAAACAGGCCAACTTTCTTCAGTCTCTTTTTATGAACTGTATTTAGGATGATCAGAGTAGTGTAAAGTCTACATCCCCTCTTTTTTTTAGTGTTAAAATAGCCTATGGCTGTTGCTAGTCCAAGTAATCTTCATGCAAAAGTCATTAGTATCTGTTTCATACACTGATTCAAAAGGAAGGTATTGAAAGCACAAAGCACTGTCAAAAACACAGATAACCTTTATATGAAATCCTCATCAGTGGGAGGTAAGAGCCACCCTCGGGGATTTTTTTTTTTTTTTTTTTTGAATAAAAAGCAAGCATGATTAAAAACTTTTCAGTTAATTAATAAACAAAAACTTTGCAGGATGATTCCCAATCTGCAGGTAAGACCATGGATGAAGCATCCTTCTGGATCTTTATGCAGCAGTTTGCCTGAGGCTGAGGCATGACATGATGTATGACGATCATAGAGGTTGTAGAGGTACTAGGTTAAGGAAAGCAAGGACTGAGCATTAAATTGGGCACTTGATTTGGTCACTGGTATAGAAACTTAAAAGGTTGTTTTGTGTTAGCTTTATGGAAGCCAAGTGGAAGATGCTCTGTGTTGTGTGTTGTACCTTAGACACAGCATCTGTAGTCCCTAGGTAAGACCAAGGTGACAAAAAGAAAAAGTTACAGGGTGGTTCAATTACTCTTACCAGGTCATACATCAGGTCAGTACTGCTGAAAATAGCACTGACACCTCCTGTGTTGTAAGTAATTGTTGTATTTAGGGTACATAAATAAGCCTCAGTTAAAGGAAGCAGCAAAGGATAACATAAACAAAACCAAAACATAACAACATAAACGTTGAATATCTTTTTTTTAAAAAAAAAAAATATATATATATTTTTTTAAAAAAAAAGATACATCTGAAATACACCAATTCTGTGACTAACCGATGCATATCTTAAAATGTAGGAAACTTAGCAATTTTACTAAATCACAGTTTTCATTTTTTAAATCTTGTTTCTTAATGTTCACTCTAGAATCCAAGATGCTCTACAAAAACTGATGTGATAAAACTAGTGAGGTATGTGAAGACCCAGTAAGGCAGCGTTTCCTGTCCAGCACTCTTCTGTTTTGTTTAGGCATTCTCCGTAGCTTAGGCTGTTTAGGATACAAACCGTTACTCTCTTAGTCTCCTAAGCACTTTCTATTCTTTCGGTTGTGCAGCCAGATTTCCAAACGGAGCAGCAAGTGGCATAGCTCCTATTGCAGGAGAAGCAAAATAGAGAATCTGGCCCCACCTATGGGTGAGGAAGTTAATAAATGCTTCCAAACCCACTAAAAAGCTTGGAAACATTCATCTGAAGTATTTAATTTAATTGCATACCTTAAAGCAAGTATCCGTTTCAGATATGTTTCGTTTATAGAATTTTTTTACTTTTTGAAAGTCCCACAATCTGACAAATATATTGCCAGTACATTATATCATATACATTATGTACCATGCATGACATTTTTTGAGAGAAATACTGAATATATGTTGTCAAGCTGTCTTTTAATCCATCTCTTCTGAAAGTACTTATCTTTGTATCTGTATTTGATCAAGACCAAAACCAATGCTATTTTCAGAATTCATAATCCCATACTGTACATATTTCACCATTGCAAGTTTGAAAATTACTTCCATATACCATAGGAGTCTGGTAGGTAACAGCACGCTGTCGTGTGTTTCCAAAGAAACTGAATATGCAATTTTCCTTTTTGGAAGTCACACATAGCAGTCATATGTCTGCTTCAACAGGGAGCTGATGGAGCGTGCAAGGTTTTTCTTAATTTTCAGTTTCTCACCATAATAATGTTTCTATATTCCAGTACTCCAGGCTATCCAAGCAGTATGGAGTGGATATCTACCTAAAGAAAGAGTTCCTCCAGTACACAGGATCTGTGAAAGAGCGAGGTGTACTTTATCTTCTGACATCATTGCCTCAGGTATAACAAAGCACTAGTATGTGAAAATAAAAAGAATCAGTTTGGCTTCACAGAAATGGAGCAGAACTGTTTTTAACTACAGTGTCCGTAGAACCAAAGTGTTTCTTGCCTTTTGAACTGTTGCCCTGAATAACATAGGTCTGCAAATATTTGAATGTAAAATATTTTTCTTCTTTGTGCATGGCTAATCCACTGGTGAAATGCTTAAAATATTTGGAAAAAAAAAAAAACAAACTTTTAAATGTAAACTTCAGCATTTAAAAGTGATGCTTAGATGGAAGTGTTTGTATGTGTATATGTTCTGACATGCTGAAACCACCAAACTTGAAGTGATGATGAAATCAAGTTACAATGGGTGATGAGAACTATCAAGATCACTGATGGATTTTTGTCATGAATTTCAGTACCATTGCATGAATAGCCTGCTTATCTTTTGTTGTAGGAGGCTAATGAATCTCTGTAGCAATAATAGTTGGCATGATGCAGAAGCCCAGAAACTGTGGTTATTCCTGCACTTTTGCAGTAATATAAATATATCATTTTGTTAAAGGGAAACCTGCTATGAAGCGATTTCCCACTGGCAAGGAAGAAGGAACAGATATCGGCTGTGAAAAGCCAGATATTGACTCTTCTGGGATCAGCTGAATCTTTGCAGCTAATTCCAGTGGAACAAGAATTGAATTAGGGGAATGCATGGACTGATATTATAGTATCATAATACCATAACATGATCAGACAGTAAAGGAAAAGAAATCAGACCATTAGACTGATTAAGGGCAATATGGGATAAGTTTGTGATGCAACATAATGTGCAATAAACAATCCTGTTTTTTAGGATCAGCAAAGGAAGGGGGTGATAGTGGCTTCAGATGGTAACTTTTCAATGGCTGTTGCTTACCACGCCTCAGAGCTTCGTATTCCAGTGTTTGTCATCATGTCAACCAGCACTTCCCCTGCCAGAGTGAAAATGTGCCGTGAGTACGGTGCCATGGTTATATCATATGGCACTACAGCTAAGGATTCCCAGATGCATGCAAGACGGCTGGCACAGGAGAATGGTTACCTCTACCTCGAAGAGTAAGTGGAAAGTCAGATTGTTTAAAAAGATTATCATTGTTATGATACTTGCCCAGCACTGCAAAAACAATTACTGGCATTAGTTGTCACAAACTTAAGATTTGATCACACGTCATCAAAAGATTCCTTTTACCTGGGGGATGGACAGTTATATATTCTC
This sequence comes from Heteronetta atricapilla, assembly GCA_011075105.1. Taxonomy (NCBI): domain Eukaryota; kingdom Metazoa; phylum Chordata; class Aves; order Anseriformes; family Anatidae; genus Heteronetta; species Heteronetta atricapilla. The sequence continues at coordinate 11,717,293 of CM021736.1, read as the reverse complement.
AGGTACGAATAGTGAACCTTTCCATAGCAGTTTGGGATGGAATCCAAAATGAAACACCCTCACTTTTCCAGGCAAATTTCCTGATTAGAAACTTCATGGCCTGGTGTGGCACTGGATACATGTTAAATCTTTATGAAACCTGTCAGCGTGCATTTAGGCTTGCATTCATTTTTGGTCTCTCTGTGAGGAGAAAGGTAGTTAAAAAATAACCTTTAATGCAAAAGGTTTGATGATGTAGGGCAGAGCAAGAGGTTTAGTGCCGCAAAAATATTCACGTATCTGGTGTGACTGACAAAACTGTGTTTCCGGCATGAAAGAAGCTCATAGGAGGCTAATTCACACATAAGTAGCCAAGAATGATTATAAATTTAAGTATGCAAGCTATTTGAGGTCGTGAAACAGAACAGCTCTAATAAAAGCACATTTAGAACAAGATAAGGTATGGAAATTATTTAGAACTGATCTAATTTCCCCTTTTCGTTTTTCTCTCTGCAGTCTCTTCAGTGGTTCCTTTCCCTTTACACTTTTTTTTTTTTTTTTTTTAAGATCATCAAGGGGGCAGAGGGTTGACTCAGTGGTATGACATAGCCGGCAGTCCCTCAGGTGATGCACTGTGTTGGAATCTTATGCTCCCTGCCCATCGCTGCCTTTGTGCCAACATACCACTGGGCATTTGTACGGCACCTAGTGCAGTGAGTGCCTGTTCCCCTTAGACACTACTGCAGTAAACATGGTGATAATGAGTAACATGGGTTGGAAAGAGGATCTCAGAATGAACAAGATGAAGAAAGTCCTTTCTTCTTTCCCAGCTGGTTTATTAGGAAATTAGGTTTATTAGGAAATTAAAATTAAAACCTGTACTTTACAATTGGACTGTCAGCTCTGCCAACAGCTAGTGACCCACAGGGCTGGTTGGTGTGCCTTGTCCACCACCACGGGCACAGCCTTTTCTCAGAAAGAGACTTTCAAAGAAACCCAAGGGAACAAGGTGCCCACTGAATTTTAAACCCATGCAGGCTCTTTTTGAAAACCACAGCTTTACATAATCTTATGATTTCCAAATTTCTGTCAGATGTTTTTCAATCAGTGTGTTTACTCCCAGCTGGCTTGCATCAGCTATCACATTCACACGTAAGAACTAAATTGCAATATTGTAATTCCATGTTTAATCTTCGTCTCCTCCCCAACAAATTTATTTATGTTATGTAAAGTAGATATTCTCTAACTTCATGAAATTCCACGGACAATGTGTGCAAAGGATTTCAGCATCTACCATTGATGAATTCTAAATGAAATTATCATTAATGATGTCTATGTACTCTGATTTATTGTATTTCAAGTTAAAAGAAAAGTTATTCAGTCTATTACTATGTTTAATTGAAACCTATCTCTCAAGAGATTATTTTTTTCACATCCTGATGAAAAAAAAAAAAAATAGCAAAACCAGTATAGTTGTGGGCCTTTTCATAACTGGATACCTTAAACATGTTTTGTTAGGTATAGACAGGCAGCACTTTTCCAGAGGGATGTGTGCATGTACGGGTAGCTCATCTTCTTCAATATGTCTGCCACACATTCATTACCACTTGCCAAAGCTTTCTGTAAAAGATCAGCCATTCTCCCATGCTTTAAAATGGAACTTCTGAAATGGAATTTATTTCATTTTAATGCTAGTTTGCCTAGAACCCCCAGCAATTTGATCCTTTGATCTCTAAGAAAATCACGGTAATGCTCTTCCAGATCTGAAAAGCATTCCCATACAATGCATGCTCATGATTTTATTTCTGTATTTATTCCTCACTGAATACAGGAGAAAAAAATAAAAATAAACAGTGAATGGTGAAAATAATTGAAGCTGTCCAGACCTCTATTGTCTTCTAGGGTAACACAAATGAAATCCAAGAGATGAAGCTTATCTGTTAGTCACACAGGTTGTGGTGTTGCTCAGATAGAGAAAGGAGCCATCATGGGATCTCTGGATCTCCTTAACCAACAGTTTATTCTCTCCTTTCTGAAGGAGGCATTTCACGACTGTCTTTGTTTATACCTGTGCATGTAATATCCTGTAGTTGGGTGTGTCAATATCAGTTCTTCTCTTTTCTTGACTGCAATTAAAATACTCTCTTATGAAAACTAGCATGCAAGTATCCAATTACAGGAGGGAAATTTTTTATCCTATTGCATCTTCCTGTGAAATGCCAGAAAGGAAATGTGATTTTCCAAGTTGGAATTTGCTCATGAAGTTTACATAATTGCTGCTCAGGTAATGTAGGATTTCCAGTAACTACAGATGTTCAGGACATCATTATAAATGTAGTATGAAGATTGTTGATAAATTATAGAGTACCTCCAGGATGACTAGAGAATAATTGATTTCTGAGTCAGAGATGTATAAAATGAGGTGCTACAGAATGAATTACACACCTTCCTTCCTTCCTGAGAGTCCATTTTTTTCTCATGTGACTCCTTGTCCAAATACTCACCAGACCTGATCCTAGTTCATTTGTGATTTGGCTAGTCTAACCTAAGAAGGACAGCTGATAGCTTTTGAGCCCTTTACTTGGAGAACTCTCTAGTCAAAATTTCATTATGAATCTGAAGCCTGACAGCCCATTTTGTTTGCTGATATGTTGCTCATTTCAGAAGGCAAATGGACAGATTTCTAGCTCTGTCTCAAAAATGCTTATTTAAATGTGCCATCTTTGGATTTACCTGTCCTTTTTCCTTGCTTTTCCTTCAATGGCATATGATACCAAGAGAGAGTTGTTTGTTTTCACAGAGCAAAAGTGATGATGGTGCAAATAAAGTGACTTATTTTATGATAAAGAGATGAAAACTGACCAGTGAACTGGTGTTCTAGCAATATATTAGCATTAAAAAAGTGATTATCTGAAACCCTTATTCAAACTGCTACTAAGTCGTTATACGCAGAGCAGTTTCCTTTGGACATGGTTTTCAGTTGTTGAAGTTTTGCTTGTAAATTGAATATCCCAGGCCCTCATTCGTTTTTGCAAGTTCCCATGTAACCGTTATAGGGGCAACTCTGCAATCTAAGTTCTGAACCTTATTTGTGAATAAGACTCCAGGAAAAAAAATAAAAATAAAAAAATCAGGAGACCAGTGATATATTCTGTTGTGTATACGGAGTAGGAGAAAACTGCATCAGTGTCTTGATACAGACAATAAATTCAAGGGTTCATTTACCCATTCCACTATAATTTCTTTACTTCTTTAATTCTGGTACAGGAGTGAAAGTTAATTCTCTCATTGTTTATTGTGTAACTAAACTTACTCTTGCCCTGAGCAATTTGCTGTGTTTTTCTATCCATGTAATTTCTCAGCAGTGCTGTGGTCTCCTCCTGGACATTCTGTGCTCTTGCACATGTCTTAGCTGTGACAGAAGAGCACAGCTTCCTAGTACCAAAACGTACTTGGTAAAGTAAATCAAGTGAAGTCATTGGGTCTATAAATCTGTTTGGCCAGGATATATATATATATATATATATATATATATATATATATATATATATACAGGCACACAGAGGTCTCTTACTTTTTATTCATATATCATTCAGCATTGCTAACTTGTACATAAAATCCAAAACAGCTTTTAGAAATAGACCCAAGCCAATCGTGTGACCGTACAGTGGACTTTTCTTCAGTCTTCTGACTCTGTCCGTATTCTGGTCATTAACTTAACTTTGCCTGAAAATGTTTTGCCAGTGAGTGTTTTGGAAAACTAAATGCCTTGCTTATCCTTTCATGAGGTCTTCCAGAGTAATGTTCAAGTATCAGATATTGGCTCTGGGCTGTGGAAAGACTGAGCTCTGTAACACTCTGTTTGGTATTTGTGAGGTTGAACGCAGTGCTTGAATTTCATAAAAAAATCCCATTTATCACGAACACTGAATTCCACTTACAAATAAAGAGAACGAGATCTCCTTTGGAGACTTCACTTTTCATTTTGACCACAACATTCAAAATTTATGAAGTTTAAGGAAGTGATGATGATGGAAGAACGATTTCTCTCCTTATCTCTGTAAATCCCTGATACTGGTAACAACAACAATACGTGCTCGTCAGCATAAGGGCTGCTTGGCAGGCCTACCCGGGGCCAGACTGTGCTATGAATTCTCCTTGATCGTGCTTTATGCTTTAATCCCAGGATTCACTCTATTCACTCTTGCATGAAAACTTGCACTCCTGTTAAGCCCAGATGATTGGTGATAACAAGGTGATTCAGATATCTTGAAAAGTTTGCTGACCTGACTGTAACTGCACGATTTGTGCCTCTGCTTTCCATTTTTGCTCTGTCATCATTTTTTTTTACCTTTTGATTTTGCTCTGCTGTGGAAAGGGTCTGCTCAGTTTCTCGACATGTTCTTCCAGTAGGTAATGTTGCACTTTACAAAGCACATGATGGCCTGTTCAATGGCAGTGACCTGTCACATCACCTCCTGGCCTCATTGCGCTGGTGATTTACTCTCATGTATTTTTCCTGCTAAATGATATCCTTACAGTAGCAGATATTACTGCATTGACAACTGTGAGTTCTGCTGAGATGTGGCTTTCCTTCCCACAGGGAGGACAGTGCTGTCTACCTGTCGGGCCTGGGAACTGTGGGACTGGAGATGTACGAGCAGGTGCCAAAGCTGGATGCAGTGATTTTCCCAGCAGGAGGCCACTGTGGCCTGCTGGCAGGGTCGGCTGCTGCACTCAAACACCTCAACCCCCATATTTCTGTAATTGTAAGTTTCCTTTCATCTAGGAAGTATTGAATTTTTGATAGCTTTCACCACAGTTTTTTGTTTGTTTGTTTGTTGTTTCCAAAAGGCAGTGGTATCTAGTAATACGCTGGCAAAGACTGCCAGGGGACAGGGACTACCTGTGTCCACTACCCAGCAGCGGACCTGAGAGCCTAGTAAGCCTTCTGTCTCCTGGCTCGATTAAAGAAAAAGTCTGGGAATGCTCTTCCAAAGCAAATGACATCTGTTTCTGTGCTTTGAATTGATTTCTTACTGGAAATGTTTGACCCTAAAGATGACACAGGATAAATTTGGTGGAAGCTTAGTTGTTATGGTAATATCTCTTAAAATTGTTGATTACTTATTGATTGCTGATTGCTTAATGTTTTTATTATTATTGTTATTTTGCTATGGCTGGGTAACTTTCAACTTGAGTACGTGTGCTATTGTTTTGTATTTTATTGTGAACGCTTCAGAAAAGGAAAGTTATTTGTGATCCAAGCCAGCAGACTTCGATGTGCTCAAGAGGGATATAAAGACACATAATACAGCATTGCTGTTTTGAATACATCTTGGATACATTTGACTTATGCTAAGCAACTTCTGCTACTGTAATTTATAGATATATTTGACATTACTGATGTAAGGGAATCTTCATGTGTGGAAGGAAACAGTAATCAACTTAAACATCAAATATATATATATATATTTTCCAAACATAGTTCTCTTACTTCAAAAGTGATAAGGAATGAGACAAACAGGTAGAAGGAAAAAATTGAGGAACTTCATATTAACCATGGAATGTATATTTCAGAGCTGTGAAATAGTAGCCGGATGGTTGATCAAGATTTATTTTTCCATCAACTTTTTCTGTGAGGGAATTCAAATTTCCTCCTGAAAATTAGTAACAAGGTAACTTTTTTGATTGTAACAGTGACTTCTGTTAGAATTTGATCACTAAAAAAGTGACATCATTTGTATTCCCCAGGGTGTGGAATCTGAAAGTTTTCCTGTATTGCAACAATCCCTAAAGGCTGGCCACCCAGCTGAAGACCAGGCTTGCAGCAATCATCACTTTTATGGAGGTAAGAAAAAAATGGATTATTCTTGTGGAAGTAAAATAGAGGTTGTAATTGATGTCTCCAACCTAGTCATGTTCTTTTCCAGCTAATTGAGTTTCAACATATTTAAACAAAATCTTGTCTGAATATATTTCACAAAATTTAATGCATTTTGTAAGAACAGCTTCTGACACACAATCTGCACCCCTCTTCAAGGTACAGTGCTATTTCCAGTGCACATGAAATGTTCAGGTGAGTACTTAGAGATATGAGAGTAGTTATCTGACTGCTGTGCTCACAAGCAGTAACTTAACCAGTGAAGTCAATGGGAAAGCTCTTGTCTAGAAGACTAATTTGTGAAAAGGCAGAAAAATGTGGTGCTTAAATATTTACACTTGCAAAAATGTTCTCAGGATAACAGCATTTATAAACAATTCAGTTGTTCCCATATAATTTGCACCAAAAAACCTCAGCTGTTAAACAATTTAAGAATATCCTGTTTACCAGATGTTCAAATCCCCTAAAGCTGTAGGTTAAATATGAGCTTTATAACCAACCAAACAACTTAACTCTCTCAGTAAGTTCTGCCTGTCCCTGCACTCCTTTGCTGTCATGCTGTAGCTTACAAATCCAGTGCCACACTTGGTGGTTCTTCAAGGCCTCATTGTGCACTGAGAAGCACTGGGCTGTAAGAAGCACTGTGAGAGTGAAGAACCAGTATTTTTGTAATGGGATCCAAAGTGGTAAAATCTTCCTGGAAGATCCTTGGCCTTCTGGTACCAAACTCATTTTTGTCATGTAAAAATCAAGCTGCCGGAGATCATACAATAGCAACTGTCGCAGTCATTAAGGACAAAAAACAATGTCAGGACTCTAAAAAATGTTGAACTTTTCTAGAGCAGCCAGCTTCACATTTTTGTATTTTGAAATCTGCAGATGTGAGTGGACTTTGCTTTGGCAGCAATTCTTTGCAGCTGACTGGGAAACTTGTGGATAAAGTTGTTGCTGTGAGGTAGGTAAAGATTGGGTAAACATTGCGTATGAAAACTGCGCTCAACCTGACACCGAACACAGTGAGTTTGACCCCACTTGTCTGACCCCTTTGGCCAAAACAATTCACGGGCTGCTAATAAACAATTCTAATTCCTCACCAAAATACAAGTTCAAATAATATATTCGCACACTAGAATTTAGCTGGCCAAGTGGTTCTAGTAAAAAATACCACTGTCTTCCAGTTAGTAATAAGACTGTACATTCGCCCCCATTAGCACAGCTTTCTATAACACCACAGTGGGATCATTATGTACCCAAGAGGACAGAAGGAATCCCTCCATACATAAATGTATTGTCTTCAGTTTTTGGTAGTTCTTCTGTTTGGTTTGTTTGCTTTGCTTTGCTTTGTTCTGTTTTGACAACTCTTTGCCCACCAGAGAGGAGGACATCCTCATTTCCATGCTGAGATTGCTGGAGTATGAGCGAGCCACCATTGATGCAGAAGGGGCCATTGGACTTGCAGCACTGGTTGCTGGGAAGCTGCCTGAGTTGAAGGGTAAAAGGTACAGCAGCTATTGCAAATGGGACTTGGTAGGGAATTGTGGGAAAAGCATGGGGCCGAGTGCCTTGGTCATGGGAAATGGAGGTACTTGTTTTATGAGTGATCTGGCAGTTTCTGTTCCTGCACTGCCAGTAGGCTTATCCATAGCAGCTACTTCAGGCTGAAGAGACCACTCACAGGTCAGAAGACCATGCTGAACAAGACAAATGTCAGTATTCTCAAATGACTGGGAGAAAGGCAGTTATGCACATCTGCCATGAGAGCATGTTGCTCTTGTCAGCCTGCTGCCTTCTCTCATCCCACATGTGGAAATCAACCCCATCTGTGGTGGGACCTTGCCTCCTGAAAAAGAAGCAACTCGCTAGTGAGCTGGGCTGTCATCTGCAGTCACTGAGTGACACCTGCCTTCCAACCCCAAGAGTTCTTGCCTAGCTAGGATTACCCTAGTACTTAGTGTTAAATATGTGGGTAAATCCGTTCTTGCATCTGTGCTTCAGTACTCAATACTTAAGCAGATTGAGCCTTAACTCAATATACAGTCCAGAATGTATTTAAATACACATGGGCTCAAGACAAAGTTTCCAATATACAGCATTGGATGCTAAAATGATACTGAGGCAGTTGCTCAGATAAGGCTGACAACGTACAGAGCAGCAACAAACTTCAATTCAGCACAGCTAAAATAAAAGAGGAAATGCACAGGTTTGCCTCTGCAGAAAGAGATTATCAGGGACTAACCATGTGGCTCTTCAGTTGCTCTTCAAACATTTCTATATTCATTTTGCAAGGTTGATATGGGTTTAATTAATGGCTACAGAAAACATTGAACTGTTAAGAGCCCAAGACTCAGAATTTCTGGTGAAAGTGCTGTTGCATTTTTTTAAATTTGAAATAGGCCTAGAATTCTCCAGCTTATCATCTCTAACAAAACTAAATCCCCAACAAATACCAAGTGAAAGCAAAACAGCTTCAGATGATCTAATGCAGCCAGCTTCTAGAGTCCCACAGCCCACCCACAGTTGATACTGAGAACTAGGATCTCCTCTGAAATGCAATATATGTTTATGAAAGGCTGGTCCCTGCAAATGTTAAGCTGATATCGAATATAACGTCTGTGATTTATGACTGCTTTGCACAGAGAAGAGCTAAGAAATAATCGTATTTTCTTTCTGCATTCAGAGTGGCGATTGCTATATGCAGTGGAAATGTGGATTTACATTTGCTGCAGCAGTGCATAGCTCGAGCCCTGACCCTTGATAACAGAGTGTGCAGATTTTCCCTTGTGCTTTCTGACTGCCCAGGGGACATTTCGAAGCTACTGGAGATTCTGGCTCGGGAAGAAGCAAGGTAAATCCAGTATAGTAGTTAGGAAATGTAGTCACTGCATAGCACAAAGATTATTAAAGACTTGGACGTGTTTCCAAATGTCCTCTGAAGGCAAGTCCATAAGTAACTAATTAATCACTGTTTATTGTGTTATGTTTCAGAAAAAGTTTTTTTTTCCCTTCATTTTTGTTCCAAAGTAAAAGCAGCTTCTCAGCACTGAATAAGTATCTGACCCAAAAAGCAGTAAAAATAGGTACTCTTCAAACACTTAGAAAAATTGTTTATAATGACAAAGAATTGTTATGATCTCTATTTTATCCCATAATTTATCCCTTATTTGATTTAGAGTTTTGGATATCAAACAAGAACGAATGTTTGTGACGTCTGAGCTCTTCACTGTTGAGGTAAGGCAATTCCATTCCCTCTAGCAATGCTGACCTCCCCTTGTTTTTTCTGTTTTCCTATAATCTTTATATGACTGTGGAATTCTGGGGAAGTCCAATAGAGTGTTCACAATGATTTTTGAGAGCAGCGTAACAGATAATTTCTTCTGTGTTACACAGCACCTTGCCTCACCAAACACTTAACAGGTATATAAATAATAGAGGACCTGTTTTACCTGTTGTTGTGACACAATCAGTCCAGATGTTAACATTGCAAACCTTCATTACATGAATAGTTCTGTGACGGAAGTGATGAGCAAGCTGCAGAATCTAGAACTTGAAGAGCCAGCTGTGTAGGCTGGCTGTAATTATTGAAGACCAATCCGCCTTAAAGCAATGCGGAGAACACCCTTACTCTTAAGGAAACCTCATTTTTAACTAGGGCCACACTTTTGTACCCTATCCACAAAGAGAACAGAGTAAAGTCATTATTCCTTTGCTGAATATTTGGTACAATAATGGTGAGGAGGTGTTATCACCTAATATGATCTCTTAAAAGGATCATGCATCTCATGACATATCTCTTCTTTCAACTGGTTTAGCAAAGGTGTGGTTCCACTCATTTCATGCTACTACTGTCCAGGTCTAACATGACTGTGTGAAATCACAGGTGGAAGTTTAAGTTCTCCTTCAGTTTAAATTCTCTTCCTCCATGGCTCATACTGGATATCCATCTGGCAGAGGACTGCACCCTGATTTACTTGAGCCAATAGGAAATTACTTCTAAAGTCTTAGTATTGAAACAGAGAGGTAACTCTTAGCAAAGCATACTAATAGCAAATTTGGTAGGCTTTACATTTTACAACTATTGAAGCAGATTAGGTGGCCAGGAATATCTAGACAGTAATGAAGATCAAAGCTATGGAAAAAAAATAAAAATCATCCAACATCACCAGCTAACTGGATATAGAGATGTAAAGGATTACCTGTTTTGTGGGAGGAAACTACAGCTTGCCTCTGTGAACCTTTCCTAGTCTTTATTAGTAATGTCTCTCAAATCCAATATGGGAAAACCTATTGCTTAAATAAATGTTTCCACCTGTAAACTTCTTTGCAGCTATTTAAATCCCTTTCATTTCATGTTTTTAATAACTTAGAAGTAGTCAATGGGCAAAATCAATAAGCCACCTAGTAAGGTGAGGCATACCTTTGGTATATAATCATAGAACCATTAAGGTTGGAAAAGACCTCCAAGATTATCTGGTCCAACCGTTACGAAACCATGCAAGTCTCTGCTATAGATTATCACCTAACCTTCTTAATGGGTGTCTTTTATTTGGACTCAAGGCAACTCAGCTGAAAAAATATAAATTTGCACTCATCTAGTTTCTAGAGAAGTCTTCTCCTCGCTGAAACTACAGCATGAGCAGACAGGCAGGTACAGGAGGGCTTCTGGAATGGAGCAGCAAGAGCCTGCAAGGTCATGAGGTGCTCCAGCAGCTTGGCAGAGAAGCAGCTGTGGTGGCAGTTTTCCCTCTGACCTCAGTCCTGTTTGAAGTTATGGGGTTGTCTGGCCTCTTTCCAGCTATGGTTTTAAATAACTCAGAAGAGACCAGTGATAAAAAGAACATCCATCACCCTACTTTTCCATCTGACTGTAACAAAATATGAATTCATAAGTAAAATGTTGTTTTTTCTTTATGATAACATTACACACGCTCCCAGCGGTGCTCGGTTTCCTGACTGGCTTTATTTGGTGTAATACCTGCTGTTTGCATACTGTTTGTTCACCTTGGGCCAGAAGTCATTTAATTATTTTGGTCTGTTCTAGTCAATTTGAGTTATTCCCTTTAGGCCAGCTTGCATGTTGTAAAAGAGCAGAGGAGAATATGTTCCAATAGAGTTCCCAGTTGCCAATGTGTTCCATGTTATTGACCTGTTGAAAGGATATAGATGAGCACATAGCTGTCCAGCTACAGGAAGGATGCTATCATTCATAAAACATTTCCTTCATGACCTTGGGCAAATCACTGTTTCCCTGTTTCAGTTCCCTGTCTGCAAAGCGAAGATGTTTGGAGTGGGAAGTCTGACAATACATTTGTTCTGAGGCCCTCCAAAATAATTCATTTTGTTTAATGGCATTCTACAGCAGACTAAAGTGGTACAGAATATCCTACTCCAATTTGAGAAAAAAAGAAACTCAGTCTGAGGAGGCCAAGAGTAGATCTGCTTGATTATTATCTGACTTGTGTAATACTGTGATAACTTGCTGGTGCTAGTGCTCACCAGCCCAAATACAAGAGTGTGCCAAAAGATAAGGGCTTGAGTTGCACAAGATACTATGCTCTTTCTCAAGCATTGCATTGCATTGACCACGGGGACTACCTGCAGCTGATCCCAAAATCATAAATGAAGTTTTGCTGCCAGATAATTGGCAATGTGCAGTGGGAGTTTGCCGTATAATTCAGAAAATTGCCCAGTTGTTGATCTTAATAGAAACAAAAAGCCTTGCTTATTTATAGAACTGAAACCAATATATGTAAATGAAGTTATCATTTGTAACTCCAGTCATTTGCATACAAGCAAACCTATGCTTTTGCTGAGCATGGTGTATCATGAATATTAAGTTATGTGAATTGCTGGAGACTAACATCTTAAAAGAAGGTGAATATTGTTTCTAGAATTAAGGAAATGGGATAGAAAGGCAATGGATGAGTCATGGATTTAAGGAATTGCACTAGCTGGTTGGCATCGGCCTTTACACTGAGCCTGGAAAAGCACTTCAGACAAAGATTTTGATTGAACAATGATGCTCATACTTTGTCTGTTCACTAGTGCTGGCTTATAAAGGCCAACCAATATCTTTATCGGCACACACTACCTACAGATATTGGGCGTCAAGGGGCACACTGAAATAGTTTTGAGTATCTGGGAAAATATGATCTAAAAGGCAAAGTGCCCATAGGGAAGATTTGGAGGTAAAGGGGAGCAGAGGTATACACTGTTGCTAAAGTTATGCAGCATAGAATTTTGAAAATTTCTTCCTTTTGTGAAGTTTTAAACTTTACTCTCCTTGAAATTGAATTAATTCCAATTAATGATTTTAATTTACGCATATGGTTTTAGTGTTGCACAGAGTGATAATTTTTGACCAGTCTTTGCCTATATCTTTTTTTAGTCTTTGTCCTGTTCCCTCATGTTTTCTAATTACTTCTACTTTACACACAGGACAGCAATATTCAGTGAAGACTGTTCTGTCTTCCATCAGCCTGCTGTAAAAACAAAACAAAAACAGGCTAGCTAAACCCTTAGGCTGGAATCAATCTTTAGATTACCTGCTGCAGGGAGTAGAATGCAGTAAGAGATCCATCTAGCTTGTTATTTTAAGTCTTGCAGCAGCTTTTAAAATTATTATTATTATTGTTATTATTATCCAGCAAGGATGCAATCTGCTTGGAGAGAAATGCATAAAATGTACTAGATTTTTATTTTTATTTTTTTGATACACAGACCAAAGGTCCTACACAAACATGGTTCTGCAGTCCGTGAGAACTCTGCTGGATCAAAAAGCCCTGGCCTGCTGTTGTGGGCTTACATTTTTTGAAATGAAGTCATAGTTGCCTAGTCAAATTTTGTCTAGTTATCCTGGGTTTTGTCTGCAGTAAAAGAAACATCAAGGACTATGTTAAATAAGACCAATCTGCAACAATTCCTTTTAGCTCATGAGTAGGTTCATAACCTCCTGTATCTAGCAGCACCTAGGTAAATGTTTATCCTAGATAAATAGAGGACTCCCTTTATACCTACCCACAAATATAAGGATAACTCTGTCAGACACCCATGTTAATCATCTTTCCTAGGTGAAATGAAGAGGAGAGAGGAGTTCTGTGAAGATGAAACTGCAGTGTAAATTGGCATAATCTGTGCAAAAAAAAAAAAATAAATAAATAAATTCCCACAGTCCATGTTCTTGCCTGCCTTGTTGTTTAGATTTCTAGCTGTCATAACGTGTAGTGATTATCTCTTTGCTCCTACTGTGAGCAAATGTTCTCTCTTCCTTTATTAGACAAGTGTAAAAGTGTAAATTCCTGGAACTGGTTGTTGTTGTTACTACATTTCTAATACACTACAGCACGTTAATAGCCATTATCACGTGTTGGATGCTGTGCATGCACAGAACAAAAAGACATTTATCCAAAATGCAAGCACTCTGGCTCCAGTCTCTCCAATTCTTTCTGGATTCAATCATTAGGAAAAAAATAAGGGCAGAGAGGAGGAGAGTTAGCACTATAAATCCCAATTGGTTCCTGTGTTTGCTCCCAGAGCAGAGCAATTGCTTGCTGCCAAATATTCCAAGCTGAACCTAGCAAGTTCAGACTGGTTCCTCATACAACAATTGATTTGCTCAGGACAGAACAGGTAGGACTGCTTGTGGGGGAAGGGGATTGCTGCTTTTTTTTAATTACAGACTCTGAGAGATGAGTATGTGCTCTTGAAGATACGACTCCAAAGCTTTAGGGATTTTATATGAACTATGGAATAGCTAATGGTATTTGTTGCTTTGGTGCCAAGATATCCTTTGGGTACTTTTCCCAGTGTTTGTGTTCTCTCCTCTGCCCTCATTATTAATTCTGTCCTCCATGACTATCCTTTCCTTGAGACAAAATCCCACTTTTTCAGAGGAGAAAGAAATTTGCATCTAGCTTGTTCCAAAGAATCACAAAAAGTAATAGAACCATGTTCAGAAAAAGAGGCAAAGAATTACAGAAACAGATCAGAAATACATCTTACTTCATGATGCATGTTTCAGAATTAGGTTCACAGTTACCTGAGCTCATGGCTGTTTGTTGGTGGTAATATTATATGTTCTCATTAAATAGTTCTGCTAAAAGGTTATTGTTACTTTAAGCTCATGTCAGGAAACATGAATTCTCCAAGTTCTTATTTAGACATGTCCCCATAAACACATTTGAATTGAGACAATTTTATTTTTTGCCTTGCTGCTTTCTTTGAAGGATGCAGTTCCGATAGGAATGTTACACATGGCATCTGTCTCTACCACTCCACCTTGAAGTCATCATGACCAGTTCTCCTGTTTTGTCGGTTGGCCTGTTAGGATAAACTCTGTTGTCACACTGACTTATCTTGGATCCTTTCCTTGCTAGGCTGCCATGTTTCTGTGAGGTCTTTTTTCCAAGTGGCACTTTCAACAGCAATAATAAGTGCAACAGGGTCAGAGGTGACTTAAGTTAGTAGTCTAAAATCTTGAAGTGAAATTTTGTACCTTCACATTGGTGCCTCACTTGTGATAGAGCCCAGGTTTTACAGTGATGGAGTAGAGATGTGAGCATGTAAAAGAGGGATGAAAGAATTGAAAAATTGACATTGAAGTTATTGTCCTCAGTGGCTGTGTGACAGGATTGTCAATTGTGAAGGCAAGCGAAGATTGAAAATAACTTTCAAGTTTAGGTTTACCTGGGTTTTGTTTGATGTAGCAGCAGAACAACTCTAATAGAAAACTAGAAGTGATGCAATGAGCAAACAAAAAAACTTGGAATAAAACAGTAACAAGGTGTGTGAATTGAGGAAAACAGCCAGAATACTGCAGAGATGATATGGAATTGGGGGATAAGTCCGTGAGAGAGAAGAAGAGGAGAATATAAAAAGCTTGAAGGATGGAGGTTCTGGAGCAAACGCTGCTGAGAAATGTGGAAATGAGGTGAGGCAAGAGTCAGAGAGAGGTGAGGCGGCAGCAGCACCAGATACCTACCCCAGGGAATGGAAAAGAGAAGCTGCTAATGAATGACTTCAGGGAGGCCACCAGGTGACCAACAGCAGAAAAGTATTTGCCCAGGAGCTATCTGAGGGTCAGACTATCTTCTTCAAATGTTGAAGACAATAAAGCAGGGAGAATTTTAAGATCATGAAGAAGAAATGGAGGAGCCACAGAGTTTCTATAATCTCTCTTTTTTTTTTTTTTTTTAACCTACATAGATAGGGTCCAGAGTTTTTTATGTCAAGCTGATCTTTATGCTTTTATGAGCACATTTTAGGATTTAGCTGGAAATGCCTTTGTCTGAGAACGCTGCCATGCCGTCAGGAATGCTCCTAATTCTTTTCCCAGGTTACCTGCACTGTGGAGACCAGAGACAAAATGCACACAGCCCAGCTGAGGAACGCTCTCCTGGAACGCTACCCAACAGCCGCGTGGACAGAGCGGTGATGAGCAAAGCACAAGGAAAGGAGCTGAGGTCCTTGGACAAGCATTTTGCAGAGCACTGATCTTGAGGCATTCAGATTATTTTTCAAGGCTGAACAGTTAGCAAATAGTTTCAGGGTATTTATTTCCTGCTCAAAATGTAAGTAAACATCCTCGGGAATAAAGTTGAACTTGAAACTTTAGCTTAGCTAAGGGAAATTTCATAGTCTCTGCCAGTGTTGGAATTATCAGCTGTTTCATTGGGTTTTGACTAGTGTGTAGAATCCAATGACATTCAGTAAATAAACAGAGAGAAGGCATATTTTTTATATCTGAATGTAGCCCCCTCAAAGGGCTCTTAATTTTGATGCCCCTAGTTAAATTAATGCAGCTCCTACTGGATTTTGCCATATTACTAGTATAGTCATTTTTCATTTCCAGGCCAGAAGCAGTTCTTCATTTGCTGAATCTGCTTCATGGGATATATACGTGTGGGAGGATGAACATGGTTGCATTTGTGTAAGAACTTTGCTATCATGAGGAAAAGTTATGCTAATAAAATGCAATTTAAAAGAAACCCTTAGCAGATAAAACCTAATACTGTATTTTTTTCCCCAAAGGAAAAATGACCCTATTTATAAAGTAAGGTTCTGGAAAATGTTGCAACAATTAAAAATAAAAAAAGGTTTGCATGTGCAGAATACAAATGTAATTCTTGCTCCTGCAAGAATGTAACAACGAGCCCATAAAACGGCTATGTTCCTTTATAAAAAGGAGTCTTTCATCCTTTTGAATTTTCTAATTGGAATTTCACTGATCATCTTAGTCTGCCGAAAACAAACTCTATCCATCTCACCTGACAGATTAAGTACAATGTCAAGAGTGAAACATATTTAAAGATCACAAGTTACTAAGCAAAGACAGCTCAGGAAGAAGAGGAAGCCCAAGTCTTAGGCCAGCAGCTAATGCAATTAAGAAAGAACACATTGACCTATATACCATTTTCATCGCTAGAGATGGAGACCTACTAATAAGGTAACATTGTGGGATGGCAAGAGATATAAGAGAAATTCAGGCCCACCTCTGAATGTGTGTTCAACAGTTGCTTTTCCACATGGGCAAAATTCAATTTAAGATTGTCTGCAACAGCACCAATATAAACTATTCCATTCATTTAAATTTCACCAGATTTGACCCAAATTTTGGGTGCAGGTATTTTAATGTGAAGTCTTAATCCTTTCTCTAGAATATCAAGTTGATAACTAAGTATATAAAATAGATATGGTATATTTAGCAGAGCCCAGCTCAAAATCCAGCAAGGTCAGTGTCCTCACAGGCAGCGTGGCATCAAATCCCTCTGGTTCCCGTGTGCAGAGCTGGGTGAACTATTTTTCAGTGTCCATGAAAATGAACTTTTACTATAGCTTTTGGGGAGAAAGACACTACGAGCCCATAATGACCTTCCTTTGTTGCCATATTAGAACTGATAAATTGAGTTTTCTTCAGTCGTCCCCTGTAGTGAAGCATGTGCTTCTTAGGACGTTTCCTTTCCTAGTCCTGCAGTGTGGTATTTCTGTCTCTAGAGCACAAACAAAAAGTCACATGTGGAAAACTGGAGGCCCTGGGGCAGGCAAATGCTCTTTGTATCCTCTCTCAATCCTAGTCCATCTGTCGGATAGGAAGAACATCACCTAAAAAGTCAGAGCAATCTAATCAGAGGGTCCCCATGGACTACAAAGAATGAACTTCATATCCAATCTTACCTGTATCATGTCTATTATTTATAGATAACCACCTATATTTATAACCTAACTTGTGCCTACAAGGTGGGATGATGAGAGCAGCATCCTGGCTGTCTCTGTGGTATTTTTTTTAAGAAGCAACAGGCTATTTGTTCTTTCTTATTGTGGCTCCAAAAGGAGCAGGAGTGGAGAAGACACTCTCACAAAAGATGGATAAATAAGATAAGTTCACTGGTTTGGTATATTTTCGGAAGGATCATGTTGGTTTGCGAATGAACCTAAAAAATTATCGATACCCCAAGAGTTACTTTTTTCCCTTCCTGCTAACCGCAGCAATGAGCATAGGACTTGGTCACCGGAACGTACTGTAAATCACCCTGTCAGACACAACTCCTTTTTTTCAGTCACAGGAGTTTAAGAAATTTGTATAGAAATACATGATGATGGAATTCATATTGAGCACTTGTTGCCTCCATTGAAACAAGTGATGAATCACATCATCAAAGAGCAGATTTGGGAATGTAAAAATATATAAAAATAAGGGTGTAATTACCCTCTCATCTCTTTTAGCAAACCTCTCAGGAGATTTTGAGGACGTCTTGGATATTTACGTGAAAAGAAAGTCAGGCTTTATAACCAAAGTTCTCAGTAGTGGTCAGCAGCCTTTGGCCTCTAAATTCTTGATTTATTATCATGCATTATCCTGGATTTTATTTTTCTAGAAGGTCAGAGTATTAGGGATTTCATTTCTAAACAGAGGTACCTGCATGTAACAGGATTAGAGAGGTAATATACTGAGCATCCAAAAATCAGTGTGCTCACGATCACCATAAGATCAAAAATTTGTTTTGAGAAAAAAAATGAAAAGGATTTGTTTAGTATGTCACATATGACATACGCAGTTGGGTTTTATTTTTATTGTATTAAGTATAAACATAAACTGTAAAATTTTCTTCAGTGGCAAACTCCTTGTATGTTAAAATAATGATACCAGAAGTGATCTCCATTCTGCACTGCTTTTATGCAAGTCCAATGGCTTTAAAGGTAAGATGAAATGCTTCTGGGGGGAAGGGCCATTTAAATGAATGTATGTGATTGGAAAGAATAGTGAAATATCTGTGCTGCTAAACTTTTTGCATTATGAAACATAATAGGATTGTGGCATTTTGAAGACATAGTTATGTATTTTAAAATGTTTCATTTAAATAAATATTTTTATAGAGTGTTCTTATGTATCTTGAAAAAACAACAACAAACTAATGATTTGTAAAATATCTGCAAGTTGTTAAATCAGCAAAATTTAAATCTAAGCATTGCATTTATTTTAAAAATAATAAAAATGACATTATGCTGTCTCAGCAATGGAAGGTTTATCATCCTCTCATGTGGTACTGATAGCAGCCTTGCATTAAAATTTCAGAGTTCATTTTTTCCCTTTCTCCGTTGTTGACATTGATGTGAAATCCACAGCTCTCATGCAGGATGAGCTCTGGGCTGCCAGGGACGTGACCCAGCGGGCCAGGATTGTCCCACTTGTCCTGCAGAGTAGCACAGGAGCCTGACAGACTGCTTGCCAGCGTGGCTGGATAAGCATTGCTCCTTGCTGGCTTGGAAAGCATTTCTGCTTCACGTACCGGGCCAGGCGCAAATACTGCCTTACTTGTACCCAGCAGTATTCTTTGGCAATGTGTCTGGGTACAGTCTGGTACAGAGATATCCTGGGCTGGGCCTGTGTGGGTGAGTTAAGTCCTTATCCTATCTTAGAGATACTCATCATGAACATTGTGAACTTTGTGAAACCAGGCCTTCAGTTGCAGGCTGCAGCACATCCCACCAGCTAAAATACATGTTCATGTCTCCGATGGAAGAGGCTGCTTTGACCCGGTTAATTCTGCTAGAGGTAAGCCACTTAACTTTGGGAGCAGCTGTGAATACAAGGTTTGCCAGGGCCTCAGCACAACTTCTTCCATGCAAACAAAGCATATCTTCTATTGAAAGTATCTCTTCCCACACTGATTCCTAATTTCTCAGCCAGGGCCTGTTAGCTCTGCATTAACATCTAAAATGCTGCCAGTACACGTTTACATAGCATCAGGTACCGTTCATCTCCCCATGCAGGTAATGTGTCCTCAGAAGTAGTACCTTGCTATTTAGCCTGCTTTGGGAAGATGTGAAAACACACATTCTTCCTTCCCATGCCACAATGCAGTAAGTGCAGTTGACATGAGGTATCAAACTGTTGCTAGATCCAGAGATAGGCATGTGGTTTAGTGGCCAGAAAAGGAAACCGTGAGACTCTTGGGTTGGCCTTTAATGATTACTGGTCATTTATTTGATGGTCTTGTGTTTTTCTGTCACCTTCTTTGCTGTGTGTTTAACTGTAAGCAGACTGCCACGTGTAGAATATTAAACTTTGCAGAGTTTCTTCTATGTGCTCCTAACTTTTTGCTATATCCAAATGGAGGGGGAATCCTGCTGAATGTCATGCCTTCCTGAGCTGATGCTTTTCCCATCTCTCTGATGCATTGTTGTTGTGTTGGTGGTAAATAAAGCTGCAGCAAAAAACGTTGGCCGCAGTTGGAAAGCTTTCTGATGAAATCTGAATGTTTGAAGTAATTCAGCATTGAGCATACATAAGATCCCTAAAACTATAGTCTCTTTCTCTGAAGAAATGAAGAGCCTGGCAAGTCCTTAAGGAACAGGGTTGAATCAACCTCACCTGAGTGCATCCACAGAAATGATATGAGGGGCTTGTCCTGCCTCACAAAGAGGAAGGGTGTGCCAGTAAGGGTTTTCAGCTGTGCTGGTGGTGATGGCCAAAAGTTCTTCTAAATGCAGCTACTCATATTTGTTTGTTTGTTTTTTTGTTGTTTTTTTTTTTTTTTTTTTTCTTTCAACTGTGGACTTTTTAGTCTTTCATCCCTCTGAAGCTTGTAGAGGAGAGTGTTGTTTGTTCATGTTTGTTTTCTTCTGATAAGAAGTCTAGAGAGCCTTAAGAAGGAGACTTTAACTTCTGTGGTTTCTGAAGTCAGAAAGCTGGCCTCCCTCTTTTCTCAAGGGGCACTTAAGAGGTTTTTCTTTGAGAGAAGTCTGGAAGTACTCTGATAAACGAGTACATTGGGAATACAGCTGTATCCCTTATGCCTCTCCCTGCCTTGTTTCCAGTCATTCAGGTACTGCAATTGCATGTAGCGTTGTAGGGGCCTTGCAAAGGGCTGTGTGGTCTCATAGAGTACAGTGATGATGCTGTAGTACTGCCTCTCCTCTGAAAAGCAATGGTGAAGGAAATGCTGAGGTTCCCCCTCACCTTTTTTCTTTAAACAAACTGTTTTCTTCAATGTCTTATTGTTTTCTTCAGCTCAGGACTACAAAACCATGGTAATTTTTTGACCTGTTTATGCAGGCATCAGTCTGAGTAAACACTTCACTAAAAAGATGCATAGGTGTATGGTAATACACCAAAAGTTTTTATTAAGTCCTCTAATGAGCAGAGTCATTAATAATAAAACACCACTATGAAAAACTTTTTATTTTATATATAGAGATCACTTGCTGGAAGGCAGGTGGATAAAAATGTACAAGCCTCTATTTAATAAGCAAAAAAAAAAAAAAAAAAAAAAGGCAAAGGATTTTTTTAAACTGCTTATACTAGGTAAGTAAAGAAGTGAGGCTCATGGCTTCAGTAATGAGTGCTCATTTACAACAGCTATGTAACTAAAAAATGTGAACCCTGATGTTCCCCTCTCATTATTAAAGTACAAGGTATAAATACAGAAGAAATATATAATTTGAATTACTTCATTCATGGAAACATTACTTACGTTAGTTACTTTTTCCTTCAAGAAGGTCATCACAAGCAGCAGGCTGTAGGACTTTTAGGACTTTAACTACAGTGGTCAAACTTACTGCAGACTACAAGAAGGCCATTTGCCTTGCTTTAGTTGGGCTGTATTGCCATTCAGGAGATGCCCCAAGGCAAATTAAACGTGCTTAATGAACCAACACTTCGGGGATTTCCAAAGGTTGGCCTAATTGTTTTCTATTGTGTTCAGAAAAATCCAGGTCAGAATGGAAGAGTGGCAAATGAAGAAAACGTACTGTGACTTTTTTGGTTGTTCCCTTGCAGACTAAGCAAAAGCCCTTAAGGTTTTAGAAATAGCACTTGTAAACAAATGGGAAACACCATGCGGGTCAGATAAATACCTTATTTTAGTAAATGCCTGCCAATAACAGGCACAGTTGTCTTGTATTTTCCTGACATCTACCTTATATTATTAGCATAAAGCATATCTAGTTTTGCATATGGGCTTTCATAGCATATTTTTTTCTTATGGTTTCAATTTGAAATGTATGGTTAAGCTGCATTTATTTCTCTTTGTTACTATCAGCTGTCTGGCTGGCAGAAATATGCATCCTGAAAATCTTTTACAGTGTCAGCTTAGCTTTGTTGCTGGCTTACCTTATTATTTAGCAGTGTTCTTTACCAGTGAAAGCCCTTCTGTAAATTTCATATGGTTTTATTTTTGGTGGAAAGCAATATTTTTGAAACTTTACAGTGAAGTACTACTGTGTATTCTGGAAGGCTGGCTGGGTTGGGTGTAGACACAGAAGATGGTTTGACATCCAGCCTAGACTTTGAGATGCTGTAAGAACATAAGGACACGCTTCTGTTGCTTTCCGCTTTTGTTGTAGAGAGGGTATTTTGATTGCAGTGAAAAGAATTGCTCCAGATGATTAAGAGTAACACTTTATCAGGATAGCGTGGAGAAGTGCTTCTCCCTGGTGTAATCGGTGTTGTTTCCAAAGAGCCTATTGCTAGCCGTAAATGTCTTACAACTTCAGTAAGTTGGTGACTTTGACTGGTTCTTCCACAGCCTTTTACTTAGCAAATAATTTTGTGAGGTATTATGTTTACCTTGCTGTGCTGTTAGGTTCACTATAAACAAATATTCAGAAATGGGATCGCCAAATGACTTTGAATCTTGCTGTTCTGCGGGTTTCCTTCTTTTTCTCAAAGGTACTTTACGTTAAAAGCCAGTCAGTACTGTTTATTCCATACTTCTCAAATTTTTCAGTTGGTTGTTTCAAGGGTTTCAAAAACATGAAAAGTCAGGCAGTGCTGCTGCTTACAGCTCTGGGTGTAAATGCATGCAAAAAAAAAAAAAAAAAAAAAAAACCAACACCTTAACAGGTGGGAAAACAACTGCTGCCAAACAAGGGCAGGGAAGAGAAAATGCGTGAAAGCAGACATGCAATGGAATTGCATGAAAGCAGACTTCCAAAAAGTCTGAAAAGCAATGTCTGACAACCTCCACACAGAGCTGCTGAGGTCTGCCAAGTTAATAAATAAAAATGGAGAGCCTTCAAAAATACCTGCAGATGCAATCATCTTGCTAAAAAACTGTTTTAGCCTGATAATAGCTTGTAACTAAGGGCAGTTATCAGTTGCCTACATACCTTGTGTGGCATTGAGAAAGCTTTTACCATTGCCTCTTTAAAAGGAAGCCCTTCTAGTTGAGTTGAGCCTAGCAGCCAGCTGCTGAATTCTCCAAGCTATGATTTACCTACAGCCATCCAGAACCCACCTGAACGCTCTGATGGTTGGCATCATGAGTGGTGTCCCAGCAGACTGGTGCTGGGAGGGGAAAATAGCATAGTCCTTCTTTTACAGCTTTACTGATGGGAAGCGAGTAGTGGGAAACAGAAACGTACAAATTGTTTGATAAGGACTAGAGAAGTGATCAAGACTTCTTTCTGACCTAGCTTCAATGTTACTGTTAGACATCTTCCTCTGTACAGGAACATTATCATGACAATGATAATGTTGAACCAAACCTTTTATGCCTTCCTGTTCTTAAGAGCTCACTAAGCATTCAATTAGAATTCATCTTGATACACCCAGTAGTTTTATATCTGCATGTTTTAGTACTATGGAGACTCTTTTTCTGGCAAAGAGAAAATGCATCAATACCTCATCCAAGCAGAAACTCTAGACTTCTGTGGGATTTGCTTTGGAAAATGTACAGCCAGCTGATGCTGTGTGCTGCAAGTATGAATACTGATATTAATGTAAAGATCACACCTAGATAGGTGAAATGTATTTGGTATAGACATCTTGTTTCCAGTATAAACAAACAAACACAATCTCTTCACATTTTTTAAACTTTATTTAAGGATCACAGAATAAGAGGAAAGGTTAGATGGTAGAACAAACATAGCTCAGGTTCTTGACATTCCTGTCAATTTCTAACCACTAAACAGAACTTTCTACTCTAAAAACTATTAGTGTTATCCCTGGGCCACTGTCCAAAAAAATGAAAGAAAAAAAACCACGAATTTTAAACCCATCAGTTCTCCATGCTCTTAGTAGCAGCTGAAAAGCAAAAACTTCATGTACCTGTATTTAATAAGACTTCTTCATCAGAAGTTTTACAGTATAGTCTGTATGTACTGGACATGGTATATATTTACTTGTTACAGCTTTTCTTTAGAGCAAAACCCACCTTTTCCTGTCCTTTTTTTTTCCCCCTACAGTGTCACAGATTGTAGTAAAACTTCTCACATCATAGTTAATATTATAAATAATTACTTCTAAAAGTGTTAAGACAGGCTAATTCTGGTTAAAATATTGAGAAGTATAAAACAGACAATACAATAAAAGGGCTCACTACCCATACAGGAAGTACTCTGAGGGATGCTTAAGATGGTCTCTCAACCAAGATTTCAGTGCATGAGCATCTGGTAAACAGCGGTGGGTGTTTACTCAGTATGCATACTTATCATTCACCAATGTAGAACATTTTCAGCTAGATTTTCAGATGTTTATTGTTTGTGCTTTTTACTGGATAATAAATTAGTTCTCAAAAAAAGCTACAGGATTCTCTTTATGCTCTATAGAGAGAATAGAGTGTACTAGGGAGACTACACTCTATACTACAGAAACCATTAAAATCTTCATTCAAAAGATGAGGTTATGCTGCATGAAATTGAAGGCACATGTATTAAACCAAGTTAAAGTGCTTTATGTATCCCTGCTCATCACTGTACCTCAACCTGAACTGAGACTTGGTGTTTTTAATGTGCCTGCAGCAATAAAGTGGTCTGTCCTTTGTGCAACAAAGTAAGTTAAGAAAACAAAGTACAGAGACCAAGATCTAACAAGAAAAGAAAAAAGCTAGTAAAAGGTCCTGTGGAGAAAATAAAGGAAAACTTAAATCCTACCACAAAACAGGTGCTAGTTGCCTTGTGGCTGCAAATAACTGTTCCTGTTATAGAAGAAATTTCCTCTCCATGAAAAGGTTGTTTATCAACCACTGCTACCAGCTCTCAGGGACTTCTCTTATCAACAATGATCAGAGTATACAATCTATGCCAAACATTGCAAAGGAGCAACCTTTGGCTTCTTGCACAGTAAAGTGGATTAAACTTTGGCAGTGCCATAACTGAAGGGCTGAATTTCTGCTGAACTATCCACAGGGCCCTGTGAAATACAATTTAAGTTCCTTCTTTAGTAAGAGGAGAGTTACTTTGGTAGAAGGACATCGCATAACATAGCAGGAACATAAATTAGCTAATTACAGGTTATTTTCTGAAAAATGAGGATGAAGAATGTTGGAGGAGATGTCTTTCACAGTCTTCTAGAAGTGCTTCTTGGCTGTAGGTTTGTAAGACACCAGAAGACCAAAAGAAGCATACCCGAATAGAAGTGTCTGAACGAACCAGTGAAACTGAATTGCTGGGTCAGTGATGCCTTTAGATCTGTAACATTAACAAAACCATAAAATGTATCAAGAAGCTTAATCTTGCAGGCTACACTTTAATACTTATAAAGGTCAGATATCCTTGATACGTCAGAATTGATTAGAACATTTGATCTTAGATTAATATCACTACTGAGAGTTAATTCTTGAAAGACAGTACTAACTGAACACACTAGTACTTGAGACTTTAGTGGATTTTAGGCTGTCTATAGAACAAATGTTTTCATGGATTTCATGCACACAATTTCCTCAGTAATACATGATCTGCAATTTCTGTCTATGGTATGTGAAATGACTTGTTCTGTAACACAAGTTTACACACTTCAAAGAATCAAGAAAATAGACAAGCTTAATACTAATCTACCCTTGCTCTTTACCACAAATCCACATATACCTTCTTGGTGAAGATAGTCTGGGTACTAGCAGGACAAAGTGGCCTGACAATTGTTTAGGTATCACTACACAATGCAGCATGGCAGAGCACTGTTGCCTGATTTGTGGCTAGAAAAAGGTACAGGAAGATCAAGAAACCTGACTTGATTTGTCATTTAGTTTTAAATTAGCACGTGATTTTTTTTCTGTATGTTACGCAAAAAGGTCTAGTAATGCTATAAAGAACATCTGTAAGCTGACATGTTCAAGTACATGCATTAAGAGTTCGAAGCAGCAGTTACAGATCTCACTCTACCAATATTGTCACACTGTTTATTCCTTAAAAATTGGATCATGTTGACCTTCCTGAAGGCAACTGTCCTTCTCAACCAACAATATGACACTTTATCCCCACACCCTACCATTGTTGAGAAATATTCCTGGATTTACAGAAAATAGCAGTATAAGCATGATAATCAACAGAACAACTGATTTCACATTTCCAGTAAATTATGTTGAGCATAGGAGTACACATTAATTTTAGAAGGGAGCTCCCTCTACTGATCATTTCCGGAACAGTTTAGTTGTTAATTTGTTCTGTGTAGATATAATTAATGTGTATCAAGTATTGATTAACACAACATTTCTTAATATTCATTCTGAAATTTTCTTAACAGCTGTGGAAAAGCTATTTTTCTAATCCCAGCTGCAGTGTTTTCAAATGAGTGCAGAAATTTAAAAACTAGGTCTTAACAATTTTACCTGCTTCTATAAGGCAAGCTTACCTGAGAAGACCATATGCAGAAATACAGGCCAGAAGCCAAATGGAAGCACCACTACTGATTAACAAATGTATACCTACCTGCTCTCTAGTTCTTCCTCATGCCTCCTTGGTGATGGTCATAAGCAGACATCACCATGTTTTACTTCAGTAAAAAGTATACAGTGTTTGTGACTACTTAGTAATTCAAGTCAATGTGCAGGCAAACCCATGCTCTTTTTCTTATGGTCTTTAACACTGCTCTGCAAAAACTTCATTACTTAACTTGATTACAGTATACCCATTTGTTATGGTCGATGGTAACAAAGCGTCTTCAGGTTTAAAAATCACCTTAAGCCCGTATATCTAAAATCCGTCTGCAGAATCAGAGCTGAAGTTTTAACACAAAGCTATAAAACTTAAATTTGGAATTTGGTAAACAGTTGATTATCAGCTCCTATTTTGTTGAATGTTTTATGCCTTGAGAACCACCCCGGATAGCTTCGATGGAATAAAATCCCTCTGCTTCCATAAGATGTTATCCGAGAAGCTTGTGACAAACAGGGCACTAATTAAATCAAGTAGAAAAACATCTAGTGTTCACAATGGCAAACTGACTTGCCAGCTACTCCACAGAGACACAAGAAATACTAGCATGAAAAGTAATAACTGAATTCTTCTGAATTATTACAAACGTAAGCTAAATGAATACAAGGAGGATGTATGTGGACTGCATGCCTTTTCCAAACAATTTGTTCTCCTAATCTAAGACTTAATTGGCATTACTTTTTGAGTCTGATTGGTCAGTGTTTTCCTCCACTTGCATATATAATCAGATCTTGTGTAGTCCCGAACAGAAGTATCCAATTGTATTTTCACAATACAGATGGAATTTAAGCTGGTAATTAACAGTGTCAAAATTTTGTTAACATCTGAATTTAGACATCTATTTATTTTTACCCACTGCTTTCTAAAGTGCTATGTTACCCAGTATCTGAACTAATAATGAAGAATGAGAAAGTGTGCTGCCTGTTATATAAAGAATGATTCTCAATAAGTACAAGGAATAGAGGCAGGCAGACAAGCTTTGGCAGACCTTGCTGCTGCCAGTTCTGGAAGTTGCCACCCCCCATTTTTGCTATCCAGTACAGCAGTAACCTCTTATGGAGGACAGCAAACTATCCCTGCTGCAGGAATTTTATCAGCATCCTCAGAAATAATATTGCTGCTTGTCACCACCAAAATCAGTCTGTAACTTATGTCACTTTTATCAGAAATCTTTTCCAGAGCATTTAAGATAAGGGAGGAGACCAACTTACTGGCATAACTTGACACCGTACAAGGCTTCTACTAGGTGAATCAACCAGGATACATAGAACCTGATAAAAAGAAAACATTTTATTTTGTTGAAAATTAGGCAGAAGACATATCCAAAATCCATTATGTGAGGAATATCAAACTGAACACAGAATTAAGTTTACATTTTAAGTTAGACAGTGAGGTGTTAATTATTTTAGGGGGAAAAGAAGTATAGTCTTAGAACTACCTGAAGGCCACCGAGAAAGCTGAACTGAAAGTTGCAGAATATACCTGAACCTCTGATTTCAAGCATCCACTGTATATTTCCAAAACTTTCAGCACCTAACTTTTGCACACTTAACTGAGATTGACTTAAGTGCTTGGCTTAACTGATCTGTTTACTTTTAAAAGTTATTTTAGTGAAGCGTTACAGAAGCTTTTGCAGGCATAGCTCTATGAAAACAATTGTGTGTAAAGATTCAGAACACGCAATGTGACAATCAAACTTGAACTGTAATTTTTTGTGTAGAAGCTTTTTTAAAAAGCTATGCAGGATATTCAGTTAGGATCAGTTCAATGCCTACGTGAAAGCTGTGATGAAGGCTATCGTCTACATGATGCATGGTAAAATAAGCGAGCCAGTCTGAGGATTCCCTTTACAGGAATTGTGCAAGCGAGAGACCTGGCTACAGGGAAGTGTATTCCAGCTCATGTTGAGAAAGATAAGGAAATGTGTTTTGTAACCCAGCAGAGCTCAGCACTAAGCACTTAGCAGACTATTTCTCACATGGACAGCATAAGTTAGTAGTAGGATAGAAAATACTGTCCCTAGGAGCAGTATCTTCCTTCTTTCCCTTTTCACTGTAACAACACCGATGCCAAACTGCAAGCTGAGTTTTTAAGCTTTCAGGCAGGTCTTAGCCTCTGGTCTTCTACATGCTTAGCAGCCTCTTCCCGAGTTGTAATGAGCTTGCAGGCAGACCTCTTTACATGTAATTAACCGCCGGGTTACAGGAAAGCTTGTTAACGCAGACTAAGCAGGGAAGTCAGAGACAACAAGCGAGATACAAAAACATCAGAGCCAGATGTAACTTACCCGTAACACACCCAGGTGTGGTAGTGCTCTGCGATGTGGTGAAGGAAGCTGCCAAATATTCCCAAATAGCTATAAGGTATGGTTGAGGGTGAAAGCGTTACCCACTTGAAAAATAAAAAAAAGGAAGGTTAGCTCGCCGAAACCGACCCTTTCACGTTGGAGTTAGCCTCCTTGTCCCCCTCGGCCCGCCCCGCTCCCTCGCCGCGGCGCCCGCCTTACGCCCAGCAGGATCATGCCGAAGGCGATGGCGATCATCCAGAGGAGCCGGGAGCGCTGGAAGTGGCAGCTGCCGTCCTGCACCCGCTCCGCGCCCGCCGCCGCCATCCCGTCGACCTGCGCCCGTCCGTGGGCCGCCACCGCCGCTAAGGCGCTGCTCGGGGGGGCGGGGCCGGGCGGGGCGGGGCCGTCACCGCGCCCGGCCCCCCGCACGGAATGGCGGCCGCGACGCGCCTCGGGCCGGGCCCGAGCAGCGAGCGCCCCCCGGCGGTGCTCCCCGGGACCGCGGCTGAGGGGGCGGTGGGAAGGCGGCCGCCCGCCGCTCCTCCCTGAAGGGACGGGGGCCGAGCCCGGGTCCGGAGCTCGGCACTGCTGAGCGGAGCGCAGGCACGGCGTGCCGCCTGGGGGCGTTTTGTTTCCGAGATCCCGCTGCCTCCGGTGACTGTTGGTCCTTCTCGCCGTTGCTGAGGTGCTGTGAGGAGGCGCCTAACGACTGATGCTGGGGGAGTCTTTTCTAGCTGCAAAGCTTGGTCTAGCTGCAAAGTCTAGCTGCAAAGCTTGGTCATGTTTTAGCCAAGTGTTTGGATTTATGCCTTAATACCTAGACACCTTTGTGATTTCAATGACAGAAAATTAGTCAGTAATTACATTTATTCGCAAGTATAATCTGAATTGGAACCTACAGTTGCCAGTGAAGTATTGAAAAATGCTAGACTAACTTACTTTGTCAAAGTTATAGGAAATAAAACTATTTCTTCATGCTTTACTTCAGCAACCTTAACTTGCGAGAATTCTACAGTTTTGTCAAGACTCTGTGTCTTCGATCATAGAGTGACTGAATTAAGGTCTGGCAGCTCCCCACAGCACACTACAAGCCAAAGTGTCCCCAAGGCCTAGCACAGGCAGACAGCTCAGTCAGCTCTGGCCAGGCCGCACTGAGATTTTTATAGTTTGAGCCATGTATCTCTGTGTGACAGGATTCAAACAGCTCGGTGTTCTTTCTAAGGCCTTTCCTGCGCTAGGGGACGTAGGGATGTTGGTGGCTAACAATGAGCACAGCTGCCAGCACGGTGACAGGGCTCCGTGGGCATCTGAGGATGAGCTAGTCTGGCTTTACCCTGCTCCAGGCTACACAGGTCGCTCATTGAGCCTATATTATACCAGCCAAAGCCATAGAAAACTGAGTGAAAGCATAATCTTAGAAACAGGTTAGAAAGAAAAAAATGCGTACCCCCTCATGTTTGCATGCAAACATTTTTCTTCCACTTGCCCCAATTGATTTAGATTCAAACTCAGGCTGGTAATTAAAGCCACAAGTATTCTTCAATCTAAGACCAAAATAGATGTTCACTATGAGATCAACAGGTGTGGCAACTAACGGCGCCCTAGCATGAAAATGATGGTCCTGTATGATCCTCCCAGAGATCTCAAAAGACAAATATAGTAGTTTCAAATAATTAAATTAATTAAAAAAGAAAGAAAGAAAGAAAGAAAGAAAGAAAGAAAGAAAGAAAGAAAGAAAGAAAAGAGAAGAGAAGAGAAGAGAAGAGAAGAGAAGAGAAGAGAAGAGAAAAGAAAAGAAAAGAAAAGAAAAGAAAAGAAAAGAAAAGAAAAGAAAAGAAAAGAAAGAAAAGAAAAGAAAAGAAAAGAAAAGAAAAGAAAAGAAAAGAAAAAGCGAAGGAAAGGCTTTTTCATTGAAAATGTGTCTGTAGGGTCCTGAGGTCTCCACAGTGACTATGTATGTAAATTGAGACAGGTTAGTCCTGCTGAAAACAATAAAAGGGACCACTGCATTCTAATCCCTGAAGCATACCTGTCTCGTTTCATACATAGTTTATAGCACTATATCACTCTAGTAGATTTTCAAGTAATAAAGTTCTTGTTGTATCTAATACTGTAGAAAACTCATTCCCCCTTCAGTTTAGAAACATTTGCTATCTCTAACTTAGAGATATTGACTATCTCACTTTCATCGGGAAGTACAAAGGGTATTTGCCAGGTAGTCTGCCTCTTTTGTTTTGTGTTCTTGGTAGATGCCGGAGACCAGATAGAGACATGTTAGCTCTTCCGTGGCTTTTAAAATTCTTAAAAAAAAAAAAAAAAAAAAAAAAAAAAAAAAAAAAAA